>CM066566.1:39642250-40242250 GCA_033816785.1 Picus viridis | reverse complement strand
GCCTCCCCTGGAGCAGCTTGAGACTGTGTCCTCTCCTTCTGTCACAGGTTGCCTGGCACAGGGCTTGTGCTCCAAACCCTTCTCCAGCTTTGTTGCCCTTCTCTGGACACCTTCCAGCAAGTCAACATCCTTCCTAAACTGAGAGGCCCAGAACTGGACACAGGACTCAAGATGTGGCCTAACCAGTGCTGAGTACAGGACAGAATGACCCCCCTGCTCCTGCTGGCCACACTATTCCTGATCCAGGCCAGGATGCCACTGGCCTTCTTGGCCACCTGGGCACACTGCTGGCACTCAGCTAAAAGCTCCACCACCCTACCCCACTTTAACTTCAGGCTCCTGAACTTGCTGGGAAAGGAAAACACCAAGGCACTGCTCACAGCAGTGTGGTTTGCTTGAGATCCGTGGTGGTTTTCAGCAGTTACAAATCAGGTTCATTAAGCAAACCCTGAAGTGAGGCACAGCAGTGTGTGCTGAATTAAGAGGAAGCTGGAGGTGGTTTGGTTTTCCAGCAAACACAGCACTGCTGCTTGAAAAAAACACCATAATGTCAAACACAGAGGCAGGTTGCAAGGATGAAAGAGCAGCTCTGAGGTGAAAGCAGCAGTTTGGGTGAGTGGAAGAGCCAACAGATGCCCTTCCTCTGCCATCAACCTGTGGTCCTCAAGCTGGTATCAAAGCTGATCTCATCCAAGTCTTGACCAACAACAGTACCAAGGAAAAGCATCACCTCAAGCATCCCCTCAGTTCAGGAAGGACATTGCTTGAAGGAGTCCAGTGCAGAGACACAAATATGATTAAGGGAGTGGAACATAGAATCATAGAATTGTTGGGGTTGGAAAGGACCACAAAGATCATCCAGTTCCAAACCCCCTACCATGGGACACCTCACTCTAGAACAGGCTGCTCAGAACCACATCCAGCCTGGCCTTAAAAACCTCCAGGGATGAGGCTTCTACTGTTCCAGTGTCTCACCACCCTCATGGGGAAGAATTTCTTCCTAACATCTTCCTTATGAGGAGAGTCTGAGGGAGCTGAGGGCTCTTTAACTTGGAGAAGAGGAGCCTAAGGGGTGATATCATTAATGTTGATAAAGATGTGCAGGGTGAGTGGCAAGAGGATAGAGCCAGGCTCTGCTCAGTGATGCCAAATGACAGCACAAGAGGCAATGGTGGAAGCTGAGGCATAGGAAGTTCCATGGAAACAGAAGGAAAAATGTTTTCCCTGTGAGGGTGACAGAAGACTGGAACAGGCTGCCCAGGGGGGTGGTTGAGTCTCCCTCTCTGCAGATATCCAAGACCCACCTGGATGTGTTCCTGTGTGATCTGCTGTAGGTGCTCCTGCTCTGGCAAGGGGTTGGACTGGATGATCTTTGGAGGTCCCTTTCAGCCCCTAATATTCTGTGATCATAATCAAGAGAAGGGTTGGGTTCTCCTGGGGGAAATGAAAAGAGAAGCTGTGTCTCTCTACTCTCCCTTTGCTAAGCATCCAACTGACTTCACCCCATTGAGATGGTTGAGTTTTGGAAATCACTTTGGGAATTTCAGCCCCCAAAGGGAAAGTTTTGAACAGGGTAAGGTTAAAAGCAGCAAGCTTCTGCTAGTTACACTCAAGTCAGGAGTTATCACAGCATGGACCCCACCCAGCAGCCTCATCACTCAGTGGATAAGGTAGAGAGGTAAGAGCTGCTCTCCTTAGAATGGTTTGGGTTGGAAGGTATCTTAAAGATCACATAGGTCCACCTCCCTGCCTTGGGCAGGGACACCTCCCACCAGCCCAGGCTCCTCAAGGCCTCATCCAACCTAGCCTTGAACACCTCCAAGGAGGAGGCATCCACAACCTCCATGGGCAACCTATTCCAGTTCCCTCCCTCTAGTTCCAACCTGTTCCTTACCCTCACCCTAAAGAATTTCTTCCTAATCTCCAGTCTCAATCTCCCCTCCTGAAGCTTCAATCCATTCCCCTCATCCTATCACTACAAGCCCTTGTAAAAAGTCTTTCACCAGCTTTCTTGTAGTCCCCTTCATGTTCTGGAAGTCTGCCCTATGGTCTCCCTGGAGCCTTCTCCAGGCGGAACAGCCAACTCTCCCAGCCTGCCCCCATAGGGGAGGTTCTCCAGCCTTCTGATCATCTTCAAAAAGGCTGGGGAGAGGCCTTGAGCACAAGCCCTATGAGGAGAGGCTGAGGGAGCTGGGGTTGTTTAGCCTGGAGAAGAGGAGGCTCAGGGGAGACCTCATTGCTCTCTACAAATATCTGGAAGGTCGTTGTAGCCAGGAAGGGGTTGGCCTCTTCTCTCTAGCAACCAGCACCAGAACAAGGGGACACAGTCTCAAGCTGCGCCAGGGGAAGTTTAGGCTCCTTGAGGTGAGGAGAAAGTTCTTCACTGAGAGAGTTGTTAGCTGTTGGAATGTGCTGCCCAGGGAGGTGGTGGAGTCACCATCCCTGGAGGTGTTCAAGAGGGGACTGGACGTGGCACTTGGTGCCATGGTCTAGTCATGAGGTCTGTGGTGACAGGTTGGACTCGATGATCTTTGAGGTCTCTTCCAACCTTGGTGATTCGGTGATTCTGTGATTCCTCTGGACCCATTCTTAATAGTTCAGTGTTCTTCTGTTGAAGGCCCCAGAACTGAAGCAGGAGCCATCTCTAGCACATGTGATTTGAGCAACAACCCAAGCTTGATTTGATGCCAACTGGTCCTGCTTTTTGTCGCTCAAAAGTCAACTTCAACTTTGCAACCAGCCAGCAAGGCTTCAGGAAAGCACAGAAGGAAGTTAACTCCCTTTTTAACAGTCAGAAAGCTCTAACTTTAGGAGTCTTCAAACAAAGACTCAGCTGTTTCATTTTTATTCCCCCCCCCCCCGTAATTGTCCCTGAAAAAGGGCCTCTTTTGACTGCACTGAAGTCAATTGATTCTCCAGTGCTGGCTGACTTCATCTGCAAATAAGCAGGCTGCCAAACAAAGGCTTGAAAATCACAAGGCAAGGAGAACATCACAAGTGATGGGGCCAGAGTAGTTCATCAGCACATCTTTAACAGCTCATGGCAGAGATGACAGGAAGGGAAAGAATAATCAGAGAATCACAGAATGTTAGGGGTTGGAAGGGACCTCCAAAGATCATCCAGTCCAACCCCTGCCAGAGCAGGAGCACCTAGGGCAGGTCACACAGGAACACATCCAGGTGGGTCTTGAATATCTCCAGAGAGTGAGACTCCACAACCCCCCTGGGCAGCCTGTTCCAGTCTTCTGTCACCCTCACAGGGAAAACATTTTTCCTTCCTGTTTCCATGGAACTTCCTATGCCTCAGCTTCCACCATTGCCTCTTGTCCTGTCATTGGGCATCACCCAGCAGAGCCTGGCTCCAGCCTCTTGGCACTCACCCTGTACATCTTCATCAACATCATTGAGGTCACCTCTCAGGCTCCTCCTCTCCAAGCTACAGAGCCCTCAGCTCCCTCAGGCTCTCCTCAGAAGGAAGATACATCAGTCCCTTTCTCATTTTTGTGGCTCTGGGGTTGTTCTTTGCCAGGTGCAAGACTCTCCCCTTGCCTTTGTTGAACTTTATTCTATTTCTCCCTGCCCAGCTCTCAGCCTGTCTAAGTCTGGCTGCATGGCAGCAGAAGCTTCCTGTGTCAGCCATTCCTCCCAGCTTGGTGCCATCAGCAGACTTGCTGACAGTCCTCTCTGTGCCCTCAGCCAGGTCGTTGATGAATATATTGAACAGTCCTGCTCCCAGTACTGACCCCGGAGGGACTCCACTAGACACAGGCCTCCAACTAGACTCTGTCCCATTTACCACAACTCTCTATCTTCTTTCCTTCAGCCAGTTCTCAATCCACCTCACTACTTGATCCCCCAGACCAAGCTGCCTCAGGTTAGCTGCAAAAATGCTGTGGGAGACAGTGTCAAATGCTTTATTGAGATCAAGGTAAATAACCCTCAAGGTCAAGAGAGTAGTCACCAAAAGAAGAAAACCATTAAAACCTCTACACAAGGAGGTTTTACCCCCACAAGCACAACCTCTCTTTGCACATCTCCAGCTGTCACTTGTACCCTTGAGATCACACTTTGGAGCTCAGCAGTGCTTCTCCTGGACACAACTTAGAGAAGAAGGTTGACTCTGCAACCCTACAGCATGCAAGGCCCCTTTTCAAGAGAGACTTGCAAGACAGGTAATAGAAAATAAATCACAGATCAACTTCACAGCCACCACAGAAGAACATAGATGATCCCTGGAGGTGTTAAAAAAATCTGTAGACATGACACTTCAGGGCATGGTTGAGTGGGCATGGTGCTCTCGGGCTGATGGTTGGACTTGATCTTAACAACAGAGTAACAGAATGCCAGGTTGGAAGGGACCCCAGGGATCATCTGGTTCAACTTCTCTAGGTGACGGTGGAGTTGAAATGAGCTGGCCCAGCACCCTGCCAAAATGACTCTTCAAACTGTCCAGTGTAGGGGAATCCACTGCTTCCCTGGGGAGGTGATTCCAATCTCTGACTGTTCTCATGGGCAAACATTTTCTTCTGGAGTCCAGTGGGAATCTCCCCAGCAGCAGCATGTCCCCATCTCTGCTTGTCTTTTCCATGGGACCCCTTGTAAAAAGGGAGTCTCCATCCTCCTGGTAACAACCCTTTCTGTCCAAGGTAATACGGTCTCCCCTTAAGCCTTCTCTTCTCAAGGCTGAACAAAGCCACTTAGATGGTGGTGAGGTATCTTAGAGGTCTTTTCCAACCTTAATGACTCTATCACTCTGATGGGTTTTTGCTGATCAATGCTGCTAAGAAAGCAACAAATGAGCACAGAGCTTCCCTGTTCATAGAAAGCCACAAACGTTTCTGGCTCCAAGCTGAAGCATCACAGCGTTGAGGGAGTCTGGATCCCCAGCCAGAGCCCACAGGCAGCCAAGTCACAACTAAAACAACAAACTGAGACTGAAATGTTTTGTGGTGGATGCCAGGAAAGCCACATCTCCCCAGATCTCCAAGTTCTTCTCCACTAACCACACAGCACTGCAGAGCTGCCTTCCAGAAACCAAACCACCCATGTGTCTGTGGGCACGGTGCACATCCTCCTTTTACTCACACCCCAACAACACATTTGAAAGGACCAGAAACCTGCTTGCACCACAAGACACCCAAGCACCCAAACAAGGTCTGACTCAGACATCTGTGGGCTCTCAGGCTTTCCCACCATGTTGACCTGCAGAAGGATCATTATTATTTTCTTTCTTTCCTGCAGATGAAGGGAAGTTCTCCTCCACCTCTACTCTGCCCTGGTGAGGCCACACCTGGAATACTGCATCCAGTCCTGGGCTCCCCAGTTCAGGAGGGACAGGCATCTGCTGGAGAGAGTCCAAGGCAGGGCTACCAGGATGCAGAAGGGACTGGAGCAGTGCCTGGTGAGGAGAGGCTGAGAGACCTGGGGCTGGTTAGTCTGGAGAGGAGAAGGCTGAGAGGGGATCTAATAAATGTTTATCAATATCTGGGGGCTGGGGGTCAGGAGGGAGGGGACAGGCTCTGCTCAGTTGCACCCTGGGATAGACAAGGGGCAATGGATATAAACTCCAGCACAGGAGGTTCCACCTCAACATGAGGAGGAACTTCTTCCCTGTGACAATCATGGAGCACTGGAAGAGGCTGCCCAGAGATGTTGTGGAATCTCCTTCTCTGGAGACTTTCAAGACCCATCTGGATGCATTCCTGTGTGGGAATGTATTGAAGAAATCCAGTGCAACCTGTGCTGGATTCTATGGTCCTACTCTGGCAGGGGGTTGGATTCAACAATCTCCAGAGGTCCCTTCCATCCCCTGACATCCTGTGAGCCTGTGACAAGCTGAGGTTACTACCAGGGTGTGTAGCCAGCTCAAATCTTATTTGGAGGATTATGCAAAGTACCTTACTACAGGCCAAGGATTTAACTTCATCAGGCAGTTTCACCTCCTCACCCCACTAATGCCTTTATTGAGCTGAGAATTGCAGTGCAGATGGCAGCTCAGGGAAGAGGGAGGTTTATGATGGATGTGAGGAAGAAATTCTTCCCAGAAAGAGAGATTGGCCATTGGGATGTGCTGCCCAGGGAGGTGGTGGAGTCACCATCCCTGAAAGTGTTTAAAAAGAGCCTGGATGGGGTACTTGGTGCCATGGTTTAGTTGATGAGATGGTGTTGGGTGATAGGTTGGACTTGATGATCTCAGATGTCCTTTCCAAGCTGGTTCATTCTGTGATTCCGTGAGCAGTTTGATAAGACCCCCAAAACATCATCATAACCCATCTGTGCTCCCTTGGGTTGGAGGCCTCTTCCAAGCCAAATCATTCTATGATTCTGAGTCTTGTGGTGCAGAGCTTTGCTTCACAGAACCACAGAACTGTCAGAGTTGGAAAGGACCTCAAGGATCATCCAGTTCCCACCCCCTGCCATGGGCAGAGGCTCCTCACACTCAGAGCTACACCCAGCCTGGCCTTCAAAACCTCCAGGCATGAGGCTTCCACCTCCTCCCTGGGCAACCTGTGCCAGGCTCTCACCACCCTCATGGGGAAGAGCTTCTTCCTAACATCCAATCTGAATCTACCCACTTCTAGTTTTGCTCCATTCCCCCAAGTCCTATCATTACCTGACACCCTAAACAGTCGTCCCCCCCAGCTTTCTTGTAACCCCCTTCAGATGGTGGAAGGCCACAAGAAGGACTCCTCAGAGCCTTGAAAATGCTTACAATAAGCTCAGAAAAAAACCCTGCCAAACTGCTACAGCCTTGGAGATCTCATCCTCCTACTCACAAGTGATAGGACAAAAAGAAAATGATCTCAGGTTGCCCCAGGGGAGATTTAGCTTGGCCATGAGGCACAATTTCTTCCCCAGAAGGGTTTTCAGGCCCTGGAAGGGGCTGCCCAGGGTAGTGGTGGAGCCGAACTACTAGAACCTTTCTAGGTAAAGTGGGAGGAAAACAAAACCACAACCACAACCCATCAAAGTCAATCCCCTGCAGGAGCATTGCTGTGCTAACCCAACAAGCTGCAAGAAAGCTGCTGAGCTTCACTTTGGGGTGGCTTTGTTTAATTTAATGGGACTAGCTCACAAGCTACAAAGAGCAATGGCCCCACAGGGCCACCTCAATTTTCCACCTCAAGTTTGATTCATTAATAAATGGGTGGGAAACCACAGCAGGAGAATTCATCTCAGGCTGTACCTCTTATGGGAGGATGTTGGGGCGAAAGATGGGACCAGGATCTGTGTGCAGAAACTTGGTCAGCAGCCCAGAAGAGGAAACAGGAGTGTGAGCACCTGTATTAAAGGGCAGAAAGGTAACTGCCAGGCATTTGAGCTTCCAAGCTTTGCTGTTGCAGGACTCCTAGCAGCTTCCCCTTCCCAATTAGGATGAGCAGCTGTGAGGTATTTGGCCAGCTAACCTCTGCCCTCAATTTAGGAGCTTTTTGTGGCACAAAATAGAACACATGCACTTGAGGAAGCAAAAGGGACCATTCAATCATCCAGCTTGACTTCTTTACAAGAAAGGCCACCAAATGTCACCCACTTGAATCCTGTGCTACAACTAAAGGTGGCTCTAAGCATGGCACCCTTCCCAAAAAAAGGCAAATCTGATGGGTTTAGAGACTGAGAATCCTCAATAATAGCCACAGTAGAACAAAAATAGATCCTCACTTCTGGCCCTTACATTACAAGACAGATACTGAGGTGCTGGAGTGCGTCCAGAGAAGGGTGTTGAGGCTGGTGAAGGGTCTCAGAAACAGGGCTGGTGTGGGGCACCTGAGGGAAGTGGTGTTGTTCAGCCTGGAGAAAAGGAGGCTGAGGAGAGGTGCCAAGATTTCCCTTGTCAACAGTTCAACCCTAATAACACCACATGCAAAATGCAGATGCTTCAGGTTGTATTTTAAAAGCAGCTCTGCATTGTCATGTTTTTTAGAGCAAATTTTACAGGTTGGACTCGATGATCTTCGAGATCTCTTCTAACCTTGGTAATACTGTGATACTGTAAGAAGGACATTGAGACACTTGAACGTGTCCAGAGAAGGGCAACAAGGCTGGGGAGAGGCCTTGAGCACAGCCCTGTGAGGAGAGGCTGAGGGAGCTGGGGTTCTTTAGCCTGGAGAAGAGGAGGCTCAGGGGAGACCTCATTGCTCTCTACAACTACCTGAAAGGTGGTTGTAGCCAGGAAGGGGTTGGCCTCTTCTCCCAGGCAAGCAGCACCAGAACAAGGGGACACAGTCTCAAGCTGTGCCAGGGGAAGTTTAGGCTGGAGGTGAGGAGAAAGTTCTTCACCGAGAGAGTGATTCATCATTGGAATGTGCTGCCCGGGGAGGTTGTTGAGTCGCCGTCCCTGGTGGTGTTCAAGAGGGGACTGGATGTGGCACTAGGTGCCATGGTCTAGTCGTGAGGTTTGTGGTTACAGGTTGGACTTGATGATCTTCGAGGTCTCTTCCAGCCTTGGTGATTCTGTGATACTGTGAAATAGCATTCAGCTGGTGCTCTGCTGAGTATGTGCAGCTGCGGCAAAAATGGTGATACACATTCTGTTCCTCTTGCAGAATACATGGTTCATCCCTTCAAATACTTACATTTCTCCTTACGATTTAACACTGATTTACAGGGATCCTACCCAAGGAAATGTTTGCAGGGTCACTCATATATTTAAGGAGTGAGTGCTCAGGGATGGCGTTTGGTATGCCAGAACGTAAAGTTATGCAAAGAACAAGCCCTATGAGGAGGAGGCTGAGGGAGCTGGGGTGGTTTAGCCTGGAGAAGAGGAGGCTCAGGGGCGACCTCATTGCTCTCTACAACTACCTAAAAGGTGGTTGTAGCCAGGAAGAGGTTGGTCTCTTCACTCCAGCACCAGAACAAGGGGACAAAGTCTCAAGCTGCACCAGGGGAAGTTTAGGCTGGAGGTGAGGAGAAAGTTCTTCACTGAGAGAGTCGTTCGCCATTGGAATGTGCTGCCCAGGGAGGTGGTGGAGTCACCATCCCTGGAGGGGTTCAAGAGGGGATTGGATGTGGCACTCGGTGCCATGGTCTAGTCATGAGGTCTGTGGTGACAGGTTGGACTCGATGATCTTTGAGGTCTCTTCCAACCTTAGTGATACTGTGATACTGTGACACTGTGACACTGTAACAGAGCATCCATTTAACATTTATTTCAAACTCAAGCAAAACTAGACAAAGTGTGATATTAATGCAGTGCTGGAAAATGGTTTGGTAATGGTGATCTGTTTTACCAGAAGCAATCAGGCAGAAGACTTAACTTTGTATAATTATAAAGGTCAAGGGAGGGGATTCTCCCCTTCTACTCAGCTCTGGGGAGACCCCACCTGGAGTACTGCCTCCAGTTCTGGAGCCCCTATTACAAGAGGGATAGGGACAAGCTGGAAGGTGTCCAGAGAAGGGCCATGAGGATGAGCAGAGGGCTGGAGCACCTCTCCTATGAGGACAGACTGAAGGAGTTGGGGAGTCTGGAGAAGAGAAGGCTCCGAGGTGACCTCATTGTGGCCTTCCAGGATCTGAAGGGGGCGTACAAGAAGGGGACTTCTCAGGATCTCAGGTAGTGATAGGACTAGGGGGAATGGAATGAAGCTGGAGGTGGGGAGATTCAGGCTGGATGTGAGGAGGAAGTTCTTCCCCATGAGAGTGGTGAAGCCCTGGAATGGGTTGTCCAGGGAGGTGGTTGAGGCCCCATCCCTGGAGGTGTTTAAGCCCAGGCTGGCTGAGGCTCTGGCCAGCCTGATCTAGTGTGGGGTGTCCCTGTACATGGCAGGGGGGTTGGAACTAGATGATCCTTGTGGTCTCTTCCAACCCTGACTGATACTATGATACTTATAGCTGGCTCTCTACAACTCCCTGACAGGAGTTTGGAGCCGGGTGGGGGTTGGTCTTGGAAGCAGTCAGACAGGAGGAAAGGGCTACAGCTTGCACCAGGGGAAGTTAAGGTTGGACACGAGAAAGAAAATCACAGAATCACAGAAACATTCAGGTTGGAAAAGACCCTCAGGGTCACCAAGCCCAACCCAGAACCCTATTCTCCAAGGCTCACCCCTAAACTGTGGCCCCAAGCACCACAACCAGACCACCTTGAAACACATCCAGGCTTGGGGACTCAACCACCTCCCTGCCCAGCACATTCCGGTGCCTGACCACTCTTCCCATGAAGAAATGTTTCCTACTGTCCAGTCTAAACCTACCCAGGCACAGCTTGAGGCCATTCTCTCTTGGTTCTATCACTAACTACCTGGGAGAAGAGACCATCAGCAGCCTCTTCACAATATCCTGCACTCAGCTGCCAAGAAGTTCAGTTGAACAAAAACATAATGTAACTAGCTTTTAAAAAAAAGGCCAAAATATGAGGACTTTTTCAGTGTAAGTTTCCCAAACAGTGCCGGTTAGGAAACCACAAGATCTTTCATCAGGAGATTCCTTAAATCCAAGATACAGCTTCTGGTCTAAGCCAGAGACCACTGAGATAAATCAGTCCTTATGTTGGAGAAGAGGAGGCAAAGCAAATGACTGTTTGGGTCATGGGACTGGATGAGTTCCCCAGGTTAGCTGGGTTTATACTTGTGGGCCAGGTGGCAACCCAGATAGAAGATAATTCTTAGCTACAGGCTTCCCCATCTGGGTACAACACATTGCCCCCTTCACAGATCACAGAATGTTAGGGGTTGCAAGGGCCCTCCAAAGATCAAGTCCAACCCCCTGCCAGAGCAAGGCCATAGAATCTAGCACAGGTTGCACAGGAACACATCCAAATGGGTCTTGAAAGTCTCCAGAGAAGGAGACTCCACAACCTCCCTGGAGAGCCTGTCCCATTGCTCCATGACCCTCCCAGTGAAGAAGTTCCTCCTCATGCTGAGGTGGAACCTCCTGTGCTGGAGTTTGCATCCATTGCCCCTTGCCCTATCACAGGGCATAGCTGAGCAGAGCCTGTCCCCTCCTTCCTGACCCCCAGCCCTCAGATATTTATAAACACTTATTAAATCCCCTCTGAGCCTTCTCTTCTCCAGACTAAAAAGCCCCAGGGCTCTCAGACTCGGTGGAAACTTCAGAGCTCCAAAACCTTCCATCTCTGCCAAGATTTCTGAGCAAGGCTTATTGCCTGGCTCCATTCATCACAACTTTATAGCCCTGCAGAAGAGCTTGGGTTTTCCCTGCCCTTCTTAGCCCAAGGACCTCCCAAGAGGCAAACCACCGCATTCTGTCACAGCACAGTGGTGTGTGGTGGTGCTGGGGGAACCACAGCATGACCTAAACACTTGGGTCTTTCACACAGCCCTGTTTCCCTGGGGCTTTCCCCAAAGCAGTAGGATGTGTGACACGAGGGAAAACAAAAGCAGATGCTACAGATGCAATCAAAATTAGCATTGGTAGCAGAAAAAAGAAGGGCACAAGGGCATCTCCCTCCACAGCCTGCTCTGCCCTCCTCCTGACCTCCAAATCACTTAACAGCAGCAGAGAAGTAGGACTTTTATGAAAGGGATGGGAGAGGGGAGGGTGTTGGTGTAGACCTTCTGCTTCCTATTATGTCCATGTTTCACAGGCTCATTGAATCACAGAACTGTTGAGGTTGGAAGAGACCTCTGAGATCATGAAGACCAGCAGCTCACCTAGAGCTCACAATTCCACCACTGCTGCTAAGCCACTGCCACCAAACCACATCCCTTAGCTACTCAACCATGTGTCTTTTAGATACCTCCATGGATGATGACTCCACCACCTCTCTGGGCAGCCTGAGAAGCCTTGCTGGAAGAAATCTTTCCCAATATCCAACTTGAACCTCCTTTGACACAACTTGTGCCTGTTTCCTCTTGTCCTGTCACTTGTTGCACATGAGAAGAGACCAACCCCCACCCTGCCCCAACCTCCTTTTTTAGGTAGTTGTAGAGGGACATGAAGGTCTCCCCTCAGCCTCCTCTTCTGAAGACTACACCACCTCAGTTCCCTCAGCTGCTCCTCACAGCACTTGTGTCCGAGGCACATCAGCAGCCTTAGCTGCTCTCCATGAACACGTCAGATGGCAGCAGCCGTGAAAAGCACTGAAAATTTCCTCTTCCCCAGCCTTTTATTCTCAATCCTGCATTAATCCAGTGCCACAGGGATGAGGTTGAAGGACAATGTGTCTCTTTGGGCAGAGGAATTAGCAGAAATAAAGAAACATTGAGCAGGCTCAGCTCTGTGCCCGGCCGAAGGCCACAACAAACATTTTAATCCCTCACTCGAGCACCTCTGGACTGAGCTCCAAAAAGCTCTTTAGCAAAACAGACAGGCAGGCAGGTTTCTCCTTGATGATGCAGCAGGACATGAGAGTAGAGTAGAGTAGAGTCAAGTCGAGTAGAGTAGAATAGAATAGAATTAACCAGGTTGGAAAAGAACTTTGAGATCATCCAGTCCAACCTATCATCCAACACCATCTAATCAACTAAACCATGGCTCCAAGCACCCCATCAAGTCTCCTCTTAAACACCTCCAGGGATGGTGACTCCACCACCTCCCTGGGCAGCACATTCCCATGGCCAATCTCTCTTTCTGTAAAGAACTTATTCCTAACCTCCAGCCTAAACCTCCCCTGGCACAGCCTAAGACTGTGTCCTCTTGTTCTGGTGCTGGCTGCCTGGGAGAGGAGACCAACCTCTGCCTGTCTACAACCTCCCTTCAGGTAGTTGTAGAGAGCAATAAGGTCTTCCCTGAGCCTCCTCTTCTCCAGACTAAGCAACCCCAGCTCCCTCAGCCTCTCTTCATAGGGCTGTGCTCCAGACCCCTCTCCCAGCTTTGTTGCCCTTCTCTGGACACCTTCCAGCAACTCAACATCTTTCCTAAACTGAGGGGCCCAGTACTGGACACAGGACTCAAGGTGTGGCCTAACCAATGCTGACTACAGGGCAGAATGACCTCCCTGCTCCTGCTGGCCACACTGTTCCTGATGCAGGCCAGGATGCCATTGGCCTTCTTGGCCTCCTGGGCACACTGCTGGCTCACATTCAGTCTACTATCAACCAGTACCCCCAGGTCCCTCTCTGCCTGGCCACTCTCCAGCCACTCTGACCCCAGCCTGTAGCACTGCCTTGGTTTGTTGTGGCCAATGTGTAGAACCAGGCACTTAGACATGGGATCATCTCTCCCAGCTCCAGCCTCACCTTTCTCCCTCCAATCCTCCCTTTTGCTGCCCCCTTTGAAGCACACTCACCTCCCCAGCATTAGTCAGCTGATCCTCCTGGAGGCACTGCTGAGGCAGAGGAATGAGGAAGAGGTGATTGGGTGCAATCAACACACCTTCACCAAGGGCAAATCCTGCCTGACAAACCTGGTGGCCTTTTATGACAAGGTCACAACAGTAATAGAGGAAGGCCGAGCAACTGCCATCATTTACCTGGACCTGAGCAAAGTCTTTGACACCATCCCACACCACATCCTGGTCTCCAAGCTGATGCAGTATGGGTTCCATGGATGGAGCATTCAGTGGATAAAGAACTGGCTTGAGGGCCACACCCAAAGGGTGGCTATCAGTGGGTCCATGTCCAAGTGGAGGCCAGGGACAAGTGAAGTCCCTTAGGGATCAGTACTGTGACCAGTCTTGTTCAACATCTTTGTTGGCAACATGGACAGTGGCACTGAGTGCAGCCTCAGCAGGTTTGCTGATGACACCAAGCTGTGTGGTGCAGCAGACATGCTGGAGGGAAGGGATGCCATCCAGAGGGACCTTGACAGGCTGGAGAGGTGAGCCCATGGCAACCTCATGAGGTTCCACAAGACCAAGGGCAAAGTCCTGCTCTGGGTCAGGACAATCCCAGGCACTGATACAGGCTGGGCAGGGACTGTCTGGAGAGCAGCCCTGAACAGAAGGCCTTGGGGGTGCTGAGGGAGGAGAAGCTCAACAGGAGCCAGCAGTGAGCACTTGCAGCCCACAAAGCCAACCACAGCCTGGGCTGCAGCAAGAGAAGTGTGGCCAGCAGGGCCAGGGAGGGGATTCTCCCCCTCTGCTCCACTCTGCTGAGACCACACCTGGAGCACTGTGGCCAGTTTTGGAGCCTCTGTTCCAGGAAGGATCTGGAGGTGCTGGAAGGTGTCCAGAGAAGAGCCACGAAGATGAGCAGAGGGCTGGAGCTGCTCTGCTATGGAGACAGACTGAGAGAGTTGGGGTTGTGCAGTCTGGAGAAGAAAAGACTCTGAGGAGACCTCATTGTGGCTTTCCAGTATCTGAAGGGGGCTACAAGAAAGCTGGGGAGGGACTTTTGAGGGTGTCAGGGAGTGATAGGACTGGGGGATGGAATATAACTAGAAATGGGTAGATTGAGATTGGATGTTAGGAAAAGTTCTTCCCCATGAGGGTGGTGAGGCACTGGTACAGGTTGCCCAGGGAGGTGCTGGAAGCCTCATGCCTGGAGGTTTTGAAGGCCAGGCTGGATGTGGCTGTGAGCAACCTGCTGTAGTGTGAGGTGTCCCTGCCCATGGCAGGGAGGTTGGAACTGGATGATCCTTGAGGTCCCTTCCAACCCTGACAATTCTGTGATTCTATGATTCTCAAAAGGGAGGCAAAGCCTTCTTCATTGTCCACCACACCCTTGCAGGACATCCAGCCACCCAGCAAGAAAATGCTGCAAAGTTGTCCTCCAACATTTTATGCAGTGTCACAGCACTTCTATCCTTGGATCTCTTCCAGGACACCTGGGAATAGGAGAAAGGCACTG
Source organism: Picus viridis (assembly GCA_033816785.1). NCBI lineage: Eukaryota > Metazoa > Chordata > Aves > Piciformes > Picidae > Picus > Picus viridis. The sequence continues at coordinate 40,227,566 of CM066566.1, read as the reverse complement.
GGAAGGGGGAACCGATAGATCAGGAGACTGGTGAGTCCAAACCAAAAGCAATGTAAGTCACTGAGTCCAGCTGATGGGCAGCAAAGGTCACTCTCACTTCCCTCTGGGGGAGAAAAATAAAGCCTCCTGTGCAAAAGGACCTTGAATTTCTCCCATCTTGTTGAGATGAGTCAGAGGGCTCCAGACACCCCAACAAGTCAGATTTCCTTGATGTCAATAAAAATTTCCCTTCTTGTGGCTCTAGGCATGGCAAAGGAACAAACAGCTGAGTTAACAGTGACACAGTGAATTAACCTGTGTCAGTGCAGCCACCAGCACCAGGGTCTGTACTGGCAGAATCAATGGTCTTGGTTGGAAGGGACCTCCAAAGGTCATCCAGTCCAACCCCATCTGCACTCAGCAGGGACATCCTCAACTAGATCAGTTTGCTCAGAGCCCTGTTGAGCCTCACCTTGAATATCTCCAAGGATGGGGCCTCAACCACCTCCCTGAGCAATCTGTTCCAGTGTTCCAACACCCTCATGGTGCAGAACTTGTACAGGTTCCCATTGCCTCCTTTGACAGGAGGAGTCACCCAACTTCATTTAAAAGTCTAATTCTAGAGCTAACAGCAACTACACAGCCAGGAGGGAAAATACTCATTTTGGAAACCCAGTTGAACACCAATCTCATTTTCCCCTTATCTTTTAGAAGGAATTAATTAAACATTCTGTAGAATTCTCTATAGGTTTGGAAGGGACCTTTAAAGAGCATCTAGTCCAACCCCTGCAGTCAGCAAGGACATCTTCAACTAGAGAAGGTTGCCAGAGCCCCAGACAACCTGACCTGGAATGGTGCCACCTCTCTAGGCAACTTGGGCCCATGTCACCCCAGCCCCACTGGAAAACATTTCATCCTTTCTTCTAGTCTAAAACTCCACTCCTAGTTTTAAACCACCACCCCTTGATCTGTCACAACAGGCCATGCTAAAAAGACTCTTCTCATCTTTCTTCTAGGCCTCCTTCAGGTGGTCAAAAGTCACCTTGATCAGAGGGCTGGAGCACCACTCCTATGAGGACAGACTGAAGGAGTTGGGGCTGTTCAGGCTGGAGAAGAGAAGGCTCCCAGGTGACCTCATTGTGGCCTTCCAGGATCTGAAGGGGGCCTACAGGAAGGCTGGGGAGGGACTTCTCAGGATCTCAGGTAGTGATAGGACTAGGGGGAATGGAATGAAGCTGGAGGTGGGGAGATTCAGGCTGGATGTGAGGAGGAAGTTCTTCCCCATGAGAGTGGTGAAGCCCTGGAATGGGTTGTCCAGGGAGGTGGTTGAGGCCCCATCCCTGGAGGTGTTTAAGCCCAGGCTGGATGAGGCTCTGGCCAGCCTGATGTAGTGTGGGGTGTCCCTGGCCATGGCAGGGGGTTGGAACTAGATGATCCTTATGGTCCCTTCCAACCCTGACTGATACTATGATACCTGAATGCTGTAAGCACTCTCCATCAACACCTCTAACATCCTTATGGTTTGGCTTGGAAGAGATCTTAAAGATCACCTAGCTCCTTCCAGGGGCAAGGATACCTCCTGCTAGCCCAGGTGTCATCCAGCCTGGCTTTGAAACCACCACTCTTTAGGTCACAAAACTAAAATGCAGCCCCATACCAGCTACCATGCAGAAAGCTGACTCTATCCCAGCCAAAACCAGGATGTGGGACTCATAGGGACAACATGAAAAGGCTTTCCCCTATGGGCTGAGAGGTTAAATCCTGAACCAACTGAGCAGCCAAACCTTATTTCTCCCCCAGAATCTTTCAAATTGGTAAAGCTCTGGCAAGAGTGGTTGCAAACCACTCTTTAGACTGGTAGGACATAGTTGTACCCAGATTTCCAGGAAAAGCCCTAGAAAAAAACCACCTGGCAGAGCCACCAGCTCTTGTTCACAAAGGATAGAGCTGGCTCTAAGGGACCACGACCCCCAAATCCTACTTTTCACCCCTTCCTCCCCCCCCTCCACTATATCCCACCTGACTGTCACCCTCTGGTGTCCAGATGCAGCCCCAGCTCCATGCTGGCTGTTTACAGCCTGCAACACATTTTGCAGATGCTCTGCAGGAAAAACCTTGGACCCCTATAAAGCATCACAATGAAGCCCAGAGCACATTAATCACCCAGTCTGAGCCCATAATCCCAACTCAGGCACCACACTCAATGGGTTTTGCAGACTCCCTTCCACAGGCATTTTGCCCACATCAGGACTAAGCCAGAGATTTAGCAGGAGACAAACAGCCTCACCCTAAAAGTGCTTGGCTGCACCAGGGGGAAAGTTATCAAACACTGTGGCTCTCCTGGGTTTGCCAGGACCTAGAGTCATAACATTGGGTTTGGTTGAAAGAGACCTTTATGATCATGTGCTCTTGTGGCTAAAAATGACAATGCCATCCTGGGGTGGATTAGAAGGGCTGTGGTCATTAGGTACAGAAAGGTTCTCCTCCCCCTCTACTCTGCCCTGCTGAGGCTACATCTGGAGTATTGTGTCCAGTTCTGGGGCCCCCAGTTCAAGAAGGACCTCAGGGAACTGCTTGAAAGAGTCCAGCTCTTAGCCACAAAGATGTTGAAGGCAGTGGAACATCTTCTTATGAGGAGAGCATGAGAAGGGCTCTGGAGCTTGGAGAGGAGGAGCCTGAGAGGTGACCTCTTTGATGTTGATGAAGATGTGCAGGGTGAGTGCCAAGAGGCTGGAGCCAGGCTCTGCTGGGTGATGCCCAATGACAGCACAAGGGGCACTGGGTGCAAGCTGAGGCATAGTAAGTTCCATGGAAACAGGAGGAAGAATTATTTCACTGTGAGGGTGACAGAAGACTGGAACAGGATGCCCAGGGGGGTTGTGGAGTCTCCCTCTCTGGAGATACTCCAAACCCACCTGGATGTGTTCCTGTGTGATCTGCTGTAGGTGCTCCTGCTCTGGCAGGGGTTGGACTGGATGATCCTTCAGGGTCCTTTCTGGCCCTTGGCATTCTGTGATTCTGTAATCATCAAGCCCAAATGTTGACCCAATGCTGCCAGGTCACCACCAAACCATGTCACTCAGCACCACATCTACATGGCTTTGAAATGCTTCCAGGGATGGGGGCTCCACCACTTCCTTGGACAGCCTGTTCCAGGCTGTGGCAACACTTTTGAGGAGCAAATTGTTCTTAATATCCACCCTCAAGCTCTCCTGGCACACCTGGCACTGATTTCCTCTTGTCCTATTGCTTGTTTCTTGGCTGACCCTGGAGATGTTTAAAAGACATTTGGATGAGGAGCTTGGGTACCTGGTCTAACAGCTGTGTGGAAGGTGTTAGGTTATGGAATTGATGATTTTAAGATCTTTTCCAAGCAGGTGATTCTGATTCTATGACCCCCCAGTTCACTCCAACCTCCTATCAGGGAGCTGTAGAAAAGCAAAAAGGCCTCCCTTGAGCCTCCTTTTCTCCAGGCTAAACAACCCCAGTTCCCTCAGCTGCTCCTCAGAGGACTTGCGCTCTTGACTTGAGATTTCCTACCCTGATACCTTCAGCAATCACTGAAGCAAGACACAGATTTCACAGGAGCAAGAAAGACCTTATGGAAGCCACAGTATCTGCAGTTAACAGCTGACTACTTAGTTTGAGGAACAGCTTTGAAGGAAAAACACAACCCAAACACATTAAGGTGGTCTTTTGGCAGACCAGTCAGAAATCCACCTGCTTTCTGGGCCTCTGTACCCTCATGGTAGCATCCAGAGGTGACCAGCAATGGTATTCTGCAGGCTCACCTCTCTAAGCGTGCAGTGGTTCCAGCAGCAGCCTTGCCCTGGGGTAGGTTCATCCTGGTTCTTGTAGGAGCTCTCTGAAGATGCTGAACCACCTCTCTGCTCCTTATCAGTCTACCATGGGGCTCCAACCCAGCCTAAGAGAGGTTTTTCTCCTTTATGGAGTCCAAAGCCTGCCATTCCCAGAGAGATCCTGTAACACTCCCTGCAAGGTCTGGCCTGATGGCACCACACACAGCAAATGCAATTCTTGACTCACTCAGGTGACACAGACCTGCTTTAGGGGAGATGCAGTGAAGAGATAATGAGAGAGAGGAGAGAAGCAGCCACATTGTATGACAACACAACGCCCTGTGTAAGTTCAGTTCAGCGCAGAAGGCTACCTCCAGTCAGACTTCAGATGTGATCTTCCTTGGCAGATGGCCTTGAGAACAACTGGGAGAACTTCTACCTTTTCACCTTCCCCACTGTGATGTGCACCTGTGTGAGTGGGTCCAGAGGAGGCCACAACAATGATTGGAGGGCTGAAAGCCCTCTGCTTTGAGGCCAAGCTGAGAGAGCTGGGGTTGTTCAGCCTGGAGAAGAGAAGGCTCCAGGCAGACTTTCTGATGGCCTTTCAGTACTTAAAGGGGCTGAGAAGAAAGCTGAAAACAGACATTTTTAGCAGTGCCAGTGGTGAGAGGACAAGGGCTGATGGTTTGAAACTCAAAGAGGGAGATTCAGACTAGATAAGGAAGAAACTACACTGAGGGTGGTGGAACACTGGCCCAGATTCCCCAGAGAGGTGGTAGATGCCTCATTCCTGCAACCATCCCAGGTCACGTTGGACAGAGCTCTGAGCAACTTCCTCTACTTGAAGATGTCCCTGTTGACTACATGGGGGGTTGAACTAGACGACCTCTGAAAGTCTCTTTGACTTCATTCAATGATTCTGTGAAACACAGTCAGCACAATTACAATTCCTGCAAGGCAGCACAGCCACACTGATGACAAACCTGAGGGACTTCAGCCAAACCTGCAGCAAGGAGCTAAAGGCTGCATAGAGTGAGGTGTCCGCATGCAGCTAGGAGCATCTCAAAGCCCTTCACTACACAACCATCTGCTCTGAATCACCTCACAGCCACACTGAAGGACTCTGATGTGAGTTTAAAGGTTGCTCAAGTGGTTCAGGACACCCTGAAAACAGGGTAGGTTTGCTTTTACTTCCAAACATTGGGGGAAATGAAAAAATAAAAAGGAAGATTAAATAACAATATTTAATCTAACAATTGGACTTCCCCACATTTAGCCCAGGACTCCAACAAAACTGGACACATCCATCCATGGGGATTAAATTCTAACTGCTCACATCCAATTTGCAACCAATGAGCAGAGGGCTGGAGTACCTCTCCTATGGAGACAGACTGAGACAGCTGGGGTTGGTCAGTCTGCAGAAGAGAAGGCTCCAAGGAGCTCTAATTGTGGCCTTGCAGTATCTGAAGGGGACTACAGGAAAGCTGGGGAGGGACTTTTTAGGGTGTCAGGGAGTGATAGGACTGAGGGGAATGGAACAAAAATAAAAGTGGCCAGATTCAGACTGGATGTTAGGAAGAAGTTCTTCCCCACAAGAGTGGTGAGAGACTGGAACAGGTTGCCCAGGGAGGAGGTGGAAGCCTCATGCCTGGAGGTTTTTAAGGCCAGGCTGGAGGTGGCTGTGAGCAACCTGATGTAGTGTGAGGTGTCCCAGCCTATGGCAGGGGGGTTGGAACTGGATGATCCTTGAGGTCCCTTCCAGCCCTGACAATTCTGTGGTTCTAACCCCAAAGCCTTAGTGCCCAATCTCAAATCAAAGTTGCTTGAAAAGAGCCTTTCCCCATCAGAAACTCATGACATCCATTATCATGAACAGACTGAAACCACATGGAGAAGGTGAAATTCACCCATCCTTTAATAGTGGTTTCAGCCAAGCAAGCAATTTCTCTGACCTTTGGCTGACTGGGGATTAGCACTGAAGAGCCAACACAGTGCCAGCTCCAAAGTCTATAGTCAGAGAGACAGATCACAGCAGCATGGCTCGGCTCAGCTGCTCAGGTCATTTAATAGCTCTTGCCAAGCAGGAATTACAAGAGACTTTCAGTGTGGAGGGAATTAATGCACGTACCACAGACACACAGCAATCCATTATTGCCCAGAGATCACAGCTCCTCATCTGTCTTTTCCCAAAAGGACCCAGAAAAAGAAAAGCCATTAGAATCACAGAATCAATTATTGAGATTGGAATAGACCTTTGAGATCATCAAGTCCAGCTTAGGACCTAACACCACGACTAGACCATGTCACTAATGCCACATCCAATCCTTCCTTAAACACCTCCAGAGATGGCAACTCCACCACCTCCCTGGGCAGTCCATTGCAGTGTCTAATTCCACTTTCTGTGAGGAAGTGCTTCCTGATATCCAAACGGAACCTCCCCTGGCACAGCTTCAGGCCATGCCCTCTCCTCTTCTCACAAGCCCTCATTAAGATCCTGGGCTGCATCAGGAGAAGTGTGGCCAGCAGGTCAAGGGAGGTGATTCTCCCCCTCTACTCAGCTCTGGGGAGACCCCACCGGGAGTACTGCCTCCAGTTCTGGAGCCCCTATTACAAGAGGGATATGGAGGTGCTGGAAGGTGTCCAGAGAAGGGCCACGAGGATGATCAGAGGGCTGGAGCACCTCTCCTATGAGGACAGACTGAAGGAGTTGGGGCTGTTCAGGCTGGAGAAGAGAAGGCTCTGAGGTGACCTCATTGTGGCCTTCCAGTATCTGAAGGGGGCCTACAGGAAGGCTGGGGAGGGACTTCTCAGGATCTCAGGTAGTGATAGGACTAGGGGGAATGGAATGAAGCTGGAGGTGGGGAGATTCAGGCTAGATGTGAGGAAGAAGTTCTTCCCCATGAGAGTGGTGAAGCCCTGGAATGGGTTATCCAGGGAGGTGGTTGAGGCCCTGTCCCTGGAAGTGTTTAAGAGCAGGCTGGCTGAGGCTCTGGCCAGCGTGATCTAGTGTGGGGTGTCCCTGCCCATGGCAGGGGGTTGGAACTAGATGATCCTTGTGGTCCCTTCCAACCCTGACTGATACTATGATACTATGATAAGAGGGCTTTAAACTAGGTCTTAAGGGGGTGGCTGAGGAAATCAGTCCCTCTGAAGAGGAAAGAATGGGGCACAAATTAGGGTTAATTGAGAGCCCAGCTGAAGTGCATGTACACCAATGCACGCAGCATGGGCAATAAGCAAGAGGAGCTGGAAGTCCTGGCCCACCAGGGTGACTATGATATAGTCACCATCTCAGAAACATGGTGGAATGACACACACGATTGGAGTGCTGCACTGGGAGGGTACAGGCTCTTCAGGAGAGACAGGCGAGGGAGGAGAGGTGGCTCTGTATGTCAGGGAGTCACTCTTTGCCACAGAGCTAGAGGTGGAGGATGAAGGGATTGAGAGCCTGTGGGTTAAAATCAGAGGGAGGCCTAGCAAATCTGACATCCTGGTTGGAGTCTGTTATAGACCACCCAACCAGGATAAGGAGGCAGATGAATTATTCTATAAGCAACTGGAGGCTGTCTCAAGATTATCACAGTATCACCAAGGTTGGAAGAGACCTCAAAAATCATCGAGTCCAGCCTGTCACCACAGACCTCATGACTAGACCATGGCACCAAGTGCCACGTCTAATCCCCTCTTGAACACCTCCAGGGACAGTGACTCCACCATTCTTTTGGGTTCCAGACTTTTGGGTGTTTGCTCTCCTCTACCAAGATGGCAGAGGGTCAGGGAGGGATGGAAGAGTATGGAGGATGGGAGCAGATGTTGGTCAGTTAGAGGACAGAAGGGCTCTGCAGAGGGACCTCGACCGACTGGACAGATGGGCAGAGTCCAACAGGATGGCATTCAACAAGTCCAAGTGCCGGGTGCTGCACTTTGGCCACAGCAACCCCATGCAGAGCTACAGGCTGGGGTCGGAGTGGCTGGAGAGCAGCCAGGCAGAGAGGGACCTGGGGGTGCTGATTGACAGCTGCCTAAACATGAGCCAGCAGTGTGCCCAGGTGGCCAAGAAGGCCAATGGCATCCTGGCCTGCATCAAGAATAGTGTGGCCAGCAGGAGCAGGGAAGTCATTGTGCCCCTGTACTCTGCACTGGTTAGGCCACACCTTGAGTCCTGTGTCCAGTTCTGGGCCCCTCAGTTCAGGAAGGACATCGAGACTCTTGAACGTGTCCAGAGAAGGGCAACAAGGCTGGGGAGAGGCCTTGAGCACAGCCCTGTGAGGAGAGGCTGAGGGAGCTGGGGTTGTTTAGCCTGGAGAAGAGGAGGCTGAGGGGAGACCTCATTGCTCTCTACAACTACCTGAAGGGTGGTTGTAGCCAGGAAGGGTTTGGCCTCTTCTCTCTAGCAACCAGCACCAGAACAAGAGGACACAGTCTCAAGCTGTGCCAGGGGAAGTTTAGGCTGGAGGTGAGGAGAAAGTTCTTCACTGAGAGAGTCGTTCGCCATTGGAATGTGCTGCCCAGGGAGGTGGTGGAGTCACCGTCCCTGGAGGGGTTCAAGAGGGGATTGGACGTGGCACTTGGTGCCGTGGTCTAGCCATGAGGTCTGTGGTGACAGGTTGGACTCAATGATCTTCAAGGTCTCTTCCAACCTTAGTGATACAATACGGTATCACAGTACATTAGAGTTTGGAAGGGACCTCCAGAGATCATCAGGTCCAACCCCTGCCAAAGCAGGAGCACTTAGGGCAGTCTGCACAGGAATGCATCCAGGTGGATTTTGAATGTGTTCAGAGAAGGGGACTCCACAACTAGTCTGGGCAGTCTGTTCCAGTGCTCCATCACTCTCGCTGTAAGGAAGTGATTTCACCTACATGTCAAGGTGAAATCTTCTATGTTCAAGCTTGTACCTGTTGATCCTTGTCTTATTATTGTGCACCAACCTTATTTCAACCTCACTGATTCTATGATTCACAGGGAGGTGATCATCCCCCTGTGGGCAGCACTGGTGAGGCCACGCTTGGAGTACTGTGTTCAGTTCTGGGCTCCTCACTAGAGGAAGGACATTGAGGTTCTGGAGCTTGTTCAGAGAAGGGCAACAAGACTCATGAATGGCCCTGGAGCCCATGGACTATGAGGAGGGCCTGAGGGAGCTGGGATTGCTCAGCCTGGAGAAGAAAAGGCTGAGGGGAGACCTTATTGCTCTCTACAACTTCTTGAATGGAGGGAGGAGGGGGCATCCTCTTCTCCTTGGTGTCAAGCAACAGGACTAGAGGAAATGGTTTCAACAAGCTGAACCAGGGAGGTTCAGGCTGGATGCTGCAAAATACTTCTTCACAGAGAGTGTTGTCAAACATTGGGGTAGGCTGCCCAGAGCAGTGGTGCAGTCACCAGCCCTGGAGGGGTTTAAGCAGCATGTGGACCTGGTGCTCAGGGACATGGTTTAGCACTGACCCTCCAGTGCTAGGTCAAAGGTTGGGCTGGATGAGCTTGGAGATCTCTTCCAAGCAGACGTTTGCTGTGTTTCTCTGGCTGTATTTTCCATATCTGCTTTATTTTAACTCCTTTATTTCCTTCTTTCTGAAAGGCAGCAGGGAGAGGGAAGAAATGGTCTGTAAATGAGGCACAAAAGCAGAGATTTGTTGGAGGATGAGAGCAGACTCCAGGGGCCCCCAGGTCAAAGCAGTATAATTAGCATCATATCCTATGAATAAACAGCTCCTGCTCCACCACCACCATTCCTGCACACAGTCCAGAGCCAGGGGCAAGACCTTCACCATCCAAGACACCACCCAGAGGAGCTCAGCCCCAGTGAGGAGCCCCAGCCAGCACCCAGGGAGGATATTGGAGGAGTCATCAATCATTGCCCTAACAACCAGGCCCCCCGGCCTTTGTAGTCACCACCACCACCACCACCACCACCACCACCACCACCACCACCACCACCACCACCATCACACCATCACCATCACCATCACCATCACCCAGTGTGCACCACTGGCACTCACCAAGGATGAGAGGAGGAGCCTCCAGCCCAGATGGGCTCAGCTTGGGGCTTCTGCCCTTCCTGGGGGGGGATTAAATAGGGGAGTGGGTGGAGAGGGCCAAGTGGCCACACCTGGGATGGGAGGAGACACCAACATAGCCCAGGTGCTCTGTGATCTGGGGGAAATAAGGGGGAAATGGGGCAGGGGAAGGACTCTTGGGGTGTCAGGGAGTGATAGGACTGGGGGGGGGGGGGGTGTGGAAAAGAAATAGAAATGGGTAGATTGAGATTGGATGTTAGGAAGAAGTTCTTCCCCATGAGGGTGGTGAGACACTGGCACAGGTTGCCTAGGGAGGAGGTGGAAGCCTCATCCCTTGAAGTATTAAGGCCAGGCTGGATGTGGCTCTGAGCAACCTGATGTAGTGTGAGGTGTCCCTGCCCATGGCAGGGGTTGGAACTGGCTGATCCTTGAGGTCCCTTCCAACCCTGACAATTCTGTGATTCTATACTCTATAAACCAATTTTGCAGTTCAGGCTGGATGTTAGGAAGAAATTCTTCCCAGAAAGAGATTGGCCATTGGGATGTGCTGCCCAGGGAGGTGGTGGAGTCACCATCCCTGGAAGTGTTTAAAATAGCACTGGATGAGGCACTTGGTGCCATGGTTTAGTTGATTAGATGGTGTTGGGTGATAGGCTGGACTTCATGATCTCAAAGGTCTTTTCCAACCTGGTTAATTCTCTGAGTCATCCCTGGAAGTTGCCTGGGAGAAGAGCCTGATCCCCACCTTACTACAACATCCCTACACGTAGTTGTAGAGTGGGATAAGGTACTCCCTGAGTCTCCTCTTCTCCAGGCTAAACAGCCCCAGCTCACAGAATCACAGAAACATTCAGCTTGGAAAAGATCCTCAGGGTCACCAAGGCCAACCCAGAACCCTACTCTCCAAGGCTCACCCCTAAACCATAGCCCCAGGCACCACATCCAAAACACCTTGAAACACATCCAGGCTTGGGGACTCAACCACCTCCCTGCCCAGCACATTCCAGTGCCTGACCACTCTTCCCATGAAAAAATGCTTCCTACTGTCCAGTCTAAACCTACCCAGTCACAGCTTGAGGCCATTCCCTCTTGCTCTATCACTAATTACCTGTGAAAAGAGACCAGCAGTAGCCTCCCCACAACCTCCTTTCAGGTAGTTGTAGACAGCAGTGAGGTTCCCCCTCCTCCAAACTAACCATCCCCAGCTCCTTCACTTGCTCTCCATCACATTTATTCTCCAGGCTCTTCACAGCTTCCTTGCCCTCCTCTGCACTGGCTCCAGCACCTCCACATCTCTCCTGTATTGAGGTGCCCCAAGCTGGACACAGCACTGGAGGTGTGGCCTGACCAGAGCTGAGTGCCAGGGGACAATCCCCTCCCTGCTCCTGCTGGCCACAGCATTGCTGATCCCAGCCAGGAGGCCTTTGGCTTTCTTGGCCACCTGGGCACGCTGCTGGCTCCTCTTCAGCTGCTTGTCCATTAGCACCCCCAGGGCCCTCTCTGCCACACAGCTTTCCAGCCACACTGCCCCAAGCCCTGTAGCATTGCTTCGAGTTGTTGTGACCCAAGTGCAGGACCTGGCATTTGGCCTTGTTGAAGCTCAACCCATCATACTTCCTTCCTCCTCTTTGCTCTTGTACCTTGTGGAATCCCATCATCCCTCTTTCCTCCTCTTTGCTCTTAGAATTACAGAATCATAGAATGTTAGAGGTTGGAAGGGACCTCCAGAGATTATTCAGTCCAACCCCCCTCCCAAAGAAGCATTACCCAGCCTAGTCTGCACAGGAATGTATCCAGGGGGTTTTCAAAGTCTTCAGAGAAGGAAACTCCACAGCTCCCCAGGGCATCCTGCTCCAGTGCTCTGTCACCCTATCTGTAAAGAGGTTTCTCCTCATATTGAGCTGAAACGTTCTATGTTCAAGTTTGTATTCATTGCTCCTTGGCTTATTGCTGTGCAGCACCCAAAAGAGCTTGGCCCCCTCCACTTGACACCCACCCCTCAGAGATAGAAAGACATTGATCTGATCCCCTCTCAGCCTTCTCTTCTCCACACTAAACAGCCCCAGGGCTCTCAGTCTCTCTTCACAGAGCAGATGCTCAAGTCCCCTAAGCATCCTCCTGGCTCTCCCTTGGACTCTCTCCAGCAGGTCTCTGTCTCTCTTGTACCTTGTGGACTTGCCATCATCCCTCTTTGCTCTTGTACCTTGTGGAATCACATCATCCCTCTTTCCTCCTTACACTTGCACTTTTTCAGGAGGATATAGCAGATGCTGCTGCTGCTTCTGTCCTCCTTGAAGGGACTGAGTGAATTCTGTTGATTAAACTGTAATTAGTGCAGGTGACCTCAGTATTACTGAATGTTAGTTCGTTGTTTACCTAAAGAAATCCACCTAGGATGCACCAGAAAGTCCCACAGAGGCTGGTGAAGCTCCAGAACTACAGAACAGCAAACCAAAAGCAATTGTAGGGATGGACCTTTGTCATCCCTCAGTTTGCATCCTGGGTTGCAGGGAAACCAAATTTGAATTAAGATCTTGGTGCCTGTAGCCTGTGTAGGCAAGGAGATTTGAGGACTGATGGCTTTGGGCTGTTGATGAGGGAATGGAGAAGAAAGATTGGGAAAACACCTTAAGGAAGGCCATAGGGATAAAAGAGACCTTCAGACCCTTTCAAGAGCCACAGAGAAGCCTGGAGAGAGCTGGACTTGTCCTGTTTCTGATAGTCAAGAAATGTTCATGTTTCTTCCAGCAGAAGCAGCCTGGGGAAATGGTTCTTGTATTCTTTTTCCTTCTCACCCTTCCCCCCGTCCCCCCCCCCCCCCCTATGTTTGGTTTCCAGACAGAAGTCTAGGCTGCCTGTGGTTCCCAGGAAATCCATCACAAGTTATCAAGGGGCTTAGCCAAGCTTTTCCTAGAAAGTATTTGGAAAGTGATGACTTCAAAGGTGCCACTCTCAGCTTGGGGGAAGAAGAAAGGCTGAGGCCAGATCTGGTCGATGCCTTGAAGCTCTTGCAGACAAGCACTGCTGAAGGAAGAGGCTTTAGAGGCTCAGATAGTTGGCTGTGAGGGCACTGATTTCTGAGCTATGAAAAGAATGAGCTTCTTGAGAGAGAGATGGGGCCAGAGCATGAGGATATGCAGAGGTGCCTGGTGGAATAGACAGGAGGAAGCTGTAGCCCATCACATTGTGCCCTGTGGTGGGAGAGCTGAGCTGAGACTTGGCAATTGTGGCTGTTGCCAAATCAGCAACCGAAAAGGACCTGGGGTGCTCTGCATAGACTGAGAGGTGCTCACCCTGATCATTTTCCTTGAGGTTTCTCCATCTGAGTTTATGACTGTGCCAGTGTTCCCTTGACAGCCATCCAGATTTTAGCTCTTGGACAATTATAGAATGCTTTGGATTGGAAGGGAACTTAAACACCACCCAGTTCCACCCCACCTGCCATGGAGAGGGACAGCTTCCACTAGAGCAGGTTGCACAAAGACTCATCTAACCTGGCTTTGAACACTTCCAGGGATGGGAGAGCCACAGCTTCTCTGACCAATCTGTTCCAGTGTCTCACCAGCCTCACAATGAAGAATTTCTTCTTTAAGTCCAATTTCCAGATCCCTCCTTTGAGTTTAAAACCATCACCCCACGTCCTGTCACTACATGTCCTTGTAAAAATGTTATGCCTTGAGAAGAAGGCTTGGTGGATCTGTTGCCTCCTGATGAGGCTCTGGCCAGCCTGATCTAGTGTAGGGTGTCCCTGCCCATGGCAGGGGGGTTGGAACTGGATGATCCTTGTGGTTCCTTCCAACCTTGACTGATACTATGATACTATAATGCATCTCTGTGAGTCCCTAGACCAGCTACAGAGATGTTTAAGGCAGATGATACTTAAATTGAGGCACCCCTCAGCCCCTCCCTACCACCCAAGAAGTGGCTGCACAGAGCAGTTCGAGCAACCCAGCAAGGGGCACAGATACCTCCAGTTCCTGCTCAATGCTTCTGCTGTGTTACAGAGGGTGACAAGGGAAATGCCCTCAAGTTGTCCCAGGGGGGTTTAGGTTGGACATTAGGAAAAATTCTGCCCCAAAAGGCTTGTCAAACCCTGGAGCAGGCTGCCCAGAGAAGTAGTAGAGTCACCACACCTGGAGGGATTCAAAAGATGTGTAGATGTGGTGCAGAGGGACAGAGAATCATTAAGGTTGGAAAAGACCTCTAAGGTCCTCAAGTCCAACCATCGACCCAACACCACCACACCCACTAATCCACATCTCTAAGTACCATGTCTACATTGTTTAGTGGTGGACTTTGCAGTCCTAGTTAAACAGTTTGACCTGATGATCTTGGATGGTAGAAACAACATCCAAAGCTCCAGTGGAATGCTGGAACAGGTTGCTCAGGGAGGCAGTTAAGGCCCTGTTCTTCGAGATATTCAAATTGAGGCTGGATCAGGGCTCTGGGCAACCTGATCTAGCTGAGGATGTCCCTGCTGACTGCAGAGGGGTTGGACTGGATGACCTTTGGAGGTCCCTTCCAACCCAGACCATTCTATAATCTCAAAGGTCTTCTCCAGCCTAAATGACTCTATGGTTCTAAACGGCACAGTTTCCCTGCTGCTGGGCTATCAAAACATGCTCTCATGTGGGCATGTTGTGGTCACAGCAATGAGATGAAGATGGGGAATATGCAAGTGTGGTGAAGAAAAGCAGAAATGCCCAGATCTCCCTGGATAGGTAAAAGGAGGTGATTCTCCCCCTCTACTCTGGTGAGATCCCACCTGGAGTACTGTATCCAGTTGTAGAGCTCCTAGTACAAGAAACATCTGGAGGTGTTGGAGCATGCCCAGAGAAGGGCCATGAGGATGAGCAGAGGGCTGGAGCTCCTCTCCTGTGAGGACAGACTGAGAGAGTTGGGGTTGTTCAGTCTGGAGAAGAGAAGGCTCTGAGGAGACCTAATTGAGGCCTTCCAGTATCTGAAGGGGGCCTACAGAAAGGCTGGGGAGGGACTTTTGAGGGTGTCAGGGAGTGATAGGACTTGGGGGGTGGAACAAAAATAGAAATTAGTAGATTGAGATTGGATGTTAGAAGGAAGTTCTTCCCCATGAGGGTGATGAGACACTGGCACAGGTTGCCCAGGGAGGTGGTGGAAGCCTCATCCCTGGAGGTTTATAAGGCCAGGCTGGATGTGGCTCTGAGCAACCTGATCTAGTGTGAGGTGTCCCTGCCCATGGCAGGGGGCTTGGAACTGGATGATCCTTGGGGTCCCTTCCAACCCTGACAGTTCTGTGGTTCTGCTTGTTGAGGATTTCTAAAGCACTACAGAACATCTCTGGAGATGAAAAACTGTTGTCTTCTCTTCCCTTCACTCCCTCTGGCTTGTCTGCAAATGAGAATAGTGCTTAAGGTGCTGCTCCTAAGGGTGTTGCTCTGCCTAGGCTTTGCAAATGGCTCACAGCAGCAGCAGTGGACACTGGAGGAGGAATTTTGGAAGCATCTGCTGGTGTGTACACATTAGCTGGTTTATGAGCAGTTAGCTGTAAAGCTGCTTTATGAGAGGCCAGCACTCCACTTCTTATGAGTCCAGTGCCTCTATGGCTTGAAAACAAATTAAGTTTGGGATTTTCAACCCTTGCAAGCAATGTCCAAAGCTATGAGAGAGCTAGAAGAGGCTGAAATGACTGCTGGAGCCCTTGGTGTGATCATTACCACTGACTGAAGTGCTTTCCAGGCTGGATGTGGCTGTGAGCAACCTGCAGTGTGAGGTGTCCCTGCCCATGGCAGGGGGGTTGGAACTGGATAATCCTTGAGGTCCCTTCCAACCCTGACAAATTTTATGATTCTAAGCTGTGTAGACATTAGAGATGAGATCTTGGAGAGAGGAGAAGGAGGAATATCAAATACTTGTAATGCTTCTCCCAGCCTTTGAAGTATCTTTTGGTGCTCATGTAGCTGCAGGGCAGTATTAATGAGTTATCAAACCCTTCCTAATGAATTGGGTGTTTGCTTTTAAAATTAATTCTATTGACATGAAAAGTTAACAGTTCAAGATGGTTGAAAACATCCTAAGGTCTTGGACTGAGGCTGGAAGGTAGGAAGACATTTCAAGAGGGCTGGCCAGGCTGGGTTCAATGGCCTGAGGCCAAGGGGATGAGGTTTAATAAGGCCAAGTGCAGGGTCCTACACTTTGGCCACAATAACTCCAGGATACAGATGGGGGGATGAGCCAGTGCAGAGGAGGGCAAGGAAGCTGGGAAGGGCCTGGAGAATAAATGTGATGGAGAGCAACTGAAGGAGCTGGGGATGGTTAGTTTGAAGGAGGGGGACCGCACTGCTGTCTACAACTACCTGAAAGGAGGTTGTGGGGAGGCTACTGCTGGTCTCTTTTCACAGGTAATTAGTGATAGAGCAAGAGGGAATGGCCTCAAGCTGTGACTGGGTAGGTTTAGACTGGACAGTAGGAAGCATTTTTTCATGGGAAGAGTGGTCAGGCACTGGAATGTGCTGGGCAGGGAGGTGGTTGAGTCCCCAAGCCTGGATGTGTTTCAAGGTGTTTTGGATGTGGTGCCTGGGGCTATGGTTTAGAGGTGAGTCTTGGAGAGTAGGGTTCTGGGTTGGCCTTGGTGACCCTGAGGGTCTTTTCCAACCTGAATGTTTCTGTGATTCTGTTTCCACAAGGTACAAGAACAAAGAGGAGGAAGGAGGGATGCTGGACTCCCATAATGCTGTTTTTCACCCAGATCATTAGTAGAATGCATAAAACCAAAGGGCTTGGAAGGAGCACATCTGGCAGCTATAACAAGGAAATGCCACAATCTGAATGAAACCCTGGAGGCCCATAAGGTTGGGAAAGCCACAAGGCACCTTTGTGTATCTGAGGAGGCCTGGCCTGTTTATCACATAGAGCTTGTGCATGGATCCTTTCAAAGCCTCTGAATAAAGTTGCCACGACAAAGCATTACAAATGGTGTCAGCCATTGCTTCATGAGCTAATCAATCACCCAGAAAAAGGTCAACCCTGCTCAGGGGTCGCTTAACATGTTAGCCAGAGCCTGAATTTGGGGGCTGGCAAGTTAAAGCTGCAGAGAACACAACTGTGACCTACCAAGTCAGCTGTGATTCCTGGTGGCAACAGCCATGCTGCTACACAAGATGCTTTGCAACCCTAGCTCCTCACCTCCAAACCATAAGGAAGCCTTTAAGCACATTCACAAGTACTAGGGAGTCTGTGAGAGGATGATTCTTGGGTGAGGATGATTCTGGGCTGTGCCAAGAGAAACATAGCCAGCAGGTTGAGGGAAGTGATTCTCCCCTCTGCTCCACTCTGCTGAGACCCCACCTGGAGCACTGTGTCCAGCCTCTATTACAGGAAGGATCTGGAGGTACTGGAAGGTGAGCAGAGAAGGGCCATGAGGATGAGCAGAGCGCTCATCCTAGAAATGGATAGATTTAGATTGGATGTTAGGAAGTTCTTCCCCATGAGGGTGGTGAGACACTTGCACAGGATGCCCAGGGAGGAGGTGAAAGCCTCATCCCTGGTGGTTTTGAGGCCAGGCTGGATGTGGCTGTGAGCAACCTGATCTGGTGTGAGGTGTCCCTGCCCATGCTTGGAACTAGATGATCCTTGAGGTCCCTTCCAACCCTAACAATTCTATGATTCAAAATTAGTCATCAGTGATGGCCACCACCAAGTCATAATCACAGAATCAGTGTGTGATGATCACAGGTTGGAAGGGAGCTTAAAGATCATCTGATTCCAACTCCCCTGCCATGGGCAGGGACACCTCCTTCTAGACCAGCTTGCTCAAGGCCTCATCCAAACCTGCCTTTGAACACCTCCAGGGTTGGAGCCTGCTCTGGGCATCTCAACAGCTTGATTTCTGTGCCTCAGTTTACCCAGTGCCAGAAGAAAACAGGAAGCCTGTATTGGTGACAGGCTTTGGGATTTCACCTGAATATCAGGAATTCCACTTACTTCACACTGGGGAGGGAAAGGGAGGTACTTGGAAGAGTGCTGAGCCAGAACTGGTTGACTTGGGAAATTCTCAGTTCCCTCCCTCTTCCACAAGCCCATCTGCTGCAGCTGCCTCAGGTCAAGGAGGTTGAGGCACTCTGCCAAGCTCTATTAAGGTTTTATTGCACTAAATCAAAGCAGCCCCAGGAAGGTGTTGATAACACTGTGGTGGTGTTTTCCCCAGTAAAGATATAAAAGCCTCTTTGTCAAGAATGAAGCAACACTCCTGGCCCAAGGAGCCCTGTAATATCTTGCTACCATTGCCCTTTTATTCACTGGGCACCAAAGACCCTTCAAACTGTGATCCATCAATAGAAAACACGACAGCTCCTGAGCTCCACGAACTGTGGGGCATCTGCTGCTGGGTTCACAAGAGCAGAGGCACCGCAAGGCTTTGTTCCAGGCTTGGCAGCTCTTCACTGATGGGAACAGCAAGCCTGAGGAAGCACCTCTGCTACAACTGCTGAATGCTGCTGTCAGAAGAGGATAGAGGCAGGGAAAGGTTTCAGCAGCTACTGACAGGACCAGAGAAGCCATGCACCAGGTGGGGAAAAAGACCTCCAAGGATACACGCTCAGGAAAGGGAGAGGAAAAACGCAAGGACATTTGCTGGCACATAAAAATGAAATCCAAAGAGAGGAACAGAGAAATGCCACCCAGCAGGAGCACCACAAGCAAGGGCTGAAGGAGCAGCTCTCCCAACACCAGAAGCTGGTGGGTACAAGCAATCAGTATTTCCACCTCTTAGACCAACCACGTCCCTGTGCTGCTCCCATCGACAGCTTAGAGCGATTTATGAGAAAGGAGGAGGGCAATGCCTTGGATGTGAAGGGTCTGGAGAACAGGTCCTGTGAGGAACAACTGAGGGAACTGGTGTTGTTTAGTCTGGAGAAAAGGAAGCTGAGTGAGGGGAGACCTCCTGGCTCTCTATGACTCCCTGAAAGAAGGCTGCAGCAAGATGGGGGTGGTATCTTCTCCCAAAGAGTAAGTGATACGATGAGAGGAAACGGCCTCAAGTTGCACCAGAGGAGGTTTACAGTATCACAGTATCACCAAGGCTGGAAGAGACCTCAAAGATCATCAAGTCCAACCTGTCACCACAGACCCCATGACTAGACCATGGCACCAAGTGCCACATCCAATACCCTCTTGAACACCTCCAGGGATAGTGACTCCACCACCTCCCTGGGCAGCACATTCCAATGGCAAACGACTCTCTCAGTGAAGAACTTTCTCCTCACCTCCAGCCTAAACTTCCCCTGGCACAGCTTGAGACTGTGTCCTCTTATTCTGGTGCTGGTTGCTTGAGAGAAGAGACCAACTCCCTCCTGGCTACAACCCACCTTCAGGTAGTTGCAGACAGCAATGAGGTCTCCTCTGAGCCTCCTCTTCTCCAGGCTAAACAACCCCAGCTCCCTCAGCCTCTCTTCATAGAGCTTGTGCTCAGGGGCTCAACCCCAGAAGGGTTGCCAAACCCTAGAACAGGCTGCCCAGGGTAGTGGTGGATTCCCCATCCCTGGAGGAAATAAAGCTGTACAGATGTAGTGCTGAGGGACATTGTTCAGTGGGGACCTGGCAGTGCTGGGTTAATGGTTGGAGCTGCTCTTAAAGGTCTTTTCTGGCCCAAAAATAGTCTATGTGTAAAAATGAGCCTTAAAAATGTGATGTTTCTGAGAGGCACAGGGGTTTTAAATAGACCATCATAGTATCAGTCAGGGTTGGAAGGGACCATAAGGATCATCTAGTTCCAACCCCCCTGCCATGGGCAGGGACACCCCACACTAGATCAGGCTGGACAGAGCCTCAGCCAGCCTGGGCTTAAACACCTCCAGGGACAGGGCCTCAACCACCTCCCTGGACAACCCATTCCATGGCTTCACCACTCTCATGGGGAAGAACTACTTCTTCACATCTAGCCTGAATCTCCCCACCTCCAGCTTCATACCATTCCTCCTAGTCCTATCACTACCTGAGATCCTGAGAAGTCCCTCCCCAGCCTTCTTGTAGGCCCCCTTCAGATCCTGGAAGGCCACAATGAGGTCACCTCTGAGCCTTCTCTTCTCCAGACTGAACAGCCCCAACGCCTTCAGTCTGTCCTCATAGGAGAGGTGCTCCAGCCCTCTGACCATGGTCACATATGGACCAGCCCTACAAAATGCCACAGGGAAAGATAAGAAGAATTTTCAGAGCTGGATTCTGAATAAATTGTGGGTTCAAAGACAAAAAATAATACCCAAACCATTTTTGTTATCCTCAAAACCCAGCTCAGCAAACTCATGTTTTATTAGGGGTGGTCAGGACTGAGGGCCAAAGCTCTCAAAGAAATCCATTCCTCAGCTTGGGTCTCAGCAGTTCCAGTTTCACCATTTTCCTTGGTTTGGTTTTTAAGATGCTCAGGATTGGAGCATTCAGAAAGCAGGGAGAATTTCTGCAGGTGCAGGATTCCCCCACTGCTGCTGCTCCCCATTTCACTCACATCATCTCAGGGGTGTTTACAAGAGAAACAGGAGGACCCTGAAAAAAACCAAAAAGATTGTACAAGCACCATGGAGGCATCAGACAGCTGAGGAAGAGATCACAGAACCACAGAATTACAAGAAGGCTTAGGAGAGACTTCTCAGGATCTCAGGTAGTGATAGGACTAGAGGGAATGGAATGAAGCTGGAGGTGGGGAGATTCAGGATGGACATGAGGAGGAAGTTCATTACCATGAGAGTGGTGAAGCCCTGGAATGGGTTGTCCAGGGAGGTGGTTGAGGCCCCATCCCTGGAGGTGTTTAAGAGCAGGCTGGATGAGGCTCTGGCCAGCCTGATCTAGTGTGAGGTGTCCCTGCCCATGGCAGGGGGTTGGAACTAGATGATCCTTGTGGTCCCTTCCAACCCTGACTGATACTATGATACTATGATAGAATGGTAGGGGCTGGAAGGGACCTCAAAAGGTCCAACCCCAATGGAGATCTCCCTTTAAATGTTGTAGATGACACTGCAGAGCACAAATCACAAGGGACCTTAACATTTCAACCACCTGGGATCCAAATCTGCTACTTCTATCTTCATTCCCAGATGATGAAGGCCATTCCTACCATGTGCAACCAAAACAAGTGCTTATCCTTGCCTATTCCTGTCAATTTTCTAGAGGAAAAGAAGAGTTTTGTGAACCTGGGGAGCTTCCAAGGGAAATGGGGGACAGAAGAAGAGCTCCCAGTGAACTTTTGTGTGCCTCGCTTTGTAACTCAGGAGGGTTCACGGCTGGGATGTAGAGCATCAGCCATTCCTGCTGCTAAGCAGAGAAGACAAATCCTTTTGTAAATGGTGGTAAGATTTTATCCTACTTGATAGGGAACTAAATCATAGACTGGTTTAGGTTGGAAGGGACCTTAGAGATTGTATATTCCAACCCCACTGCCATGCCCAGGGACACCTCTCAACTAGACTCAGCTGCTCAAGGCCTCATCCAACCTGGCTGCATCCCCTCAAGGGAGAAGGCATCCACAGCCTCCCTGGGCAGTCTGTTCCAGAGTCTCACCACCCTTCTAATGAAGAATTTCTTCCTAAGATCCAGTCTAACCCCACTCTCCCTCAGCTTAAAAGCGTTTCTTCTTGTCCTATTGCTAGACATCCTTATGAAAAGTCCCTCTCCAGGCTGAACACCCCCAGCTCCCTCAGCCTGTCCTCATGGCAGAGGTGATCATCTTTGTGGCCCCCTCTGGCCTCACTCCAACAGCTCTTTCTCCTTCTTGTGCTGGGGACAGCAGAACTGGAGGCAGGATTGGAGGTGAGGTCTGAGCAAAGCAGAGCCAAGGGTCAGAATCCCCTCTCTTGCCCTGCTGCCCACACTCTTCTGGTTGCAGCCCAGCGCACAGCTGCCTGCTGAGCTGCATGAGGGCACTGCTGGCTCCTGGGGTGCTTCTCATCCATCAACACCCCCAAGACACTTTCTTCAGAGCTACTCTCAACCCACTCTGCACTCAGCTTGCAATCTCCTACCATTACCATGTACTCTTCCACAACTCAGAAAGGCTGTAAACACCAGAAACTAGAATTCTACATCCTCATCTCCATGATAAAGAAAAACAAAGTTCCCTGTGACTGCACAACCCCAGCCAGTCCACAGAAGAGTCTTCTTCTCTTTGATGGATAGATAAAAGAGTGATCATTGCAGCTTTCTTCTTCAGAATCTCTCCCCCTACGTGTGTGCCTGTGTGTGTGTGTCCCGACATCCACCTAGGATGATTTCCCTGATGTGATATTTGCTGTGAGCAAACAACACAGGTTTGCAAGTGACAGGAAAAAAAACCCCACAACACAACCAAACATCTCTGAACAAAAGCAGCTGATGGATTGAACTTCGTGTTAATGCAAAGCAACCCATCAACAGCTCCCACGTGGATCCTCAGCCTACAACAGCTCTGGATGGCTGCAGCCAGCCCTGGACTCTAGCCCTGGAGCGAGAGCTATTCTGGTGTTGTAATAGGCGGTTAGCAGTTCATTTGGGGTGAGGCACACAAGCTGTGCACAGAGCAGGGTGTTTAGATGTAGCAATTCAACGGAGTTTAATTGCTGGCGATCCATCAACAGGACCCTGGGATCTGGGAGTTACCTCAAAAGTTGCCAGCTGAACTTCAGGCCTTTAAAAAGCACACATGGAGACTACAAGGCAAAGCTTATTGACCCACAGTGTCTCTGCTCAGGGGGACAGAACTCAGTTAAGATGACTGAGAGGCTGAAGACAGACTGAAGGAGTTGGGGCTGTTCAGTCTGGAGAAGAGAAGGCTCAGAGGTGACCTCATTGTGGCCTTCCAGGATCTGAAGGGGGCCTACAGGAAGGCTGGGGAGGGACTTCTCAGGCTATCAGGTAGTGATAGGACTAGGGGGAACGGAATGAAGCTGGAGGTGGGGAGATTCAGGCTAGATGTGAGGAGGAAGTTCTTCCCCATGAGAGTGGTGAAGCCCTGGAATGGGTTGTCCAGGGAGGTGGTTGAGGCCCCATCCCTGGAGGTGTTCAAGCCCAGGCTGGCTGAGGCTCTGGCCAGCCTGATCTAGTGTGAGGTGTCCCTGCCCATGATAGTGGGGTGGAACGGGATGATCCTTGTGGTCCCTTCCAACCCTGACTGATACTATGATACTATGACAAGGCTCTGGGCAACCTGATCTAGTTGAGGATGTCCCTGCTGACTGCAGGGAGCTTGGACTAGGTGACCTTCAGTGGTCCCTTCCAACCTGGGTGATACTATGAGAGAGGTGATTCTGCCATGTTGCTCTGCTCTGGGGAGACCTCACCTGGGTTACTGCATCCAGCTCTGGAGCCCTCAACACAGGAAGGACATGGAGCTGATGGAGCAGGGCCAGAGGAGGGCCAGAAAAATGGTCAGGGGGTTGGAGCAGCTCTAGTACAAGGACCAGCTGAGGGAGCTGGGGTTGTCCAGCCTGGAGAAGAGAAGGCTCAAGGGAGACCTTCTAGTGGCCTTTCAGTACTTATATGGGCCTAGAAGAAAGAAGGAGAGAGACTGTTCCCAAAGGCCTGTAGTGGCAGGACAAGGGGGAATTGCTTGAAATGAGAGAAGAGCAGATTTAGATTGGATGTGAGGAACAAGTTCTGCACCATGAGGGTGGTGGAACACTGGAACAGGTTGCCCAGGTAGGTGGTTGGGGCCCTATCTCTGGAGGTATTCAAGGTGAGGTTGGACAGGACTCTGGGCAAGATGATCTAGTTGAGGATGTCCCTGCCGAGTGCAGAGGGGGTTGGACTGGATGAGCTTTGGAGGTTCCTTCCAGCCCAGACCATTCTATGAACTCTCTGAAAGGAGGTTGGAGTAACCTGGTGGTCTCTTCTCCCCAGTATCATGTCACAGAATGAGAGGAAATTGTGGCCTGAAATTGTGCCAGGGGATGTTTAGATTGGACATTAGGACATTAGAGTGGTCAGGGATTGGAAGAGGCTGCCCAAGGAGGTGGTGGAGTCTCCATCCCTGGAGGTGTTCAAGAAACCTGTGGCCATGGCACTTGGGAACATGGTTTAGTGGCCATGGCGGTGTTGTGTCGATGGTTGAACTCCATCTTAGAGGTGTTTCCCAACCAAAACAGTTCTGTGATTCCAATATGCTCAAAGGAAACTTCTGCTGGCTCAGAAGCTATCACTCAGACTAAGGTGGCCGCAGACTGAAAGCCAAGAACAAAGCAGCCCCAACGTTTCTCCTCAGCAGGAGGAAATCTGGTTTACGCCGCACGAGCGCCAGCAGTGACTTTTCAACTCACACAGGAGCTCCCAGCCAAGCTGCACCACCACCAATCGATGCCATTCAGAACAAGGAGCATGTTTTTGGCATGGGACCTGCTGCTCAGAAGTGTTTTCTCTTCAACAGCCTCTTTTTCCACAGGAAGAAAACCACTCCACAGCCAGGATGATCCTCGGTTACAGACTTCGAAACAAAACAGAGAAGCTGATTGTCACCAGTGCAAAGCTAAGCCCTCAGAAAGCAACAAAAGGATCTTCTGGGAGGGTTTGGAGCACAAGCCCTGTGAGGAGAGGCTGAGGGAGCTGGGGTTGCTAAGCCTGGAGAAGAGGAGACTCAGGGGTGACCTTATTGCTCTCTACAACTACCTGAAGGGAGGTTGTACACAGGTGGAGGTTGGTCTCTTCTCCCAGGCAGCCAGCACCAGAACAAGAGGACACAGTCTCAAGCTGTGCCAGGGGAGGTTTAGGCTGGAGGTTAGGAAGAAGTTCTACACAGAGAAAGTGATTGCCCATTGGAATGTGCTGCCCGGGGAGGTGGTAGAGTCAGCATCACTGGAGGTGTTCAGGAGGAGGCTTGATGGGGTGCTTGGTGCCAGGGTTTAGTTGATTAGGTGGTGTTGGATGATAGGTTGGACACGATGATCTTGAAGGTCTCTTCCAACCTGGTTTATTCTATTCTATTCATTGTCAGAATAAAAACCACACAAGATCTGAGTTTTTGAGAGGTTTTTTTGCTTTTTTAAGTAGTAAGCCCAGACAAAAATGCCCAGACAACATAAGAGCACAGAAGAGCAGCAACACACAGCCATTACCCCGAAGATGCCAGAAGGTGGCTTGGACCGCAGCTTTTTCACAGTTCTTCCTATAAACACATCAGGCCTCATGAGGCTCCATCTCACAGCTCCCAAAGCCCACAGGAGGTGCAAGTCCAGCCCTGCTGCATGGATTTCCCCTCACAGGGCTCTTACAAATTGTATTTCTCCAGGGGAGGGAAGAATCACCTCTAACAGTTTGCCTATTTGCTAGTTCTCACCTCCTGCTGCCTTTCCCTACCTATGAACCTGAAGGGACCTCAAAAGATCATCTAGTCCAACCCCCAAGCTAGTGACAACTCAGAAATAGAGGTCCTACATATTCAGCTGAAGACAAGTACATCAATAAGTCACAGAGCAAGGAGCATACCTGAAATCTCACCCAGCACCAAACTAGGGACAAATCTGGCCATACCACTCAACCTCTCTGAGCACCATGAGCAACTAACCATGCCCATCTGCTACACCAACCACATACAATGGCTTAGGTTGGAAGGGATCTCAGAGATCATCTCCTCCAACCTCCCTGCCACCTCTCAACTAGACTCAGCTGCTCAAGGCCTCATCCAGCCAGGCCTTGAACAACCCCACACAGGAGCCATCCACAGACTCACTGGGCAGCCTATTCCAGAGTCTCACCACCCTCATGCTGGAGAATTTCTTCCTCAGCTCCACTCTAACCCCACTCTCCCTCAGCTTCAAAGCATTCCCCCTTGGCCTGATGCTAGACAACCTTATGAAAAGACCCTCTGCAGCCTTCCTGTAGGATCCCTTCAGGTATTGAGTTCAGCCTTCCTGTAGGATCCCTTCAAGTATTGGAACCACATGCTGAGGACCTCTTGCAGACCTGCAAACCACAAGGTAAATGCTTTCCATGGTCTAATCCTCATCAAATACCCACAGCACTTTCAACCAAGCCCCAAATCCATTCCCAAGTCAAGAACAACACAGAATACAGAATTAACCAGGTTGGAAAAGACCTTTGAGATCATCAAGTCCAATCTGTCACCCACCTAATGAACTAAACCGTGGCACTAAGTGCCACATTCAGTCCCTTTTTAAACACTTCCGTCGCCATCCCTGGAGGTGTTCAAGAGGGGATTGGACATGGCACTTGGTGCCATGGTCTAGTCATGAGGTCTGTGGTGACAGGTTGGACTTGATGATCTTTGAGGTCTCTTCCAACCTTGGTGATAGTGTAATGGTGGAGAAGAGGCAAAGTGGTCAAGCACTCACCTTGGTGGTGTCATCATGTGACCGCTGGTACCGTTTCCAGCGGCAGCCGTAGATCCCAGTCAGACAGGACAGACATAGCTGTGGCTCGTAGTACTGCAATGGTTGATGTTTAACCATGCTCCTTCCAGCCCCTCAGGAGGGAGGTATCAGAAAGCCATCAGGTCCTGGGAGCAGCCTGTCAGCAAAGAGAAGAAAAAATGAACGAGGGAGGTTAAAACAAAAGAAATGACAACAGCGAAGGAAAACCTGAAAGCGCCAAGCAAGATTTTCAAGCAATTTCATAATTAACCATCTCCTCTGGCTCTGAAGAGAGGAGGAGTAATCATCCAGTCTATTCCCTGCCAGCATCTCCTGCTTGGTGTTACTCAATAGGACTGGAAGTTTAATTAGTTTGCAGGTTTGCTTTTCCTTGGGCGGTTTCCCCCACACCGCTGCAAGTGAAATGCCTTCCAGGCAGCTAGCGGTGAGAAAGGCCACCCAAGGACAAGGAGCAGGAGGTGGATCAATTGCAGCCTGGATGATTGGATTATTAGGAGTGATTGAAATGTGAACCAACCATACACACTGCAAGCACAATCTTAACATTGATTCAGAGACCTCTGAAAAGCTGAAAGCCAGCCAAGCGCAATCAGTTTATCCACAGCATCCTATGAAGCCAGCAAAATGATCCCAGGTGAGGAGCTCACCCCTCTCGAAAGGTAGGGACCATCCTCTGCCCCTTGATGTGCACCTCCAACAAGCATAGAATCAGAGAGAGAGAGGGAGAATCAGAGAGAGAGAGGGAGAATCAGAGAGGGAAAATCAGAGAGAGAGGGAGAATTAGAAAGAGAGAGGGGGAGGGAGAATCAGAGAGAGAGAGAGGGAGGGAGAATCAGAGAGAGAGAGAGGGAGGGAGAATCAGAGAGAGAGAGGGAGAATCAGAGAGAGAGAGAGGGAGAATCAGAGAGAGAGGGAGGGAGAATCAGAGAGAGAGGGAGGGAGAATCAGAGAGAGAGAGGGAGAATCAGAGAGAGAGAGAGGGAGAATCAGAGAGAGAGGGAGGGAGAATCAGAGAGAGAGGGAGGGAGAATCAGAGAGAGAGAGGGAGAATCAGAGAGAGAGAGAGGGAGAATCAGAGAGAGAGAGGGAGAATCAGAGAGAGAGGGAGGATCAGAGAGAGAGGAAGGATCAGAGAGAGAGGGAGGGAGGGAGAATCAGAGAGAGAGGGAGGATCAGATAGAGAGGGAGAATCAGAGAGAGAGAGAGGGAGAATCAGAGAGAGGGGGAGAATCAGAGAGAGAGAGGAGAATCAGAGAGAGAGAGGGAGAATCAGAGAGAGGGAGGGAGAATCAGAGAGACGGAGGGAGAATCAGAGAGAGAGGAAGAATCAGAAAGAGAGAGGGGAGGGAGAATCAGAGAGAGAGAGAGGGAGAATCAGAGAGAGAGAGGGAGAATCAGAGAGAGAGAGAGAGAGGGAGAATCAGAGAGAGAGAGAGAGAGGGAGAATCAGAGAGAGAGAGAGGGAGAATCAGAGAGAGAGAGAGGGAGGGAGAATCAGAGAGAGAGAGAGAGGGAGAATCGGAGAGAGAGAGAGAGAGGGAGAATCACAGAGAGAGACAGGGAGAAAGAATCAAGAATTGGTCTGGGCTGGAAGGGACCTCCAAAGGTCATCCAGTCCAACCCCCTCTGCAGTCAGCAGGGACATCCTCAACTAGATCATCTTGCCCAGAGCCCTGTCCAGCCTCACCTTGAATATCTCCAGGGATGTGGCCTCAACCACCTCCCTGGGCAACCTGTTCCAGTGTTCCACTACCCAACTAACTACCATCACTCACAGCGATGCAGACCTGCTTGCAGCCTTCCACCCAGGAGAAAGCTTTCCATTACCCCCGCTCCAGCAAGCAGCATTCCTCCCAAAGGAGCAGACTGACTTCAGTGCAGCTGCTCTATTTGCCATGCCTGGGAACTTTGCTGTTTTGAGGGAGAGAACTCTGCTTGCTCCACCCATGACGTCCTTTGTGCGTCACAGGGCTCTTTTTGTTGTTTCCCCCCTCTTGATCTCTATATATTTAGATGCTCTTTCTCATCTCTGGTGAGATTCCTATCAAGACCACACCACCTCATCTTCTGCTCTTACTAATTTATAGAGTCACTGTTCAGGCAGAGGAAGCTCAAAGCAAATATCTGCCAGGCTGGTGGCATCACTCTTCTCACTCAGCTGTCTTGAACCCCCTCCTACCAGGGGTTTTCCACAAGCCTACGCCCCACAGCCCCACACATTGCTGGTAGGTGGACAGTTGGTGCACTCTGAGGGGTGTTCAGCAGCACTTGAGCTTGCAATGTGCTTGGCTGCCTTTCCAGAGCATGCACAGCTGAGTGCATGACATGTGGGCAGTGAGGCAACCCTACCCTCTCTAGGGGAAACATTTCATTTCCTCAGGCAGGTTCCCCAGTGCTCAGGTCTTGCAAACAGTGATGAGCAGCAATGTCCTCACTGGCATCAGCAAAGAGTGACAGGACTTAAGGAGATGACTTCTCCCCCTCTACTCTGCTCTGGTAAGATCCCACCTGGAGCACTGCATTCAATTCTGGTGCCCCCAACACAAGGAAGACATGGAGCAGTTGGTGTGGGTCCAGAGGAGGCCACAAAGATGATCAGAGGGCTGAAGAACCTACACTATGGGGAAAGGCTGAGAGAACTGGGGCTGTGCAGTCTGGAGAAGAAAAGGCTCCAGGGAGACCTTAGAGCAGCCTTCCAGTACCCGAAGGGGGCTACAGTAGAGCTGGGGAGGGACTTTTGACAAGGGCTTGGTTGACAGGATAAGGAACTCTGGATTGAAGATGGAAGAGAGGAGATTTAGACTGAAGATTAGGAAGAAATTATTGACGATGAGGGTAAGTGAGACACTGGAACAGGTTTTCCAGTGGATGCCCCCCTGCCCCGGAGACATTCAAGGCCAGGCTGGACAAGGCCTTGAGCAACCTGGGCTAGGAGATGGTGTAGTAGAAGGATGATCTTTAAGGTCCCTTCCAACCCAAACCATTCCATAATTCTATGAACCTCACCACCTAAGAGCCCTTCATAGCCATGGC
The DNA here is from genome assembly GCA_033816785.1 of Picus viridis. Lineage (NCBI taxonomy): Eukaryota > Metazoa > Chordata > Aves > Piciformes > Picidae > Picus > Picus viridis. The sequence goes on along the minus strand of CM066566.1, from coordinate 40,198,421 downwards.
CCACGGAAGGAAGCATCCAATAATGTATTTTCCACTATAGCTGGTGTATAAAGGGATGCTGCAGGCTTTGCAAACACTGTGGCAGAGTCTAGGGATGTCAATGAGGACACAGCCAGCTCAACCCTTCCAGCTTCTGTCCCTCCTCGTGTCCATTTACGCTCTGTGCTTCGTGCTGACAGCCTAGGACAGCCCTGACCTGACTTTGTCACAGCATCCTAGAGGCAGAAAGATCTTGCTGGTTGTTTTTTATGGTTTCCAAGCCCACTAGACCATGCTGTCTCTAGAGCCCACACCCACAGGTCAACCCTATGGAGCCTTCCTCTGCCTACAGACACACACAGAGGAGCTTTGTCCTTCCACCAAATCTCTCCCCAAAGCCTTGAGCGGCGCCTGGAGCACTGACCCAGGCAGAGGACACAAGATGTGCAGGACTCACAGACCAGTTCATAGCTAGCCTGGATGCCCACGTGGCTGTGTTCATTCCCTCAGGGAGGACAGGAAGGACAGAAGCACAAACACATCCAGCCTGAAACAAGAGCTTTTTGCTCATCACATCTGCCCTTAAGCGCTGCTGTGCCACCTCCGTGGCCTCACGCTTGAGGTCAGCTCTCTGCCTGCATTTCAACTCTTCACATGCTATTTATAAAGCTCAGCATTAGTCACTGCACATGTTGCCTCCTCCTATCTTCAGGCTTTTCTCTGCTTCAGGATTGTCTCTCCAAAATCTGAGTTTCCCAGGCTGCTTTCCCTGCAGGTCAGCAGCACGCTGCAGGCAGAAGCAAATGTCAGGTAGAATAGGACAGAAATGCTGAGGACATGCAAAGTTGGATGCTATTTAAGGGGCTTGGGCAAAGCCACAAACTCTGCCCTGAAGAGCCTTATCAGCAAGTGACCTCTGCTACAACACAGGCTGAGGGAGTTGGGGATGTTCAGCCTGGAAAAGAGGAGGCTGCAGGAAGACCTAATAGCAGTTTGCCAGTACCTGAAGGGGGCTACAAGAAGGATGGAGAGAGACTGTTTGCAGAGGCCTGTGGGGACAGGACGAGAGGCAATGGCTTCAAACTACACAAGAGCAGATTTAGACTGGATGTGAGGAACAAGTTCTGCACCATGAGGGTGGTGGAACACTGGAACAGGTTGCCCAGGGAGGTGGTTGAGGCCCCATCCCTGCAGATATTCAAGGTGAGGCTGGACAGGGCCCTGGGCAACCTGAGCTAGTTGAGGATGTCCCTGCTGAGTGCAGAAGGGGCTGGACTGGTTGACCTTTGGAGGTCCCTTCCAACCTAGACCATTCTGTGATTCTGTGTTAGGCTGATTGTTGAACTCAATCTTAGAGGTCTTTTCCAACCAAAACAATTCTATGATTGTATCTTCCACCTCCTCCTGCTTCGGTTGTGCAAGGCAGGAGGGCAGGGGGACCATCTCTTCCTCCAAAAGCTTTGACCACAGGTTTTAACTTCCTAACTCACAAGAACTGCATTGAAGAGGTGTTCAAGAGGGGATTGGACGTGTCACTTGGTGCCATGCTCTAGTGGGCATGAGGTCTTGGGTGACAGGTTGGACTTGATGATCTTTGTGGTCTTTTCCAACATTGATGATTCTATGAAAACTCAAGCACAAGTGAGAAGCTCATCACTTTCCTGGGAAGGCCTTAACTGCTCTCCAGCACAGACACTTGGAGAAGCAGTGCTGGACATCAACCACAGACCTACAGAGTGTCAAAACTGGCAAATCCTGGCATTTTCCAATAGAAACCCAATTCATCTGAAGCAGCAGGAGCCCAGGAGCAGAGGTTGGCCTTTAGAAACAGTATAGTTCGTGTCATGGATCCATCTTTCCACTGAAGCTGAAGCTCAAGTCCCTTGCTGAAACTTCACAACACAATTCATGGGAGCAACTGGTAAGGCTGGGAAGGGAATGGAGCGAGTTTGGGAAAGCAAAAATTAAGCAGGTACATGAAAAGTTCTCATCTTAGGGCTGTCACCAGGATCCCTGACTCCACCTCTCCAAGATGCAAACATCCCTCTCGTGACCAGAAATCCAAAGCTCTCAGTTGAAGGCATGACCTTAGCTGCACAACCAAAACTTTAGTAAGGGCCTGAGTGCACTTCAGAGATGGAGAATGCCCAGTAAACAATCTTCTATGAGGACAGACTGAGGGAGTTGGGGCTATTCAGTCTGGAGAAGAGAAGGCTCTGAGGAAACCTTATTGTGGCCTTCCAGTATCTTCGGGGTCTACAAGAATGCTGGGGAGGGACTTTTTAGGGTGTCAGGGAGTAATAGGACTGGGAGGGATGGAATAGAACTAGAAATGGGTAAATTCAGATTGGATGTTAGGAATTAGTTCTTCCCCATGAGGGTGGTGAGACACTGACACAGGTTGCCCAGAGAGGTGGTGGAAGCCTCATGCCTGGAGGTTTTGAAGGCCAGGCTGGATGTGGCTGTGAGCAACCTCATGTAGCATGAGGTGTCCCTGGCCATGGCAGGGGGATTGGAACTGAGGTCCCTTCCAACCCTAACAATTCTATGGAAAGTCCTACCAGAAAGAGAGAATGGCTTCAGTTAGAAGAGACCCTAAAGATTATGCAGTTCCAACCCTTCTGCCATGGGCAGGGATACCTCCCACCAGACCAGGCTGCTCAAAGCCTCATCCAACCTGGTCCTAAGCACTTCCAGGGATGTGGCACCCACAACTTCCCTGGGCCACCTGGTGCAGTGTCTCACCCCCTCATAGTGAAGAGCTTCTTCCTGATGTCCAACCTAAATCTGCCCTGCTCTAGTTTAAAACCATTGTTCCATCAAAAGCCAGGCAAAAAGCTTTGAGCTTATTGTCCAGCTCTGAAGAGCATCTAGCAGCCACACACTGCAGCACCTAACCCAGCATCTCCAAAACTCCTAGCAGAGTTCAGGAGGGACATAAATGTTTCAGGATAAAAGGGTACCACAAGGGTACCAAGGAAACCTGGAAGGGTCCCCACCCACCACGAGGCCCTTCTGGAAAGTTAAGAGCTGCAGAATCCACTGACAACAACCAAGAGGATAAAAATTGCAAGAATGGGGAATAAGAGAGGCAAAAAGGCTCCATAAAAAACTTCTTCACTTGAAGGGTTCTCACAACAGGCTCCCCAGGGAGGTTGTTGAGTCCCAATCCCTGGAGCTGTTTCAGATAGGCAGAGCTGTGGTGCTGAGGGCCATGGTTTAGCCCCAGCCTTGGCAGAGTTAGAGAATGATTGGACTCAGGGATCTTGAAAGTCTTTCCCACCCAATAATACTCTGTTTCTATTCCCCAATAAGCCACCAAGTGAAGTTCCCACCCTGGCTCCTCTGGCTGAATCTCCTTGTAGGTAGATGCTGTGGGAGCCCCCAGATTCAGGCTGCTCTCCATAAAGGCAATTGGGAGGAACACAGGAAGAAGCAGCTCAACATGAGCTCCAAACCAAGTGCCAATAAACTGCATGAGACACAACCTGCAACACCTAAAACCATTCCCTCCTCTTCAGGAAAGTCAGGAGCAGATGCAAAAAAAGGTCAGAAGAGGAAGGAAAGCACAAGCCAGCAGCCATCCTCCATACCTCACGCACACACAGACCCCTGAGCAGCAACACAAAACGCAGGAAGGGACCAAAACACAGCAAGCAAGATGCTGCTTGAGAGCAGCCACACCGATACCATCTGTCCAAAGATCCTTGCTTGGCCCACCTCATGGACTGAATATTTCTCTCTCCTGCTTCCAGAAATGGCTTTAAAAGGAGAAAAAGCAGCGAGCCTGTAACTTACAATCACTGTTCCCATGACATCTACAGTTTTGAGGCAGAGAGGAGCAGGCTATGAATGATTCAAAGCTCTGCTGGTTAGCCTTACAGACAGCAATGACAACGGGAAGCAAGACAACAAGACATTAATTATTCAAATCCAGCAAGGTGCACCAGAAGGGGAAGGGGGAAAACAACACACAAACTAAACCACAGAACTCACAAACCCACGCCAAGCATCAGCCTTGACTTCAGAGATGCATCATCTGCCAAGGGCTACAAACTTCTTCCAGCTGAAGAATGGAGTTTGCCAGCAAGCTTGCCCAAACAAGGGGAGCAGGGAAGAGTCCATCTGCAAATACAGTGGGAGCATATCCTGAAGGCTCCAGGATGCCTAATTAGCACACAGTGCCTTCCTGAGATGCTGGGCTGTGGGTATCTGTTACAGCTTGTGACACATTATTCCTTCTTTCCAAACAGCTTTGGAGCAGAGGAAAGAGAATTGGAGTTGTAAATTGAAAAGGGAAGCTCCCCAGGGAGATCTGGCCTGAAAAAATAATAAAATTGGATTTTGGGCTCCATGAATTAACTCCTTCAGCCCTGGAGGAGCCTTAGAGTATAGAATCATAGAATTGTCAGGGTTGAAAGGGACCTCAAGGATCATCTAGCTCCAACCCCACTGTCATGGGCAGGGACACCTTACACTGCCTCAGGTTGCTCAGAGCCACATCCAGCCTGGCCCCAAAACCTTTCAGGGATGGGGCATCCCAGGAGCCTTAGAGCAAACCTGGAGTGGAGAGGAAGCAGAGCAATCAGGACCCATTGTTAAACCATCTCAATGCCATCACAGAATGAACCAGGTTGGAAAAACTTCAGACATCATCAGGCCCAACCTATTACATAATCCCTAACACCTCAAGACAACTAAACCATGGCTCCAAGTGCCACATCCAATCCTGTTTTGAACACCTCCAGGGATGATGACTCCACCACCTCCCTGGGCAGCACATCCCAATGGCAAATTACTTTCTGGGAAGAACTTCCTCCTTGCCTTGAGCCTAAACTTCCCCTGGCATAACTTGACACTGTGCCCTCTCATTCTGGGAGAAGACACCAACCCCCACCTGGCTACAACCTCCTTTCAGGTAGTTGTAGAGAGCAATAAGTTCTCCCCTGAGCATCCTCTTCTCCAGGCTAAACAACCCCAGCTCCCTCCATCATTACAGGGAAGGGAAGAGCAACACCTCAAGGCCTGAAGTGCACTGAGTATACAATGGGAAGGAAGCCATGGGACAGCAGCTTTAACAGCATCTCACCCTCTCACCAGGCTTGGTATAGTCCAAGTCCTCCCCTCTAATCTCTCTTCAAGTTGTTGGGTTTTTTTTCCTCTACCAACCCAGTTTCACACAGGTCACACTGAGATCTCCTTCAGCATCTTGGGACAAAGCTTTTAATAGCCCAGGAGGCAAGCAGCTCACTGCACAGTCAGTGACACTACTAACAGGAGTATTCTGAGTGCCAGGCAGGTTTGCAGGAGCTGGGAGATGAGAGATATGAGTTCCTATCTACCCTACCTTAACTTGCTACCTCTCATATTTTCCCAAACTTGCATTCAATCTTCTCATCGAGTTTGTTGATAAAGATAAGTGTGTCCAACAGGTCTAGCTTCTGCTCCCCTCTGCTCTGCCCTGCTGAGACCACAGCTGCAATCCTGTGTCCAGTTCTGGGCTCCCCAGTTCAAGAGAGACAGAGGCCTGCTGGAGAGAGTCCAAGGGAGAGCCAGGAGGATGCTTAGGGGACTTGAGCATCTGCTCTGTGAAGAGAGACTGAGAGCCCTGGGGCTGTTTAGTGTGGAGAAGAGAAGGCTGAGAGGGGATCTGAGCAATGTCTCTCAATCTCTGAGGGGTGGGTGTCAAGTGGAGGGGGCCAAGCTCTTTGGGTGCTGCACAGAAATAAGCCAAGGAACAATGAACACAAACTTGAGCACAGAAGAATTCAGCTCAACAGGAGGAGAAACTTCTTAGGTGTGAGGGTGCCAGAGCCCTGGAACAGCCTGCCCAGGGAGGTTGTGGAGTCTCCTTCTCTGGACACATCCAAAACCCACCTGGATGCCTTCTCTGCAGACTAGCCTGGGAGATGCTGCCCTGGCAGGGGGTTGGACTGGAGGTCCCTTCCAACCTCTAATGTACTGTGAGACTGTGGTATTGAACACTGGGCCCAGTACTGATCCCTGGGGAGCCCCACTGGCCACCGGCCTCCCAGTTGACTGTGTGCCACTGATCACAACCCTCTGAACTCCAATGTTGAGCCAGTTTTCAATCCACCTCATGGACCCAACCATCTATGGAAAGCTTGCTTTCAAAAGGCAGACTTGTTGGGAGACCAAAGGGGGATAACAGAGCAAGACTATCACAGCCATCCCTCCATGTGCTCCCCCTCCCTATCTGGAGAGGCCAAAAGTAGGACACTCAACACTAGAGCAGGCCCCAAGCGCACATGGTGCAAGCCTAAAAATCAAGCCCAAGGAAATTAATCCCACTTGCAATGCAACTAAACACAGAAAATGGAGACTCCAAGGCTGTCTGAAAGGTCTTTTTCTTCTTCTTTTTTTTTTAATAACTGAGCCATTTTCAAAGAGCTTTGGCAGATTCTACCAATTTCCACATTAAAAGAAGTGTTTTTCCTCTCATTGGTGACTCATGGGATGACTGTTTGTCAAGGATCTCTGTTAGCATTTCAATTTCTCCATCTCTTATTAAAATCACCCTGAAAGATGGCTTGGGAGAAGCTAGAGAGTGTTAAGCAAACAATTACCCACACCAATTAGGTGAGAGCCTCACTGAGAACGAATATTGCCAATTATTATCCAGGCTGGAGAGGTGGGCAGGGAGAAATTGAATGCAATACAACAAGAGGAAGAGTAGAGTCTGGCATCTGGAAAAGAAGAATCCCATGGAGCAGTGTAGAGTGGGGGCTCACCTCTTGGAGAGCAGTGCAGAGGAAAGGGACCTGGGATCCTGGTGGACAGAAGGATGCCCGTAAGCCAGCAATGTGCCCTTGTGGACAAGAAGGCAAATGGTGTCCTGGGGTGGATTAGAAGGGGGAGTGGTGAGTAGTTCGAAAGAGGTTCTCCTCCCCCTCTAATCTGCCCTATCAAGGCCACATCTGGAATATTGTGTCCAGTTCTGGGCCCCTCAGTTCAAGAGGGACCTCAGGGAACTGCTTGAAAGAGTCCAGCACAGAGCCACAAAGATGCTGAAGGCAGTGGAACATCTTCCTTCTGAGGAGAGACTGAGGGAGCTGAGGGCTCTGTAGCTTGGAGCAGAGGAGCCTGAGAGGTGACCTCATTGCTGCTGATGAAGATGTGCAGGGCAGTGTGGAGAGGACAGAGCCAGGCTCTGCTCAGGGATGTCCAGTGACAGAGCAAGGGGCAACGGGGGCAAGCTGGAGCTGAGGAGGTTCCCGGTGAACATAAGGAAACAGTTTTTCACTGTGAGGATGACAGAGCCCTGGAGCAGGCTGCCCAGAGAGGTTGTGGAATCTCCTTCCCTGGAGACATTCAAAACCCACCTGGATGCATTCCTGTGTGACCTGCCCTAGGTGACGCTGCTCTGGCAGGGATGTGAGACTGGATGATCTCTGGAGGTCCCTTCCAATCCCTAACATTCTGTGATTCTTGGGAGCCTTCTTGTCAGCTTTTTTACACTGGAAAAAAAATATATATCCTGATTTTCCTTCAATACTTCCTAAAGAATAAATTTTAGCTCTTACAGAGCAAAACCTTCAGGTTTTCTGTTGCCCAGCCACAGCTGAAGAGATTTAGAAAGAACTGCTCTAAACTAGAAGGAACTGAGGGTGCCTCCACCAGCTTCTTCACTCTGCTCATGGGAAATATTCTCAAGAGAAGAGAAACTCCTGGTAGTCTCCAAGGCTACACTTGGCTCTGAGGACAAGACAGACACTGAGGTGCTGGAGCACGTCCAGAGGAGGGTAACAAACTTGGTGGAGGATCTAGGGTACCAGTCCTGTGAGGAGTATCTGAGTGAACTGAGAAAAGAAGGCTGAGGGGAGACCTCCTGGCTCCCTACAGCTCTCTTAAAGGAGGTTGAAGTGAAGTGAGGGCTGGTCTCTTCTTACAAGGAACTGGCAATAGAAAGAAAGAAGACGGCCTCAAGTTGTGCCAGAAGAGGTTTAGGTTGGATATATGGAAAAGCTCCTTTACTGAAAGAGTGGTCAAGCATGGACCAGGCTGCCAAGGAAGTGATGGAGTCACCATCCCTGGAGATGTTCAAAAAACATGTAGGCATGGCATTGGGGGCCATGGTGAATATAAACTCCAGCACAGGAGGTTCCACCTCAACATGAGGAGGAACTTTTTCACTGTGAGGGTCACAGAGCACTGAGAGCACCCAGACAGGTTGTGGAGTCTCCTTCTCTGGAGACTTTCAAGACCCCTCTGGATACATTCCTGTGTGACCTGTGCTGGATTCTCTGGTCCTGCAGTGGGTTGGTCTCAGTGATCTTTGTAGATCCCTTCCAGTACCTAACATCCTGTGATCCTGTGCTAGGTTGACAGTTTGTCTTTAGGATCTTTAAGGTCTTTTCCAACTCTAATAATTCCATAAATCATTCCATAAACATTTCTTGGGACTTTCCCAAACACTTCCTGAGTTTCATAACCACCTATTCTTAAGTCTGCTAAACTCACCCAAACCAAAGTCATGCAGTTTCACTTTTCGCCAGCTCAGAAGATGGAAAGGGAAGAGGGACAATCTCCCCATCTGTTTCCAGAGGGCTGTTTGCTACAGCTGTTCCCACAGGAGGAAATTTATCTGCACACACACTGAGCTTTTCTTTCCACATTTTGTTGGCCAGGACCCAAAACATCTCATCTTGCAAGATCAAGGTTTAATTTCAAGGTGGGAATGGTAAGAGAACACCCCAAAGCCATAAACAGCTTTAACTGCTCAGCTGATCCGTTTCAGCTGTGGAAGGTGGAAGGTCCTGGGTTGCATCAAAAGAAGTGTGGCCAGTGGATGGATAGAGCTGATTCTGCCACTGTACTCTGGTGAGACCTCCCATGCTGTGCTGTGTCCAGCTCTGGAGACCTCAGTATAGAAAGGACATGGACCTGATGGAGAGGGTCCAGAGGAGGACTACCAAAATGATCAAGGGGTTGGAGCAGCTCTGCTACATAGACAGGCTGAGGGAGCTGGGGGTATTCAGCTTGGAGAAAAGAAGGCTCCAGGGAGACCTAATAGCAACCTGCCAGAACCTGAAGGGGGCTACAAGAAGGATGGAGAGACACTGTTTGCAAAGGCCTTCAGTGATAGGACAAGGGGCAATGGCTTCAAACTACACAAGAGCAGATTTAGATTGGATGTGAGGAACAAGTTCTGCACCATGAGGGTGGTGGAACACTGGAACAGGTTGCCCAGGGAGGTGGTTGAGGCCCCATCCCTGGAGATACTCAAGATGAGGCTGGACAGGGCTCTGGGCAGCCTGATCTAGTTGAGGATGTCCCTGCTGATTGCAGAGAGGGTTGGACTGGATGACCTTTGGAAGTCCCTTCCAACCCAGACCATTCTATGATTGTAATGGGCACAGCACATCCCCACACCCCAGCTGCTGCAGACCTCTTCCTGACCCAATGGAGTTATTCTTTCCAACATACTGTTATTTATTACTCTCTCTTCTGGAAATTGGGTTGGGTTAGAGGTCTCCCACCCACTTCTCCCAGGCTACAAACATCCAGTCTGGTACTGATAACACTGAGCACCTGCAATGCTGTGTCCAGTGTGGGGCTTCCCAGTTCAAGAGAGACAGGGATCTGCTGGAGAGAGTCTAATGGAGAGCTGCAAGGATGATTGGGGGACAAGAATATCTCTGCTATCAGGAAAGACCGAGGGACTTGGGGCCTAGTCTGGGGAAGAGAAGGATGAGAGGGGATTTGATCAACATCTATCAATATCTGAGGTGTCAGGATGAAGGCACCAGGCTCTTTCCAGTGCTGTCCCAGTGACAGGACAAGGAAGAATGGGTACAAGCAGGCTGCCCAGAGAGGTTGTGCAGTCTCCTTCTCTGGAGACTTTCCAAACCTGCCTGGATGAGTTCCTGTGTGACCTGTCTTGGGTGATCCTATTCTGGCACGGAAGTTGGACTGGAGGATATCCAGGTTATGGGTTGTCCAGGGAGGTGGTTGAGGCCCTGTCCCTGGAAGTGTTTAAGTGTTTAAGACCATGCTGGATGAGGCTCTGGCCAGCCTGATCTAGTGTAGGGTGTCCCTGCCCATGGCAGGGGTTGGAACTAGATGATCCTTGTGGTCCCTCCCAACCCTGACTGATACTATGATACTATGATCTTTGGAGGTCCCTTCCAGCCCCTACTATTCTGTGAACTCTTTCACCTCATAAGAACATCACTCTCTCCCTGATGCCTGGTGATGCCCAAACCCCATGCCTACATCCTAATGCCAGGAGACACCCTGCAGAGCCCTTTTGATTCACAAAGTGCCAAGTGATGACCCACATTAGTCAGGATCTGGCTAATGTGTAGCCCCTGTGGGTCCAGCCTGTTATTTATTCTTATATATATATATATATATATATATATATGAGAGAGAAATTACTGCTTTGAAACTACAGCAGTGTGTAGTTTGGGGATGGAACACTTCCAGCTAATGAAAAAAAAATCAGACTTCAAAAGATAAACACTTCAAAGGGACTACAGGAGGAAAGAAAAAGAACATAAATCACAAAACACCACCCTTGGACTTTAATCTCCCTAAATAAATAAGCATGGTTAATGCACAAACAGCCTCTGCAATCCAGCGTCTCCATGTTCTCCACAAGCTGAGGGCATGTTGGGTACCCAGTGTTTTAAAAGGGTTGAAGAAACAGAACAGGAACACCAGAAAAACCTGTACAATGTTCTTGCAGAGCAGGAACTAAATGCAGCCTCTGCTTTCACAGGATGCTAGGGGTTGGAAGGGACCTCTGGAGATCATCAAGTCCAAATCCCCTGACAGAGCAGGACCCTAGAATCTACCACAGGTCACACTGGATCTCTTCAGTACATCCCTAATCCCCCTTGATGTCAGCACAGAGGTGTCAGGACACAATTCTATGTCCATTCACCGTCTCCTCCTCCCAGCAGCTCTGATTTTATTGCTTCCTACCCTCCCCCTCTGCATCTCCAGCTTGGCTTCAAATCTCCTTGTAGGATTAGAGAGAAAATCAGTAGGAATCACAGCATCCCAGGATGCTAGGGGTTGGAAGGATCCTCTGGAGATCTTCAGGTCCACACACACCCACCCCCTGCCAGAGCAGGAAACGTAGAATCTAGCACAGGTCACACAGGAATGCATCCAGATGGATCTTCAAAGTCTCCAGAGAAGGAGTCTCGACAATCTCTCAGGGCAGCCTGTCATCTTGAATATCTCCAGGGATGGGATCCCAACCACCTCCTTGGGCAACCTGTTCCAGTGTTCCACCACCCTCATGGTGCAGAACTTGTTCCTAGCATCTAATCTGAATCTGCTCTTAGTATCATAGTATCAGTCAGGGTTGGAAGGGACCACAAGGATCATCTAGTTCCAACCCCCTGCCATGGCCAGGGACACCCCACACTAGATCAGGCTGGACAGAGCCTCATCCAGCCTGCTCTTAAACACCTCCAGGGACAGGACCTCAACCACCTCCCTGGATAACCCATTCCAGGGCTTCACCACTCTCATGGGGAAGAACTTCCTCCTCACATCCAGCCTGAATCTCCCCATTTCCAGCTTCATTCCATTCTCCCTAGTCCTATCACTACCTGAGATCCTGAGAAGTCCCTCCCCAGCCTTCCTGTAGGCCCCCTTCAGATCCTGGAAGGCCACAATGAGGTCACCTGGGAGCCTTCTCTTCTCCAGCCTGAACAGCCCCAACTCCTTCAGTCTGTCCTCATAGGAGAGGTGCTCCAGCCCTCTGATCATCCTCGTGGCCCTTCTCTGGACACCTTCCAGCACGTCCACATCCCTCCTGTAATAGGGGCTCCAGACCTGGAGGCAGTACTCCCGGTGGGGTCTCCCCAGAGCAGAGCAGAGGGGCAGAATCACCTCCCTCATCCTGCTGCTCTCACTGCTTTGGATGCAGCCCTGTTCAGTTTCCTGTTTTCATCTGCCTTCCCTCAATATAACCACCCCAAACATCTCCCAAGGTTCGTAGTGGGAAAGGTCCATAGAGTACACAGTGCTCACTTTGGAGTTTCATGGTTAATTATCTAAAGGACACCAGCTCTGAGAGCAGGCTAATGCAGCAGAGATTAGATTAGAATCATAGAACTGTCAGGGCTGGAAGGGACCTCAAGGATCATCCAGTTCCAACCCCCTGCCATGGGCAGGGATACCTCACACTACATCAGGTTGCTCAGAGCCACATCCAGCCTGGCCTTAAAAACCTCCAGGCATAAGGCTTCTACAGGATGCCATTTGCCTTCTTGGTAGAGACACCATCCCTGGAGGTGTTCAGAGTGCTTCAGGACATGGTTTAGTGGGCATGGCAGTGTTGGGTAGACAGCTGGGCTTGATGAACTTCGAAGTCCTTTCCACCTTAATGATTCTACTCTGAATTTCCATGCCAAGGAGCTAGTCCTTGAGTCCTACCAGCATGTTTCATTCAGACGGTGCTTTCTGGCTGAGAACAGCCTCAGTGCTGGATCAGGGTCACTGACCACGATTAGAAATGCAAACACTTTGATATGAAAAGTTACAGCAGCACAACTGCTGTGTGATCTTTACACAGGGAGGGGATACTCCAACCCTACTGAGCCAACACTCCAAGCCAGAAGCTGCCACAAAACCACTGGACTTGAGCAGATGCCAAGTTTCAGTTTTACTATCTAAAAACCAAAATAAACCAACTAGACTCCCTGCAAGGGCCCTGCCAGTAGTGCTTTGAAGGAGCTGCTTAGAGACATCCAAGAGGACCAAATTAAAAGGTCACAGCACTGTCTTATGTCCTTCAGAAAGATAAGCTTGAAAGCCAGGCAGCAAAAGAGGTGCTAATGGCTTAAAGGCTAAGTGTGATGAGGACATCTCAGTGCTGCTCGCAAAATGAGGGCTCTGAAGCCTTCAGTCAGATCAACCAGAAGAGATCCTCAGCACTTTGCTGGTTGTCCTCTGTTCAAGCAGTATTTCAGATGTTTCATTCACCCTGGACAATGAAGGGCTGGAGAGCAGCCCTGTGGAGAGGGACTTAGGGGTGCTGGGGGGTGAAAAGCTGGAAGTGAGCCAGCACTGAGCACTGCCAGCCCAGAGCCAGCCCTATGCTGGGCTGATCCCCAGCAGTGTGGGCAGCAGGGACAGGGAGGGGATTCTGCCCCTCTGCTGTGCTCTGCTCAGACCCCACCTGCAGTGCTGGGGCAGCTCTGGTGGCCTCAGCACAGTACAGACAGGGACCTGCTGGAGTGGGCCCAGAGAAGATCCATGAAGATAACCAAGTTGCTGGAAGCCCTATGCTGTGAGGCCAGGCTGAGAGAGTTTGGGTTGTTCAGCCTGGAGAAGAGAAGACTCCTGGGAGACCTTGTGGCAGCCTTTCAGTATTTGAAGTAAGCTAGAAGAGAGCTGGAGAGGGACTTTCCACAGAGTCCTGTGCTGACAGGGGGAGAGGTGACGGCTTCAAGCTGGAAGAAGCTGGATTTAGATGAGACATTAGGAGGAAATTCCTCCCCTTGAGGGTGGTGAGGCACTGGGACAGGCTGCCCAGGGCAGGTGTGGAGGTTCCAAGCCTGGGATTGTTCAGAGCATGGCTGGATAGGGCCTTAAGCAACCTGGTCTAGTAGGAGTTGTGTTCCTTCCAACCCAACCCATTCCATGATGCTATGATTTAAGTGAACTATTTATTCACATAGCAAATGTCCAATATTTCATAGAACCACAGAATTATTAGGGTGGGAAGGGACCTCAAGGATCATCCCATTCCAACCCCTCCTGCCATGGGCAGGGACACCTCACACCAGAGCAGGTTGCTCACAGCCACATCCAGCCTGGCCTTCAAAACCTCCAGGCATGAGGCTTCCACCACCTCCCTGGGCAACCTGTGCCAGTCTCTCACCACCCTCATGGGGAAGATCTTCTTCCTACAACCCAATCTGAATCTCTGCCCACTTCTAGTTCTGCTCCATTTTCCCCCAGTCCTATCCCTCCCTGACACCCTCAAAAGTCCCTCCCCAGCTTTCCTGTAACCCCCTTCAGATACTGAAAGGCCACAAGAAGGTCTCCTTGGAGCCTTCTCTTCTCCAGACTGAGCAACCCCAACTCCCTCAGTCTGTCCTCATAGCAGAGCAGCTCCAGCCCTCTGCTCATCCTCGTGGCCCTGCTCTGGACACATTCCAGCACCTCCAGATCCTACAAGAGGAATAGAGAGAGACTGTCTGCAAAGGCCTGCAGGGACAGGACAAGGGGTTCTGGTGGCCTTTCAGCACTTAAAGAAACTGAGAAGGAAGATGGGGAGAAACTTTTGAGCAGGGCCTGTTGTGACAGGACAAGGCGTGATGGTTTGAAACTAAAAGGAGGACATTTTGACTAGATAGGAGGAGGACTCTTTTTTATGCTGAGAGTGGTAAGAGCCTGTCCCAGGTTGCCCAGAGAGGTGGGAGAAGCCCCATCCCTGGAACCATTCCAGGTCAGGTTGGATGGGGCTGTGAGCAACCTCCTCCAGCTGCAGATGTCCCTGCTGCCCTTTCCAAGCTGAGACGTTCTGTGATTCCATGTTCTGTGCTGCAGAGGGAGGGGATGATACCAGGACAGGAGCAATGCAGAGGCACCAAGAGGTTCTCAGTGGAAATGGTGGTTAACAACAGAAACAACTTCGATCTTGATGGAGACTTTGGTAGCTGAAGAGATCCCAGGAGGGTGGCAGCATAAAGCCATTTGGGAGAGACATGAGTGGAGTCTGCCAGCTTGAGTCCTTTGTGCTGAGTGCAGGCTAACCTCATGAAGTTCAGTAAGGACAAGTGCAGGGTCCTGCACCTGGGAAGTAATAACAGCAGGCACCAGGACAGGGTAGGGGCTGCCCTGCTGGAGAGCAGCTCCATGGAGGAAGACCTTGGAGTGCTGGTGGGCAGCAAGTTCTGCAGGGGACAGCAATGTGCCCTTCTGGCCAAGAGAGCCAATGGCATCCTGGGCTGCAGCAAGAGAAGGGTGGCCAGCAGGGCCAGGGAGGTTCTTCTGCCCCTCTGCTCTGCCCTGCTGAGACCACAGCTGCAATCCTGTGCCCAGTTTTGGGCTCCCCAACTCAAGAGAGACAGAGACCTGCTGGAGAGAGTCCAAAGGAGAGCCAGGAGGATGGTTAGGGGACTTGAGCATCTGCCCTGTGAAGAGAGACTGAGAGCCCTGGGGCTGTTTAGTGTGGAGAAGAGAAGGCTGAGAGGGGATCTGAGCAATGTCTCTCAATCTCTGAGGGGTGGGTGTCAAGTGGAGGGGGCCAAGCTCTATTGGGTGGTGTGCAAGCTTGAATGTAGATTTCAGCTCAACGGGAGGAGAAACTTCTTTGGTGTGAGGGTGCCAGAGCCCTGGAGCAGGCTGCCCAGAGAGGTTGTGGAGTGTCCTTCTCTGGAGCCTTTCCAAACCCCCTGGATGCCTTCCTGTGCAGCCTACCCTGGGACATGCTGCTCTGGCAGGGGGTTGGACCTGATGATCTCTGGAGGTCCCTTCCAACCTCTACTGTGCAGTGATACTGTGATGTAGGAGAGCACTGCAAGGTGCTGGAGAAAAGCCTGAAGTGGCTCAAGCACAGAGAAGGAATTAAAATGAAAATCTTTAAGGAATTATAAAGACTGCATAATATATTTCTTCTCCATGGCCTCCCAGTGCTTTGTCATCTCCACCAAGCTACACAGTAGAAGTTTCCATCAAGCCTTATCCATTTCCAGCATGTGTTTTTGCTGAAGAATTAAGTGGAAACAGAGCTGGTTTGGAGCACACACACCCTGACAAGCATTTTCCTTCCCAGACAAGCTTTACTCCTCCCCTGCTCCCCCCCACCCAACATTACCCTTCTCCTAACACAGCCATGAAGAGCTCACCATAATCACACAGGAACTGCATTAGCTGACCCTCTAAGGGAGAGTTTTAATTTGCTCCAGAAAATGTTAGCAGCTATCCAGAAGCTTGTCCAACATGCTGCTGTAGAGGGCTTGTCATCTGCTTTCCCTAAGACATGTTCCCTGCTGCACTGCTTAAACCTGCATGCAATCAGTTCCCAGAATCACAGAATGTTAGGGGCTGGAAGGGACCTCCAAAGCTCATCCAAGTCCAACCCCCTGCCAGAGCAGGAGCTCCTAGAGCAGATCACGCAGGAACACATCCAGGTCTGTTCTGAATACCTCCAGGCAAGGAGGCTCCACAACCCCCTTTGGCAGCCTGTGCCAGGCCTCTGTCGCCCTCACAACAAAAACTTTTCCTCCTGTTTCCATGGAAGTTCCTATGCCTCAGCTTGCACCCAGTGCCCCTTGTGCTGTCGTTGGGCATCACCCAGCAGAGCCTGGCTCCAGCCTCTTGGCACTCACCCTGCACATCTTTGTCAACATCAATGAGGTCACCTCTCGGGCTCCTCCAAGCTCCAGAGCCCTCAGCTCCCTCAGGCTCTCCTTGTGAGGAAGATGTTCCACTGCCTTAATCTAGGTTGGAGAAGTTCTTTAAGATCAAGTCCAACCATGAGCCGAGTGCACCACTAAACCGTGTCCCTCCTCAGCACCGGCCCTGCAAGCCTTCCAAAGGTGGTGACTCCACCACTTCCCCCAGGCAGCCTGTTCTAGGCCTTGACAATCTTTCAGTGAAGGGATTTTTCCCCTCGTGTCCAACCTAAACCTGCCCTGGCGCAGCCTGCGCGGTTTGTGCCAGCAGGAAGAGGAGAGAACTGCACGGAGCTTGTGAGCAGCACTCGGCTGAGGGGGAGCAAAAGGCCTCCACACCCACTGCACAGCCTTTCACTGAAACAAGAAGGGGGGAGGGGGAAAGGGAAGCGGGGGAAGGGGGGGAGAGGAAAAGGGGGGAAGGAAAAGGGGGGGAAGGAAAAGGGGGGGAAGGGAAAAGGGGGGAAGGGAAAAGGGGGGGAAGGGAAAGGGGGGAGAGAGGAAGGGGGAGAGGGAAGGGGGGAGAGGGGAAAGGGGGGAGAGGGGAAAGGGGGAGAGGGGAAAGGGGGGAGAGGGGAAAGGGGGAGAGGGGAAAGGGGGAGAGGGGAGAGGGGAAAGGGGGGGGGAGAGGGGAAAGGGGGAAGAGGGGAAAGGGGGGAGAGGGGAAAGGGGGGGAGAGGGGAAAGGGGGAGGAGAGGGGAAGGGGGAGAGAGGGAAAGGGGGGAGAGGGGAAAGGGGGGAGAGGGGAAAGGGGGGAGAGGGGAAAGGGGGGAGAGGGGAAAGGGGAGGAGAGGGGAAGGGGGGAGAGGGGGAAAGGGGGAGGAGAGGGGAAAGGGGGGGGAGAGGGGAAAGGGGGAGGAGAGGGGAAAGGGGGAGGAGAGGGGAAGGGGGGAGAGGGGAAGGGGGGAGAGGGGAAAGGGGGAGAGAGGGGAAAGGGGGGGAGAGGGGAAAGGGGGGAGAGGGGGAAAGGGGGAGAGAGGGGAAAGGGGGAGAGAGGGGAAAGGGGGGGGGAGAGGGGAAAGGGGGGGAGAGGGGAAAGGGGGAGAGGGGAAAGGGGGGGGAGAGGGGAAAGGGGGGAGAGGGGAAAGGGAGGGGAGAGGGGAATGGGGGAGGAGAGGGGAAAGGGGGAGGAGAGGGAAGGGGGGAGAGGGGAAAGGGGGGAGAGGGGAAAGGGAGGGGAGAGGGGAAAGGGGGAGAGGGGAAGGGGGGGAGAGGGAAAGGGGGGGAGAGGGGAAAGGGGGAGGAGAGGGGAAGGGGGGGGAGAGGGGAAGGGGGAGAGAGGGGAAAGGGGGAGGAGAGGGGGAAAGGGGGAGGAGAGGGAAAGGGGGAGAGAGGGGAAGGGGGAGAGAGGGGAAAGGGGGAGAGGGGAAGGGGGGAGAGGGGAAAGGGGGGAGAGGGGAAAGGGGGAGAGAGGGGAAGGGAGGGGAGAGGGAAAGGGAGGAGAGGGGAAAGGGGGGGAGAGGGGAAAGGGGGGAGAGGGAAAGGGGGAGGAGGGGGAAAGGGGGGAGAGGGGAAAGGGGGAAAGGGGAAGGAGGAGAGGGGAAAGGGGGAGGAGAGGGGAAGGGGGGGAGAGGGGAAAGGGGGAGAGAGGGGAAAGGGGGAGAGGGGAAAGGGGGAGAGGGGAAAGGGGGGAGAGGGGAAAGGGGGAGGGGGAGAGGGGAGAGGGAAAGGGGGAGAGGGGAAAGGGGGGGAGAGGGGAAGGGGGGAGAGGGGAAAGGGGGGAGAGGGGAAAGGGGGAGGAGAGGGGAAAGGGGGAGGAGAGGGGAAAGGGGGAGGAGAGGGGAAGGGGGAGAGGGGAAAGGGGGAGAGAGGGGAAAGGGGGAGAGGGGGAAAGGGGGAGAGAGGGAAAGGGGGGGAGAGGGGAAAGGGGGGGAGAGGGGAAAGGGGGGGAGAGGGGAAAGGGGGGGAGAGGGGATAGGGGGGAGAGGGGAAAGGGGGGAGAGGGGAAGGGGGGGAGAGGGGAAAGGGGGGAGAGGGGAAAGGGAGGGGAGAGGGGATGGGGGGAGAGGGGAAAGGGGGGGGAGAGGGGAAAGGGGGGAGAAGGAAATAATAAAAAATAAAATAATAAGAAATACAATAAAACAATAGATAAAATAATAAAAATCAAATTATTTTAAAATACAGTAATAAAAAGAGAACAATAAATAATCGAAACAAAGCCCAAACCAACCCAGCAAGATTCACTCAACAATCAATACTCTGCGTGTCTGCTGTGCAACTGCTACCCAGAGAACTAAGCATGAGAGTCTCGGGCTTAAATGGAGGCAGAAAGTCCTAGTTAAATGGATTCCAAGCTCTTGATTTCTTGTGATTGATTCCTTCCATACAGCTGCTCTTCAAAACATGCTCTTCAGCAGCAGAGCAGCTCTTGCCTCCTATTCTGCACCGTACCAAAAATGCCCTCCCCAACCCCAGCAGCACACACAAGACCTGTTCCCTCCACAACCTCCAAGATCTCATTTCTGCCTCCAGGTCCAAAGCAAACAGTCACTGCCCCGTGGTGGTTAGCTGCTCCTCTGTAGCTGCCTTGTTCTACAAGCCAGATACTGTTTTGGCTTCCTCCACTGAGAGCACATAAATTGGATCAAACTCTTATCACACAGCAAACTCCTTCCCACTACAAGCACAGTAGATGTGCTGTGGCCAAAACAATCAAAACAGGATCTGGGGACATGAAACACTGAGAAGTCAACTCTGTCTCCTGGGCTGCACCAAGAGAAGTGTGACCAGTAGGTTGAGGAGGGGGATTCTCCCCTCTGCTCCACTCTGGTGAGACCACATCTGGGGCACTGTGTCCAGTTCAGGAGCTCTTATTACAAGAAGGACCTGGAGGTGCTGGAAGGTGTCCAGAGAAGGGCCACAAGAATGAGCAGAGAGCTGGAGCTGCTCTGCTATGAGGACAGACTGAGAGAGTTGGGGCTGTGCAGTCTGGAGAAGAGAAGCTCTGAGGAGACCTCATTGTGGCCTTCCAGTATCTGAAGGGGGCTACAGTAAAGCTGGGGAGGGACTTTTTAGGGTGTCAGGAAGTGATAGGACTAGGGGGAATGGGTCCAAGCTAGTGGAGGGGAGATTTAGATTAGACATTAGGAAGGAGCTCTTCCCCATGAGGGTGGTGAGACACTGGAACAGATTGCCCAGGGAGGTGGTGGAAGCCTCATCCCTGGAAATGGCTCTGAGCAAGCTTGTTTAGTGGAAAGTGTCCCTGCCCATGGCAGGGGGTTGGAACTAAAGGATCCCTGAGGTCTCTTCCAACCCTGACAATTCTGTGATTTTGGAGAGCTTCTGGCCCTAGCACTGTATGTTTGCTTCTCATTGCAACTGGACTGATTTGGAGCAATCAAGACAGACCATCTGACACTGGAAAGTCCTTACAGCTACTCACTTTGGGATGGAACACTCTAAAAAGCCATGATGTCTTCCTTTTAATTTTTTTTCCAGTGTGTGCCCAGGTGGCCAAGAAGTCCAAGAGCATCCTGGCATGGATCAGGAACAGTGTGGCCAGCAGGACCAGGGAAGCGATTGGTCCATCCAGCTGGCGGCCAGGCACTAGTGGTGTGCCCCAAGGATCAGTGCTGGGCCCCATGCTCTTCAACATCTTTATTGATGATCTGGATGAGGGCATTGAGTCCATCATCAGTCAATTTGCAGATGACACCAAGCTGGGGGCAGGAGTTGATCTGCTGGAGGGCAGAGAGGCTTTGCAGAGGGACCTCGACAGGCTGGACAGATGGGCAGAGTCCAAGGGCATGAGACTGAACACATCCAAGTGCCAGGTGCTGCACATTGGCCACAGCAACCCCAGGCAGTGCTACAGGCTGGGGTCAGAGTGGCTGGAGAGCAGCCAGGCAGAGAGGGACCTGGGGGTACTGGTTGATGGGAGGCTGAACATGAGCCTGCAGTGTGCCCAGGCAGCCAAGAGGGACAATGGTATCCTGGCCTGCATCAGGAAGAGTGTGGCCAGCAGGAGCAGGGAGGTCATTCTGCCCCTGTACACTGCACTGGTTAGGCCACACCTGGAGTCCTGTGTCCAGTTCTGGGCCCCTCAGTTTAGGAAGGATGTTGACTTGCTGGAAAGTGTCCAGAGAAGGGCAACAAAGTTGGTGAGGGGTTTGGAACACAGCCCTGTGAGGAGAGGCTGAGGGAGCTGGGGTTGCTTAGCCTGGAGAAGAGGAGACTCAGGGGTGACCTCATTGCTCTCTACAACTACCTGAAGGGAGGTTGTAGCCAGGTGGGGGTTGATCTCTTCTCCCAGGCAGCCAGCACCAGAACAAGAGGACACAGTCTTAAGCTGCACCAGGGGAGGTTTAGGCTGGGTGTTAGGAAGAAGTCCTACACAGAGAGAGTGATTGGCCATTGGAATGGGCTGCCCGGGGAGGTGGTGGAGTCACCATCATTGGAGGTGTTCAGGAGGAGACTTGATGGGGTGCTTGGTGCCATGGTTTAGTTGATTAGGTGGTGTTGGATGATAGGTTGGACGCAATGATCTTGAAGGTCTCTTCCAACCTGGTCTATTCTATTCTATTCTATTCTATTCTATTCTATTCTATTCTATTCTATTCTATTCTATTCTATTCTATTCTATTCATAATGATTGCCCCCTTGTACATAGCACTGGTGAGGCCATACCTTGAGTTCTGGGTTGTTTTGGGGCCTTCACTAAAGAAGGATATCAAGGTGCTGGAGCATGTTCAGGGAAGGGCAGTGAAGCTGGGGAAGGGCCTGAAGAACAGGGCTCGTGAGGAGCAGCTGAGGGAGTTGTTCAGCCTGGAGAAAAGGAGGCTGAGGGGAGACCTCATTGCTCTCCAACAACAGATTTAGAGCCAGGTGGATGTTGGTCTGTTGGTCTCTTCTCCCAAAGAACAAGGGATAGGACAAGAGGAAACGGCCTCAAGTTGCACCTGGGGAGGTTTAGGTTGGATATCAGAAGAAACATGTTCACTGGAAGGGTTCTCAAACACTGAAACAGACTCCCCAGGGTGGTGGTTGAATCCCCACCCCAGAGGTGTTTAAAAGAGGCAGAGATGTGCTGCTGAGGCATATGGTTTACCACCAGCCTTGTTGGAGTTAGAGAATGGTTGGACTCAATCATCCTGAAGGTCTTTTTCCAACCAAAAACAATTCCCTGATGAGCTGATTGATGAAGCCCAGGGGAGTTCAACAAGCCAAGCTGGTCTGGATTAAGAGGTGGATGCAACAGGACTGGGAACTGGTCTTCATGAGACAGGCATGAGGTGGCAAGTAGCAAAGTCCTCAGTGAACACAAGAGCGTGAACGTGTGTGACAGGAACAAAGGATGGGAGCTGCTGCCTCATGCAGACAGGTTACAACCATCCCATCACACAGCTACTCAACCTCAGGTAAATATTGTCTTTACTGCTAGGAGCTGATCTTAGGAAGACATGAATGGGGACAAAGAGGGAGTTTTTTTTCCTCACTCTGCTTGCAGCAGCCATAAATCTTTCAGGAGAAAGGAAGTTTTCTCTATTGCCTTGGCAAGAGGTTACCGCATTGTCAAATGCTCTTTGCTTGCCAAAATGCTGCTCAAGGTCATTCTGAGCCTGACCTTTGAGGTGACACATCCAGGGAAAGGGGTGGGTGAGGTGGGGGTGAAGTCAGGAAGGAAGCCACCCCTCCATCCCACAGGATGACTCCTAAGGTTGAGAGAGGAGATTGAGAGGCATTTCCAACCTGTGGCTGGAGAGTCCTCTTCTAATCAAAACAAAACAACACAAAACTCCATCTGCCACTTACATCAACCACTATCTTGTTTTCCTTATGGAAAGGGTCAGTCAGGAGGGATTCATAAACTCATTTGCTGATGCAAATCCAAGAGCTATTAGTCAAAGTGCTTTCAATCATTTTTGAGGGCTTTTAATACAATGAGCATTAACCCACTCCATTCCACTGCCATCCCCAGCATCAGGGACACTCTGCTAGACAGTCACCAATGGCACCAGCACTCAGCACAATATCATGGAATGGCTTAGGTTAGAAGGGACCTTATGGATCTAGTCCAGCCTCCTCACCGTGGGCAGGGACATCTCTGAACTAGACTCAGCTGTTCAAGGTCTCATCCAAACTGGCCTTGAATAATCCCAGGGAGGAAGCATCCACAGCCTCCCTGGACAGCCTATTCCAGAGTCTCACCACCTTCATACTGAAGAGCTTCTTTCTCAGCTCCAGTCTAACCCTGCTCTGCCTCAGCTTCAAACCATTCCCCTTTGCCCTGGCTCTAGACACCCTTAGGAAAAATCCCTCTGCAGCCTTCCTGTAGGAACCAGTTCTGGGCTCCCCAGTTCAAGAGGGACAAGGATCTGCTGGAGAGAGTCCAACAAAGGGCTACAAGGATGCTGAAGGGACTGGAGCACTGCCTGGTGAGGAGAAGATGAGAGGCCTGGGTCTGTTTAGTCTGGAGAGAAGAAGACTGAGAGGGGATTGAATAGATGTATATTAATATCTGAGGGTTGGGGGTCAAGAAGGAAGGGACAGACTTTTTTCAGTGGCACACTGTAATAGGACAAGGGGCAATGGATGGAAACTCCAGCACAGGAGGTTCCACCTCAACATGAGGAGGAACTTCTTCACTGGGAGGATCACAGAGCCCTGGAACAGGCTCCCCAGAGGGGTCGTGAAGTCTCCTTCTCTGGAGGCTTTCAAGACTCATCTGGATGCATTCCTGTGTGACCTGTGCTAGATTCTATGGTCCTGCTCTGGCAGGGGTTGGACCTGAAGATCTCCAAAAGTCCCTTCCAGCCCCCTAACATCCTGTGGTCAGTGATGAGCAAATTGACATATTCCAGATAGTTGTGATTAGAATGAAACTGCCTTCAGAGCAAGACTTCTCTCAAGCCAACCTCCAGTGAAACCCTACCCAGAGCTAAACAGGAGTTATTTGGGTGGTCAGCAAACCATGAAGAATAGGAGTACACTGTCACTTGTGAAATGTTGATCATTGTTGTCCACCATAGACTCGTTTTAGTTGGAAGAGACCTTTAAGATCAATTCCAGCTGCTAACCACAGACTGCCAGGTCACCACTAAACCGTGTTCCTCAGCACCACATCTCCACAGATTTTTATTGCTTCCAGGGATTGGGACTCCACCACTGCCCTGGGCAGCTTGGTCCAGGCCTTGGCAGACCTTTTGGGGAACAAGTTGGTTGTAATGTCCAACCTAAACCTCCCCTAGTGCAACTGGAGGCCATTTTATTTGGTCCTATCATGTGTTCCTTGGGTGAAAAGACTGTTCCCCACCTGGCTCCAGCCTCCCTTCAGGGAACTGTCGAGAGCAAGGTGATCTCCCCCAGCCTCCTCTTCACCAGGCTGAGCAAACCCAGTGGCCTCAGCTGCTCCTCACAAGACCTGCTCTCTAGACCCATCACCAGTTTTGTTGCTCTTTGGACACCCTCTAGCCCCTTCATGTCCTTCATGGAGTGAGAAGCCCAAAACCAAACCAAATACTCAATGTGTGGCCTCACCAGTGCTGCATCCAGGGAGACAATACCATCCTTGCAGCCATTACTACATCTTTTCCCCTCCTCATTTCCAACCATCAGGTGATTGATGTAGGTCAGGCAAAGAGATCCAAGACAAACCACAGACAGGTTTGTGCAGCCCTTGGGGGCTGGGGATGCTAGCACAAAGCTCTCCATCTGCTATGCCTCAAAGCCCTGATGTCCATTTAGGTAGTTGAGAGTAGAGTAGAGTAGAGTAGAGTAGAGTAGAGTAGAGTAGAGTAGAGTAGAGTAGAGTAGAGTAGAGTAGAGTAGAGTAGAGTAGAACAGAACAGAACAGAACAGAACAGAACAGAACAGAACAGAACAGAACAGAACAGAACAAACTAGGTTGGAAGAGACCTTTGAGATCATCGAGTCCAACCTATCACCCAACACCACCTAATCAATTAAACCATGGCACCAAGCACCCCATCCAGCCTCTTCCTAAACACCTCCAGTGGTGGTGACTCCACCACCTCCCTGACCAGCCCATTATAATCCTCAACCTCATGCTGCAGGGAACATGATCTTCACCCCAAGGAGTCTATTAAATACATATCTAGAGAGTTGGGTGGGAATTGCTTGCAGCCCAGAGCAGCTTATCCAAACATCTGGAGCAGCCAAGCAGCAAGTCCCACAGGAGGCCAGAGGCCAGGATCCAACAGCACCAGAATTTCTCTTCCCCTCCCTGTAAAACATGAAGCTTTTTCCCCTCAGGAAGAGGGGAGGTTGAAAACTCAGGTTTTTTTCTGAAGCAGTTATGTGGCACTGCAGCAGTGAGAAGAAAACATACAGGCCAGATTTTCATGGGGAAAAGGTGTTCATTCCTACCTAGAAAGACATAGATGCCACCAGAAAGACAAGGACACTCCTCAAGGCAGACCTTTGAGCACCAGACAAGAAAAAATAAGATTAAAAAAGGCCTCCTGCACACCTACCCAGGCAACCAGCACCAGAACAAGAGGACACAGTCTCAGGCTGCTCCAGGGGAAGTTTAGGCTGGAGGTGAGGAAGAAATTCTACACAGAGAGAGTGATTGCCCATTGGAATGGGCTGCCTGGGGAGGTGGTGGAGTCACCGTCATTGGAGGTGTTCAGGAGGAGACTTGATAGGGTGCTTGGTGCCATGGTTTAGTTGATTAGGTGGTGTTGGATGGTAGGTTGGACTTGATGATCTTGAAGGTCTCTTCCAACCTGGTCTGGTCTGGTCTGGTCTGGTCTGGTCTAGTCTAGTCTAGTCTAGTCTAGTCTATTCTATTCTCATGAACCAGCCCTACACAAGCAGCAAGGAAACAAGAGAAACACTGATCAGTCTATAAGGCTGTGCTAGCTCTGAAGACAAGAAAGATCTTGAGGGGCTGGAGCAGGTCCAGAGAAGGGCAACAAAGCTATTGAAGGGTCTGGAGAACAGGGCTGAGGGGACTGGGGGTGTTTAGTGTGGAGAAGAGGAGGCTGAGGGAAGACCTCATTGCTCTCTACAGCTGCTTGGAAGGAGTTTGGAGTCAGGTTGGGGTTGGTCTCTTCTCCTTAGCATCAGCTGATAGAATAAGAGGAAATCACCTGAAATTGTGCCAGGGGAGGGTTAGGTTGGAGATGAGTTAAAATGTCTTTGCTGCCAGAGTGGTCAGGGATTGGAACAGGCTGCCCAGGGAGCTGCTGGAGTCACCACCCCTGGAGGTGTTTTCAAAAAGTGTGTAGGCATGACACTTCAGGACATGGTTTAGTGGCCATGGCAGCATTAGGTCAATGGCTGGATTTGATCTTAAAGGCCTTTTCCAACCAAAATAATTCTATCATTCTATGATCAGGTCAAACCTAAACCTCCCCTAGTGCAATTTAAGGCCATTTCCTCTTGTCTTATTGCTGGTCATGTGGGAGAAGACATCAACCCCCATCTGGCTCCAACCTCCTTTCAGGGAGCTGCAGAGAGCCAGGTGGTCTCCCCTCAGCCTCTTCTTCCTTCTTCTCCAGACTACACAACTGCAGTTCCCTCAGGCACTCCTCACCACACCTAGTCTCCAGATCCTTCACCAAGGCTCTTTCCCAACCCTACTGATTCTATATGACAGAAGCATCTTTCCAGGCTCAGGCCCCTCACACATCTGGAATGCAGCCCTAAAAAGAGGCAGCCACATCCCAGGAAAGCAGAGAAGGACTTTCTGGAGCACAGAACTCCCACACAAAAGCTTTATTATTATTGTTATTATTATCAATATTATCTCTCCCACAGACACAACCCCTCAGGGTTGGTTTATGAAGAGGTTTCCCAGGCAAATTAGCCTAACTTGAAAGGGCAAGCCAGCTGCAAACACACACACAGAGCATTTCCAGGATGAAATGGCTTTTAATTCAGTTCAGCCTACTTCACTTCACTTCCAGTAAGTCACTTGAGGTTTTTCATCTTCAGTCAATTCAGATTAGAACCCCTGCCTCAGTAAGAACGTTGAGATAAGCTGCTGCTTGCTTAGGCAGCTCTCCCCACACTCACCAGGAGCTAAAAATAGCTTTGGTTTCAGCTCATTTTCCTAACAAAACACAGCGTGATTGCAGAAGTGTCTCTGCTCCTCTTCTCCATTCTCCCCTCCCCAGCCAACAATGCCCTGGAGCAGCAGCCTCTTGCAACCCACAAAGAAGTTATGCAGCAGCAAGCTCTCCAAGAACCAGGTGGAGGGGGAAAAAGAAAAGAAAATGAAAGGAAAAGAAAAGAAAAGGTCAAATGAAGCTTCCAACCCAAGAGAAAGAGCAGTCATAGAATCATAGAATTGTCAGGGCTGGAAGGGACCTCAAAGATCATCCAGTTCCAACCTCCCTGCCATGGGCAGGGACTCCTCACACTACATCAGGTTGAATAGAATAGAATAAACCAGGTTGGAAAAGACCTTCAAGCTCATCGCGTCCAACCTACCATCCAACACCACCTAATCAACTAAACCATGGCACCAAGCACCCCATCAAGTCTCCTCCTGAACACCTCCAATGATGGTGACTCCACCACCTCCCCAGGCAGCCCATTCCAATGGGCAATCACTCTCTCTGTGAAGAACTTCTTCCTAACATCCAGCCTAAACCTCCCTGGCACAGCCTGAGACTGTGTCCTCTTGTTCTGGTGCTGCTTGCCTGGGGGAAGAGACCAACCTCCACCTGGCTACAACCTCCCTTCAGGTAGTTGTAGAGAGTAATAAGGTCACCCCTGAGCCTCCTCTTCTCCAGGATAAGCAACCCCAGCTCCCTCAGCCTCTCCTCACAGGGCTGTGTTCCAAACCCCTCACCAACTTTGTTGCCCTTCTCTGGACACCTTCCAGCAAGTCAACATCCTTCCTAAACTGAGGGGCCCAGAACTGGACACAGGACTCAAGGTGTGGCCTAACCAGTGCAGTGTACAGGGGCACAATGACCTCCTTGCTCCTGCTGGCCACACTGTTCCTGATGCAGGCCAGGATGCCATTGGCCCTCCTGGCTGCCTGGGCACACTGCAGGCTCATGTTCAGCCTCCCATCAACCAGTACCCCCAGGTCCCTCTCTGCCTGGCCGCTCTCCATCCACTCTGACCCCAGCCTGTAGCTCTGCCTGGGGTTGCTGTGGCCAATGTGCAGCACCTGGCACTTGGATGTGTTCAATCTCATGCCCTTGGACTCTGCCCATCAGGTTGCTCAGAGCCACATCCAGCCTGGCCTTAAAAGCCTCCAGGGGTGAGGCTTCCACCACCTCCCTGAGCAACTTGCTCAAGCTATCAAAGACTACTGAGCACACCAAACTGGAGACATGAAAGGGTGGAAGTGGGAAGATCAAAGATGTAAAAGAAGCCCCAAAGCACCCAGACTTTCTCTGCTCTTGGGACATTGTTCAGTTCAATAGTAAAACATGCAGAACAACTCACACTAAATAACTTACTGAGTAGATGGCCAAGGCAGTTTCTGCCACCCACTTGAACACACTGGAAAGATCCTGGGGGTGGGGAAAAAATTCAACTAAGAGAAAGCACCAAAGACCCAAAAGAGGACCAAAAAGGATCTCTGCAAGTCTGAATTCACCAAGAAATTTCAGTATTACACGAACCCAGCAGGGGGAGGGGGTGTGTGTTTGCAGTGTCCAACCCTCCCTGCTGAAGCAGGGTCACTCAGAGCAGTTTGCCCAGGATCACAATGTCCAGGTGGGTTTGGAATCCCTTTGGAGGAGACTCCACACCCTCTCCGGGCAGCTTGCTCCAGGGCCCTGACATCCTCACAGGAAAGAAGTTTTCCTTCATGTGCAGATGAAACCTCCAGAGTTCCAGTTTGTGATTGCTGCCCCTTTTGCTATCTCTGGGCACCACTGTCAAGAGTCTGGCTCCATCCTCCTCACCCCCAGTCTTTAGACATTGATTAGCATTGAGAAGATCCTCTCTCAGTCTGCTCTTGCATGCTAGAAACAAATACCAACAGAAGAACCTCCAACTCAAACACAAAAGGCCTCCAGCAATGCCTTTCTTTTTGTTGGAATGATTCTTTCATACCTACTGAAGCTCAAAGGCAAATCAATATTCAAATAAATAACTCAGTGTTCACTGGAGGAGGATGCCTGAGTTCAAAGCCAGCAGTATCCAAGACTGGATAAACCAGAAGGTTTTGAGTTCTACATGAAAAGAGCTGGCCAAGAAAGACAAGAAAATTAAAGCTGTAGAACTGGAGGGGGAGGGAGAGGGTTGCCTCTCGCAAAATGGGAACTTCCAAGCTAGGGAAGAATACTTGAGAGTAGAAAAGGAGAACATTCATCCCTTTGTCATATCAGAGACTGCAGTGGAAGGATGCAGAGAGTGTTTCTCAGCTGGGTAAACCTGGAGAAGGAGAGAGGAAGGTGGAATTAGGAAGTAAGTTAGAGGCAGGCTGGCTCCTGGTGGTACAAGTAGAGGGAAATGAGCACCTCTTAATGCAGAGAGGAAGAGGAGGAGGAAGAAGAATCTTAACTCATTCCTCGTGGTTCAGGCCATGGGAAGATCACAGAATCACAGTATATAAGTGGTTGGAAGGGACCTCCAGAGATCATCAGGTCCAACCCCCCTGCCAGAGCAGCATCACCCAGGGTAGGCTGCACAGGAAGGCATCCAGGGGGGTTTGGAAAGGCTCCAGAGGACACTCCACAACCTCTCTGGGCAGCCTGCTCCAGGCCTCTGCCACCCTCAAACCAAAGAAGTTTCTCCTCCCATTGAGCTGAAACCTATGTTCAGCTCTGCATCCATTGCTCCTCATCTTACTGCTGTGCAGCACCCAAAAGAGCTTGGCCCCCTCCACTTGACACCCACCCCTCAGAGATTGAGAGACATTGCTCAGATCCCCTCTCAGCCTTCTCTTCTCCACACTAAACAGCCCCAGGGCTCTCAGTCTCTCTTCACAGGGCAGATGCCCTAAGCATCCTCCTGGCTCTCCCTTGGACTCTCTCCAGCAGGTCTCTGTCTCTCTTGAACTGGGGAGCCCAGAACTGGACACAGGATTGCAGCTGTGGTCTCAGCAGGGCAGAGCAGAGGGGCAGAAGAACCTCCCTGGCCCTGCTGGCCACACTTCTCTTGCTGCAGCCCAGGATGCCGTTGGCTCTCTTGGCCACCAGGACACATTGCTCTCCCATGCAGCACTTGCTGTCCCCCAGCACTCCAAGGTCTTTCTCCATGAAGCTGCTCTCCAGCAGGGCAGCTCCTACCCCATCTTGGTGCCTGTTATCACTCCTCCCCAGACGCAGGACCCTGCACTTGTCCTTACTGAACTCCATGAGGTTTGCCTGCACCCAGCTCTCAGCCTGTCCAGATCATGTTGGATGGCTGTGCAGCAGGAAAACACAAGGACTACTTGTTGAGGATCTAGTTGTGGATGCCCCTGATGACTGTAGGGGTTGGACTAGATGACCCTCAGAGGTCCCTTCCAACCCAGACCATTCTATGATTCTGTGATGCTGAGGTTAGTGAAGTTGTTTAGCCTGGAGAAAAGGAGGCTGAGGAGACACACCTTCTCACTCTTTACAACTACCTGAAAGGAGGTTGGAGCGAGGTGGAGATTGGACTCTTCTCCCAGGTGACAAACAGTAGGATAAAAGGAGACAGCCTCATGTTGCTCCAGGGGAGGTTTAGGTTGGACATTAGGAAAAATTCCTTCCCCACAAGGGTCATCAAAGGCTGTCCAGGGTAGTGCTGGAGTCCCCATCCCAGGATGGATTTAAAAGCTGTGCAGATGTGGTGCTGAGGGACACGGTTCAGTGGTGAGGCTGGACAACGCTCTGAGCGACCTGATCTAGTGGAGGGTGTCCCTGCTGACTGTCGAGGGGTTGGTCTGGATAACCTTTGGAGGTCCCCTCTAATCCAAACTGCTCCATGATTCTATGACCTGGCAGCACTGAAGGACCACATCTACATCCTTAGGTATCCTCACCTCAAGGTTAGCATCCAGTTGGTGTATAACAGAAGGTCTATCTGGCTCCTGGCCAACCTGAGTCTCACTGGAATGTCCCTGTCAACCTCCAACAGACCATTACCTCCAACAGGTTGTTCTTGATTCCCAGTAGAATTAGCCTATTTTGGCCCTCTCCTCAATGCTTGACTAGGGGTTTGGGTTCATTTTTTCCCATTTTAGCTCTCTCTTAAGCTGGTTTAAGAACAGTTATGTAAGAGTCCTTCTGGGTTACAACAGGAAGGAAGCACTTTCTGCTCTGACCTGAATTCTGGCATTGTTAGTACATCTTCCAGATCTCTATCAGCCCAAGCCTTACTGAAACTACTCTTTTCCAGGATGAAAACAAACCATGGAGCTCCACCAAATCAAAGTATTTAGGGACCCTTTCCTTGAAAAGGCACCAAATGGAATAGCTGAGCAACAACACCTGAAGCAGTGCCTTACCTTTGTCAGTACAGTCAAACCACAGCTCAGCCATGATGTAAATCTAGTTTAGAAGCTCTTGAAAGCCAATTAAATTCAGAAGAAATACATAAATGCATCCTCAAGTCAGTGAGAAAATGATCAACATGTCCCAGGGGTAGATGAGACAGAATCCCCTCCCTGGCCCTGCTGGCCACACTTCTCTTGCTGCAGCCCAGGCTGTGGTTGGCTTTCTGGGCTGCAAGTGCTCACTGCTGGCTCCTGTTGAGCTTCTCCTCCCCCACCACCCCCAAGGCCTTTTCCTCAGGGCTGCTCTCCAGCCAGCCCCTGCCCAGCCTGTATCAGTGCTTGGGATTGCCCTGACCCAGCTTCAGGACCTTGCCCTTGGTCTTCTTGAACTTCATGAGATCGGCTTGGGCTCATCTCTCCAGCCTGCAAAAAGCCTGGCCCCATCCTCCTGACACCCACCCTTGAAGTATTGATAAGCATTGATTAAATTCCCCTGTGGTCTTGTCTTCTCTAGGCTAAAAATCTCCATATCCCTCAAGCCTATCTTCACAAGACAGATGTTCTAATCCCCAAATCATCTTTCTAGCCCTCTGCTGTACCCTCTCAAGCAGTTCCCTGTTCTTCTGGAACTGGGGAGGCCAGAACTGGACACAGTACTCCAGATGATGCCTCATCAGAGCAGAGGTTAGGTGGAGGAGAACCACCGACTTTTTTTGGCCACAAGGACACATTGCTGGCTCATGGTCACCCTGTTGTCCACCAAGACTCCCAAGTCTTGTCCCAGCAGGTCAACTCCTCACCTGTCCTGGTGCAGGGTGGGGTTATTCCTCCCTAACCATCACTGCTGTTCAATCTTCTGCTCAGCCCCACTGAGCTGCTTCACATTTTCTCCTTTTTTTTTTGGTTCCTTTTTGTGCTGACTGATAAAAACCTGTTAAACCCTTCCCCTTTTCTCTGCAAACAGCTGACTGGCTGGAGAGCAGCCCTGAGGAGAGAGACTTGGGGGTGCTGGTGGATGAGAAGCTCAACAGGAGCTCTCAATGTGCACTTGCAGCCCGGAAAGCAAATCAGATCCTGGGCTGCATCAGGAGAAGTGTGGCCAGCAGGTCAAGGGAGGGGATTCTCCCCCTCTACTCAGCTCTGGGGAGACCCCACCTGGAGTACTGCCTCCAGTTCTGGAGCCCCTATTACAGGAAGGATATGGAGGTGCTGGAAAGTGTTCAGAAAAGGGCCACAAGGATGAGCAGAGGGCTGGAGCACCTCTCCTATGAGGACAGACTGAAGGAGTTGGGGCTGTTCAGGCTGGAGAAGAGAAGGCTCCGAGGTGACCTCATTGTGGCCTTCCAGGATCTGAAGGGGGCCTACAGGAAGGCTGGGGAGGGGCTTCTCAGATCTCAGGTAGTGATAGGACTAGGGGGAATGGAATGAAGCTGGAAATGGGGAGATTCAGGCTGGATGTGAGGAGGAAGTTCTTCCCCATGAGAGTGGTGAAGCCCTGGGATGGGTTATCCAGGGAGGTGGTTGAGGCCCTGTCCCTGGAAGTGTTTAAGACCAGGCTGGCTGAGGCTCTGGCCAGCGTGATCTAGTGTGGGGTGTCCCTGCCCATGGCAGGGGGGTTGGAACTAGATGATCCTTGTGGTCCCTTCCAACCCTGACTGATACTATGATACTATAACTCTGGGGACAAGCCAAGAGGCATTGCTGTCTGCACACCAGACCTAACCTTATGTCCAACCAATACCAAAGAGGCTGCTTGAGGCCCCATTGTGAAGTCCTGCACAGGTAGCTCCCTGCCACGTGCTGGAGAGAGGCCAAGCAGTCCAACAATCCTACTACCGCAGCACAGGGCAAAACACAGCTGGAAGCCACAAGATGTGTTTAAAGCTCACAGCACTGGTCAGGAACCATCTGTTGCCTCCACATTTATCTCTTGGGGAAAAAAAGAAATAACAAAATCCAAACTAGAAGGCTGCTTGGCTTTGATAGGGACAGACTCAGTGGTTGTGCCACTAAGGTCACACCGCCCTGCCCAGGAACGTGGCATGATCACAGGATCACAGGATGTCAGGGCTTGGAATAGTGGTGGTTATCAAGTCCAGCCTCCCTGTCAGAGCAGGGCCATAGAACCCAGCACAGGTCACACAGGAACACATCCAGATGGGGCTTCAAAGTCTCCAGAGAAAGAGAATCCACAACCTCTCTGGGCAGCCTGTGCCAGTGCTCTGTGACCCTTACAGTGAAGAAGTTCCTCCTCATGTTGAGGTGGAACCTCCTGAGCTGCAGCTTACATCCATTGCTCCTTGTCCTATCACAGGGAGCAAGTGAGCAGAACCTGTCCCTTCCCTCTTGACCCCCAGCCCTCAGATATTTATAGACATTTATTAAATCCCCTCTCAGTCTTCTCCTCTCCAGACTAACCACCCCCAGGGCTCTCAGCCTCTCCTCACCAGGCAGTGCTCCAGTCCCCTAATCATCCTTGTAGCCCTCTGTTGGACTCTCTCCAGCAGATCCCTGTCCCTCCTGAACTGGGGAGCCCAAAACTGAATGCAGTACTCAAGATGAGGTCTCCCCAGGGCAGAGCAGAAGAGGAGGAGAACCTCCCCCTATCTGCTGGACACACTCTTCTTAATACACTCCATATGATACCATACACCCATATGATACCATATTTCAGACACCCTTTCATATAGGGCAATCATTTTGCTTTCTTCTGCAGCAAGATCAAAAGAGCTGAGCTGACCCCAAGATGATAAAGCCCAACCCTGCACCACCATCTTCTCCCTCAGCTTCCCCAGATCCTGATCCCTTCTTTAGAGACTTCAGGAATTAGACAATGGGATCTCCCAGGCTGGCTTGGGAAGGGTGCAAAGGCTTCACTTCTGTTATCACAACTGAATTCCCTGGAGCTCTCATCTGTCTCAAGAGATTTCTACAGAGGAAACTACATTAGGGCTTGGTAGAGCTAGAGAATAGTTGGACTCAATGATCATAGAATCAGAATCATAGAATAAGAAAGGCTCGGGTTGGAAGGGACCTCAAAAATCTCCACCAACCTCCCTGCCATGCCCAGGGACACCTCAACTCAGCTTTGCCTT
Organism: Picus viridis; assembly: GCA_033816785.1. NCBI lineage: Eukaryota > Metazoa > Chordata > Aves > Piciformes > Picidae > Picus > Picus viridis. Next base: position 40,164,621 of record CM066566.1, on the reverse strand, counting down.
GAACACCCCCAGGCAGGAGGCAGCCACAGCCTCCCTGGGCAGCCTGTGCCAGAGTCTCACCACCCTCCTACTGAAGAACTTCTTCCTCAGCTCCAGTCTGACCCTGCTCTGCCTCAGCTTCAAACCATTCCCCCTTGGCCTGGTTCTAGACACCCTTAGCAAAAGTCCCTCTGCAGCCTTCCTGTAGCATCTCTTCAGTTATTGCAAGGCAGCTCTAAGGTCCCTCCGGAGTCTTCTCTTCTCCAAGCTGAACACTCCCAGGTCCCTCAGCCTATCCTCATGGCAGAGGTGCTCTAGCCCTTTGTGTCCTCCTCTGGACTCCCTCCAGCAGCTCTGTGTCTTCCTTGTGCTGGGGACAGCAGAACTGGAGGCAGGATTGGAGGTGGGGTCTGAGCAGAGCAGAGCCAAGGGTCAGAATCCCCTCTCTTGCCCTGCTGCCCACACTCCTCTGGCTGCAGCCCAGCACACAGCTGCCTGATGGGCTGCCTGAGGGCACTGCTGGCTCCTGGGGAGCTGCTCAGCAACCTACAGCCCCAAGTCTCATTCTTAAAGGTCTCTTCCAACTAAAACAATTCTGTGATTCTATGATTCCAAGACACATCCATCCCATAGCAACATAGTAAAGGTCTCACAGAAAACTTTGAGGCTTAAGCATCTGAATTATTTGCTGTTGAGATAAGAAGAATGGTACTACCCCTCTACTCTGCCTGCTGAGGCCACAGCTGCAATCCTGTGTCCAGTTCTGGGCTCCCCTGTTCAAGAGAGACAGAGACCTGCTGGAGAGAGTCCAAGGGAGAGCCAGGAGGATGCTTAGGGGACTTGAGCATCTGCCCTGTGAAGAGAGACTGAGAGCCCTGGGGCTGTTTAGTGTGGAGAAGAGAAGGCTGAGAAGGGATCTGACCAATGCCTCTCAATCTCTGAGGGGTGGGTGTCAAGTGGAGGGGGCCAAGCTCTTTTGGGTGCTGCACAGCAATAAGATGAGGACCAATGGATGCAAAGTTGAACACAGAAGGTTTCAGCTCAGCCAGAGGAGAAACTTCTTTACATGGAGGGTGCCAGAGGCCTGGAGCAGGCTGCCCAGAGAGGTTGTGGAGTGTTTTTCTTTGGAGCCTTTCCAAACCCACCTGGATGCCTTCCTGTGCAGACTGCCCTGGGAGATGCTGCTTTGTCAGGGGGTTGGACCTGATGATCTCTGGAGGTCCCTGGAGGTGTTCCGTGACACTGTGATAGTTCCAAGGCTGAAGAGCCAACTGGATCATCCTTTTTATTGCCCCAAAATCAAACATAAGCCATCTGCTGGAGATGATCACTTCACTGAAGAGGTATAAGTGGAGGTACAGGATCAACTTCAGCAGATCCAGTGCCAAGAGCCATCAGACAATCCCAGCCTCAGGGATGACTGAATTGAATCTCAAGACAGAAAGTAATTATGGCAGCTGTCTCCCCTCCCAGCTCTGCTGCATTAACCTTTATCACTGCTGTGACAGGGAACTCTCCTGCCACATCTCCAACGTAAGGCTCATCAGAAGCACAGGAAAACGAGACTTTCCAAGAGGATGATCAATATTCTGGGCAAGGTGTTTGAGATTTGAACCTTTTTCCCAACTGCACATTGATGCTTTGCTATAAACCTCCTCTATTAGGGAGGCTGGAGCAAAGCCTCTGTGATTCCCAGCGATGGGACTTGTCTGCAGCTTTCCACATGGAATCACAGGATGGTGGAGGCTGGAAGGTACCTCTTGAGATCATCCAGTCCAACCCTGCCTGCTAAGGCAGGGTCACCCACAACAGGTTGCCCAGAAGCAGAGTATGTTAGGGGTTAGAAGGGAACTCAAAGGATCATTGAGTCCAATCCCCCTGCCAGGGCAGGATCACACAGGAATGCATCTAGATGGGCTTTGAATGTCTCCAGAGAGACATTCTCTGGGCAGCCTGCTCCAGGGCTCCAACACCCCAACAGTGAAAAAGGTTTCCCCTATGTTCAACTGGAACTTCCTCTGCTCCAGCTTGCCCCCATTGCCCCTTGTCCTGTCTCTGGACATCCCTGAGCAGAGCCTGGCTCCATCCTCACTGCCCTGAACATCTTTATCAACAGCAATGAGGTCCCCCCTCAGGCTCCTCTGCTCCAAGTTCCAAGCCCCAGCTCCCTCAACCTGTCCTCACAGGGAGATGTTCCACTGTCTTCATCTTTGAGCATCTTTGTGGCTCTGTGCTGGACTCTTTCAAGCAGCTCCCTGAAGTCCTTCTTGAACTGAGCATCACAATATCCAGGCAAGTTTGGACTCTCTCCGAAGGAGGAGACTCCATAACATCTCTGAAAGCCTGATCCAAGCTATGACACCCTCAGAGCAAAGACCTTTCTTCTCAAGTTCAGGTGGAAGCTCCAGGGTACCAGTTTATGCCTGTTGCCCCTCGTCCTGTCCCTGAGCACCATTGGAAAGATCCCAGCCCCACCCTCTAGCTCCCCACAGGCCCTCAGCCCTTGCTGAGCATTGCTCAGATCCCCCTGGGGCTGCTCTTCTCCAGGCTCCACAGCCCCAGGGCTCTCAGCCTTTCCTCCTCACAGAGATGCCACTCAGCATCTTTGTATTCTCCATTGCACTCTCTCCAGTAGTTCCCTGCCCCTCTTGAACTGGGGAGCCCAGAACCAGACACAATACTCCAGATACTGCCTCACTAGGGCAGAACCTCCCTCAACCTGATTTCACTGCAGTCACTTCAATTCCCAAACACACCCTCAAATTAAGTTCTTCCAACCCTTTAAAAATACTCAGACTCTATCTCATATTTACTTTTAAGCTGCCTTCCTACTCTCAATGCTTGAACACACAAAAGCCCCAAGGAGAGAGAGAAAGACAGAGATCAAACAGCAGAGAAGGATGAGGGAAAGTTCAACTCCCAAAAGGTCATTCCTGTGCTGAGACATCTCAAAGCTGCTGACACTTTTTGACAGCTTAAACATTAGCAAAAGGAGGCACAAAGGGAACAGACATGACATCACCTGCTATTTGTACAAGCTTTAGACAGATTCAGGTTGCAGTTTCACTTGCATAAAGCAGACACACTGGGTAAGCCACCCTCAAACTTGCTTGGCAAGAAGAAGAGGTTTTCCTCAGCTAGGTAAGGCTAAACACAAAGCAAAAGTCACAGAACCACAGCAAGAGAGGGGTTGGAAGGGACCTCTGGAGCTCATCCAGTCCAAGCCCCCTGCTCCAGCAAGGCACCCACAGCAGCTTGCCCAGGAGCACCATGGCCAGATAGGATTGGAAGCTCTCCAGAGAAAGAGACTCCACAGCCCCTCTGGGCAGCCTGCTCCAAAGCTTCAGCACCCTCACAGGAAAGCTCTTCCTCAAGTTCAAGTGAAACGCTTTGTAGCCTAGCTTGTACCTGTCATCCCTTTTCCTGTCCCTGGGCACCACTCCATGGAGTCTGGGCCCATCCCCATGGAATTAGACAATTGCCTGATTGGAAAAGACCTTAAGATCATGAAGTCCAACCATAAGCCAACATCTCCCTGTACACAACTGTTACACCACCTCCCTAAGCTCCTCCACCAAGCATCTTCCAAACACCTCCAGAGATGGCAACTCCACCACTACCCTGAGCAGCCTGTCCCAGTGCCTAATGAAGACAGAATTCTTTGCTAGTATTCAATCTAAACCTCCCCTGGGACAACTGGGCTTCATTTCTCCTTGTCCTATCACTTATTATCTGGCAGAAGAGGCTGGCACCCACCTGGCTCCAACCTCCTTTCAGGAAGTTGAAGAGAGCCAGAAGGTCTCCCCCTCAGCTTCCTTTTCTCCAGGCTGAACAACCCCAGCTTCCTCAGAGGACTTGTGTTCAAGACCCCTCAACCAGCCTTGTTGCCCTTCTCTGGGCATACTCCAGCACCTCAATGTCCTTTCCTGCAGTGAGGAGCCCCAAACTGAAGCCAGGATTTGAGGTGCAGCCTCAGAAGTGCCACACACTGGCTCATATTCAGTCAGTTGCCAACCAGCACCCTCAGCTCCCTCTCTGCTACCCTTTAATTCTTGCTGAGCATTGGCCAGATCCCCTCCCAGGCTGCTCTTCTCAGCCCAGGTCTCTCAGCCTTTCTTCATCAGAGAGATGCTCCAGGCCCCTCAGAATCTTCTTGGCCCTTTGTGGGGCTCACTCCAGTACTCCCCCATCTCTATCTTGAATGATGTGTTCTCCCTACTTAAATAGAGTGAAAAGCCACTAATAAAATGTCACATTCACACAGTTTCTATCACTTTTACCCATACACCAGCCTTCAGACCACACCATTTGCTTTACATGTCAGACCAGCCACACAGCAGAGGCCTTTAGAGAATGCTGACTGCCAAAAAACACCCAACAAAAGTCACCTACGGAGATGAAAACAGAGCAGAATCATGAGGCAGGCTTTTCTTTCCATCATGAGTTGAAACCCTCCCCTTGGGGAAAACCAAAAATCACCCCAGAAAAAATAAATTACAGAAAAAGATGCTAAAGGACCTCAATCAGAAGACAATCCCCAAATTTTACTTTCAAGAGGGGGCAAGAAACAACAGAGACACCACCCGCCCACCCCCAGCTCCCAAAACCATAAGAGGAATTGCCATCAGGGCCCCATCCCCGAAGATATTCAAGGTGAGGCTCAACAGGGCTCTAGGCAGCCAGAGCTACTTGAGAAGGACCCTGCTGACTGCAGAGGGGTTGGACTGCATGACCCAGTTGGCCCAGTTGGAGCTGAGGCTGGCCACCTCAGTGAAGGACAATAAAAAGCACTCTCACAAATACGTTAATGCCAAAAAGAAGGGCAGGAAGAACCTGCACTGCCTATTGGACCTGGAGGGGAACACGGTGACTAAAGATGAGGAAAAGGCTGAGGTCCTGAACACCTTCTTTGCCTCAATTTTTAACAGCAAGGCAGGAGGAGTTCAGGACGAGTGGCCTCCTGAGCCAGGTGATGGGGTCAGAGAGCAGTGTAATGCCCTGGATATCCATGAGGAATTAGTTTGGGACCTGCTGAGCCACTTGGACACTCACAAGTCCATGGGGCCGGATGGGATCCATCCCAGGGTGCTGAGAGAGCTGGCAGATGAGCTGGCCAAGCCGCTCTCCATCATTTTCCTCCAGTCCTGGCTGACCGGTGAGGTCCCAGATGACTGGAAACTGGCCAACGTGGTGCCCATCCACAAGAAGGGTCGGATGGAGGAACCCGGAAACTCCAGGCCTGGCAGCCTGAGCTCAGTGCCAGGGAAAGTGATGGAGCAGATTATCCTGGCGGCAATCACTGAGCACCTGCAGGATGGCCAAGGGCTCAGGTCCAGCCAGCATGGATTCAGGAAGGGCAGGTCCTGCCTCTCCAACCTGATCTCCTTCTATGATCAGGTGACTGCCTGGTGGATGTGGGGAGGCCTGTGGATGTAGTCTGCCTGGACTTCAGCAAGGCCTTTGACACCGTCCCCCACAGCAAACTGCTGGCTAAGCTGTCAGCTCGTGGCTTGGGCAGCAACACTCTGCGCTGGGTTGGGAACTGGCTGGAGGGCCGAGCCCTGAGAGTGGTGGTGAATGGTGCCACATCCAGCTGGAAGCCAGTCACCAGTGGCGTCCCCCAGGGATCAGTGCTGGGCCCCATCCTCTTCAATGTCTTCACTGGCGATCTGGATGAGGGGATTGAGACAGTCATCAGCAAATTTGCAGATGACACCAAGTTGGGAGCAGATGTTGGTCAGTTAGAGGACAGAAGGGCTCTGCAGAGGGACCTTGACAGGCTGGACAGATGGGCAGAGTCCAATGGGATGGAATTCAACAAGTCCAAGTGCTGGGTGCTGCACTTTGGCCACAGCAACCCCATGCAGAGCTACAGGCTGGGGTCAGAGTGGCTGGAGAGCTGCCAAACAGAGAGGGACCTGGGGGTGCTGATGGACAGCTGCCTGAACATGAGCCAGCAGTGTGCCCAGGTGGCCAAGAAGGCCAATGGCATCCTGGCCTGCATTAGGAATGGTGTGGTCAGCAGGAGCAGGGAAGTCATTGTGCCCCTGTACTCTGCATTGGTTAGGCCACCCCTTGAGTCCTGTGTCCAGTTCTGGGCCCCTCAGTTTAGGAAGGACAACGAGACACTTGAATGTGCCCAGAGAAGGGCAACAAGGCTGGGGAGAGGCCTTGAGCACAGCCCTGTGAGGAGAGGCTGAGGGAGCTGGGGTTGTTTAGCCTGGAGAAGAGGAGGCTGAGGGGAGACCTCATTGCTCTCTACAACTACCTGAAAGGTGGTTGTAGCCAGGAAGGGGTTGGCCTCTTCTCCCAGGCAAGCAGCACCAGAACAAGGGGACACAGTCTCAAGCTGCACCAGGGGAAGTTTAGGCTGGAGGTGAGGAGAAAGTTCTTCACCGAGAGAGTGATTCGCCATTGGAATGTGCTGCCCAGGGAGGTGGTGGAGTCGCCGTCCCTGGAGGCGTTCAAGAGGGGACTGGATGTGGCACTTGGTGCCATGGTCTAGTCATGAGGTTTGTGGTTACAGGTTGGACTCGATGATCTTCGAGGTCTCTTCCAACCTTGGTGATACTGTGATACCTTTGGAGGTCCCTTCCACCCCAGACCGTTCAATAATTCTATGATGAGCAGCCCAGCAGCTAACCACACTCTCCTGTCCCAACCATCTGCACCCATCCCACCAGACCTCATCTGGCACACTGGATTTTTCACTGGTGCAAACAAGCTTCTCCTCAAACCAGCAACAAAATCCTCCTTTGACTTCCCTGAAGCCCTTCAGCAACACTTGGATGCTCCTGGAGCCCCTATAACAAGATCTGAATGTGCTGGGAGGTGCCCAGAGAAGGGCCACGAGGAGGAGCAGAGGGCTGGAGCTCCTCCCCTATGAGGACAGGCTGAGAGAGTTGGGGCTCTTCAGTCTGGAGAAGAGAAGGCTTCAAGGAGACCTTCTTGTGGCCTTCCAGTATCTGAAGGCGGCTATAATTCTATGACTGTGACTGTTTCTGCCTTGCAAGCAGCCTTCATGGAGCAGCCTGTATCTAGAAGCATCACTGCAGCAATTTTGGCAGGGCTCCTGCTCATCTCTTGTGCTCATGGAGCAGCTGCCTTGTGCCCTCTCCCAGCCAGAAGGCAGAATTAGGTCAAAATTTGCATTCTTTGCCTAACTCCTCTGCATAATTTGCACTCTTCTGGATTTTTTGGGGGTTTGGGAGCTTTTTTTAGGTCCTGTTCTTAAGCTATTCCTGTAAAGTTCATGTTCCTCAGGCTGCCCTGAATCAGAGAGTGAAGGCTTAAATTCAGCTGTCCAATTGGCTTTCATATTTATCTTCCTTCCAAGAGCATTTCTGGGAAGCTCCTCAACCTTCTCAGGGCTAATCCCATCATGTAAATGCTTGGGGTAGCTTCTCCCTTTTTTTTTTTTTTTTTTTTCTCCTCTCTCCTGACTGTTGCATAGTCTGGATCAGGATGGAAATTTTCTCCTGTAGCTCTTTTTGCATGACAAGAGCAAGTAATTGGCATGAAGTCGTCTGGGAGGGAAACGTGAGGGTGAGATTTCCTTTGCAGTGATTCTCCATGTGCTTTATTGCTGTTTTTCACTGTCTTGGTGGGGGGAGAAGGGGGAAGGCGGGGAAGAGGTGGGGGTGGTGGAAAGAGAACTGAGTGCAGCAGGCTTATGGCAAGTAATGAATCATAGAATTGTCAGGGTTGGAAGGGACCTCAAGGCTCAGCCAGTTCCAACCCCCTGCTATGCCCAGGGACACCTCACACCAGAGCAGGTGGCTCAGAGCCACCTCCAGCCTGGCCTTCAAAACCTCCAGGGATGAGGCTTCCACCACCTCCCTGGGCAATCTGTGCCTCCACCCTCATGGGGGAATAATTTCTTCCTAACATCCAATTTGAATCTACCCACTACTATTTTTGTTCCATTCCCCTAGTCCTATCACTCCTTGACAACCTAAAATGTCCCTCCCCAGCTTTCTTGTAGGCACCCTTCAGATACAGTCTCTCCATCTAGACAGCAAGACCACAACCACCTGATCCAGCAATAGATAAAGTCAGGATGGGCAGGGGGTCTCTGAAGAGCTAGGATTCAGTTCTCATGTCACCAGTGTTTCCCACTGGGTTCCCCTGCCAGCATCTGGCTTGGTTCTGCTTCAGGCAGGATGAGGAAGAGCAGTGTCTCCCAGGTAGGTGGGAGGTCTGGTGCCTTCAGAAAGCCTCTCTCAAAACCAGCTACCAAGATGGGAGTGGGGCCAGAAGCACAGCCATTGAGGTGATGAGGGGTTGGACTAGATGACCTGTGGAGGTCCCTTCCATCCCAGACAATTCTGTGATAGACACATGGGCTTGACTACAACACCAACTGGACAATACAGTACAATACTCCAGGTTGAAAGAGACCTTCAAGATCATGGCGTCCAACCCATCAACCAATCCAACCCACCTAAACAACTCACCACCTCCACGGGCAGCCCCATGGACAGCAGTGTCTTCTCTGACCAAACTCCACATGAAAGCCATCCACTCTGTCAGTGCAACAGGGAGCTCCAAAGTTCATCCAATCCAACCCCCTCTGCACTCAGCAGGGACATCCTCAACTACATCAGGCTGCCCAGAGCCCTGTCCAGCCTCACCTTCAATATCTCCAGGGATGGAGCCCCAGCCCCTTCCCTGGGCAACCTGTTCCAGTGTTCCACCACCCGTGGGTGGCCTCTGTTGGGAGGGAAAGGATTTGATGGATGTCTGTCTTTGGTGATGGGCTGGAATGGGTAGGATGGACAGTGTCTGGGTGAGCCCACCCATCCAGCCTATCAAGGATGAGAGGTAAGAGCTGTAAACTGAAACAGGGTAAATTCAGATTAGACATTATGAAGAATCCCTTCACTGTGAAGGTGGTGAGACACTGGAACTAGCTGCCCACAGCAGCTGTTGATGCCCCTCCCTGGAAGTATTCATGCCCAGGTTGGAGCAACCTGGTCTAGTTGAAGCTGTCCCTGCCCATAGCACAGGACTGGGAACCAGATGATCTTGAAGGCAACTTCCAAGCCAAACAATTCTATGCTTTCCAGAAACACACTGTCTTCTCACCAGCTCTTGGCATACAAATATTTCCATGTGATAAAAATTAATCCCTTAAATCCAAAGGATATTATCCAGCATCTCCCAAACCTCCTGGTTGGCATAGATGCAGTTACAGAGCCATACAATCCTTGCTTGTACTGGCCAGCAGTTGCAATTTCAGCCCAAAGCCTCTGATTATAGAGGAGGCTTTGTTCAGCCAGAGTCTCCTCCTATTCCCTTGGGAACCCAGGATGTCAGAAGACCAATAAATGTTGGTTATTTATGGTGTGGAAAAGAGGCACACAGCAAAGAGGAGCAAGAGCTAAGTCAAGTTGATGTGTTAAATGGTCACAGAGCCCTGTGGTGGCAAGTCAAATTTGTTGTTCCTTTATTTATAGGCACATAAATATTTGGGGGGGTGAAGGGATGTAAAGCAGAGAAGGATTAGCAGCGTCATAGGAATGTTGATGGAGTTCAGGTTCAAAGCCTGTTCAGGGATTCATAGAATGGTTGGGATCAGAAGGGACCTAAAACGGTCACAATCATCTATCTCAAGTCACTCACTATGGGCAGGGACACCTCCCACCAGCCCAGGCTGCTCAAGGCCTCATCCAACCTGGCCTTGAACACCTGCAAGGAAGGGGCATCCACAGCTTCTCTGGGCAACCTGTTCCAGTGTCTCACCACCCTCACTCTGAAGAATTTCTTCCTGATATCCAGTCTAAATCTCCCCTCCTGAAGCTTCAATCCATTGCCCCTCATCCTATCACTTCAAGCCCTTGTCAAAAGTCCCTCCCCAGCTCTCCTGTAGCACCCTTTGGGTACTAGAAGGCTGCTCTAAGATCTCCCTGGAGCCTCCTCCAGGCTGAACAGTTCCAACTCTCACAGCTTTGCTCCACAGCAGAGGTTCTCCAGCCCTCTGATCATCTTCATGGCCTCCTCTGGACCTGCTCCAACAGCTCCATGTCCTTCATGTGCTGGGGGCACCAGAAATGGGCACAGTTCTCCAGGTGGAACCTCAAAAGAACAGAGGGAGAGAATCCCCTCTGTGTGTTGCTGCTCTCCCTGCTCTGGATGCAGCTCAGCACACAGCTGCCTGCTGGGCTGCCAGAGACCATTGCTGGCTCCTGGAGAGTTTGTCATCAACTGACACCCCCAAATCCTTCTCCAGGCTGCTCTCCAGACACTCCTCTCCCAGCCTCTATTTGGCAACATGTAAGCTAGGCACCAACTTCCTGCAGCACTTTGTGCCTCACCAGCCCTCAGACATGAAGCTCCTGGACCCACCTATGCACCTCTCTGTTTTCACCAGGTCCCTCACAATCTCTTTGCTCCTTGATGGGCTTCCCTTGTGGGTCTGCAGAAGGCCCAAAGAGGAACAGAAAGTTACTTGCTGCAGAGCCATAGAAATAGATCTCACTAAGTCAGAAGGAGTCTTGGAGCAGTAAAATCTACTGCAGCATCATGGCAGCAGATCTGCTCCAAAGAGCCTGGGAGGCAAAGAGAGCCAAGTCCATGCTGCTCCTGCTTTCCATTCTTTGAGGAACATGCCAACTGTTCCTCTAGGAAAGGCACAGCAATCTTTGTGCAGGGAATCCAGCATACAAGCTGTGCTGCCTGATGAACAAAGCGTTGTTGGTTGGGTCACTCTGCTCTGAGGCCTCAAGGTTTTCTCCATAACTGAAGGCAAATCCTTCACTGAAGGCACAAAATCAAATTCTCAGGCTACTATGGGCTTCAGACTGAGGGTTTCAGAACATTCTAGGTTGAAAAAGGGTAGGTGGAAATCAGAGCTGTGTGCCCATCACACTCTTCCCTTGGGGCCGAGAGAGCCAACAGTATCCTGGGGTGCATCAAGAAAAGTGTGGCCAGCAGGGCCAGGGAGGTTCTTCTCCCCTCTGGTCTGCCCTGGAGAGACCACAGCTGTAATCCTGCATCCTGTGTGGGGCTCCCCTGTTCAAGAGAGACAGAGACCTGCTGGAGAGAGTCCAAGGGAGAGTCAACAGAATGCTTAGGGGACTTGAGCATCTGCCCTGTGAAGAGAGACTGAGAGCCCTGGGGCTGTTTAGTGTGGAGAAGAGAAGGTTGAGAGGGGATCAGATCAAGGTCTATCTATCTATGTCTGAGGGGTAGGTGTCAGGATGAAGGCACCAGGCTCTTTATGGTGGTGTCCAGTGGTAGAACAAGGAACAATGGGTACAAGCTGGGACCCAGGAAATTCCACCTCTACATGAGGGGAAACTTTTGGTGTGAGGGTGCCAGAGGCCTGGAGCAGGCTTCCCAGAGAGGTTGTGGAGTGCCTGTCACTTGAGACTTTCCAAACCCACCTGTGTTCCTGTGTGACCTACCCTAGGTGATCCTCCTTTGGCAGGGGGCTGGACACCCTGGAGGTCCAACCAGCCCCTAACATTTTGTGATTCCCTAAGAGGCTGGACCCTTCTTCCATATGAGCCCTCACCTCTCATCATAGAATGAATAAGGTTGGAAAAGACCTCAAAGATCATCAAGTCCAACCTGTCACCCAAGACCTCATGACTAGTAAACCATGGCACCAAGTGCCATGTCCAATCCCATTCTGGTTATGTAACTGAGTTAGCTGGAAAAGGCTTCTCACATCCTTTCTCTTGTCCCAGTTCTCGACAAATGAGCAGGGATCCTCTTGTGGCCTCTTCCTGAGAAGTTTTATTAATGCACTGTATATACATCTATATATGGGCTTATGCACCAATGGAGAATGGGAGGAGCTGGAAGGGACCTTTGGAGATCTCCTAGGCCAACCCCTTGCTCATTCACTTAGATCAGTCTGTACAGGATCATGTCCAAATAGGTTTTGAATCTCTCCTGAGAAGGAGACTCCACAACCTCTCTGGGCAACCTGCGGCAGGGCACCCACAAAGGAAAGAAGTTTTTCTTCTTGTTCAGGTGGAACTTCTCAGGCTCCAGTTTCTGCCCATTGCACCTTGCCCTGTCACTGGGCCCCACTGAAAAGAGCCTGACCCCATCCTCTGGAGCACCACCCTTTAAATACTGACATTTCTAAGTATTATAGTAGTATCACAGTATCACCAAGGTTGGAAGAGACCTCAAAGATCATCAAGTCCAACCCGGCACCACAGACCCCAGGACTAGACCATGGTACCAAGTGCCACATCCAGTCCCCTCTTGAACACCTCCAGGGATGGTGACTCCACCACCTCCCTGGGCAGCACATTCCAATGGTGAACAACTCTCTCTGTGAAGAACTTTCTCCTCACCTCCAGCCTAAGCTTCCCCTGGTGCAGCTTGAGACTGTGTCCTCTTGTTCTGGTGCTGGTTGCTAGAGAGAAGAGACCAACCCCTTCCAGGCTATAACCACCCTTCAGGTAGTTGTAGAAAGCAATGGAGTATTGATCAGATCCCCTCTCAGGCTGCTCTTCTCCAGGCTGAACAGCCCCAGGTCTCTCAGCCTTTCCTCCTCACAGGGATGCTCCATGCCCTTCAGCATCTTTGTGGCCCTCTGCTGCAAGGACACCTTTGGGGCATCATCCCAAAAGAACACAGCACAGATGGCCAACAACCTGTTACAGAAGATGTCCTGCAACACCTTCAGTGGTGAGTGTCACACCTTCCCCTTTTTCCAGAGCCCACTCTTCAAGCATGACTCATGAATGGTTTCAACATTGTCCTACCACACAGGTTCTGGACCAAAACTTGCTTCTTCCCCCCTGCTTTGGGAGAGGAAGGCAGATAACCTTTCCACAAGGTTTCATTTTTCTATAGGGATCAGGATGTAAATCACTCCTTAGCATATTGAGGTAAATGTTAATCAACCATTTCTCTATTCTTACAGCTGGTTTAGGAGTCTTAACTGCCTGGGGGGGGGTCACAAGAAGGTTACTTCTACATCTGCTAGGAAAGCTGGGCACCACCCTTTGTCTTTAGTGATAGGATGAGGGATAATGGCTTCAAACTGGAGAAGAGCAGATTTAGATTGGAGGCTAGGAGCAGGTTCTTTACCATGAGGGTAGTGGAACACTGGAACAGGTTGCCTGGGGAAGTGATTGGGTATCCTATCCCAAGAGATATTCAAGGTGAGACTCAGCGGGGCTCTGGGCAACCTGATGTAGTTGAGGATGCCTCTGCTTGCTGCAGAGGGGTTGGACTGGATGACCTTTGGAGGTCCCTTCCAACCCAGACCATCCTATGATTCTATGATTTTAAGTCAAAATTAAAGTCTTTTTACACAGCTTAGAGCAACCTCTTCCTTTGTTCCATCCTCCCTCTGCTATGAGCTTGAAACACTGGAACAAGTTGCCCAGGGAGATGGTGGAGGCTTGGTCCCTGGAGGAATTCAAGGTCAAGCTTTATGGGCCTCTGAGCAACCTGATCTGGTTGGGCATGTCTCTGCTTAGTACAGAGAAGTTGGACTAGACCTTTAAATTTCCTTTCCAGCCCCCACCACCCTATTATTCTATTCCATGACTGTAAGATGAAATTAAGCAGATGGATTTTTCTTCACCTCCAAGGCAAATCAATATTGGTCAATCCAAAGGAGAAAGTAAGTCACACAAAGTAGGGTTTTTAAACCTTCACCTCAGCCAAGCTGTCATCAAAATAATCAGAGAGCTGGAAGCCCTCTGCTCTAAGGCCATGCTGAAAGAGTTAGGGTTGTTCAGTCTGGAGAAGAGAAGGCTCCAGGGAGACCTTCTGGTGGCCTTAAACGGGTCAGGAAGGAAGCTGGGAACAGACTTTTGAGCAGGGACCGTTGTGACAGGACAAGAGGTGATGGTTTGAAACTAAAAGAGGGAGACTCAGAAACTTTTTTATGCTGAGGGTGGTGAGACATTTGCCCAGGTTACCCAGGGAAGTGGTAGATGTTCCATCCCTGGACCAAATCCAGGTCATGTTTGGGGCTCCAAGCAACCTGATTCAGTCGAAAACATCCCTGCTGACTGCAGGGAGGTTGGACTAGATGACATTCAAAGGTCCCTTCTAACCCCAAAGCACTCTGATTCTATGATTCAAAGCAATTTCTCCAGCAGAAAAGGCAAGCTAGCAACGAAGAGGGCAGCCAGCTGCATTTAACAGTGGCTGGGATTGACACAGGATTGAGGGAGCTTTGGAACATCTCAGGTCCATATTCTACAGCAGACAAGGCAACCCCAACTCATTATCCCCAGTTCCCTTTCTCCATCCTTCAGTGAGAGTTAGTAACTGCATCCTCTGAAGCTTGCATTGAACCATGGAGGGCCAACAATCTTTTTTGGGGCAGTCTTAATGAGAATGGCAGTCACCAAACAAGATAATGGTGGGAAGGAAGCCAATGCATCCCCAAAATGTCCTGCTTTGCACATTTAACCACTCCAGCAAACCATTAGCTTATTTCCCAAGGCAGTTGTCTGCCAAATATTAGATGGTTCTCTTGCACTGAACAGTAATTGAGATCCTCAAGTCACCAAGAATCAAAGAAATGGTTGTGCAACCTACCAAGGTCTCAGCTTGGCTTCCTGGGAGCAGCTCTGATGTCTCACCAGCTTGCACAAATGTTTTGTTGCTGAGTTTCCTTTAATATGACCCCCAGGTTAGAATCATAGGATTGTTTGGGTTGGAAAAGACCTCCATGATGTGTCCAACCAACAACCCAACACCACCGTGGCCATTAAACCATGTCCCAAAGTGCCATGGTTTCTTGAACAACTTCAGGGATAGGGACTCCACCACCTCCCTGGGCAGCCTGTTCCAATCTCTCACCACTCTCCCAGGAAAGAAATGTTTCCTAATCTCCAACCTAACCCTCCCCTGGTTCAACTTGAGGCCATTTCCTCTTGTGCTATTGCTGGTTACTTGGGAGAAGACACTGACCCCCACCTCACTACAACCTCCTTTCACATAGTTGTAGTGAGCAAGAAGGCTTCTCCTCAGCCACCTCTTCTGCAGGCTAAACAATCCCAGTTGCAGTCACAGCATCGCAGAGCTGTAGGGGTTGAAAGGCACCTCTGGGGACAGAATCCAGCCCCCTTGCCAAAGCAGGATCACCTAGGGCAGGTCACTCAGGAACGTGTCCAGTTCTGTCATCCCCATGGCTGATGACATTTTGGTGCCCTGGAGTTGGACTGGGACCATAAGGGAGGCCTTCAAGCTCAGGCAGAACCCAGATTTAGATGTAGAGAGGAAGAGTCTCCCCCAGTAAGCATGGATCATCTGGGGTGGGAGTAAAATCCCAGTCTCCTGGGCCTGAGTGCAGGGCTGTGAGCTATCAGCTTAGAACCACAGAATTGTTTCAGTGGGAAAAGACCTCCAAGATGAGTCCAACCACCAATCCAACACCACTGCAGCCATTCAACTATGTCTCAAAGTGCCATGTCCATAGGCTGTTTTTGAACATCTCCAGAGATGGTCACTCCACCACCTCCCTGAGCAGCCTGTTCCAATGCCTGACTGCTCTTCCAGTGAAGAAGTTATTACCTAATATCCAACCTAAACCTCCCTCGGTGAAATCTGAGGCCGTGTCCTCCCATTCCATCACTTGATATTAAAGAGAAAAGCCCAACCCCCACCTCACTCCAACCTCCTTTCAGGGAGTTGTAGAGAGCAATGAGGTCACCTCCAGCCTCCTCTTCTCCCAAAGGTTCCTGTAGAAAGAAGAAAACCCAAGCTGCACAAACCTTGTTTTCCAAGAGGCCAAACAGGAGGAAGAAATTGAAGTCAAGGCCCTGATTTACAGAGCTGTTGATTTATGTGCTGCAAACAGGCTGCAAGGGGAGGAGGCACAGACAGTCCAAGCCAACACATCTTTGTCATTAGCCTTCTGTCATCTGAGAGAAGGATCCAACCACAATGGAGAGAATGACTCCAGCCCAGCGTCTCCACGTCTACCAGCCCCAGTGATTAACTGCAGGGCTGTTAATTACAGGATGTAAACAGGGCCCTTGTCTGACCTATAACTCTGTGTCAGGTATTCAAAGCTCAACCAGTGCACTGGAGAGCCAGTCAGCAGTGTTGCCTGGTTGGACACAACCCACTTCTTGCCAAGCCATTGCTGCCCTTCCCACCATCATGGCATCATAGAATTGGCAGGGTTGGAAGGGACCTCAAGGATCAGCCAGTTCCAACCCCCCTGCCATGGCCAGGGACACCTCACACCAAAGCAGGTTGCTCACAGCCACCTCCAGCCTGGCCTTCAAAACCTCCAGGGATGAGGCTTCCACCACCTCCCTGGGCAACCTGTGCCAGTCTCTCACCACCCTCATGGGGGAAGAACATCCTAACATCCAATCTGAATCGACCCATTTCTGATTTTTTTCCCATTCCCCCCAGTCCTATCCCTCCCTGACACCCTCAAAAGTCCCTCCCCAGCTTCCCTGTAGCCCCCTGCAGACACTGGAAGGCCACGAGAAGGTCTCCTCAGAGCTTTCTCCTCTCCAGACTGCACAATCCCAACTCTCTCAGTCTGTCCTCATAGCAGAGCAGCTCCAGCCCTCTGCTCCTCCTCATGGGCCTGCTCTGGACACCTTCCAGCACCTCCAGATCCTTCCTGGAACAGAGGCTCCAGAACTGGACACAGTGCTGCAGGTGTGGTCTCAGCAGAGTGGAGCAGAGGGGCAGAATCCCCCTCCTGGCCCTGCTGGCCACACTTCTCTTGCTGCAGCCCAGGCTGTGGTTGGCTTTCTGGGCTGCAAGTGCTCACTGCTGGCTCCTGGTGAGCTTAGAATCATAGAATCATAGAATCATAGAATCAGTCTGGGTTGGAAGGGACCACAAGGATCATCTAGTTCCAACACCCCTGCCATGGCCAGGGACACCCCACACTAGATCACGCTGGCCAGAGCCTCATCCAGCTTGGGCTTAAACACCTTCAGGGACGGGGCCTCAACCACCTCCCTGGACAACCCATCCCAGGCCTTCACCACTCTCATGGGGAAGAACTTCCTCCTCACATCCAGCCTGAATCTCCCCATTTCCAGCTTCATTCCATTCCCCCTAGTCCTATCACTACCTGAGATCCTGAGAAGCCCCTCCCCAGCCTTCCTGTAGGCCCCCTTCATATCCTGGAAGGCCACAATGAGGTCACCTCGGAGCCTTCTCTTCTCCAGACTGAACAGCCCCAACTCCTTCAGTCTGTCCTCATAGGAGAGGTGCTCCAGCCCTCTGATCATCCTCGTGGCCATTCTCTGGACACCTTCCAGCACGTCCACATCCCTCCTGTAATAGGGGCTCCAGAACTGGAGGCAGTACTCCAGGTTGGGTCTCACCAGAGCTGAGTAGAGGGGGAGAAGCCCCTCCCTTGACCTGCTGGCCACACTTCTCCTGATGCAGCCCAGGATCTGATTTGCTTTCTGGGCTGCAAGTGCACATTGAGAGCTCATGTTGAGCTTCTCGTCCACCAGCACCCCCAAGTCTCTCTCCTCAGGGCTGCTCTCCAGCCAGTCACTGCCCAGCCTGTATTTGTGCCTGGGATTGCCTCGACCCAGATGCAGGACCCTCCTCCCCCAGCACCCCCAAGGCCTTTTCTTCAGGGCTGCTCTCAAGCCAGTCCCTGCCCAGCCTTTATCGGTGCCTGGGATTGCCCCAACCCAGCTGCAGGACCTCATGAGGTTCTCCTGGCCACAGCTCTCCAGCCTGTCAAGGTCCCTCTGGATGCCAAGGTCCCATCCTCCCTGTTCAGGGCAGCAGAAAGCGGAACATGAGCCTGCAGTGTGCCCAGCTGGCCAAGAAGGCCAATGACATCCTGGCCTGCATCAGGAACAGTGTGGCCAGCAGGAGCAGGGAAGTCATCCTGCCCTGTACTCAGCACTGGTTAGGCCACCCCTTGAGTCCTGTGTCCAGTTCTGGGCCCCTCAGTTTAGGAAGGATGTTGACTTGCTGGAAGGTGTCCAGAGAAGGGCAACAAAGCTGGGGAGAGGTCTGGAGCACAGCCCTGTGAGGAGAGGCTGAGGGAGCTGGGGGTGTTTAGCCTGGAGAAGAGTAAGCTCAGGAGAGACCTTATTGCTCTCTACAACTGCCTTAAGGGAGGTTGTAGCCAGGTGGGGGTTGGTCTCTTCTCCCAGGCAACCAGCACCAGAACAAGAGGACACAGTCTCAAGCTGTGCCAGGGGAGGTTCAGGCTGGAGGTTAGGAAGAAGTTCTTCACAGAAAGAGAGATTGGCCATTGGAATGGGCTGCCCAGGGAGGTGGTGGAGTCACCATCCCTGGAGGCAGCAGAAAACACAACCTCTGCTCCCATTTTTGCATTCATGGAGTAAAAGAGTTCCTTAGTGCTAAGAGTTCACAGAGTTTCTACCACAAACAACAAACCAGGATTAATGCATCTTATTCCGGAATCCCAGCATGGAAGCTGGTCAACAGGAGCCCTGAAGATCATCCAGACCAACCCATCTGCTGAAGCAGTTGCCTAGAGGCTATTGCCCAGGGTCACAATGGCCAGATGGGTTTGGAAAATCTCTAGAGAAAGTGACTCCACAACCTCTCTGGGCAGCTTGCTCCAGGGCTTCAACAACTTCACAGGAAAAGAGTTTCTCCTTATGTGAAATGCCTGGGTTCCAGTTTGTTTCTGTTGCCCTAGTCCTGTCACTGGGAACCACTCCAAAGAGTCTGGCCCCATCCTCTTGTCCCCTACAGGCCCTTTAACTTTTGCTGAGCATTGATCAGATCCCCTCTCAGGCTGCTCTTCTCCAGGCTCAACAGCTACAGGACTCTCAGCCTTTGCTTCTCATAGAGATGCTCCAGGCCCCTCAGCATCTTCATAGCTTCCACTGGACTCTCTGCAGTAGCTCCTTCTCTGTCTTGGCCTGGGGGGCCCAGAACTTGACCCAGTACTCCACATGTGGCCTCACAAGGGCAGAGCAGATGGGGAGGCGAGCCTCCTTGACTTGCTGGCCACACTCTTAATGCATTTCAAGATACCCCTGGCATTCATGACAAGAACACCATTGTTGGCTCCCCAGACAGCAGCCCACAAGGACTGCCACAGTGTAAGACAGACAAGGCTGACATCTTAATACATGTCATCATGACCTTCTGCTACTCCAGGAAAAGGCACAAAGAGATAAGAGATGCAAGTACACCAAGGAGAAAAGGAGTTATTCCTGATGAATATTCATCACCATCTTCCATTGTTAGCATCATATTCCTCACCTGGAATACTGCATCCAGTCCTGGACCCCCCAGTGCAAGAGGGACAGGAATCTACTTGAGAGTCCAACAGAGGGCTACAAGGATGCTGAAGGGACTGGAGCACTGACTGGTGAGGAGCGGCTGAGAGACCTGGGGGTGGTTAGTCTGGAGAGGAGAAGACTGAGAGGGGATCTGATCAATGTTTATAAATATCTGAGGGCTGGGGGTCAGGAGGGAGGGGACAGGCTCTGCTCACTTATGGCCTGTGACAGGACAAGGGACAATGAATGCAAACTCCAGCACAGGAGGTTCCACCTCAACATGAGGAGGAACTTCTTCACGGTGAAGGTCACAGAACACTGGAGCAGGCTGCCCAGAGAGGTTGTGGAATCTCCTCCTCTGGAGACTTTCCAGAACCATCTGGATGCATTCCTGTGCAACCCATGCTAGATTTTATGGCCCTGCTCTGGCAGAGGGGTTGGACTTGATGACCTCCAGAGGTCCCTTCCAACCCCTAGGACACAGTCTTAGGCTGCACCAGGGGTGGTTTAGGCTGGATGTTAGGAAGAAATTCTACACAGAGAGAGTGATTGCCCATTGGAATGGGCTGCCCAGGGAGATGGTGGAGTCGCCATCGTTGGAGGTGTTCAGGAGGAGACTTGATGGGGTGTCCTGGATGGACAAAAAAGCCTCAAAATGGCTCTGAACCAGACAATGAGGCAGAAGCTAGCAGATCTGCTTCTTTGGGCTTGCCTGGACATGTTTCAGAGCCAGGATGAGCCAGGTGGGCGTGCTTTTGGCCGCGTTTGGAAAGAAGGCTTTCTATAGGTTGCAATACCAGGGTTGACCCCTAGACCTGTGTTGCTCCTGGCCATTATTGTCTCGGGAAACCTATAAATATCAGCCCGAAGGGCCAGAGCTTTGTCTTGCCATTGTCCACGCTCTGGAAGGAACCACAAGCTTCGCTTGGAAGCTGAACTGTGTTCCAGTTTACCCAGACAAGACAGCAAAGCCCCCTCGCTATTCTCAGCGTTGTAAAGCCCAGAGGACAGATACTTGTCTTGCCGGGCCGAGAGGCAAAACCCCAGAGGAGCCGAGTCCCCGGGACAGTTCCGTTTGATTGGAGCAAGGAGCGAGCGCTGCTGCAAAAGGACCACAGCCGAGAAACCTCCTCTCTACAAAGCTTTTAGCTGCAAACCCTTTGGGAGCAAATCCTGTCTCAGCAATAAGCTGCAGACCCCAACAGAAAGGGAAACTCTGCTCCTGCAGCTTCCACGTGCATCTATTGCAGGTCTGTTGCCCTGGGAGTTCTGGGTTTTCCCCCACCCCGTTGTGGACAACCGCCGGCTGCAGTGCCGAGGTTTCTTTTCTTTACAGTTTAAAGTGCTGTTTGTTGTTTCTGGATTTTTGTGCATGTTGTTTAAACTGTTATTTGTTCCTGCTGGTGAGGTCTCTGTTCCATGACCAAAACCCCTCGAACCTGTAAATAGGTTTTCTTTAATATTTTTTGTGGGATTTTTGTGATTTAAAAAAATTAATTTTTTTTTTAAATTAATTGCTCCATTTATTGAACATTAATTTATCCTTTATAGACCAAAACATGGGGTGCTTGGTGCCATGGTTTAGTTGTTTAGGTGGGTTGGATTGGTTGATAGGTTGGACGCCATGATCTTGAAGGTCTCTTCCAACCTGGTCTGGTCTATCCTATCCTATCCTATCCTATCCTATCCTATCCTATCCTATCCTATCCTATCCTATCCTATCCTATCCTAGGATCCTCTGATCTTCCCAAACTTTTCTACTCAAACACCTGGAAGAGGAAAACTGTAGATCCCACTAGCCCAGGAGACATTTGACTCTGCTGGTTAACAAGACCAACACACAGCTTCACAAACACCCTCTGAGACTTCTCCAAAGGCAAGGCAGAAACAAACACTCTTCCCTCTTGCACAAAGTTCACCCTCATGTTAGCTTTCCTCCAAGTAAGCAGCTTTTGAAGCATCTAACAAGCAACATCTAAAAGTTTCCTGCTAAATTCATATCCAGGAGGCACAGACACCAAAGGAGTCAGAAGGAAGCAGTCAGGATTCCGAGACTGCTTTAGAAGCTGGAAGCGTTCAGAAGAGGAGATGACCTCAGGTGTGGAGAGCTGGTGTTAATGAGAATTCAACACCAGCCTCTGGTTTGGGTATCTGCTTTGAAATAGGCATGGCTAGATGTTGAGCATCAGTTCTTCCCCATAAACAGGCCAAGGAATTACCTATCGTTGGACATTAAGGACCAAGTGTCCTGCCATAGAGATAAATTGCTCCAGTGTACCAGAGAGTACCAAGGGGACAGACAGTCCCAGAGTGTGCACACAGGAAACTGTAATTCTGTTATTCCATCCCATAATCCTGCAGTCCCTATGTAAGCAGAGCTCACAGCCCATTCACAGAAACACAGAATGCTAGGGGCTAGAAGGGACCTCCAAAGGTCATCCAGTCCACCACACAGCTTGGTGTCATCAGCAAACTTGCTGAGGGTGCACTCGATGCCACTGTCCATGGCACCCACAAAGATGTTGAACAAGACAGGTCCCAGGACTGATCCCTGAGGGACTCCACTTGTCACTGGCCTCCATTGGGACATGGACCCGTTGACAGCCACTCTTTGGGTGCGGCCATCAAGCCAGTTCTGTATCCATCTAGTGGTCCATCCATCAAACCCATGTGTCACCAGCTTGGAGACCAGGAGGTGGTGCGGGACAGTGTCGAAGGCTTTGCTCAAGTCCAGGTAAATGACATCAGTTGCTCGCCCCTCATCTATTAATGCTGTCACCTGATCATAGAAGGCCACCAGGTTTGTCAGGCAGGATTTGCCCTTGGCAAAGCCATGCTGACTATTCCCAATCACCTCTTCACTGTTCTTCTGAGTCATTAGTGCCTCCAGGAGGATCTGCTCCATGATCTTTCCGGGCACAGAGGTGAGACTGACTGGCCTGTAGTTCCCCGGTTCCTCCCAGAGCCCTGTCCAGCCTCACCTTGAATATCTCCAGGGATGGTGTCCCCATCTACCTCCCTGGGCAACCTGTTGCAGTGTTCCACCACTCTCATGGTGCAGAACTGGTTCCTAGCATCCAATCTAAATCTGCTCTTCTCCAGTTTCAAGCCATTGGCCCTTGTGCTATCACCACAGGCCTTTGCAAACAGTCTCTCTCCATCTTCTTGTAGCCCCCTTCAGGTGCTGGCAGGCTGCAGTCTCCCTGGAGCCTCTTCTTCTGCAGGCTGAACAACCCCAGCTTCCACTACCCTCATGGTAAAGCTCCAGGACTGAGGGTGTTTAAACACATATAGAGGGTAAGTCAAACTGGTTTGGTTGGAAGAGACTTTTAAGATCAACAGGTTCAGCCATTAACCCCGCACTGCTAAGTCCACTACTAAACCACGTCCCTCAGCACCACATCTATGTGGTTTTTAAGTCCCTCCAAGGATGGGGATTCCACCACTGCCTTGAGCAGCTTATTCTAGGCCTTGATAACCCTTTCAGGGAGGAAATGTTTTTTCTAATGTCCAACCTTTACCTCCTCTATCACAAGTTGAGGACATTTTCCCTATCACTTGGGAAAAGAGACTGACCCCCACCTGACTCCAACCTCCTTTCAGGGAGTGGTAGAGAGTCAGGAGGTCTCCCTTCAGCCTCCTTTTCACCAGGCAAAATAACACCAGTTCCCTGAGCTGCTTCTCACAAGACTTCTGCTCTTGACACTTCACCAGCTTCTTTGGACACACTCCAGCACCTCAGTGTCCTTTTTGTAGCAGGGGGCCCAAAACTGAAGCAGGGATTCAAGGTGCAGCCTCACCCATGCTGAGTACAAGGAGACAATCGTTTCCCTGCTCCCTGCCAGCCACAAAGGGAAGGGTTTGGCTTGTAGGGAAGTGTTTCGTTTTCTTCTGTTAGTTGAAACTGAACTGGATGGACACCAAACGTTTTCTCAGCCATCAGTGAGCCCTGAGCATGATTGGAGCTGACAGCTTTGATGGTGTTGGTGCAAACAGAACGATCAGCTTGAGAAAAACCTTACAGGTCTGACATGAAACTTTTCCTGCTCAGGGAAGGGACGTTTGAAGTGAGACATCAGGAGAAGTTGCTGCTCAGATCCCCTACTCCCCCAGCTTTGCATTTGCTAGAGGTTAGGAACATCCTTGCAGAGTAGCTCAGACCTGCTCCAAGAGCTCTTTAGAGCTCTTCTCCAGATGGAGCAGTTCTGTGATTCTCTCAGATCATCAAGACCAGCCATCAGCCTAACACCACCATGGCCATTAAGTCAAGTCCTAAGCTGCCATGTCCACATGCTCTTAAACGCCTCCAGGGATGGGGACTCCACCACCTCCCTGGGCCGCCTGTTCCAATCCCTGACCACTCTTGCAGCAAAACCATTTCATGCCACACAATAAGACTGTTGCTGCCCCTCCATCCATCCATCCATCCATCCACTTGTGGGACACAGGAGCTCCTGCTCATCTTGTAGGGGTCAATGCAGACAAACCACATAGGACCAGCAACTTTTTACTGCTGAAGGAGGTCTGAACACCTTCATCCCACAGTGCAGACTCTGATGCAGAGCAATCCAAAATGAAAGGGGTTTGGTACTGAATTCTTTTGGTTGCAAAAGACCAAACCAATGGTTTAAGGTCATCAAATCTAACCATTATCTAACCCCACCAAGTCTGGTGCTAAACCACGTTGTCCTCTATTTGGGCCTAAAGCATGGAGATTTGTTCCTTCCTTGAGGTCCTAAGGAGATACAGAGAATCACAGGGTGGATCCAGGCACATGCTACATCACTGCCATCCATCCCAAAAGAGTGGAAAAGCCCCAGAGGGACAGGAGTTATGTCACCACAAGCCACCACCACCACCACCACATTTCAGTGCTGCTTGTAGCTACATTTATTGCTGTCTTTAAGTCACTTCCAAAGGTTCTTTCTATAGTTTTGAAATTATTTTCCCTCCTCATTCCCCCACCCCCCAGTATGAAACACAAGGAAATCAACTCCCCTCAGGCAGGCCACACAGATAAGGTCAGTCTGGTGCTTATCTCCCACAAAGCTGCCTATTATTAGCAAGCCCAGCTCGACCCTACAAACAGTGCATTAGTACAGATCAGCCAGAGCAATACGCACAGGAGCAGAGGCTCACAGAATGTTGGAGGTTGGAAGGCACCTCAGGAGATCATCAAGCTCGACCCCCTGCCAGAGCAGGACCATAGAATCCAGCACAGGTCACACAGGAACACAACCAGATGAGGCTTGAAAGTCTCCAGAGGAGGAGACTCCACAAACTCTCTGGGCAGCCTGCTCTAGTGACCCTCACAGTGAAGAAGTTCCTCCTCATGTAGAGGTGGAACCTCCTGTGCTGGAGTTTGTATCCATTACCCCTCAACTTACCACAGGGCACAAGTGAGCAGAACCTGTCCCTTCCTTCTTGACTCCCAGCCCTCAGATATTTATAAACATCTATTAAATCCCCTCTCAGGCCTCTCCAGACTCACCACCCCCTGGGCTCTCAGCCTCTCCTTATCAGGCAGTGCTCCAGTCCCTTAATCATCCTCTGTTGGACTCTCTTCAGCAGATCCCTGTCCCTCCTGAACTGGGGAGCCCCAAACTGGATGCAGTATTCCAGGTCTGGCTTCACCAGGGCAGAGTAGAGGGGAGGAGAACCTCTCTCCATCTGCTGGACGCACTACACACACATACACAGAGCCAGGCCACCCCACAGCTGCCAACTGCAGTGCACCCATCCCATGCCAGCATGCTGCAGGAGGCCAGCAGAGAACACTGGAGTGGGTTTGGCTTGGAAGGGATCTTCCAAGGTCATCTAGTCCATCTACGTCCTTGCAGTGAGCAAGGAAATCTTCAACTCAGTCAGGTTGCTCAGAGACCCATCTAACCTGACTTGGAATGGTTCCAGTGATGAAGCATCCAGCAGCCTTCTGAACAACCTGTGCAAGCACCTCACCACCCGTGAGATCAGGAGAAGTGAGGATGGTTTTATACTCGGGGAGGAAGGAGTTCTTAGATTAGGTGTCCCTTTGCACTAGAGACCTTGAAGCAGCTCCCCAGTGACTGCTTCAGAACACAAAGAAAAAAACAAAACCAAAGCCAAAGCCTAAGCAAAGCAAACAGTTGAGGTTAATTTTAGCTCTAGAGCAGCTTCAGTTTTCTCTCCATGCTTTTGCAGGCAGCAGCACTCATCCGTCACTAATCTCCGCTCAGATGCTCTCGGTTGACACCAATTTTGAATAAGTAGAGGGATTAAAGAGGGTGATTCAGACAACCAAGGTCAGGCTGAGCTGCAGCTGAAGCCACCCTTGCAGCAGCAGCACAGACCTGCCCCATCCACGCCATTCACAGGCCCATAGCCCAAAGAACATCATACAAAGGTCTTCCCATGAATCAACAGCTCAAAGAACAGACCCACAGAAACGTTCAGGTTGGAAAAGACCCTCAGGGTCACCAAGCCCAACCCAGAACCCTACTCTGCAATGGTCACCACTAAACCATAGCCCCAAGCACCACATCCAAACCACCTTGAAACACATCCAGGCTTGGGCACTCAACCACCTCCCTGCCCAGCACATTCCAGTGCCTGACCACTCTTGATGGGAATGTTTTTTTTCCCCTACTGTCCAGTCTAAAACTACCCAGTCACAGCTTGAGGCCATTCCCTCTTGTTTTGTCACTCATTACCTGGAAGAAGAGACCAGCAGCAGCCTCCACACAACCTCCTTTCAGGTAGCTGTAGACAGCAATGAGGTCTCACCTCAGCCTCCTCTTCTCCAAACTAACCATCCCCAGCTCCTTCGGTTGCTCTCAATCACATTTATTCTCCAGGCCCTTCACAGCTTCTTTGCCCTCCTCTGCCCTGGCTCCAGCACCTCCACATCTCTCTTGTATTGAGGTGCCCAAACTGGACACAAGACTCGAGGTGGAGTCTGACCAGAGCTGAGTACAAGGCAACACCACACAAAGGTCTTCCCATGGCTTTTTATAGCAGTGAGCTAAAGCTCATGGCTTTGCAAATGGCCTCTCTGGGGATCAAACTGCAGAGACATGGGCAGTGCAGAAGAGCCTGAAGCTCACCCCAGGAGGCAAAGAGCTTCCTGCAACATGGTTTCAGCAATAGTGGTGGGTCCAGCATCAAAGTGATGGTCACCATGTAGCTCACCTGCAAAACTCGTTAGCATAGATCTCAATTTCAAGGATATTTTCCAAACTGGATTTTTTCCAGCTTTCCAAGCTAATTTTATGATAGGACACTGAGGAGACCACATTTAGAGAATCTTAGAATTGGTTTAGTTGGATAAGGCCTCTAAGATCATGAAGTCCAAGGGTCAGCCTAACACCACTGCGGCCATTAAACCACATCCCCAGACGCCATGTCCACACAGTTCTTAAACACCTCCAGGGATGGGGACTCCACCACCTCCCTGGGCAGCCTGTGCCAATCCCTGACCACTCTTGCAGGGAAGAATCTTTTTTCTAATATCCAATGTAAGTCTCCTCTGGAACAAATATTTGCCCCATCACTTGTTACTTGGGAGAAGAGACCAATACCCAACCGGCTCCAACTCCTTGCTGTAGAGAGCAATGAGACCTCCCCTCAGCCTCCTCTTCTCCAGAGTTAACACCCCCACTTCCCTCAGATGCTCCTTACCAGACCTGTTCTTCAGACCCTTCCCCAGCTTTGTTGCCATTCTCTGGACATGCTCCAGCCCCTCCACATCCTTCTTGGAGTGAGGGACCCAGGATTCGAGGTGCAGGCTCCGAAGACCTTGCTTTTAAGAGCAGATTCCACCAAGACCTGTCACAACCTGTGCTTAAACAGGGATCAGGTTTTACACAGCTAATGCAAGAGGTCTCCAAGCAACTACCATGGAGGCTAGAAACATGTATCCAATGAGACCATATTTGTAAGCATCAGCTTTGTTCCTCTGCTCTTCTCTCTTCCCTCTAGATCAGCTTTCACAGAATCACAGAATGTTAGAGGCTGGAAGGGATCTCCAAAGGTCATCCAGTCCAACCCCCCTGCCAGAGCAGCAGCACCTAGAGCAGATCACACAGGAACACATCTAGGTGGGTCTTGAATATCTCTGTCTCTATAGACTCCACAACCCCCCTGGGCAGCCTGTTCCAGTCTTCTGTCACACTCACAGGGAAAATAATTCTTCCTCCTGTTTCCATGGAACTTCCTATGCCTCAGCTTCCACCATTGCCTCTTGTGCTGTCATCGGGCATCACCCAGCAGAGCCTGGCTCCAGCCTCTTGGCGCTCACCCTGCACATCTTCATCAACATCAAAGAGGTCACCTCTCAGGCTCCTCCTCTCCAAGCTACAGAGCCCTCAGCTCCCTCAGGCTCTCCTCATAAGAAAGATGTTCCACTGCCTTCAACATCTTTGTGGCTAAGAGCTGGACTCTTTCAAGCAGTTGCCTGAGGTTCTTGTTGAACTGAGGGGCCCAGAACTGGACACAATACTCCAGCTGTGGCCTCAGCAGGGCAGAGTAGAGGAGAAGAAGAACTTGTGTTGTAGTATAGGTGTTCGATCACCCTGAACACAGCTTCCAGGACAAAATGTAAGCAGGTGAAGACCTTTAGTAAGTTATACAGCAAGTTTCTATACCCTATCAGGAGGCACATGTGTCACATCTTAAACTGGTCATTCTCCACTGGCCTGTGTGCAATCAAGGCATACAATAGGGCTAAAATAACAAAACAATACTTTCACACATCCAACCAAATTCTGCCAAATTTCTTCCTTCAGTTACAAGAAGACAACGGAAAAGCAAACAACTTGTGCAAAGTCAGCAGCACGTCCTGGCTCCCAAATCAAGGGTCTTGTTTTCTTTTGAGGAATTGGGAAAGGAAGGAAACGGATCAGCACTTCAGAAGACCAGCCCTACTCCAGCTGTATCCGCGGAGCGTATCCGATTCAAACCGGGCTCCAGCAATCTGAAGGCTGCTGCAGATTACACAGGAGCTTGGCTTGGAAGCTTCCTTGACATTGCTGGCTGAGCCAGAGATGTCATTCCTTGCACAGAGAGACAAGTGCAGTGCTTCAAAGAGTAGCCAAGTTGGTCTCTACAGGGCACCTTCTCACGCTTCTACCTTCCTCCTCCAGCAAGGGAGGACCTGCAGTATGTTATTACCACCCAAGGAGGAAGGATGGGGGAAATCATAGAATTGTTAGGGTTGGAAGGGTCCTCAAGGGTCAGCCAGTTCCAATCCCTCTGCTACAGGGAGGGACACCTCACACTACATCAGGTTGCTCACAGCCACCTCCAGCCTGGCCTTCAAAACCTCCAGGCATGAGGCTTCCACCACCTCCCTGGGCAACCTCTGCCAGTCTCTCACCACCCTCATGGGGAAGAACTTCTTCCTAACATCCAATCTGAATCTACCCACTTCTAGTTTTGTTCCATTCCCCCAGTCCTATCACTCCCTGGCACCCTCAAAAGTCCCTCCCCAGCTTTCTTGTAGCCCCCTTCAGATACTGGAAGGCCACAATTAGGTCTTCTTGGAGCCTTCTCTTCTCTAGACTGAATAGCCCCAACTCCCTCAACCCACTTTCAATAATAAGTTAACCAAGAGGAGCAGCTGAGGCAACTGGGGTGATTTAGTCTGGAGAAGAAGAGGCTCAGGGGATGCCTGATTGCTTCCTACAACTCCCTGGGGGGAGGAGGTTGTAATGAGGCAGGGGTCAGTCTCTTCTCCCTGGTATCTAGTGATAGGACAAGATGAAGTGACCTGTAATTGTGCCAGGGAAGGTTTAGGTTGAATATGAGGAAAAAGTCTTACTCAAAGGGTGGTCAAGGATTGGAACAGGCTGCCCAGGGAGGTAGCAGAGTCCCCATCCCTGGAGGTGTTAAAAACAATGTGTAGACACAGCACTTTGGGGTGTGGTTTAATGGCCATGGTAGTGTTGGGGTGATGGTTAGACTCAGTCTTGGAGGTCTTTTCCAACTTAAACATGATTCTAAATGATGTTTTGAGCTCCAGAACCTCCATCCTGGCCAACACCAGGTCAATGTTTTGGTGTTCCGAGCCCTGCTCATAAGCCACCTGCATCACCCTAGATTTAGGCAGACTCAACAATTTCCTGCACATCTCCTAACAGCTCCCCACTTTGTGATTTTTATTTCATATCTTTGGAATTAAAAGCTGCAATAAAGAATCAGAGAGAAGAATCTAAATTCAGCTCTTCCAGTACACTCAACTGGCAATAACAGTTTTGCTCAGCACCATCACGGGTAGCATTTTAGTCGTTGCAGCCACCAATCCCAGTCCCTGCTGCATCAGCATCCCTTCTGTGCTTCCCACAATGCCCAGATGAACCCTGAGAACAAAAGTCCTCTGTGCAACCCCTCCTGTCCCCATGAGACAGCATTAAACAGTTTGGACAATGTCTATTTAAAACATTGTCTATAAATACCTCTGGGCTTTCAAGCACTGCAGACGCAGGTAGAGCCTCACAGTGACTGACAGGACAAGGACAGATGCTGAGGTAGGGCTTAGACCACACCATTTCAAGATCTTCTCTGCCAAGTCAGCAAACAGCATCATTTCCAAGCAACTCTCAGTCAATAATCACTTCAGGAGGATTACTTGCAGTTCCTGATCTCCACCTGCTTTGGGAAGGGCACAGAAAGGGTTCCCCCACCCCTTTCTTCTTTGTGTATTTTACACAGAAGGGTCTGGGTTGGAAGGGACCTCCAAAGGTCATTCAGTCCAACCCCTCTGCAGTCAGCAAAGACATCCTTCACTACATCAGGTTGCCCAGAGCCCTGTTGAGCATCACCTTGAATATCTCCAGGGATGAGGCTCCAATCACCTCCCTAAAAATGAAGTAAAGAGGAACAACAATGGATGAGCAACTACCAGCTGACACAGCAGAAGCCAGAGTGAGTATTTGGCCTCAGTTTCAATTCCTTAAGGCACCAAACAGCCTCCCTTCCTGCACATTCACAGATTCCCAGCATGCATCAGGTTGGAAGGGACCCTCAAAGGTCATCTTGTCCAACCCCCCTGCAGTCAGCAGGGATATCTCCAACTAGATCAGGATGCCCAGGGCCACGTGAAGTCTGATCTTGAACGTTTCCAGGGACAGGGCCTCAACCACATCCTTGGGCAGCCTGTCCCAGTATTTTACCATGCTCATTGTAAAGATCTTCCTCCTTATGTCTAACTTCTTTATACCTAACCATCTTGGTAGGAAGGCAGCCACCTGACATCTTGTGGTACACACAGCCAGTTAGGCAAGCACCCCAAAAAAACACAGAATCACAGAACTGCTGAAGTTGGAAGATACTTTGGAGGTCATCAAGTCCAGCCACTCATCTAGAGATCACAACCCTACCTCTGCTGCTAAGTCACTAGCACTAAACCACACCTTTTAAACCCTTCCTGGGTTGGTGACTCCACCACCTCCCTGGGCAGCCTGTTCCAATGCCTGAGAACCCCTTCTGTGAAGACATTTTTCCCAATATCCAACCTGAACCTGCCTTAGCACTACTTGAGGTCATTTCCTCTAGTCCTGTCAGTTGCTGCAGGTGAAAAGATAAGGAAAAAAGACCCAAAGAGCCTTGTAATAGGGTCTCCAGAACTGGACACAGTGCTCCAGGTGGGGTCTCAGCAGAGTGGAGCAGAGAGGAGAATCCCCTCCCTGGCCCTGCTGGCCACACTTCTCTTGCTGCAGCCCAGGCTGTGGTTGGCTTTGTGGGCTGCAAGTTCACACTGCTGGCTCCTGTTGAGCTTCTCCTCCACCAGCACCCCCAAGGCCTTTTCCTCAGGGCTGCTCTCCAGCCAGCCCCTGCCCAGCCTGTATCAGTGCTTGGGATTGCCCTGACCCAGCTGCAGGACCTTGCCCTTGGTCTTGTTGAACCTCATGAGGTTGATGAGTTTCTGCATAAGAGCAGGACTCAATCTTCTACAGACACCTTCCTGGCTCTGGGGAGTGCTGTAATCATCCACCCCCAGTAGATAACTTCATTTCCAACTCTGCCAAGTGGAATATTTGCAGACATTCATCAGCTTTGTACTCCAGGGACACCACAGCCTCTCCTCCTCTGCCTTTCAATTTTGAAGAGGGAAGTGCAAATATGCTCCCACTTCCCAGCTTCTTCTTCCTCCTCCTAAACTCCAATCATAGAACTCTTTGGGTTGGAAAAGGCCTCTGAGATCACTGAGTCCATCCAATGACCCAACACCACCGTGGTCATTAAACCATTTGCTAGAAGCAGCGTATATAGAATCATTTAATTGTTTTGGTGAGAAGAAACCACCAAGAGCACTGAGTCCAGCCTTCAATCTAAGACCACCGTGGCCATTAAACCATGTCCTGCAGTGCCATGCACCAGTTTGCTAGAACAGGTCTTACAACTGCAGCATTTCACAGAATCTTCATCTAGTCCATCCCCCTCTGCACTCAGCAGGGACATCCTCAACTACATCAGGTTGCCCAGAGCCCTGTCCACCCTCACCTTGAATAGCTCCAGGGATGAGGCCTCAACCACCCCCTGGGCAACCTGTTCCAGTGTCTCCCCACCCTCATGGTGCAGAACTCATTTCTAACATCCAATCTAAATCTGCTCTGCTCTAGTTTGAAGCCATTGCCTCTCCTGTCCCTGCAGGCCTTTGCAAACAGTCTCACTCTATCCTTCCTGTAGCCCTCTTCAGGTACTGGCAGGCTGCTATTAGGTCTCCCCAGAGCCTTCTCTTCTCCAGGCTGAACACCCCCAGCTCCCTCAGCCTGGCCTCACAGCAGAGCTGCTCCAACCCCCTGAGCATTTTCCTGGCCCTCCTCTGGACCTGCTCCAGCAGCTCCAGGTCCTTCCTGTGCTGAGGGCTCCAGACCTGCACCCAGCACTCCAGCTGAGGTGTCCCCAGAGCAGAGCCAAGTGGCAGAATCACCTCTCTGCCTCTGCTGCCAACGCTGCTTTGGATACAGCCCAGGCTGCCCTTGGCCTTCTGTGCTGCAAGCTCACACTGCCTGCTCCTGTCCAGCTTCTCCCCCTCCCCAGCACCCCCAAGTCCTTTTTCTCAGGGCTGCTTTCCATCCCCTCCTCCCCTCTCCCCATCTGTATTGATAGTGAGGATTATTCTGAGCCAGGTACAAGACTTGCACTTGCTCTTGTTGAGCCTCAGGAGGGTCCCCTGGGCTTCACCTCTCCAGCCTGTCCAGGTCCTGGATGACATCCCATCCCTCTGATGCAAGCTCTGCAAGCTGATGAATGGGAACACAGAAAACCACGACCTGCGCAGGGTCAAGGGAGCCTGCTCCAAAATCTACACACAGAAGCACAGATCAACACCATCCCAACACCCCAGGAGACACTCTGGATACTAGGACAGTCTTTGACACCCAGCTCTACCATACCGTCACACAGCAGTTGCAGCTGAAAGGAGTTTGATTCACTGCTTGCCTGAAAATTATATGCGCCCTGTGGAAGAAGGCAGAACCATAAAGGTTGGGAAACACCTCCAAAATCATCAAGTCCAACCACCAAGCCAACACCACCACAGCCACTAAACCACATCCTGAAGGGCCTCATCTACACATCTGAGTACCTCCAAGGATAGGAACTCCACCACCTCTCAGGGCAGCCTTTTCCAATCCCTGACCACTGCCCAGGGGAACAAGGGTTTCAGTACCTACCGTGGGCTTCTCTGAGCTTCTTGCTGCTTCTCAAGGTCCAGCCTTCCAGTACAGCATCTCAGACAGGCTCAGACTGTTAATAACTGGTAAGAGTGGGTGTGGGCCTTATCAACAGGATGAAAGTGTTCTGGCTGCCTGCCCCATTCTGCTGTAGCGTGATATAATCCCTTACAACATACTATCAAGAGCTGCTGTTGTTTAATTAGAGCACATGATTTCCACCTACTGGGAAAGGACAAAGCCCACCAAGCTTGCTGCTGTCTTTCCTAGCTCATTCCATGAGCTAAGCACTCCAAAGCCTATCATGAAACATAAACACCAGCAGCCTTTCCTCTTCCTCCCCAGGAGAAATCACTGATAGCTCCCTGCAGGAAGCTCTTCTGGAAAGAGCTTCCAGGCCCTTCCAAGCATTTATCTGCTGTGTCATGGAGTCCAGAGGATATTTGGAATAGGAAGTAGGTCACAGCAAAGGAACAGCATCATCAGGTGATCACTTACCATTAAGCCTCTAATAAGCAAGGGCTTTAGTATTTCTGCAGATGGCACACCATGAATTGCTCAGGCCCAAGTCATAGAATGGTCTGGGTTGGAAGGCACCTCCAAAGGTCATCCAGTCCAAGCCTCTCTGCACTCAGCAGGGACATCCTCAACTAGATCAGGTTGCCCAGAGCCCTGTCCTGCCTCACCTTGAATACCTCCAGGGATGAGGCTTCAACCACCTCCCTGGGCAACCTATTCCAGTGTTCCACCACCCTCATGGTACAGAACTTGTTCCTCACATCCAATCTAAATCTGCTCTAGTTTGAAGCCATTACCCTTTGTCTTATCACTGAAGGCCTTTGCAAACAGTGTCTCTCCATCCCTCCTGTAGTCCCCTTCAGGTACTGGAAGATTGCTGTTGAGTCTCACTAGAGCCTTCTCCAGGCTGAACACCCCCAGCTCCCTCAGCCTGGCCTTGTAGCAGAGGTTGCTACATCCCCTGATCATTTTTGTGGCCCTCTTCTGGACCTTCTCCATCAGGTCCAATCCATGTGCCAACAGTGAAGCCTCAGTAAACAGATGAGCATCTTTCTCATGCTGCTCTGTTGAGGACTCTATGACAGCTCTTTGAGAACAAACCCAATGTAACCTCAGAATGCTTTGCCTGGAAAGAGACCTTTAAAGGTCATCTACTCCAACATCCCCTGAAGTGAGTAGGAAGATCTTCAACTACATCAGGTTGCTCCAAGTCCCTTCCAGCCTGACCTAGAATGGCTCCAGGGATGGGGCATCTACCATCTCCACTCCTTCAAGCCTGGTCCAAAAAGAGAAGATGCAAAGCCTGACAGTAGGAAGCAAGGAACTTTGGAACGCTGCAGATGCAAATATCAAGTAAAACCAAGTCTTGTCCTCCCCAGAAGAGATGTGTTTGAAAAGCTCTGAGGTTATGTAGATCACAAGACCACCAGCTTTTTGATTCAGGAAAAAATTGACCTTCCCAAGAAGCAGCTACATCAACTTGAGTGTTGAAGCTCATAAAGCCTGTTGAACTTTGCAGTCCCACATTCCTGGCAGGTAGAAGCTGCTCTAACAGCTAATTCTCTCCATCAGCACTAAAACCTTCACTTGAACTTCAAGGAAAAACTGCTCTGAGGGTAACAGAGCACAAGACCAGGCTGCCCAGAAAGGTTATGGAGTCTCCTTCTCTGGAGACTTTCTAAACCCACCTGGACCCTGCTTTAACAGGGCCCTGGACTAGATGATCTCCAGAGGACCCTTCCAAACCCTAGACATCTGCACACCCATCTGATGAGGAACCAGGCAGGAATTCTAAAAGAGGAGGAGGGCAGGACAAAGGAAAGTAACCCAGAAACTAAAGCTGAGCCCACACCTCCTCAGGAGAATGCTTCCCACGATGGAGACGAAAGGGAAGGAAGAGAATCAGCTACACAGGGAACAATTCCTACAAGGAAGGGGAAGCAACAATGTTTGAGAGATTTAATAAAAAAAAAACCCCTACCTCCAAGCATAGAAACCAGCACCCCCAACCCCACCCTTCAAAGAAGGAAAACAAATTATCCCATGGTCTTTGGGAAGCTGCTCCCCACCTTGACATCATCCAGCAGCCTGGAGCCAGAAGGGAAGAGAAGCTGCTTTGTTTGATTTATTTTTTTTTCCCCAGCTGCATTACCAGCCCTTTTCCCCAGGAAGGAAACCTTCCAGGCTTCCCCTTCCCCTCATATTTGTAAAGGTTGAACTTGGCTTTTTACTTTACCACCCCCCAGTGAAACAAGCCACAGGACAACAGGGCCACATCCTCGCTGCACTGCTTGATAGCTCCCAATAGCCCCCACGGCAGGAGGAAAGTGGAGCAGAATGCAGCAGCTCACTGCTGGGTCAGGAATTCAAACCCAGCCTAGGGTAGCAGGACCAAAAGGACCCTGAAACAGCTCTGCTGTGAGGAGAGGCTGAAAGAGCTGGGATTGTTCAGCTTGGAGAAGAGAAGAGTCCAAGGAGACCTTCTAGTGGTCTTTTAGTACTTAAAGGGGCTGAGAAGAAAGGTAGAATTGTCATGGTTGGAAAGGGACCTCAAGGATCACCCAGCTCTAACCTCCCTGCCATGGGCAGGGACACCTTACACTACAACAGGTTGCTCACAGCCACCTCCAGCCTGGCCTTAAGAACCTCCAGGGATGAGGCTTCCGCCACCTCCCTGGGCAACCTGTGCCAGTGCCTCACCACCCTCATGGGGAAGAACTTCTTTCTAACATCCAATCTGTATCTACTCATTTCTAGTTTTGCTCCATTCCCCCCAGTCCTATCCCTCCCTGACCTCCTAAAAAGTCCCTCCCCAGCTTTCCTGTGGGCCCCCTACAAGAAGGCTGGGGACAAACTTCTGAGTAGGGCCTGTTGTGACAGGATAAAGGGTGATGGCTTGAAACTAAGAGAGAGAGGGTCAAAGTAGATCTGAGGAAGAGATTTGTTACACTGAGGGTGGTGAGAGCCTGTCCCAGGTTGCCCAGAGAGAGGGAGATGCCCCAACCCCAGAACCATTCTGGGTCAGGTTGAATGGGGCCCTGAACAACCTGCTCTAGATGAAGATGTCCTTGCCCACTGCAGGGGATTTGGATCAGATGACTCTAATGATTCTTTCCAAACCAAACCATTCTGTGATTCTAGAATACCTGCAAACTTTTCAGGTGCTTTCATGGGAGAGTCTACAGGTCCTACACATCCCTTACCCTTTCTTCTTTCATTGAGAGCATCCAACTTGAGAACATCCCACAAAGCCACCACTGACCCATCTCAGCCTGGTTTTGTGCCTTCAAATCTCTTCCTACATCCAGAGAAGACTTTCCCTCTTTCCAGTAGGGAAGATCTACTACTGGATAGAATCCAGCAGAGAGCCACTAAGATGATGAGGTGACTAGGACATCTACCTGATGAAGAAAGGCTGAGAGCTGGGGCTGTTGAGCTTGGAGAAGAGAATGAGTAGGAGAATCTCATTAATGCTGCTCAATAGCCAAATGGCAGGAGGCTGGAGGCTGGGCCCTGACTCTTCTCAGTTGTGTCCAGTGGAAGGTCAAGGGGTAATAAGCACAAACTGGTATCCAGGAGGTTTCAATTAAGTTGCTCACTTTGAGGGTAGGAGAGCATTGGAGCAGGCTGCCCAGTGAGGTTATGGCGTCTCCCTCCCTGGAGGCATTCAAAACCCACCTGGACGATTTCCTCTAAGTGATTTTGCTCTGGCAGAGGGTGTGGACTAAATGATCTTCAGAGGTCCCTCAGAGAGGTTGTGGAGTCTCCATCCCTGAAGGCATTCAACCCCCCTGGACTCGCTCCTGGATGATTTTCTCTAGGTGACCTTGCTCTGGCAGGGATGTTGGACTAGATGGTCTTCAGAGGTCCCTTCCAACCCTTGCCATTCTGCAGTTCTGTGAAGACCCCAGGGGCATCTTCACAGCCAGGAGAAGCAGGGCTGTGCACATCCCATTAGGAACCATAAAACTCCCTGCTCCAGCTCACTTCGCTCCAAGCCTTGCTGCTATAACATCATCACAGCAGAATTTTCTTCCACTTAAGCCTTTCCTAAAATACTTGTGGGCCTTTGAGGTAGGGTTTTGGGTTAATTTCCTCCCCCCCCTCTCATCAAGGGCTTTGCAGAAATTAAATCCTATTAGCACATAACAGTCATGCAATAACTGTAACAGATGGGGTTGGCTTTTTAGTACCAACACTGTCTCAAAGACCTTACCATACCTTCTCCTTCAAATACAAGAACTTCTAGTCATCTGAAGCTTCAAAGCATCCTTCCTGCACAGCATTTGCAGAATCACAGAGTTCTCAGGGTTAGAAGAGACCTCAAGGATCATCCAGTTCCAACCCCCCTGCCATGGGCAGGGACACCTTACACCAGAGCAGGTTAATCAGAGCCACCTCCAGCCTGGCCTTAAAACCTCCAGGGATGAGGCTTCCACCACCTCCCTGTGCAACCTGTGCCAGTGTCTCACCATCCTCATGGGGAAGAACTTCTTCCTGATGTTTAATCTAAATCTCCCCTCCTCTAGCTTGGATCCATTCCCCCAGTTCTATCACTCCCTGACACCCTCAAAAGTCCCTCCCCAGCTTTCCTGTAGCCCCCTTCAGATACTGGAAGGCCACAATAAGGTTTCCTCAGAGCATTTTCTTCTCCAGACTGAGCAACCCCAGCTCTCTCAGCCTGTCCTCATGGGAGAAGAGTTCCTTCATGTAAACATGAGGAAAAATGTTTTCCCTGTGAGGGTGACAGAACATTGGAACAGGCTGCCCAGGGGGGTTGAGGAGTCTCCCTCTCTGGAGATACTCACAACCCACCTGGATGTGTTCCTGTGTGATGTACTCTAGGTGATCTTGCTGTGGCAGCAGGGTTGGACTGAATGATCTTTCAAGGTCCCTTCCAAACCCTAACATTCTGTGAAGGGCCCAACACTTTGTCTTGCTAAAGCTGAAAGGTTTTAAGAATCCCATCACATCATGGAATCATAGAATCAGTCTGGGTTGGAAGGGACCACAAGGATCATCTAGTTCCAACACCCCTGCCATGGCCAGGGACACCCCACACTAGATCACGCTGGCCAGAGCCTCATCCAGCTTGGGCTTAAACACCTTCAGGGACGGGGCCTCAACCACCTCCCTGGACAACCCATCCCAGGCCTTCACCACTCTCATGGGGAAGAACTTCCTCCTCACATCCAGCCTGAATCTCCCCATTTCCAGCTTCATTCCATTCCCCCTAGTCCTATCACTACCTGAGATCCTGAGAAGTCCCTCCCCAGCCTTCCTGTAGGCCCCCTTCAGGTAATGGAAGGCCACAATGAGGTCACCTCGGAGCCTTCTCTTCTCCAGACTGAACAGCCCCAACTCCTTCAGTCTGTCCTCATAGGAGAGGTGCTCCAGCCCTCTGATCATCCTCGTGGCCCTTCTCTGGACACCTTCCAGCACGTCCACATCCCTCCTGTAATAGGGGCTCCAGAACTGGAGGCAGTACTCCAGGTTGGGTCTCACCAGAGCTGAGTAGAGGGGGAGAATCACCTCCCTTGACCTGCTGGCCACACTTCTCCTGATGCAGCCCAGGATCTGATTGGCTTTCCGGGCTGCAAGTGCACATTGAGAGCTCATGTTGAGCTTCTCGTCCACCAGCACCCCCAAGTCTCTCTCCTCAGGGCTGCTCTCCAGCCAGTCACTGCCCAGCCTGTATTTGTGCCTGGGATTGCCTCGACCCAGATGCAGGACCCTCCTCCCCCAGCACCCCCAAGGCCTTTTCTTCAGGGCTGCTCTCAAGCCAGTCCCTGCCCAGCCTTTATCGGTGCCTGGGATTGCCCCAACCCAGCTGCAGGACCTCATGAGGTTCTCCTGGCCACAGCTCTCCAGCCTGTCAAGGTCCCTCTGGATGGCATCCCTTCCCTCCAGTGTGTCTGCTGCACCACACAGCTTGGTGTCATCAGCAAACTTGCTGAGGGTGCACTCGATGCCACTGTCCATGGCACCCACAAAGATGTTGAACAAGACAGGTCCCAGGACTGATCCCTGAGGGACTCCGCTTGTCACTGGCCTCCACTGGGACATGGACCCGTTGACAGCCACTCTTTGGGTGCGGCCATCAAGCTAGTTCTGTATCCATCTAGTGGTCCATCCATCAAACCCATGTGTCGCCAGCTTGGAGACCAGGAGGTGGTGCGGGACACTGTCGAAGGCTTTGCTCAAGTCCAGGTAAACGACATCAGTTGCTCGCCCCTCATCTATTAATGCTGTCACCTGCATTCACATCAAGCAGCTTCCCAG
This sequence comes from Picus viridis, assembly GCA_033816785.1. Classification (NCBI taxonomy): domain Eukaryota; kingdom Metazoa; phylum Chordata; class Aves; order Piciformes; family Picidae; genus Picus; species Picus viridis. The sequence goes on along the minus strand of CM066566.1, from coordinate 40,125,497 downwards.
ACACACACTCCTGAGGTCTCAAGGTAGAGAAGCTGCCACCCAAAGTGCAAGCAGCAAAGTCAGATTTCTGCAGCTCTCTGCACTTCTTTGACCTGCTGCTTTTCACTGGCATCTCCCACAGAGCCAGAGACTGGTTTCTAGGAAACACTTTCAGCCCAAACACTAAAGGAGGAAAAAAAAAAAAAAAACAAATGGAATTCAACTCTGACATCTGCTTCCAAAAAGCATTTTCCCCTCTGAAAGCTCAAAGGATTAAAATAAAATCATAAAGATCAAGCATAAGAGGAAGCATTGCAATAACTTGGGGAGGTGAAAGTCTTCACAAGGCAGGGATTTGCTCTCCATTATCCAAAACATCTTTCCAGGCTTCATTAAGCACACTGCAAATTCACTTTCCCACCCCCACCCCCAGGGGAAGCACAAGTGCCACAGATTAGGATCAAAGGTCCAAAGCAAAATGCAAACACAAGCAAGCACTGCTAGGGCTGAACTTTAGTTACTGCTTAGGAGAGGTCCACAGAGCTGGAGAAGGAGACCTGTGTTTAATAAGTGAGTTGCAACATATTAAAGGGTATTTAAAAGACAGCTACATGAGGTAGCAGTCTTAGAGTCATGTCTTTATTTCATGGGCTGCCAGGATGGTGAGGGTGGGAGGGGACCTCTGAAGATCATCTAGTCCAACCCCCCTGCTCCAGCAGGGTACCCACAGCAGCTTGCCCAGGAGCACAATGGGCCAGGGTGTGTGTGTGTGTGTGTGTGTAAGCTCTCCACACAAGCAGACTCCACAACCTCTCTGGGCAGCCTCCTCCAGGCCTCCAGCACCTTCACAGTAAAGAAGTTTCTCCTCATCCTCAGATGGAAGCTTCTGGGTTCCAGTTTGTGCCCATTGCACCTTGCTCTAATTGCACCACTAAAAACTCTGGCCCCATCCTCTTGGCTCCCTTTAGACATTGATAAGCACTAAGATCCCCTCTCAGGCTGCTCTTCTCCAGGCTCAACAGCCCCAGGGCTCTCAGCTTTTCCTCCTCACAGAGATGCTCCAGGCCCCTCAGCATCTTTGTAATTCTCTGCAGGACTCTTCTCCAGTAGTTCCCAGGCTTTCTTGAACTGGGGAGCCCAGAACTAGACCATACTGCCCTGATAAGGTCACACCTGAAGAGCAGAGTGGGAGAAGAACCTCCTTGACCTGCTGGCCACACTCTCCTTAATGTATCATCTCCATTGACCCTCTGGACCTACAGATCCATGTCCTCAGAATGGACACAATAGTCCAGGCAATGCCCTGCTTAGCACCTGCATGAAGACCTCCACAAAAGATGACAGCTGAAGTTTCCTTCTGGTGGCCAAGCTTCTCCAGTGCAGAAATCATCAGCCTACATGTAGGCACAGCTCTCCACTGGGCTCCATTCCTGCTTGCCAGCATCCAGGCTGTGGCACTGCTGTGCCTTTCCACTTCCTCTGCTGCAAAATTGAGTTATTCTAGGCTCAGAATTGACAAAAAGTCCAACTCCATCTGTTTCCACCAAGATTAAGATTCGTCTGAGGTTGCTCTGCTGTGTACCTGCAATTTTTCCTGCCCTGCCTCCCAGCCACAGCCCTCCTGCACCAGGAGTGGAGAGGGGTGAGCGATGCCAAAATTAGTGCCTGGGTCTGCTCAGGGTTTATTCTGTGCTGGGTGCAAGGGAAGAATCTTTTGTGCTATTTAAAGTGCCCAGATCCGTGCAGCAACCTCCAGTGCTGTGCACAGCATCAGTAAGAGGGAGGCTTCCAGACTGGAGTGAAGAGGAAAAGGCAATCATGGAAAGAAGTCAGGAGGAGACAGCTCTTTCCAAAGTCATTCTTTGCCTCACTGCAGTTTCCTAGCTTACAGCAGAGTCAGATGTGATTTGGGTTTTTTTTTTGGTGGAGGAAAAGTTGGACATGAGCCATAGATGTGTTTCTCTCAGCCATTATCCATCTCTTGGGCTGCATCCCCAGCAGCATAGGCAGAAGGGGTAGGGAGGGGACTCTGCCCCGCTGCTGAGACTCCACCTGCAGTGCTGGGGCAACACTGGAGTCCCCAGACAGGGACCTGTTGGTGTGGAGCCAGAGGAGGCCACAACATTGATGGGAAGGCTGAAAGCCCTCTGCTGTGAGGTTAAGCAGAGGGAGTTGGGGTTGCTCAGGCTGGAGAAGGAAAAGCTCCAGGGAGACCTTCTAGTGGCCTTTCAGCACTTCAAGGGGGCCTGATGGGGAGAGACTTCAGAGCAGGGCTTGTTGTGGCAGGGCAAGGGGTGATGGTTTGAAGCTGAAAAGAAAGGGATTCAGAATAGAGAGAAAGAAGAAAAGTTAGACAGTGTGGGTGGTGAGATAGTGGCCCAGGTTGTCCAAAGAGGTGGGAGATGCCCCAATCCCTGGAACCAATCCAGGTCAGGTTGTTTGGGGTTCTGAGCAACCTGATGTAGTTGCAGCTGTCCCTGCTGACTCCCCTGCAGGGAGATGGCACTAGGTGATCTTTAAAGGTCCCTTCCAACCCAAACCATTCTCTCCCATCTCTCTGTAATTCAGTTTCTTGGTTCAAATGTAACTACTATTAAAAATAACCTGAAAGGTAAAATGTTTCATAGAATGATAGGGCTTGAAAGGGACCCCTGGAGACCACCTAGCTCAAGCCCCAGGCCATCTAGCCAAAGCCCCAGAGATGCTACAGTGCACAGCCAACATCCATGGAGGGAAAGCAAAAGCCACAGCAGCATTTCTCTTTGCACCAGACCAGAAATGAGATTAAAAAGCCTCCAGCACTGCTTAGAGCCTTCAAAGCAGAGGAGCTGCATGAAAATATTAGCAAGCTGGAGGAAGAGAGGAAGCCAAGCAGCAAGTAAGCAGGTAAGGGGGCAGGAAAGAAAGGTGATTTCCTTCAATGGTATAATCAGGAGAGCACTCAAGCTATCAGGTGACAAATCCATTTGTGCTGTATAAATAGAGGCAACTCAAGCCAAGTTACTCTGTGGCCAGAACTAGCAGCAGGAGGCCAATGACCTGCTGCAGAGTCACATAAGCAATGTGGCTGGGGAGACAGAATACAGAATTGAGCAGGTTGGAAAAGACCTTCGAGATCATCGAGTCCAACCTATCACCCAACACCATCTCATCAACTAAACCATGGCACCAAGTGCCTCATCCAGGCTCTTTTTAAATGCTTCCAGGGATGGTGACTCCACCACCTCCCTGGGCAGCACATCCCAATGCCCAATCTCTCTTTCTGGGAAGAACTTCTTCCTAACCTCCAGCCTAAACCTCCCCTGCTGCAGCTTGAGGCTGTGTCCTCTTGTTCTCTCACAGGTTGCCTGGGAGAAGAGACCAACCCCCAACCAGCTACAACCTCCCTTCAGGTAGTTGTAGAGAGCAATAAGGTCTCCCCTGAGCCTCCTCTTTTCCAGTCTGAACTCCCCAGTTCCCTCAGCCTCTCCTCACAGGGCTGTGCTCCAGACCCCTCCCCAGCCTTGCTGCCCTTCTCTGGACACATTCCAGCATCTCAACATCTTTCTTGAATTGAGGAGCCCAGAACTAGACACAGGACTCAAGGTGTGGCCTAACCAGTGCTGAGTACAGGGCCTTTGCTCTTGCTGGCTACACTGTTCCAACCAAAGCAATTCTAAGGTTGAGTCCAATCATCAACCCAAAACCCCCATGGCCATTAAACCATGCCCCACAGTGCCATGGCCACAGGTTTCTTCAACACCTTCAGGGATGGGGACTCCATCACCTCCCTGGGCAGCCTCTTCCAATCCGTGACTCCTCTTGCAGCAAAGAGATTTTCCTTCGTCTCCAACCTAAACCTCCCCTGCTGCAACTTGAAGTCATTTCCTCTCATTCTATCAAGAGAAGATTTAGTTTTTTCCCTTCCTTTGCTCCAGATGGACTGAATGCTTCAGGGACATCTTGGCTATTCCCTCAGCAGACCCTCACTTCCATCTCACCCCATCCACCAGCTTCACATTGTATGCCATGACAATGTATATTGTGCTGCTTCCACCTCACCATGGCTCCCCAGTACAAGAGGGACAGGGATCTGCTGGAGAGAGTCCGAGGGAGGGCTACAGGGATGATGAAGGGACTGGAGCACTGCCTGGTGAGGAGAGGCTTAGAGCCCTGGGACTGTTTAGGCTGGAGAAGAGAAGGCTGAGAGGAGATCTAATCCATGTCTAAATATCTGAGGGCTGGGGGTCAAGAGGGAGTCAAGAGGACAGGCTCTGCTCAGTTGTGCCCTGTGACAGGACAAGGGACAGTGGGTACAAACTACAGCACAGGAGGTTCCACCTCAGCATGAGGATGAACTTCTGCACTGTGAGGGTCACAGAGCACTGGCACAGGCTGCCCAGAGAGGTTGAGGAGTCTCCTTCTCTGAAGATTTTTAAGATCTATCTAGAAGTGTTTCTCTGGGACCTGTGCTCTGTCAGGGAGGTGGACTGGATGATCTTCAAAGGTCCCTTCCAACCCCTAACAACCCTACCATCCTATGGAGAGACTCAGCAGGTGAGCAGAAACTGAGCTTGCCAGCTTTGGTCAGGGTAAGGGCTGAAAGCAGTGTCCAATTCTCTCCTGATTAAATCAGCTTTCACTTTACTCTCTGTTCTATCATCAGTTGTCCTAGAAAGACCCACACTGAGCCTGAAAAACCACCCTTTCACCAGCAAGATCTGGAGAAACTGCATCATACCATTCAAAGCAACCCCATGCTGTTCCCACCTCCAGAGGAGAGGTTACTTCATGTGACTAAGCACCATGAAAATTATGCTTTCCAGTTTAACAGTATCACAGTATCACCAAGGTTGGAAAAGACCTTGAAGATCATCAAGTCCAACCTGTGACCACAGACCCCATGACTAAACCATGGCACCAAGTGCCACATCCAATCCTGTTTTGAACACCTCCAGGGACGGTGACTCCACCACCTCCCTGGGCAGCACATTCCAATGGCGAATCACTCTCTCGGTGAAGAACTTTCTCCTCACCTCCAGCCTAAACTTCCCCTGGTGCAGCTTGAGGCTGTGTCCTCTTGTTGTGGTACTGGTTGCTAGGGAGAAGAGGCCAACCCCTTCCTGGCTACAACCACCTTTCAGGTAGTTGTAGAGAGCAATGAGGTCTCCCCTGAGCCTCCTCTTCTCCAGGCTGAACAACCCCAGTTCCCTCAGCCTCTCCTCACAGGGCTGTGCTCAAGGCCTCTCCCCAGCCTCGTTGCCCTTCTCTGGACACGTTCAAGTGTCTCAATGTCCTTCCTAAACTGAGGGGCCCAGAACTGGACACAGGACTCAAGGTGTGGCCTAACCAATGCAGAGTACAGGGGCACAATGACTTCCCTGCTCCTGCTGGCCACACTATTCTTGATACAGGCCAGGATGCCATTGGCCTTCTTGGCCACCTGGGCACACTGCTGGCTCATGTTCAGGCAGCTGTCCATCAGCACCCCCAGGTCCCTCTCTGTTTGGCAGCTCTCCAGCCACTCCAACCCCAGCCTGTAGCTCTGCATGGGGTTGCTGTGGCCAAAGTGCAGCACCCGGCACTTGGACTTCTTGAATGCCATCCTGTTGGACTCTGCCCATCTGTCCAGCCTGTCAAGGTCCCTCTGCAGAGCCCTTCTGTCCTCTAACTGACCAACATCTGCTCCCAACTTGGTGTCATCTGCAAATTTGCTGATGACTGTCTCAATCCCCTCATCCAGATCGTTAATGAAGACATTGAAGAGGATGGGGCCCAGCACTGATCCCTGGGGGACGCCACTGGTGACTGGCCTCCAGCTGGATGTGGCACTATTCACCACCACTCTCTGGGCTCAGCCTCCAGCCAGTTCCTAACCCAGCACAGAGTGTTGCTGCCCAAGCCACGAGCTGACAGCTTGGCCAGCAGTTTGCTGTGGGGGACGGTGTCAAAGGCCTTGCTGAAGTCCAGGTTACAGCAACCTGGACAGCAGCCTCAGAACACCAGGGGAAAGCTGAGCCTCCAGAACTGAGAAGACCTCCCATGCTCCTCAGCTCCAGCAACATCCTCCAGCTTCTCACCACCCCCATGTGGGAAAGTGCCATTTCCATACTGAAAGTGAAGAGCCAACACATTCCCTGCTGCCCTCCTCCCAGATTATTCACAGAGCAACCCACAGAGTCTCTCTAAACCAGGCTGGTGGGGATGCAGCAGAGACAGGTTCAGCTGCCAGACGCTTCTACACCATGTGCAAATGCCTCTTGGCAGCTAAAGATAGCTCACAGCCCTGCACTCAGGCCCAGGAGACTGGGATTTTACTCCCACCCCAGATGATCCATGCTTACTGGGGAGACTCTTCCTCTCTACATCTAAATCTGGGTTCTGCCTGAGCTTGAAGGCCTCCCTTATGGTCCCAGTCCAACTCCAGGGCACCAAAAAGTCATCAGTCATGGGGATGACAGAACTGGACACGTTCCTGAGTGACCTGCCCTAGGTGATCCTGCTTTGGCAAGGGGGCTGGATTCTGTCCCCAGAGGTGCCTTTCAACCCCTACAGCTCTGCGATGCTGTGACTGCAACTGGGATTTTTCAGCCTGCAGAAGAGGTGGCTGAGGAGAAGCCTTCTTGCTCACTACAACTATGTGAAAGGAGGTTGTAGTGAGGTGGGGGTCAGTGTCTTCTCCCAGGTAACCAGCAATAGCACAAGAGGAAATGGCCTCAAGTTGAACCAGGGGAGGGTTAGTTTGGAGATTAGGAAACATTTCTTTCCTGGAAGAGTGGTGAGGGATTGGAACAGGCTGCCCAGGGAGGTGGTGGAGTCCCCATCCCTGGAGGTGTTGAAGAAACCTGTGGCCATGGCACTTTGGGACATGGCTTAATGGCCACGGTGGTGTTGGGTTGTTGGTTGGACTCAACCTTGAAGGTCTTTTCCAACCCAAACAACTCTGTGATTCTGTGAAAAGCAGCAAAGCTCAAGTGATGATTTCTAGCCACAAAACAGACCACAGTGAGCTTCCCTCAAGGTGATGAAACCATCCCCATGGCACTGATGCAGCAGGAGGAAGGTTTTCCCATTACCACCTTCACACCCTGCTGGCTCCAAAGATGCTCTATGAGCTCAGCTCCTTGGCACACTCAGGGTAAAGCAAGCAGAGCCCTTTGCCAGCTCCTAGCAAGTCCCCAGAGCTCCCAGCTATTTTTAGGCAGGACAAGTCCAAAGCCAAAAGTATTTCTGGTATCTAGTTACTGCCCATCACTGGAGGTGGGGGAAAAGAAAATCATCATCAAAGTAATCACCTTTTGGCTACTGCACTGGAGAGCAGCTGTTAGAAAGGGGACAAGAGGAGGAGGAAAACAATTGGGGATTCTTTTTTCGTGTCCCATCCCATATGCACCATTTCCTCCACCGTGTCACTGCTCAAGTGGAATAGTGGCATTACCCTGAGGTCATTATTTTAGAGGAGAAAAAATTATCTACTGAAATGTTGGAGTCGGGCAAAGATTCCTACACAGCGTTTTGCAGACACCACCACCCCTCTCATCTCAACCTACACTACCCCCCCAAAAAATCCCACTTCTCAGGCATGTCTCACCACCTTCACTCAGACATTGTCCATCCCACCCATTCCAGCCCATCACCAAAGACAGATATCCATCAAATCCTTTCCCTCCCAACAGAGGCCACCCACGGGTGGTGGAACACTGGAACAGGTTGCCCAGGGAGGTGGTTGGGGCTCCATTCCTGAGGCCTGAGGATGTCATCCTGAGGATGACCCTGCTGACTGCAGAAGGGGTTGGACTGGATGACCTTTGAAGGTTTCTTCCAACCCAGACCATTCTATGATCTCCTTTGGTAGGATTGCTCAATCATCCAGCCTATTCCAGCCCATCACCAAAGACAAACAACCATCAAATCCTTCCCCTCCCAACAGAGGCCACCCACGGGTGGTGGAACACTGGAACAGGTTGCCCAGGGAGGTGGTTGGGGCCCCATCCCTGGAGATATTGAAGGTGAGGCTGGATAGGGCTCTGGGCAACCTGATCTAGTTGAGGATGTCCCTGCTGAGTGCAGAGGGGTTGGACTAAATGAGCTTTTGAGGTCCCTTCCAACCCAGACCATTCTATGATGTTCTTTGATAAGGTTGCTCAATCATCACCTTCAGTATTCCACCTTCAATAAGCTGAGTAGGAGTGTGGCCCTGCTTGAAGGTAGGAAGGCTCTAGAGGGACCTGGACAGGCTGGACCAGTAGGCCAAGGGCAATTAGAAAAGATTCATCAAAACCAAGTGCCAGGTCCTGCACTTGTCCCCAGCTTTCTTATTGGCCCCTTTAAGTATTTCAAGTCTTCATTAAGCCTATCACAGAATCAACCACATTGGTAAAGACCTTTGGGAACATCAAGTCCAACCATGAACCCTAGTCAACAAAGTTCACCCCTACATGCCACCAAGACCTCTCAACACCATACAGTGCTCTGATGAAAGCACAAAGTGCCAAACCGCTTTGGTCTTCATGTTATGAATGATGGACAAAGTCAGAAGACCAAACTCTAGAGAGTCACTAAGATCAGAAAAGACCTCTAGGAGCATCCAAAGCAAACCATTCTATGATTCTGAACATGTTGCATCACAGGAGCAGGCCTAGTCTTGATGTGGTAGTCAAAGTTCTAAAGCTGGATCATCTAGTCGTGAGGTCTGTGGTTACAGGTTGGACTCGATGATCTTCGAGGTCTCATCCAACCTTAGTAATACTGTGATACTGTGGTCATTGCTGGGCAGATCATAGAATCATTAAGGCAGGAAAAGATCCCTAAGATCATCAAGCCCAACCACCAACCCAACACCACCATGCCCACTAAACCATGTCCCAGCATGTCATGCCTACATGTTTTTTGAACACCTCCAGGGATGATGACTCCACCACCTCCCTGAGCAGCCTGTTCCAGGGCTTCACAACCCTCTGGAGGAAGAAATTGTTCTTCACATGCAACCTAAACCTCTCCTGGCACAACCTGAGGCCATTTCCTCATCATTACTTTGGGGAAGAGGCCAACTCCCACCTCAGACCAACCTCCTCTCAGAGAGTTGTAGAGAGCAAGGAGGTCTCCCCTCAGCCTCTTCTCCATGGTGAACAATCCCAGTTCCCTCAGCTGCTCCTCCAAAGAGCCCTGATGGGAATCCAGGCAACTCAGGGGGCCTACAAGAAGGCTGGGGAGGGACTTCTCAGGCTATCAGGTAGCGATAGGACTAGGGGGAATGGAATGAAGCTGGAGGTGGGGAGATTCAGGCTGGACGTGAGGACGAAGTTCTTCACCATGAGAGTGGTGAAGCCCTGGAATGGGTTGTCCAGGGAGGTGGTTGAGGCCCCATCCCTGGAGGTGTTTAAGACCAGGCTGGATGAGGCTCTGGCCAGCCTGATGTAGTGTGGGGTGTCCCTGCCCATGGCAGGGGGATTGGAACTAGATGATCCTTGTGGTCCCTTCCAACCCTGACTGATACCATGATACTACTATGAACTCAGCAGCCTCTAGGGCTCCCCTGAGCATGCAGCCACAGCATGAATTCCTCTCAAAAGCTCAGCCACTTGCAGCTCTCTCTATTTTTTTAGTAGCAGCCCAGTGCTACTCCTCAACAGCTCTGCTGTTTAGCAAGCATTAAACCCGAGGGTGCGTGAGACACCGCGAGGTTTTCCTCACACCCTTGGCCGAGAGCTGGCTCAGCTGAGCTGACAGCCACAAGTGGTTTAAGCCAGGTTTCTCTCACACCTTTCCTTCTAAGTTGCCTCTTAGAATCAAGCATATGGGATCAGTCAGCAAAAAAAATAAATGGCCATTTTGGGGAGCAGAACATCTCAGCAGCTTCAAGCCACACTGAAGGAGCCGTGAATTATAGGGGGCCAAGGGAAAGCACCCTGTAGAAGACAACAGTGTCTAAGACAAGACAAGGAGGATGTGAAGTCATACTATCATAGAATGGTGGGGGTTGGAAGGGACATCTGGAGATCAGCTAGTCCAACCCCCTGCAAGAGCAGGTTCAGCTAGAGCAGGTTGCAGAGGATTGCTCTGGCCAGCCTGATCTAGTGTAGGGTGTCTCTGCCCATGGCAAGCGGGTTGGAACTAGATGATCCTTGTGGTCCCTGACTGATACTATGATTAAATCCAGGTTTTTTTCATAAGGACAGAGAATAGGTTTGCTTGAAAAAGACCTCTAAGATTGAGTCCAACCATCAAATTAACACCACCATGGTCATTAAGCCATGGCCCAAAACAACATCTCCACAAGTTTCTTGAACACCTCCAGGGATGGCGACTCCACCACCTCCCTGGGCAGCCTGTTCCAATGCCTGAGAACCCATTTCAGCACTTTAAATGACTCCAAAGAAGGAGACTCCACTTTGAGGGTGGTAGAGCATTGGAATAAGCTTGTAGAGCCTGTTCAAGTGCTCTGCCACCCTCAAAATAAGTAATCATGATTGCCCAGAGAGGTGGTTTGGGCTATGAGGACAGGCTGAGGGAGCAGCCATCTTCTATCCATTCCCCCTCATCTTATCACTACAAGCACCTATAAAAAGTCACTTCAGAACTTTCTTGTAGCCCCCTTCAGATGCTGGGCTTATCACAGAAGCATAGAATGGTAGGGGTTGGAAGGGGCCTCAGGAGATCATAGAATCATAGAATTGTTAGGGTTGGAAGGGACCTCAAGGATCAGCCAGTCCCAACCCCTCTGCCATGGGCAGGGACACCTCACACTAGAGCAGGCTGCCCACAGTCACATCCAACCTGGCCTTAAAAACCTCCAGGCATGAGGCTTCCACAGCCTCCCTGGGCAACCTGTGCCAGGCTCTCACCACCCTCATGGGGAAGAACTTCTTCATAACATCCAATCTGAATCTATCCACTTCTAGTTTTGTTCCATCCACCCCAGTCCTATCACTCCCTGACACCCTCAAAAGTCCCTCCCCAGCTTTCCTGTAGCTCCCTTCAGATACTGGAAGGCCACATGAAGGTTTCCTCAGAGCCTTCTCTTCTCCAGACTGAACAACCCCAACTCTCTCAGTCTGTCCCCATAGGAGAGGAGCTCCAGCCCTCTGCTCATCCTCATGGCCTTTCTCTGGACACCTTCCAGCACCTCTGGAGCCCCTTTTACAGGAAGGATCTGGAGGTGCTGGAAGGTGTCCAGAGAAGGGCCACGAGGATGATCAGAGCACTGGAGCTCCTCTCCTATGGGGACAGACTGATCGAGCCCAGCTTCTTGACCAAGAGCTGGGACACTGCCATAAGCAACAACACTCACACAAGAGATTTCCTCTCCCCCAAATGGCCCTCTGGGGGCTCCTCTGTAAACAATTAGCTCCTGGAGCCTAATAATGGGCTGGGAAAGAAAAATATCACACATGAGAAAAGAAATTGAGCTGAGGTCCAGATCTGATGGCAGAGACCAAGAGGTGATGGTTCACATGTGTCACCATTTGAGTTAGAAGGATTCAAGGCCAGGCTGGAGAAGGCCTTGAGCAAGCTGGGCTAGTGGAAAGTGTCCCTGCCCATGACAGGGGGCATGGAACTAGATGATCTTTGAAGGCCCTTCCAATCCAAACCATTCTATGATGAGCTGTGCTCATTCTGTGCTTCCTCCTCCCACCACCACTTCCTTATTGTTCCTTCCTCCTAGATCAAACCCCAGGCTCCAAGGTTGCCTTTCACTCCCACCCTGAAGAAGAAAACCTCTTCTAAAAAGCATGAAATGAGTCAGGGATCCAGCTAGCAGCTTTCCAGGTAAAAAGAGGATTTGAAATCACTGCAACCACCTTCCAGTGACACAAAAGCATTGGTTTTGTTACCTGACTGTGCTGCTTAAGCAACAGTGGTTTCACAGAAGATGCTGCCTCCAGCAGAAGGTGTTGGAGCTGTAACAAGTACCAGGAGATGATCTTTTTCCTCCAGCTTCCACCACATTTGGAGTCAATCTGGAGTTAATGGCTGGCATATCAATTCTGGGAGAAATCAGATGGCTTTGCTACATGAGGCACTGGAGTTAGATAGCCCCAGGAGCTCACATTTCACTTAACTAACTTCTGTCTCTTTTGGATGAGGTTGGTATCACCAAGCCCAGTTAGCAACCTTGGATGCTGTGTTAAATCCCATTAGCTGATGACACAGCTGAGCAGCAGCAAGAGTTCTGCTGTAAAACTGATTACCCAATCTGGGAACCAGAAGGGTCACACTGAGTTTGTGTGCAGCAGAGTGTATGAGCAATGAGTGTTTGCTCCCACTTCTGTCACAGGCCTCTTTCAACAGCTCAGATTATCTGCAGCACAGCCAGGGTTGATGTTCCTCAGACTGGCCCTGGTTCAGACAACTGAAACCTTGGAGCATGGCTTTGCAGAGGGCAGGCAGACTTCTGACATCATCCCAGAGCAAGCAAACCTCTTGTTAAGTCCCACCTCCTGCCCTCCTTCCTCGCCTGCCATGCCACCGGCTGGCACAAACCACTCTTCTTCAGAGCCTCTCCCAACACATCACTGCAACAGGAAAGCAAATCATAGAACTGTTTTGGTTGGAAAAGACTTTCAAGATACAATACAATAGAATACACCAGGTTGGAAGAGACCTTCAAGATCATCGTGTCCAACCTATCATCCAACACCACCTAATCAACTAAACCATGGCACCAAGCACCCCATCAAGTCTCCTCCTGAACACCTCCAATGATGGTGACTCCACCACCTCCCCGGGCAGCCCATTCCAATGGGCAGTCACTCTCTCTGTATAGAATTTCTTCCTAACATCCAGCCTAAACCTCCCCTGGCACAGCCTGAGACTGTGTCCTCTTGTTCACCCCTAAGTCTCCTCTTCTCCAGGCTAAGCAACCCCAGCTCCCTCAGCCTCTCCTCACAGGGCTGTGTTCCAAACCCCTCACCATCCTCATTGCCCTTCTCTGGACACCCTCAAGCAAGTCAACATCCTTCCTAAACTGAGGGGCCCAGAACTAGACACAGCACTCAAGGTGTGGCCTAACCAGTGCAGTGTACAGGGGCAGAATCATGTCCCTGCTCCTGCTGGACACTGCTCCTGATGCAGGCCAGGATGCCATTGGCCCTCTTGGCTGCCTGGGCACACTGCAGGCTCGTGTTCAGCCTACCATCAACCAGTACCCCCAGGTCCCTCTCTGCCTGGCTGCTCTCCAGCCACTCTGACCCCAGCCTGTAGCACTGCCTGGGGTTGCTGTGGCCAATGTGCAGCACCCGGCACTTGGATGTGTTCAATCTCATGCCATTGGACTCTGCCCATCTGTCCAGCCTGTCGAGGTCCCTCTGCAAAGCCTCTCTGCCCTCCAGCAGATCAACTCCTGCCCCCAGCTTGGTGTCGTCCGCAAATTTACTGCTGATGGACTCAATGCCCTCATCCAGATCATCAATAAAGGTGTTGAAGAGCATGGGGCCCAGCACTGATCCTTGGGGCACACCACTAGAGACTGGACGCCAGCTGGATAGAGGATCCAGTCCCTAACTCTACCAAGGCTGATGCCAAACCACAGTCCTCAGCACCACGACTTTGTGTCTTTTAGACACCACCAGGGATGGGGATTCAACCACTTCCCTGGGGAGCCTGTTCCAGGGTTTGAGAAACCTTTCAGCAAAGAAGTTTCTTTTGAAATCCAAATTAGACCTCTCCTGGTGTAACTTGAGGCCATTTCCTCTTGCCCTATCCTTGGGAGAAGAGACCAACCCCCACCTGGCTCCAGCCTGTTGTTGGAGAGCAATGAGGTCTCCTCTCAGCCTCCTTTTCTCCAGGCTGAAGAACCCCAGGTCACCTCAGCTGCACCTCACCAGCCCTGTTCTCCAGATCCTTCACCAGCTTGGTCAAGAAGCTGGGCTGATTTACTTGGAGGGTTTGAGAACTCTTTCACTGAAGCAGTTTCTTCTCACAGCCAATGACATGAAGTTATTCTAAAACTGGGATAAAAACCAGAATGTCCTTCTGGTGCTGGGGAAGGAGGGGTACAGAACTGGTCTCAGTACTCCAAGTGAGGCCTCATGAGAGCAGATGATCTGAAAGGTCTTTTCTAACCATTCTAGGACCCCAACTTACTTCTAGCAGTGCTGAAGAAAAGGCCTTGGGGGTGCTGGTGGAGGAGAAGCTCAACAGGAGACAGCAATGAGCACTTGCAGCCCTGAGAGCCAACCACAGCCTGGGCTGCAGCAAGAGAAGTGTGGCCAGCAGGGCCAGGGAGGGGATTCTCCCCTTCAGCTCAGACCCCACCTGGAGTACCATGTCCAGTTCTGGAGCCTCTGTTCCAGGAAGGATCTGGAGGTGCTGGAAGGTGTCCAGAGAAGGGCCACAAGGATGAGCAGAGGGCTCATCCTTGAGCCTCCTATGAGGACAGACTGAGAGGGCTGGGGTTATGCAGTCTGGAGAAGAGCAGGCTCCAAGGAGACCTAATTGGGGCCTTCCAGTATCTGAAGGGGGCTACAGGAAAGCTGGGGAGGGACTTTTGAGGGTGTCAGGGAGTGGGGGGAATGGGGGGGGATGGAACAAAACTAGAAGTGGGGAGATTGAGATTGGATATTAGGAAGAAGTTGTTCCCCATGAGGGTGGTGAGACACTGGCACAGGTTGCCCAGGGAGGTGGTGGAAGCCTCATCCCTGGAGGTTTTGAAGGCCAGGCTGGATGCGGCTCTGAGCAACCTGATGTAGTGTGAGGTGTCCCTGCCCATGGCAGGGGGTTGGAACTGGATGATCTTTGAGGTTCCTTCCAACCCTAACAATTCTATGATCCTAACTTAATTCAACCCCCACTGAGACCAGCTACCAGCTTCATTAAACATCTGCCAGCTCATTCCATGCACAAACAGACACAGTTCCCCAGCTGGCTCCATTTAAGCCCCATCCTTGCCCACGTGACAAGCCTCAACCCCACTCCACACTTCCCGCTTCATATGAAAACCAAACCAAAACAGAACAAATGCACGTTTGAGAGGGACTTACAGAGCAGCAGCAGCACCTCCAGCACCTTTCCTGGGTGAATATTTCTGTGCCACTGAAGGCCCCGAGCCACCCACATCTCTCCCAGGGCTTAGGGATTGTTTTTTCCTGGGGCTGATAAGGCCTTGGTGGCACAACTCTTGCGCACAGCAGGTTTTTATCTGCTGCAGAGCTCCCTTGCTACAGAGCCTCTCTTATCACTCTCTGCAAATATCAGCAGAGATAGGCAAGCACATCATGGCCAGGAAGAGAAGGTGTGGAAACAAATGACCACGTCATCTTTTGACCTCCCAGCAACCCAAGTTTGTGACCTCAGGGGCTCCCTGCTCCTCACATTCCACCTAACCCTCAATCCACAGTTTCCATGAGGGTGGTGAGACACTGGCACAGGTTGCCCAGGGAGGTGGTGGAAGCCTCATCCCTGGAGGTTTCTCAGGCCAAGCTGAATGTGGCTCTGAGCAACCTGCTGTAGTGTGAAGTGTCCCTGTCCATGGCAGGGGGCTGGAACTGAATGATCCTTGAGGTCCCTTCCAACCCTGACCATTCTGTGATTCTATGATACCCCTACATCCAGCCCACAAATTGCTGAAAGAGGAATAGAGCAGACTTCAAGCCAGTGGTGTCCCTCCATGGATCATGCAGCTGAGCTACAAAGTCCAAGAAAACAGGGAAAATGCCCATATTTTCCCTGAGCTGAGGGAGAAGCAGCCAAGAGAGCAAAAGCGATTGTCTCATGGAGCTGTTAACAGCACTCGGTACAACCAGAACATCATCCCAGAAGCTTGGATTTAAGGCTGCTCACAACAGGAAGGTTTTAACATTTGAAGATGACTAAGAAACAAGGAGGACAGCCAAAATTTAAGGTTATTTTGCTCTTAAAAGTGGATCTCCAGGACACTTACAGAACCATTCCCTAGAGGAGAGCTCTAAGAAAGCTTAAACATCAGGTTGCAACTTCACAACAAACTCCCAGCCTTCATCCCGGCTAACAAATCTCATTCCCACTATTAAACAGCAAGACCATCACAGGACCACAGATGTTAGGGAATGGGAGGGACCTGGGCACACTGCAGGCTCATGTTCAGCCTACCATCAACCAGCACCCCCAGGTCCCTCTCTGCCTGGCCGCTCTCCAGCCACTCTGACCCCAGCCTGTAGCACTGCATGGGGTTGCTGTGGCCAACGTGCAGCACCCAGCACTTGTTCAATCTCATGCCATTAGATTCTGCCGATTTGTCCAGACCTTCCCTCTGATGCTGGCCGTCAGCCACACTGCTCCTGCCCACATTTTCAAGGACAGCAGCTCCCTTGCTAGAAGCAGCTTTAATTTATTTTCCTTTGCAAAGCAAAAAAAAACCACCAACCCCAAACAACCCTAAAACTGCAGCAGGAGAGCCTGCCCAGTGTGTGCTTGAGGAACACATCCAGGCAGCGGCGTGACCTTGCAAGCAACAAAGCCTTGGCCGGCGGCCTGGGAGACACCAGAGCAGTCTTACTTCCCCAGCACATTAACATTTTAACATCTACAGCTGTCTCAACCCGCAAGTACAACACATGCCTTTAACACAGAGCTCTCCCTAAGAGCAAGAGCCTGGAGATTCAGACACAGACCCAAAAAAAAAACACCCAACCAGCCTTACAGAAAGAGGAGACAGATTAGGGAATGCTTGTGATAAGGGAAAATATCTCCAGCTGAGCTGTCAGCCTTGCACTTTAAATTAGGCTTTTAATGAGGACTGCAAGCAATCTGCATTTCAGGAGATTAACTGAGAGTTAAATGGGAGTTCAGCTGCTTGGGGGTTTAACACAGAGTCCATCTCTGGTGTAGATTCCACCCCTGGGTTTCAGGCAGGAGAGGAAACCGAAGGCCAATAGCATCCTGGCCTGCATCAGAAGCAGTGTAGCCAGCAGGAGCAGAGAGGTCATTCTTCTCCTGTACTCAGCACTGGTTAGGCCACACCTTGAGTCCTGTGTCCAGTTCTGGGCTCCTCAGTTTAGGAAAGATGTTGAGATGCTGGAAGGTGTCAGGAGAAGGGCAACAAAGCTGGGGAGGGGTCTGGAGCACAGCCCTGTGAGGAGAGGCTGAGGGAGCTGGGGTTGCTTAGCCTGGAGAAGAGGAGGCTCAGGGGAGACCTTATTGCTGTCTACAACTACCTGAAGGGAGGTTGCAGCCAGGAGGGGGTTGGTCTCTTCTCCCAGGCAACCACCAACAGAACAAGAGGACACAGTCTCAAGCTGCACCAGGGGAGGTTTAGGCTGGTGGTTAGGAAGAAATTCTTCCCAGAAAGAGAGATTGGCCATTGGAATGTGCTGCCCAGGGAGGTGGTGGAGTCACCATCCCTGGAGGTGTTTAAAAAGAGCCTGGATGAGGCACTTGATGCCATGGTTTATTTGATGAGACGGTGTTGGGTGATAGGTTGGATTTGATCTCAAAGGTCTTTTCCATCCTGGTTAATTCTGTCTAAGCACAGGTGTGAGAAGCAGTTGGGCATTAGGCAGGAGTTCTTAGATATTAGGAAGAGTCATAGAATGTTTTGGGTTGGAAGGGACCTTCCACTAGCTCAGGTTACTTAAAGCTCCACCATCATCCAGCCTGGCTTTGAACACCTCCAGGGAGGGGATATCCACAGCCTCCCTGGGCAACCTGTTCCAGTGCCTCACCACCTTCACTGTAACAAATGTCTCCCATATCTCCAGTCTCAATCTCTCCTCTTCCAGCTTCAATCCCTTCCCCCTTCATGCTGTCACTCCCAACCCTTGCCAAAAGTCCCTCCCCAGCTCTCTTGTAGTCCCCTTCAGGTACTGGAAGGCTGCTCTAAAGTCTCAAGTCCGAATCCAAACACACAGCCTGTCCACGTAGGGGAGGTTCTCCAGTCCTCTGATCATCTTTGTGGCCTCCTCTGGACCTGCTCCAGCAGCTCCAGGTCCTTCTTGTGCTGGGGGCACCAGAACTGGAGGCAGTGCTGCAGGTGGGGTCTCAGCAGAGCAGAGGGGCAGAATCCCCTCCCTGTGCTGCTGCTCTCCCTGCTCTGGATGCAGCTCAGCACACAGCTGCCTGCTGGGCTGCCAGCCACCATTGCTGGCTCCTGGGGAGCTTGTCACCAGCTGACACCCCCAAGTCCCTCTCCTCAAGACTGCTCTGGACAGTTGTTGGACATTGAGAAGATGTTCTTTACTATGAGAGTGGCGGAACACACAAACAGGCTTCCCAGAGATGTGATGGAGGCCCCATGCCTGGAGACATTCAAGGCCAGGCTTGATAGGTTCTGAGCAACCCACTCCAGTTGGGGATGTCCCTGCTTACAAGGTGGGTGGACTAGATTTTTTTTAAGGACCCTTTCAAGCCAAAGCATTCTAGGATTCTAAGCTTGAAGGCTGTCAAACACCATCAACTTCTGAAGCCATTGTCACAGCCCAAGGAAGTGGGGGTAACCCACCCACTGCTCTATCTTTACAGAGCATCAAATGCAGGGTGGTGAGTGGTTCAGGAGCTTGTAGGAGCACAAGGGAAAAAAAGAGACAGCAATATGCATATATTTTTGGAAGGCATTCTGAGCTAGAAAAGAGGGTTTACAAGTTCAGCACAAAGGCTTGTGCTGAACATAATTTGCATGGGAACAGGAAAGCATCTAAAAATAGACATTTTGAGAAGACATGAGTCTCAACTTGCCTCTTGGGATGGCTGAATCCACAACGAATAGCAAGGCCCAAACCCTCCACAGGGTTGAAAAAGGCCTCCGAGTTCATCAAGTCCAACCATCAACCCAACATCACCAAACCCACTAAACCATGTCCCGGAGTGCCACATCCACATTAACACCTCCAGGGGTGGTGACTCCACCACTTCCCTGGGCAACCTGTTCCAACACTTGACCACAAGACGTAAGATGCTTTCCTTGAGCAACCTGAAACTCAGAGCAACTGAAAAACAGTGGATGACCAAAATATGCCCTTGTGGCCAAGAGAGCCAATGGCATCCTGGCCTGCAGCAAGAAAAGTGTGGCCAGCAGGGCCAGGGAGGTGGTTCTCCCGCTCTGCTCTGCCCTGCTGGGACCACAGCTGCAATCCTGTGTCCAGTTTTGGGCTCCCCAGTTCAAGAGAGACAGAGACCTGCTGGAGAGAGTCCAAGGGAGAGCCATCCTGAGTTTCTGCCTGGACAGCCAAACCAGGATCCAAGGGCTGCCTGTTCTCCTGGATTTCAAACTGCAGTAGGTTTGACTGGCAGTTTAAAGTCTCATTGACAAGATCCAGGCATAATTAGTAGGTAGATTGACAGCAAAATTCCCACAATACCTGCAAACATCATCATTGCTGGATCAGGCAACTGCCTACAGTAAATCACCTCCCCTGACAACCTCAAGAAACTTCTCTGTGGAGCCTCTTTGTACAAGGGAGTGGCTGGGTAAGAAAGACAAATTAGTTTTCATAGAATCTCAGCATGCTGGGGGTGGGAAGGGACCTCTGGAGCTCACCCAGTCCAGCTCTTCTGCAGGCTCACAGCCCCAGGGCTCTCAGCCTTTGCTCCTCACAGAGCTGCTCCAGGCCCCTCAGCATCTTCTCAGCCTCCCCTGCAGTCTCTCCAGTAGTTCATCTCTCTTGACCTAGGGAGTCCAGAACTGGACCCAGGCCTCCAGATGCGACCTCATTAAGGCAGAGTAGAGGGGGAGGAGAACCTGTCTCAGCTGCTGGTCATACCCTAAACACACCTAATGGTGTGAACATACACTTCTTGCTTTTTCCATAAAGCCTTTTTCCTTGTCTCCAAGAAAGGTCAAAAGGTTGGATGACTGCTTCCTGCATCAACAGCTGAGACAGGCAGGAAATATTTAATCCCAAGGAAAGCACTAAATTACCTCTTGGCACACAAAACCCAAGCTCAAAACCCAACCACACACACCCCAAAATCCACCCAAATATGCCAGAGTGACCTCACCACCCTGGTAAATCCCTGTAAACAAGCTTAAGGTCTTCTCTGTGTCTCAGAGAGGGTTTGGGCACAAGCAGTACCTCCATTTAGCATGACCTGGAAAGCCCTCAGCCACACCTTGCTCCTTGGCAGGATGACATGCAGAAGCACCTGGACAAGCTGGAGAGGTGAAGCTCAGGTGAACCTCAGGAGGTTCCACAAGAGCAAGTGCAGGGTTCTGCCCCTGGGCTGTAACAATCCTCACTATCAATACAGACTGGGGGAGGAGGGGATGGAAAGCAGCCCTGAGGAAAAGGACTTGGGGGTGCTGGGGGGGGAGAAGCTGGACAGGAGCAGGCAGTGTGAGCTTGCAGCACAGAAGGCCAAGGGCAGCCTGGGCTGCAGCCAAAGCAGCGTTGGCAGCAGAGGCAGAGAGGTGATTCTGCCACTTGGCTCTGCTCTGGGGACACCTCAGCTGGAGTGCTGGGTGCAGGTCTGGAGCCCTCAGCACAGGAAGGACCTGGAGCTGCTGGAGCAGGTCCAGAGGAGGGCCAGGGAAATGCTCAGGGGGTTGGAGCAGCTCTGCTGTGAGGCCAGGCTGAGGGAGCTGGGGGTGTTCAGCCTGGAGAAGAGAAGGCTCCAGGGAGACCTAATAGCAACTTGCCATACCTGAAGGGGCTACAAGAAGGATGGAGAGAGACTGTTTGCAAAGGCCTGCAGGGACAGGACAAGAGGCAATGGCTTCAACCTAGAGCAGAGCAGATTTAGATTGGATATTAGAAACAAGTCCTTTACTATGCGGTTGCCCAGGGAGGTGGTTGAGGCTGCATCCCTGGAGACATTCTAGGTGAGGCTGGAGAGGGCTCAGGGCAACCTAATCTAAAAAGGATGCTCACATGATGTCCCTGCTGATTGCAGGGAGGTCAGTCTGGATGACCTTTGGAGGTCCCTTCCAGCCTGGACCATTCTATGATGGAAGGGGACAGGGCAGAGCAAGGGCACCTAGAAACAGAGAATGCTTTTGGTTGGAAGAGATCTTTATGATCATCAAGTCCAACCATTGGCCTAGGAGCTGAGGCATGACCCAGAACATCTCTCAGTTTTACAACTATCTTCCAAGGCTTTGCTCAAAAGAGAGCACTTCACCCACAGGGGTGGGGGGCAGTGGGCTCACACACAAGGGACAACTTGGAAGGACCATGCTCTCCCCTTAGCACCAGGTATCCACCCTTGTGCCAAGATCCCGAGATATTTAGCAGGACAGCAAGCTTAGACATGAGCCTCAAGTTGTCTCCAAGCTCTTAAGTGACCTGCTCCAAGACCTACTTCCCAACAACCTCATGGGACACCTGGTACACATCAACCCTTTAGCTTTGGGCATCGAGTTCTAACCTCTAGCCATGAGGCTGCAGGCATCTCCAAGTCTGAAAAGGTAATTTTGGTTGGCTGCAGTTCTGCAGTAGACAACCAGCCCATTGACTTGATTTTAGACTCAGGCAATTTGATTTATGATTAGGTGATCATCAACTCAAGAGCTTCAGAGGGGTTGAACTAGATGACCTTTGGAGG
Organism: Picus viridis; assembly: GCA_033816785.1. Lineage (NCBI taxonomy): Eukaryota > Metazoa > Chordata > Aves > Piciformes > Picidae > Picus > Picus viridis. The sequence goes on along the minus strand of CM066566.1, from coordinate 40,104,086 downwards.
TCCCTTCCAACCCAGCCCATTCTATGCTTCTATGATTCATCAATACAAGATGAATGGACCAAGAGAACAATCTATTAGAGTGGCTCAGAAGAACACCTGGACATTGCAGCCCAGCCTCTATCTTTTTCAGGTCTCCACCAAAACCAGCCCTTCAAGAAAACTCTGACCTGCACCTTCTGCTCTTTGAATCACAGAATCATCATGAAGGTTGAAAAAGGCCTCCAAGATCACTAAGTCCAACCATCAACCCAACACCACCATGAGGATGAGCAGAGGGATGGAGCTCCTTTCCTATGGAGACAGACTGAGGGAGTTGGGGTTGTTCAGTCTGGAGAAGAAAAGGCTCTGAGGAAACCTTCTTGTGGCCTTGCAGTATCTGAAGGGGGCTACAAGAAAGCTGGGGAGGGACTTTTGAGGAGGTCAGGGAGTGATAGGACTGAGGGGGGATGGATCCAAGTTGGGGAGGGGAGATTAAGATTAGACATTAGGAAGAAGTTCTTCCCCATGAGGGTGGTGAGACAGAGGCACAGGTTGCCCAGAGAGGTGGTGGAAGCCTCATCCCTGGAGATTTTCAAGGCCAGGCTGGATGTAGCTGTGAGCAACCTGCTCTGGTGTGAAGTGTCCCTGCCCATAGCAGGGGGGTTGGAACTGGCTGATCCTTGAGGTCCCTTCCAACCCTGACAATTCTAAGATTGTATGATACCCACTACACCATGTCCCAAAGTGCCACATCCACGGGTTTCTTAACACCTCCAGGGATGGTGACTCCACCACCTCCATGGGCAGCCTGTTCCAACACTTGGCCACAAGATGCAAGATGCTTTCCTTGAGCAACCTGAAACTCAGAGCAACTGAAAGACGGTGTATGAGCAAAAAATGCCTGCACTGTGCATCTAATCCCTGTCTTGGGGAAGGACAAGTTTCATTTCAGCTCATAAAGGTGGGGAGGGGGGAGGGAAAGGAAGCCAAGTGCAGAGAGCAAAGATTTACAAAGAGACTGCAGAAGTTACAGCAGAGTTTTAAGAGAAAAGGCAGGATTAAAAACCCAACTAAATCAGGATTAAAAATTAAAGGCCAGCTTGCTTTAAGAGGAAAAAGTGCAAGACAAAAAGCTGCTTTAGCACAGTGCCACATGTTAAACCTGAAAGTGAAACAGAACCTTCTGAGCATTCCCAGACAAGCAAAGCAGAAATTTACAGTCCATCAACTCCAAAGCCCTCCAGGATCCAGCGGCCTGGACCCCAAAGCATCAGGCAAAGCCTCTGATGGAAAGCTCCAAGCCCTGAGCAGGCAGTGATGTGGAAAACGTGGTGGTTAGAGAGCAGGAGGATTCAATTTTGTCATGGCTAAGGAATTATGTTCAAGCCAGTGGGAGCTATTTCCAAGGAGGAGATTAGCTGCTAGCAAGACTCTGCAGAGATGTGGGTGGCTGGGGATGGAGCTGGTGCCCAGTTTTGTGCATCATCCCAGGCAAGGTGCTGTTTGACTCCTTCCTCTCCCCATCCCACTCTTTATCCAGCTGGAAAAAAAAACAAAACCAAGACCATCCCAGCCCCCTTCAGCAACGCCTGGAACCACACCCACCAAAGAAAAAACCCAAATAATAAATCAGTGCAAAAAAAAGGAAGAGAAAATATTCACTAAAGAGCATTTTTCATAACCACCGAGTGGTAGGGGCTGGGAGCGAGCTCCGGAGCTCATCAAAATCCCCTGCCAGAGCAGGATCACCCAGGGCAGGTCACACAGGAAGGCATCCAGGTGGGTTTGGAAAGTCTCCAGAGAAGGAGACTCCACAACCACCCTGGGCAGCCTGCTCCAGGGCTCCAGCACCTTCACAATGAAGAAGCTTCTCCTCACACTGAGGTGGAACTTCCTGGGTTCCAGTTTATATCCAGTGCCCCTTGACACCACTGAAAAGATCCTGGCCCCTTCTTCACACCTGCCCTGCAGACAATTGCAAACATTAAGAAGATTTCCTCTCAGCCTTCTCTTCTCCAGCCTAAACAGCCCCAGGTCTCTCAGTCTTTCCTCATCCCACAGTTCCAGTCCCTTCATCATGCTCACAGCCTCTGTTGGACCCTCTCCTGTCCCTCTTGAACTAGGGAACCCAGAACTGAACTCAGTACTCCAGGTGTGGACTCACCAGAACAGTGTAGAGAGGGACAACAACCTCCCTTGATCTGCTGGCCACACTCTTCTTAATGCACCCCAAGATGCCTTCTGGGCCACCAGGGCACATTGCTGTCCCATGAATAACTTACTGTCCACCAGGACACCAAGGTGCTTCTCCATGGAGCTACTTTCCAGCAGGTCAACCCCTAACCTGTACTGTACTGGAAAAACCAGACCAGCACACTTTAAATATAGAATCATAGAATTGTTAGGGTTGGAAGGGACCTCAAGGATCAGCCAGTTCCAACCCCCCTGCCATGGGTGAGGGACACTATATACAATAAAGACACAATAAAATAAACCAGGTTGGAAGAGAGTTTCAAGATCATCGCGTCCAACCCATCAACCAATCCAACCCACCTAAACAACTAGATCATGGCACCAAGCACCCCATCAAGTCTCCTCCTGAACACCTCCAATGATGGTGACTCCACCACCTCCCGGGCAGCCCATTCCAATGGGCAATCACTCTCTCTGTGTAGAACTTCTTCTTAACCTCCAGTCCAAACCTCCCCTGGCACAGCTTGAGACTGTGTCCTCTTGTTGTGGTACTGGCTGCCTGGGAGAAGAGACCAACATCTGCCTGTCCACAGCCTCCCTTCAGGTAGTTGTAGAGAGCAAGAAGGCCACCCCCGAGTCTCCTCTTCTCCAGGCTAAGCAACCCCAGCTCCCTCAGCCTCTCCTCACAGGGCTTGTGTTCCAAACCCCTCACCAACCTCATTGCCCTTCTCTGGACACCTTCCAGCAAGTTAACATCCTTCCTAAACTGAGGGGCCCAGAAGTGGACACAGCACTCAAGGTGTGGCCTAACCAGTGCAGTGTACAGGGGCAGAATCATGTCCCTGCTCCTGCTGGACACTGCTCCTGATGCAGGCCAGGATGCCATTGGCCCTCTTGGCTGCCTGGGCACACTGCAGGCTCATGTTCAGCCTACCATCAACCAGCACCCCCAGGTCCCTCTCTGCCTGGCTGCTCTCCAGCCACTCTGACCCCAGCCTGTAGCACTGCCTGGGGTTGCTGTGGCCAATGTGCAGCACCTGGCACTTGGATGTGTTCAATCTCATGCCCTTGGACTCTGCCCATCTGTCCAGCCTGTCGAGGTCCCTCTGCAAAGCCTCTCTGCCCTCCAGCAGATCAACTCCTGCCCCCAGCTTGGTGTCGTCCACAAATTTACTGATGATGGACTCAATGCCCTCATCCAGATCATCAATAAAGATGTTGAAGAGCATGGGGCCCAGTACTGATCCCTGGGGCACACCACTAGTGACTGGCTGCCAGCTGGATGTGGCACCATTCACCACCACTCTCTGGGCTCAGCCTCCAGCCAGTTCCTAACCCAACACAGTGTGATCCTGTCCAAGCCATGAGCTGACAGCTTGGCCAGGAGTTTGTTCTGGGGGACAGTGTCAAAGGCCTTGCTGAGGTCCAGGTAGACCACATCCACAGCCTGCCCCACATCCACCAGGCAGTCACCAGATCATAGAAGGAGATCAGGTTGGTCAGGCAGGACCTGCTGTTCCTCAATCCATGCTGGCTAGGCCTGAGCCCATGGCCATCCTGTAAGTGCTGTGTGATTGCACTCAAGATGACCTGTTCCATAACCTTGCCTGGCACTGAGGTCAGGCTGACAGGCCTATAATTCTCTGGCTCATCCAACTGGCCCTTCTTGTGGATGGGCACCACGTTGGCCAGCTTCCAGTCATCTGGGACCTCTCCTGTGAGCCCAGATCCCCTCCAACCTGGGGAATCTGATTTAGATACACCTGGAAACACACACACACACCAAAAATCAGTGCAACAAAATAAATCTTCACTACAGAAGCATTTTTCATACAGCAGATCCTGCCCAAAGAGCAGATGGACAAGAGACAGAGCTCAACCACAACCTGGAATGGATACAGGATGTGAAAACCTCCATGGAGATAGGACCACAGAACAGTACTGCTTGGAAGAGACCTCAAAGCTCATCCAGTTCAACCCTCAGAGACAAGCAGAGGGCAAAAAAGCCACCAAAAAACCCCAACCCCTTTACCACCCAAGAAGGTCCTTGTTTGAACACCCTGTACCTTGAAGCCACTCCTTGGCAGAAATCTTCCACAAATATTTAATGATCCATTCAAAATAAGGCTTTTCTTTATATTTTTTTTTGCTTTGATTTTCAGCTTTTTGAGCCATTTAAGCAAATCTTCAGGCAGTTTTGTCCTGCCCAGTAGCTGTGGGTATTGATGGAGGAAGTGGGGAGAAGACAGTGGTTAGCTAAAAGAGGTAAAAAAGCAGCAAAGCCAAAACACCAACATGCATGCAAGCTTTGTTTTGGTTTTTCTTTCCTTGCCTCCTTTGAAAGTCAAGAGGTGCATTAAAGTAGCTGCATCTAATCACTGTTTATAGAGGGGCTGGCAGGGAAAGGCAAGAGCTATAAACAGCCTTTTAAATCCCTTTTCCCAGCATCATGCTTTAACAACGTTCCTACAGAGGTCTCTTCAACAGCAGCAGCATGCTCGGGGGCAGGGAGCCAGAGCTATTTTGCATGGGGGAGAAGGGAGAAGGAAAGAGGTGCCTGGGTCCCACAGCCACACTGGAAGAGGTTGCTCAGGCTGAGGGAGCTGGGGGTGTTCAGCCTGGAGAAGACAAGGCTCTGGGGAGACCCAATAGCAACTTTCTAGTACCTGAAGGGGGCTACAGGAGGGATGGAGAGAGACTGTTTGCAGAGGCCTGCAGTGATAGGACAAGGGACAATGGCTTCAAACTAGAGAAGAGCAGATTTAGACTGGATGTTAGAAACAAGTTCTGCACCATGAGGGAGGTGGTTGAGGGCCCCATCCCTGGAGATACTCAAGGTGAGGCTGGACAGGGCTCTGGGCAACCTGAGCTAGTTGAGGATGTCCCTGCTGACTGCAGAAGGGGTTGGACTGGGTGACCTTTGGAGGTCCCTTCCAACCCAGACCATTCTGTGATACTGCAGCCCAGCCTGACCCTCCTAAAGCCTTGGGTGGACAAAGTTTGTCATCTCCACGTGGATTTGCTCATGGTTGGTGTGACACTGCCCTCTCCTGAGCAGAAGGAACTCGCTCAGCTTCACAGCCAGCTCCATACAATCATCTTGGAGAGAAAAAAAAAAACCAAACAGCCCTGAGAAAAGACCCTGCTAGAAGGGGAGAAGCCAAGACACCACTCACCTCACAAGAACTGCAAGTTAGCAGCAGCAACTGCACCAGGATGAGCCACCACAGTCCCCTCTTCACCCACCGTTTGGCCTCCTTAAAGCACAATTAGCAACAGCTGAAGCCCCAGGAAGCCTCTTTATGGCCACAGCCAGGTGGAAACCATCTCTTCATCTCAGTATGAGGCAGAAGGTGCTAAGCAGCTCATTAAAAGACTTTTGGGCAGGAGCTCAGCCCCTCTGGATCCATCTCCTCAAGAAAAAGGAGGTTCAAACCAGGACCACAGCCTCCAAGGAAAGCAGGTTCCTACACCCCCTGTCTGCTGCTGTCAGGATGAGCACCAAGGCTCCACCCACATCCAACTCTTTTAATGTTAGTGATCCCCCCACACCTTCACACACAGAGCCTGTAGCTGCAGAGCCTTTCAAAGGTGCAACCATAGCCTTTCATCCACCCTCTTAAGAAGACTCACAAAGCAAGTTCAGGGACAATATTCCCTATAGATGTCTCTGTTAAAAGGGGACCCAGACCTAACTTCCAGTACCTGTGAGCATCAAAGTGCAAACAACAACGGTGAAGGAGCCAGCTGCTACCACCTATGGCTGGGTGGGAACCATCTTGGCTTCAACCCATGACACCATTTGCAACCCTGAGTTACTGGAACCCACACTTTCATATATACAACAACAAGTCCCTAAAAATACCAATTCTGGTGACTTTAGGGCACCCACTTGGACTCAAATGTGCATGGATGTCTTGTGGAGAAAAGTAGGACAAATTGGACATCAGAAAGAAGCTCTTCACTATGAAGGTGCTGGAACACTGGAACAGGTTGCCCAGGGAGGTGGTAGAAGCCCCATCCCTGGAGACATTTAAGGTCAAGCTTGGTGGGGCTCTGTGCAACCTGGCTCACTGAAGGGAGGGTTGAACTTGATGGCCTTTAAAGGTCCCTCCCAACCCATTCTATGCTGATTCTATGAAACAGTCCTTGGCCCATGCAGCTGCTTCCAGTATCTCACTCTCCATCTCTTCACTATCTCCATCCCCTCCTGGTTGATAAAAGCAATCTGTTGCCTTGCAAAATCAAAACCCCCAACAAACCTAACCCCTTTAGCATTCATTCCAAGCCAGCAGTTTCTGAATCTCCACCCTGGCACCAAACCAACTGATCCAAGCAGAGCTCCTGTTCCCGGTGCTGCTCCTTGGCACCGCGCAGGACAGCTCTCAGTCACGCTTCACCTTCCAGCATGGAACTCAGGGCAGGGAAAGAGCAGAACCTGCTTCTTGACTAAGGAAAAAAGTACAGCTTGACAGAGACACCCACTCTAAAATTAACTCTGCCTCCAAAGCAGAGCTTCTCTTTGCCACCTTCTTAAATCCCAGAGGAATATTCCGCAGCTAAATAATATCGCCGGAGTGTCGTCGCTGAGATGCTTCAGGTCTTGATGGAGGGGAGTAATGGAGGGCAGGGGGGATGGGGAAGGAGGATTTAAGGATTCAGGATGCATGGCTAAAGGCTGGGTCATGCATTAATGGACTTTTTTCCCAGAGCAATAATCTGATGAGTGGTGAACATAGAGGTGCCAGCCAAAATGCAAGGCAGGAAATCCATTTACTTCAGCTCCTTCTTCAGCCAAGTGCAAGCCAGCAATCTGGAAGAAGCACCACTGTGCAGCATCACTGTGATCCCAACCCGCCCCCCCCCCAAAACCAAACCAAACCAAACCAAACCAAACCAAGCTCTTCCAGATCAAGCACCACTCTAACTTTTACTCCTTCACCAGCCACAGCCTAAATTACATGGCATCCAGCATCCAAAGAGCACTGCCGGGTTTAATGTTTCGTAGATTCAGAGGTTCACAGAACGATTTGGGTTGGAAGGGACCTTACAGAGAGTCCAGTTCCAACTCCCTCCCTCCCACAACAGGCACAGGGACACCTGCCCATGTTCTCCACGTAGGGCAGAACTTTCTGACAGAGAAAAAAAAACCCACCACTAAACACCTTGAAGTGCTCTCTGAGTGAGCATTTCCTGCGTGCAGGGACAAAGGACCAGCCCTCCCCCCCCCCCCCCAAACCTCCCCAAAGAACCATATGTCGATTTTTAATGCTTATTCTCTTTTTATTTCCACACACTCACACACCCCCTGCAGCATGGTCAGGATCATTCTGCTCATCTCTCCATAATCCCTTTCCCAACCTCAAAATAACCTTTAAGCCGCCACAATCACGCCAAGCGCTAAGAGCTGAAGTGTCCAAACCCACCTCTACTAAACCCCTCCCCGGCAGAGCAGGGGGAGTTTGGCAGGGTGGTGCCGGTTTATTGTTTGCCTTGGGCTTGGTTGGTTTTGAGGGTGTTTGTTTTTTTTTCCCCCTTTTCCTTTTTTTTTCTGGCTGAAGAATCCCCATTTCCACCACGCCGAGGGGTGAAATTTCACAGCCTTCAACGGCAGGAATTGCTACAGCAGACCTTTTCCAGGGGAAGGCTCAGATTCCCACTGCAACTCCTCCAACGCCGCCCAGTTGTTTTTTTTTCTCTCCTGGGCGGTGAAGCTACAGGACTTGGGAAAGAGCTTCAAGAAAGCAGCAAGGAGATGACTCCCATTTCCCCACCCCCACCCCCTCTTTCTTTCCCTTCAATGACTCCTTTCTCTGACCAATTTCTTTGCCAAGCATCAAGACAAAAATACAACACCCTCTACCTTTCACCCTCTCCCTTCCTCCCTCTCCCTGTCTCTGCTCAGCGCTGGCAAGAAATTTGGGGTCCTTAAACACAGGGGTGGTGTCACTTAAAAAAGAAACCCGCACAGGGCATCCTTCAGGGGGTGCTAGGAAGGTTTGGGTGCTGGATGCTCCTCCACAGGGCAAGCAGAATAAACCTCCCTTTTGGGAGGTGTTGCTGCCTCGGGGGTTTTACGGCACCGGACAGCCCCCGGGGGCCGCGGGACACTGCGGGTGTCAATATTTTGGGAGCGGTGTTTGAAAATGAAGCATTACCTGTAAAACAAGTACAGCCTAAAGGGGGTGGCCAGATCCACACCCTGGCAACTGGGAGGGGGTAGAGGGTAGTGGAGTGGTCCTGTAGGCACAAGGGGCTACCCCAGGACTCCTCCTCAGGTGGGTGCCCACCCATGTCCCTCACTATATGGTAGCAGCCTAGCGCATCCCAACTTTGCTTGGGATGCTCCCAGCCAAGTAAAGGCTTTCGGGGGGGGGGGGGGGGGGGGGGGCTGTGGGGGGTGTGACACACACAGTTTTGAGGGGCATGGAAGCCAAATTAATGCCTTTTGGGGGAGGGAACACCCTCCGGGGGGGGGGAAATCTTTGGGGGGGGGGAAATAAACGCCTCTTGGGGGGAATAAACACCTTTTTAGACAACAGAGCACCTTCTGGGGGGGGGGGTCAAACCTGGCATATCTGTCAGACACTCACGCCACCCCACCCACCCCCGCGCTCAGCATCATTCCCCCCCCCTCCCAGAGGCACCTAGCACACACACACACCCCACAGATAAAGGCAGGGGAAGGGGAGGATGTAAAACAGGCCACCCCTTCCTCCCAGTCCAACCTTTACCTGCCACCGCTGGGAAATCCTCCAGGTCTCCGAACCCCCGAGGGAGGAGGGGAACCCCTGCCCCGCCGAGCGGTGTTCCCCTCTCTACCCAGCACCCTGGCAGCAGAAGGTGGGATGGGGCAGCGAAGGGCAGGGAAGGAGGGAGGTGGCACCACCGTGTCCCTGTCCCCGCAGCCCGGCACGGCTCAGCTCGGCTCCGCCGCCCGCTCCCGGCAGCGGGGCGGGGGCTGGGGCGGGCGGCTCCGCCCCGGACAGCGGCAGCAGCAGAGGCTGGAGGAGGAGGAGGAGGAGGAAGAAGAAAAGGAGGAGGAGAAGACAGGCTGCACCCAAAGGCTTGTCGCTCTCTTTTTTTAGGGGTGTTCCTGCGGGGCTGAGCCTGGCTGCGAGCAGCTCCGGGGTCTGCTCCTTACTATCAAGTGGTAGGACAAGAAGAAATGGCCTCAGGGGAGGTTTAGGTTGGAGATTAGGGAAAATGTCCTTCCTGCAAGAGTGATCAGGGATTGGAACAAGCTGCCCAGGGGTGGTGGTGGAGTCACCGTCCCTGAAGGGGTTAAAAAAATGTGTAGACCTGGCAGTTTGGGACAGAGTTTAGTGGGCATGGTGGGGTTGGGCTGACAGTTGGACTTCATGAATCCTAGAGACCTCAGAATCATAGAGACACCGTAAGGAGGTGTTGTCCAACCTTTATTCTGAGGTTCTATGGTCCTATGAACGCTTTCAGCAGTTGGGTGCCCGCAAGGGGATGTGTCCAAAGCGTGCTCTGGACTTAGTTCCTGCACGGTGCAACAGGGTGGTACAGGGTGAGAAGGAAGTCCAGGGCTGCCCAGCACTGTGGATGAAGCACAGAGTCACAGGGTCAGAATCACAGAATGTTAGGGGGCTGGAAAGCTCATCCAGCCCAACCCCCTGCCAGAGCAGGAGCACCTAGAGCAGATCACACAGGAACACATCCAGGTGGGTCTTGAATATCTCCAGAGAGGAGACTCCACAACCCCCCTGGGCAGCCTGTTCCATTCTCCTGTCACACTCACAGGGGGAAAAATTCTTCCTCCTGTTTCCATGGAACTTCCTATGCCTCAGCTTCCACCCAGTGCCCCTTGTGCTGTCACTGGGCATCACCCAGCAGAGCCTGACTGTGAAACTGCACTGCAGCCTTTGTGTGAGCAACTTGCTACTTATTGGCCATGCTCTGTCATTTTGGCCTCTTCTGTCTGCTAGTCAGCCATTTCCCACCATTTGCATAGAATCACAGAATGACAGAATCGTTAAGGTTGGAAAACACCTCTAAGATCATCGAATCCTAGCATCAACCCAACACCCCCATGGCCATTAAACCTTCTCCCAACCAGCCCTGGCCACAGGTTTCTTGAACACCTCCAGGGATGGGGCCTCCACCACCTGCCTGGGCAGCACATCCCAATCCCTGACCACTCTGGCAGCAAAGAAATTCTTCCTAATATCCAACCTAACCCTCCCCTGGTGCAACTTGAGGCCAGTTCCTCTCATTCTATTGCTTGTTACTTGGGAGAAGAGCCCAACCTCCACCTCACTCCAAGCTCCTTTCAGGGAGTTGCAGAGAGCAACAATTTCTGGCCCATTCTTTCTGCAGTTTGGCCATTTTCCACCGTTTTGGCTCACGCTTTGAGGCAGTTCTGGAGGAATGCATCGTCCAAATGGTGCAAAGGGAGGAGATGTGCTGTCACCATGACAAGCCAGTGAGTGATAGAGGCCAGGCTCATCTTGCTCAAGGCAGATAAAACCAACAGCTCACTAACAACCCTCTCTATATTCCTAAGAGGAGTAGAAACAACCCCAAAGAAGAAAAGAAGGCTCCAAGGAGACCTTAGAGCAGCCCTCCAGTACCTGAAAGGGGTTTACAAGAAAGCCTGGAAGGGACTTTTGACAAGGGTGTGCAGTGATAGGATGAGGAACAATGGGTTGAAGCTGGAAGAGGGGATACTGAGACTGGAGATTTTAGGAAGAAATTCTTGACAGTGAGGGTGGGGAGACAGTGGAACAGTGTTGCTCAGGGAGGCTGTGGGTGCCCACTCCCTGGAGGTGTTCAAGGCCAGGTTGGATGAAGCCTTGAGCAACCTGGGCTGGTGGGAGGTGTCCCTGTCCATAGCAGCAGGGTTGGAACTGGATGAGCTTTAAGGTCCCTTCCAAACCAAATCATTCTATGAATCCACGAAAAAAAAACAAACAAACCAACCAACCACTCATCAGCATGAAAAATTTGCCTGGAGGGAAGAACTGGAGGTGACAAATCAAGACATAAAGTCTGATTCAAGGTGCTGAGCCCCAGCAGAAGACACGTGGGGTTGGGTTACAGGCAGGGCTCCTGGTAGCTCTTTGCCAGCCTCTTTTTGTAGAATCATAGAACCATAGAATTGTCAGGGTTGGAAGGGACCTCAAGGATCAGCCAGTTCCAACCTCCCTGCCAAGGGCAGGGACACCTCACACCAGAGCAGTCTGCTCACAGCCACATCCAGCCTGGCCTTCAAAACCTCAAGGGATGAGGCTTCCACCACCTCCCTGGGCAACCTGTGCCAGGCTCTCACCACCCTCATGGGGAAGAACTTCTTCCTCACATCCAATCTCAATCTACCCATTTCTATTTCTTTTCCACCCCCCCAGTCCTATCACTCCCTGACACCCTCAAAAGTCCCTCCCCAGCTTTCCTGTAGTCCCCTGCAGATACTGGAAGGCCACAAGAAGGTGTCCTCAGAGGCTTCTCCTCTCCAGACTGCACAACCCCAACTCCCTCAGTCTGTCTCCATAGCAGAGCAGCTCCAGCCCTCTGCTCCTCCTCGTGGCCCTGCTCTGGACACCTTCCAGCACCTCCAGATCCTTCCTGGAACAGAGGCTCCAGAGCTGGACACAGTGCTCCAGGTGTGGTCTCAGCAGAGTGGAGCAGAGGGGCAGAATCCCCTCCCTGGCCCTGCTGGCCACACTTCTCTTGCTGCAGCCCAGGCTGTGCTTGGCTTTCTGGGCTGCATCAAGAGTTCCTTACAGGACTGCTGACTGCAGGCATTTCCAAATCAGAAGTTCCCTCAGAGCTGTGATTACCTTCAATCCTGATGAGAATACATCCCATGTGATGTATTTAATCTGCTGCCTGCTCGCTGGGTTCATTGCTGAGCTTTAGGATGCGTTTTCCAACAGGGGGATGTGCAGGGGGATAACCCAAGACACTGCAGGTATTTGGAGGCACATGAAGTCATGGCCATAGATCTTTGTGAAAACACCAGGGATGAATTTTTGCATGCTTGGGATGGTTTCCCTTTCAATTTCAGCTTGCTGTTTGCAAAGATCAAGGAGGTGGGGGGAGGGAAACTAAAAAAAAAAACAACAACCAAATAAAATATATTTCCTCCTGGCACCAGGAGAAAAACATTCTTCTAAACTTGTGGGGTTCCAGAAAGACTGCAGCTGCTCCTAATGTCAGGCAGTGATTTGCTTTTCAACATCCATTTGCTGAGCAAAAGGCCTCCAAAAAAAGATCAGACCTTGCACATTTTCAGAATGTTTCTTCAACTTGGCTGCTTGAAGCCAACAAAGGCTCCCACCAGGGATGCAAAACAGAGGAAGCCTCCCTCCAAGCAGCTGAAGAGAGGAAGGAAGAGCAGAAAGACCAAGTTCAGCAAGACCAAGGGCAAGGTTCTGCAGCTTGGTCGGGGCAATGCCAGGCTCTGATACAGGCTGGGCAGGGACTGGCTGGAGAGCAGCCCTGGAGAAAAGGCCTTGGGGGTGCTGGGGGAGGAGAAGCTCACCAGGAGCCAGCAGTCAGCACTTGCAGCCCAGAGAGCCAACCACAGCCTGGGTTGCAGCAAGAGAAGGGTGGCCAGCAGGGCCAGGGAGAGGATTCTGCCCCTCTGCTCCACTCTGCTGAGACCACACCTGGAGCACTGTGTCCAGCTCTGGAGCCTCTGTTCCAGGAAGGATCTGGAGGTGCTGGAAGGTGTCCAGAGCAGGGCCACGAGGAGGAGCAGAGGGCTGGAGCTGCTCTGCTATGGAGACAGACTGAGGGAGTTGGGGTTGTTCAGTCTGGAGAAGAGAAGCCTCTGAGGACACCTTCTTGTGGCCTTCCAGTATCTGCAGGGGGTACAGGAAAGCTGGGGAGGGACTTTTGAGGGTGTCAGGGAGCGACAGGACTGGGGGGGATGGAGCAAAACTAGAAATGGGTAGATTGAGATTGGATGTGAGGAAGAAGTTGTTCCCCATGAGGGTGGTGAGAGCCTGGCACAGGTTGCCCAGGGAGGTGGTGGAAGCCTCATCCCTGGAAGATTTGAAGGCCAGGCTGGATGTGACTGTGAGCAGCCTGCTCTATTGTGAGGTGTCCCTGCCCATGGCAGGGAGGTTGGAATTGGATGATCCTTGAGGTCCCTTCCAACCCTGACAATTCTATGATTCTATGACTTCCCATCCTTGCCCAAAATTCTAGCTTCACCTCAATCATGGAATGATTTGGGTTGTAAGGGACCTTCAGAGGTCATCTAGTTCAACACCCCTGCAGGAAGCAGAGACATCTTTATTAAGATTGCTTACAAGGCCATGTAGCTATAGGACAAAGGACAATGGTTTGAAACTAGAGCAGGAGAGATTTAGGTTGGGCATTAGGCACAAGTTCTGTGAGGGTGGTGGAACACTGGAACAGGTTGCCCTGGGAGGTGGTTGGGGCCCCATCCCTGGAGATATTCAAGGTGAGGCTGGACAGGGCTCTGGGCAACCTGAGCTAGTTGAGGATGTCCCTGCTGACTGCAGAGGGGGTTGGATTGGATGACCTTTGGAGGTCCCTTCCAACCCAGACCACTCTGTGATTCTATGATTCTGTAGCTGTATAATTCTGATTCTATGCTTCTATGATTTTCTGGTTCTATGATTCTATGATCAGGTTGCTCAGATCCCCATCAAGGCTGACAATGAATGTCTCCAGGGATGAGGCCTCCACCACCTCCCTGGGCAACCTATTCCAGTGTTCCACCACCCTCACAGTAAAGAACTTCTTCCTAATGTCCAATCTAAATCTCCCCTGCTCTAGTTTCAAACCATTGTCCCTTGTCCTACTGCTACAGTCCCTCCCCAGCTTTCTTGTAGGTCCTTTGCAGGCACTTTGGCTGCTAAAGGCCATACACTGTCAATAAAAAGTCACTGAGAGGCCAACAGAGGGAAATTTCAAGTGGATTTTGAGATAACTTGTAGGAAAATTCTGTCTTGGGAAAGCTGTTTTCAGGTTTGAAATGTTCCTTACCACATGCTTAGAGCCTTGAACGCTCAAAGCTGTTTTAAATATTCCCTTTTGGCAGAGCTGGGATTTCTGCTGTGCTCATTCAGAGAGTCATAGAACTGTTAGAGCCATAGAATTGTCAGGGTTGGAAGAGACCTCAAGGATCATCCAGGTCCAACCCCTGCCATGGGCAGGGACACCTCACAACAGATCAGGTTGCTCACAGCCACCTCCAGCCTGGCCTTCAAAACCTCCAGGCATGAGGCTTCCACCACCTCCCTGGGCAACCTGTGCCAGGCTCTCACCACCCTCATGGGGAACAACTTCTTCCTAACATCCAATCTCAATCTCCCCACTTCTAGTTTTGCTCCATCCCCTCCAAGTCCTACCACTAACCCCCATCCTAAAAAGTCCCTCCCCAGCTTTCCTGTAGCCCCCTTGAGATACTGGGAGGCCACAAGAAGGTCTCCTGGGAGCCTTCTCTTCTCCAGACTGCACAACCCCAATTCCCACAGTCTGTCCTCATAGCAGAGCAGCTCCAGCCCTCTGCTCATCCTCGTGGCCCTTCTCTGGACACACTCCAGTGGCCTTTCACAGCCTGAGTCTTTCCTGACACGCTTAGTGAAGGGTTAAACATGGTCCAGAAGGGAAGTTTTTCTTCTCTGGAGACTGGAGAGCTGAGCCTGCAAAAGGGCACAGTTCTAGAGGAGATGGTGCTTTGGGTTTTTTGGAAGGGTGGAACAGTGAGAGAGAGGCTGCAGTTTCCTGTGGGGACAGGAATAAGCTTTAACCCTCCTCCAAGATTCTTCTACCTCTTTGTAGGTAGAAGAAAACTTTTCCTCCTTCCATGCTCACAGGAAGGCTTTGCTGGAGGAAGATTTGCCTGAGCCTATCTCCTGACTCAGCCATGGATCTTTTGTGGTGTCACAATCTGCCTTGTGCCTCCACATACATCAGAGTTTTTTCACTTGGCTTCTGCCACCTCTCTGGGCAGCCTGGGACAGGCTCTCACCACCCTCAGTGTCAAAACTTGCTTCCTTCTGCCTAATCTGAATCTCCCTCTTTTGAGTTTCACACCATCACCCCTTGTCTTGTCACAACAGGCTCTGCTCAAAAGTCTGTCCCCAGATTTATTCTTGGCCCCTTCAAGTACTAAAAGGCCACCAGAAGGTCTCCCTGGAGCCTTCTCTTCCCCAGGATGAACAACCTCAACTCTCCCAGCCTGGCCTCACAGCAGAGGGCTTCCAGCCCTCCCACCATGGCTGTGGCCTCCTCTGGCCCTGCTCCAACAGGTCCCTGCCTGTGCTGAGGACTCCAGAGCTGCCCCAGCACTGCAGGTGGGGTCTCAGCAGAGCACAGCAGAGGGGCAGAATCCCCTCCCTGCCCCTGCTGCCCACACTGCTGGGGATCAGCCCAGCACAGGGCTGGCTCTGGGCTGGCAGTGCTCAGTTCTGGCTCACCTCCAGCTTTTCACCCCCCAGCACCTCCAAGTCCTTCTCCACAGGGCTGCTCTCCAGCCCTTTATCTCCCAGCCTGTCCCAACCCAGGTGCAAAGGTGTTGCATTTGGCTTTGTTGAACCTCATGAGGTTCCCCTGTGCCCACTCCTCAAACCTGCCCAGGTGCCTCTGGATGGATCCTGTCCCTTTGGTGTGCCAGCCACACCACTCAGCTCGGTGTGGTCAGGCTTTTGCAGAAGAATCAAACAAAGCATGGAACAATCAAGGCCAAAGTTACCTAGAAGATGTCTGGCAGGAAGCAAGGCAAGGTGTGTAAATCTGTCTGTGCATGGCAGGGAAGGCAGCAGGAGGTAAACCCCCACCACAGCTGCTCTGTAGCCTGCAGCATCTGAGCAGTCCTGGGCTGAAGGGAAGGAAGCCTGGTAAGGGACACTATTGTTTTCCCCATGCAAATACTCAGGGAATGCAGGGCAAACAGGAGGGAGATTTGTCCTTTCCTGTGTTTGTGCTCCAAATATTTTCATTAAGATGCCTTTTTTCCCAACTCCTTCTCCATGGCCTTCATGCCTCTGTGAAGTCCAAGGGGGCTGCTGATTGCAAGTGTGCCCCTAGGCACTGTTGTTTTACCATAGCCATGTTGACAGGGAGAACTTGCAGAGCTGATTTGCTGTCACAGGATCACAGATCACAGGATGTTAGGGGTTGGAAAGGACCTCTGGAGATCGTTGAGTCCAACCCCTCTGCCAGAGCAGGACCATAGAATCCAGCACAGGTCACACAGGAATGCATCCAGATGGGTCTGGAAAGTCTCCAGAGAAGGAGACTCCACAACCTCTCTGGGCAGCCTGTTCCAGGGCTCTGTGACCCTCCCAGTGAAGAAGTTCCTCCTCATGTTGAGGTGGAACCTTCTGTGCTGGAGTTTATACCCATTGCCCCTTGTCCTATCCCAGGGTGCAACTGAGCAGAGCCTGTCCCCTCCCTCCTGACCCCCAGCCCTCAGATATTTACAAACATTTATTAAATCCCCTCTCAGTCTTCTCCTCTCCAGACTAACCAGCCCCAGGACTCTCAGCCTCTCCTCACCAGGCAGTGCTCCAGGTCCCTTCAGCATCCATCTAGCCCTCCCTTGGACTGTCTCCAGCAGATCCCTGTCCCTCCTGAACTGGGGAGCCCAGAACTAGATGCAATATTCCAGATGAGATCTCAGCAGGGCAGAGTAGAGTGGGAGGAGAACCTCCCTCCATCTGCTGGACACACTCCTCTGTATTTCAACTTCTCTCTCATTTCCCACCCCTCTCCCCCTTCTTCCCCCCCCCCCCCCAATTTGGTCTGCCCCACAAATCCATTCAAGGCTTCCATCCCTGCAGCAAGAGCAGTGGTGGTCTTAGGAGCCCCAAAGAGGGGCTCACTGAGGGCAAATATGTGACTTGTTTGATGTTACCCAGCAACTAGAGGCCAAGGTATGGTTTGCCTGCACAGCCAGGAAACACTTTGCTTGTTTGCACAAGAGCTGTGTTTGCCTGCTCTGTGGTAGGTTAACCAGCACCCCCACAGCCCTTCCAGGGGAGAGGATGAATAGGCTTAAACAGGAGGAAAGCCACTGGCAGGGATTATTGCTGCAGGTAAATCAGGTCCCAGCCACCCTCAGTCTCCCTTTAGCATTGCACTGAACTCCGGCTCGGAGGAGGGACTGTGACCGTATCAATGACCCAAAAAAGTCACGCAAAACGGGGTGGGGAAAGGGCAAAACCAGGACTAATTTTATCCTGGCACAGCCTGGAAGAGAGAAATAGAGTCAGCACCCTGCATCCCTTCCCCATCCTCAGCATCAAATCGTTTGTGGCATCTCATCAGTACAAAATTAGCCCTGAGCGGCTGGAAGTCACCACAAAGCCACTTGAGAAGACAAACAAGCAGCTTTTGTTTTGAGCTGTTAGGAGAAAGAGATTCAGAGATTCATAGGATGGTTTAGGTTGGAAGGCACCCTGAAGATCACTCAGTTTCAATGCCACAGCCATGGGCAGGGATACCTCCCACCAGCCCAGGTTACTCAAGGCCTCACTCATTCAGCCTGGCCTTGAACACCTCCAGGGAGGGGACATCCACAGCTTCCCTGGGCAACCTGTTCCAGTGTCTCCCCACCCTACCTGGAAAGAATTTCTTCCTAATATGTGGTTTAAATCTGCCCTCCTCTGGCTCCAATCCATTCCCTCTCATCCTGTCACTCCCAGCCCATGGTAAAAGACCCTCTCCAGCTCTCCTGTAGCCCTTTCACATACTGGAAGGTTGTTCTAAGTTCTCCCTGGAGCCTTCTCATCTCCAAGTTGAACAGCCCCAACTCTCCCAGGCTGTCTCCATAGGGGAGGTTCTCCAGCCCTCTGATCATCTTTGTGGTGCTTCTCTGGACCAGCTCCAACATTTCCATGTCTCTCTTATGCTGGGGGCACTAAGAACAGAGCAGAGGGGCAAATCCTCTCCCTGTCCTGCTGCTCTCACTGCTTTGGTTGCAGCCCAGCACAGGGCTGCTTTCTGGGCTTCCAGCAACCACTGCCAGCTCCTGTTGAGTTTATCATAAACTGAGATCCCCAAGTCCTCCTCAAGAAGGACATTGTTCCATGCCTTTGTAACTAGACCCTTCCCAGCTTTCTTGCAGGCCTCCTTCAGGTGCTGGAAGGCAAGGAGAAAGTGATAAACATCTCTCCATCTGATGTCTTTATTGCAAGCTAGGTGCTCCTTTGCTCCAGGGATAGTGTCCAAATAGAGGCTGGTTGACATGAATAGATGCAGACTGTGACATGAGGAGGACTGAGACTTGGGGGTGCTGGTGGATGAGAAGCTCAACAGGAGCTCTCAGTGTGCACTTGCAGCCCTGAAAGCCAATCAGATCCTGGGCTGCATCAGGAGAAGTGTGGCCAGCAGGTCAAGGGAGGTGATTCTCCCCCTCTACTCAGCTCTGGGGAGACCCAACCTGGAGTACTGCCTCCAGTTCTGGAGCCCCTACTACAAGAGGGATCTGGAGGTGCTGGAAGGTGTCCAGAGAAGGGCCACGAGGATGATCAGAGGGCTGGAGCACCTCTCCTATGAGGACAGACTGAAGGAGTTGGGGCTGTTCAGTCTGGAGAAGAGAAGGCTCCAAGGTGACCTCATTGTGGCCTTCCAGTATCTGAAGGGGGCTTACAGGAAGGCTGGGGAGGGACTTCTCAGGCTATCAGGGAGTAATAGGACTAGGGGGAATGGAATGAAGCTGGAGGTGGGGAGATTCAGGCTGGACATGAGGAGGAAGTTCTTCCCCATGAGAGTGGTGAAGCCCTGGAATGGGTTGTCCAAGGAGGTGGTTGAGGCCCCGTCCCTGGAAGTGTTTAAGAGCAGGCTGGATGAGGCTCTGGCCAGCCTGATCTAGTGTGGAGTGTCCCTGCCCATGGCAGGGGGGCTGGAACTAGATGATCCTTGTGGTCCCTTCCAACCCTGACTGATACTATGATACTATGATACTATAAGGTGTGTTAGCAGCTGGGCCCCACCAGGAATTTCTTCCTCTTCTTTCAGAGCTGAAAGGTGCAGTCAAGCCCTTGAACAGGCAAGTGGAGTACAGCTGGGCAAAGGTTAAGCAGCAGCCTTTGATCACACCCCAGCACAAGCCCCAGCTCCCTCCATCCTCCTCCAGATCAATCCCTTGGGAGCAAAGTGTGAAATTTCCCAGCAAGTGACTCTGAACTCAGAAGAAGAGGGTAAGGATAAAGCTGGCAAAGTCCAAACAGGAAGTACCATAGTATCACAGAACTGTTTGGTTGGAAAAGACCTTTAAGATCATGGAGTCAGAATTGTCAGGGTTGGAAGGGACCTCAAGGATCAGCCAGTTCCAACCCCCTGCCATGGGCAGGGACGCCTCACACCAGAGCAGGCTGCTCACAGCCACCTCCAGCCTGGCCTTCAAAACCTCCAGGCATGAGGCTTCCACCACCTCCCTGGGCAACCTGTGCCAGGCTCTCACCACCCTCATGGGGAACAACTTCTTCCTAACATGCAGTCTGAACTTACCTATTTCTAGTTTTGCTCTAAAACTTCCAGGGATGGGGATTCAGCCACCACCCTGGGCAGCCTGTTCCAGTGTTTGAGAACCCTTTCAGTGAAGAGATCTCTTCTAATGTCCAACCTAAACCTCCCCTGGTGCAACCTGAGGCCATTTCCTCTCATCCTATAGCTTATTCCTAGGGAGCAGACACTGTCTTCAGACAAGCAAAGAGGCAGTGTAAGGGTGGAGGAGGGGAAGAGGTTCATTGTGAAAGGTAAGATCTGGAGGAGCCTGGAGGAGTTTTTGTGGTGCTGGTAGGCCAATGACAAGGTGAGGGATCACAGACTCACAGAAACCTTCAGGTTGGAAAAGATCCTCAGGATCACCAAGTCCAACCCAGAACCCTACTCTGCAAGGCTCACCCCTAAACCATAGCCCCAAGCACCACATCCAAACCACCTTGAAACACATCCAGGCTTGGGGACTCCACCACCTCCCTGCCCAGCACATTCCAGTGCCTCACCACTCTTGCTGGGGAAAAAATTTCCTAATGTCCAGTCTAAACCTACCCAATGCCTGACTCCATCAATGTTTCTCAGGATGAAGAGTGCCCTGTCCCCTCCTTTGCATCCAAAGCCCTAAATGATGTTGCTCTATAGCAATGTCTCATGCAAACATCTCCTGGACTGACACCACAGCCCTTCAAAGGGCTTGGCTGGGGAAACATGGATCTGACCAATCCATCCACAGCCTCCTGGATGGAGGCTGAAGTGGGAGGCTGTTCATGATCTGGTACAGATGCCTCAGTTGATCAAGTCAGCCACTGCCACGAAGGGTACCAACATCTGAGTTGGGGACAAGTCTCAATCCTCTATCCCAGCCTTTTAACCTTTCAGTTGTTGGCATTTTATCCCACATTGGAAGTCACAAACCTGTCCAGAAGCCTCAGCTCCTGCTCTCAGAATGAAGCTCAGGATAAATACAGTTCTGCTACAGTGGACCAGGCCTGAATTAGTACAAAATCCCACATTGCCTCACACCTTGGCCTTCATTACCAAAGGTCTCCAAGTGCTGGAGGCAATTCATGGCTCCAACATGCAATTAGTGGAGCAGTGAAGTACATAACTGGGTCTAAGCCTGGCCTAGTGGCTTCCCTTCCCTTTGTTGAGGGACAGGGAGTTAGGAGCAGAAGTCTCACTCCCCATCCACCTAGGATCTGCAGAAGGCTTCACTCACACCAGCCACATGTTGTTAGCAGAAAGAGTATCACAGATTCATGGTTTGAGCTGGAAGAGACCTTAAAGATCATCCAGTTCCAACCCCCCTGGCATGGGCAGGGACACCTCCCACCAGCCCAGGTTGCTCAAGGCCTCATCCAACCTGCCCTTGAACATGTCCAGGAAGGGAGGCATCCACAACCTCCCTGGGCAACCTGTTCCAGTGTCTCACCACCATCACTGTAACAAATTTCCTCCAGTCTAAATCTCCCCTCTTCCAGTTCAAAGCCATTCCCTCTCAATCCATCACTACAAGTCCTTGTCAAAAGTCCCTTCCAGGCTTTCTTGTAGGTTCCCTTCAGGCCCTGGTGTAGATCTGTCCATATGAGGGTGTTTCAAGGAGGGAGGCATCTTCTCTAACAGACAGAAGAACCAAAGTGTATGAGGAAAGTGCCCCAGCCAGCAGCACTCAGCACTGGGAAGCAAGGCATGGCATTCCCCAGACCCTTCTGTGTATCCTCTTGGTACCAAGCATTGGTTTCCACCTCCTTTCCTCCACTATCACCACACAAACCAGCATCATGCAGATGACAGGTGTGCAGGTGGGACAGGTCTTTGGTCCTGCTACACAACCCTCAGTGCTCAAGGGTCAGGGGGATGCAATCAGACCACTCCAAGATGGTTATCATAGAATCACTGAATGGTCAGGGCCAGAGGTCCTCCAAAGGTCATCCAGTCCAACCCACTCTGCACTCAGCAGGGACATCCTCAACTAGATCAGCTTGCCCAGAGCCCTGTCCACCCTCACCTTCAATATCTCCAGGGATGGGGCCTCAACCACCTCCCTGGGCAACCTGTTCCAGTGTTCCACCACCCTCATAGTAAAGAAATTCTTCTTAACATCCAATCTAAATCTGCTCTGCTCTAGTTTGAAGCCATTGCCTCTTCTCCTGTCCCTGCAGGCCTCTGCAAACAGTCTCTCTCCATCCTTCCTGTAGCCCTCTTCAGGTACTGGCAGGTTGCTGTTAGGTCTCCCCAGAGCCTTCTCTTCTCCAGCCTGAACACCCCCAGCTCCCTCAGCCTGGCCTCACAGCAGAGCTGCTCCAACCCCCTGAGCATTTTCCTGGCCCTCCTCTGGACCTGCTCCAGCAGCTCCAGGTCCTTCCTGTGCTGAGGGCTCCAGACCTGCACCCAGCACTCCAGGTGAGGTCTCCCCAGAGCAGAGCCAAGTGGCAGAATCACCTCTCTGCCTCTGCTGCCAACGCTGCTTTGGCTGCAGCCCAGGCTGCCCTTGGCCTTCTGTGCTGCAAGCTCACACTGCCTGCTCCTGTCCAGCTTCTCCCCCCTCCCCAGCTCCCCCAAGTCCTTTTCCTCAGGGCTGCTTTCTATCCCCTCCTTTCCCATTATTGATAGTGAGGATTGTTCTATCCCAGGGGCAGAACCCTGCACTTGCTCTTGTGGAACCTCCTGAGGTTCATCTGGGCATAGAAGAGCTGAATTAAGATCAAACTGAAGCTCTTTAGAAGGATCCTTGTCCTCTCTGTTTTAAAGCCATTAAACCAGCATCCTCTTCACTCTCTGGTGGTTCCCTGAACCAAGGTAAAGGGAGGAAAATCCAGCCCTGAATATAAACAATTGGTGACAAACAAGACAACGTCAAGCCTCCAGCTCCTATTTTGAAGCATGCATTCAGCTGGAGGTGGGAACCAGCTACCCACCTACTGCCAGACTGTGTTTAGATCTATATTGAGGACTTCAAGGCAGGTAGGTGAAGCCGTGTCTGAACTAATGAGTCAAAATGATGGTGTTTAACAGCAGCTTCTAGATCCTAGCTGTGGTTCACTTGATAAACAAATGTGACTGAAAGGGAGAGAGAGACAAATCCATATTTGTCATCGTGTCAAGCAAGATTTCCCTGCCCTTGTGAGAAGGAGCTTCAATAAAAGTGCTTTCATCAGAGAGGATGAGTATGAAGACCAAAGCTTGTCTGCATCAAAATCAAGGTGGGCTTTGCTGGAGGATCTCCCCTCAGACTGAACCAGGGGAGGGTTAGGTTCACAGGATCCCAGG
Organism: Picus viridis; assembly: GCA_033816785.1. Classification (NCBI taxonomy): domain Eukaryota; kingdom Metazoa; phylum Chordata; class Aves; order Piciformes; family Picidae; genus Picus; species Picus viridis. The sequence goes on along the minus strand of CM066566.1, from coordinate 40,081,196 downwards.
ATGTAAGGGGTTGGAAGGGACCTCAGGAGATCATAGAGTCCAACCCCCCTGCCAAAGCAGAATCATAGAATCTAGCACAGGTCACACAGGAACACATCCAGATGGGGCTTGAAAGTCTCCAGAGAAGGAGACTCCACAACCCTTCTGGGGAGCCTGTTGCAGTGCTCTGTGACCCTCCCAGTGAAGAAGTTCCTCCTCATGCTGAGGTGGAACCTCCTGTGCTGGAGTTTCCATCCATTGTCCATTCTCTCCAGCAGATGCTTGTCCCTCCTGAACTGGGGAGCCCAGAACTGGATGCAATATTCCAGGTGAGGTCTCCTCAGGGCAGAGTAGAGGGGAAGGAGAACCTCCCTCCATCTGCTGGCCACACTCCTCTGAATGCAGCCCAGGATCCCATTGGCTTTCTTGGCCACCAGGGCATATTGCTGGCCCATGCACTCCCAGGTCCTTCTCCTCAGGGCTGCTCTCCAGCAGATCACCTTCCAACCTGTACTGGTGCAGGTTGGAGATTAGGAGAAATGTCTTTGCTGCAGGAGTGGTCAGGGATTGGAACAGGCTGCCCAGGGGGTGGTGGAGTCACCATCCCTGGAAGTGTTCAAAAAACACATGGCCGTGGCACACTGGGACATGGTTTAGTGAGCATGGCTGATGTTGGGTTGATGGTTGGACTTGCTGATCTTAGAGGTGTTTTCCAACTTCAGTGATTCTACAGTGACATTGAGCCTGGAAAGCAAACTCCAGCATCCTCCCAGGAGCTGCTTCCCAGCTTCCCCCACCACGCACTCAGGGCTGCATTGTTTCCTTCTGCTCCCTGCCCGCCCACCCTTTCTCTTTTCCCTTAACTGAAGCATTCATCAGAGGCTGCTGGGTGATGCCTTTGTTCTACACCTGCACATCAGAGAGCAGGAGAAGGTCTGGGCTCACAGCTCTTGTTCCTGCTGCCAACACAAATCTCTCCCCCTCCAGGAGGGCTTTCACCTGCTCCATCCCGTGCAAGGCTTTAGCCACCTTCCTATGGCTTTTTGGGGGGGTGATGTTTGTGTCTAAACACAGATAGGAGCACAATCAAACCTTTGATAGATGTGCCTGGGGCCTGTTAATATTAAACAACACCTTGGGGGTGATAGCTCTCTCTTTCTCCAGCCCCAGAGGAACCTACCACATTCTTCTCATAGCTTCTTTGCAGGTAGCTGAAATAAAATCTCTCACGGGGCAGCTCTGCCACAGACCTGCCTCAGGTCCCTGAACAAAGCCTCTCTTTTATTCAGCCATGCAAAGGGGGAACATCAGCTTGCTGATTATCTCCATCCCAGTGTTTGCTCAGATGGAGATGCAGGGTTTGAAGGTCTCTGTTGGGTGACCTCATACCAGGGGCTTTATCTGGAGGCTGGGATGAAAGAAGCCATCAGAGCCTCTGGGAAAGGCTGGCTGTGATGGAGCCTGCTTGCACAAACAATGCTGAAATGAAACCCCCACCGAGTTCAAAACCTCATTGTCTGCAGAAATGCTCCTTGGATCCATTTCCTATCCCTCTCTAATAAAGGCACAACAGATTTTCTTCCTGTTGCCATCTAAAGTGGTTCTGCATGATGGTGGTGGTGGTGCTGCTGCAGTGATTGATACAAATTTAATCTCTAAATTGCTTGTTTTGTGATGGGTGAAACACAGAGTGTGGGAGGTGCAGCTGAGTTCAGTTAGAGGAACAGAACCACAGAATGGGCTGGGCTGGAAGGGAGCTCCAAAGGGTCATCCAGTCCAACCCCCTCTGCACTCAGCAGGGACATCCTCAACTAGATCAGCTTGCCCACAGCCCTGTCCAGCCTCACCTTGAATAGCTCCAGGGATGGGCCTCAACCACCTCCCTGGGCAACCTGTTCCAGTGTTCCACCACCCTCATGGGGCAGAATTTGTACCTCACATCCAGTCTAAATCTGCTCTGCTCTGGTTTGAAGCCATTGCCTCTTGTCCTGTCCCTGCAGGCCTCTGCAAACAGTCTCTCTCCATCCTTCCTGTAGCCCCCTTCAGGTACTGGCAGGCTGCTATTAGGTCTCCCTGGAGCCTTCTCTTCTCCAGGCTGAACACCCCCAGCTCCCTCAGCCTGGCCTCACAGCAGAGCTGCTCCAACCCCCTGAGCATTTTCCTGGCCCTCCTCTGGACCTGCTCCAGCAGCTCCAGGTCCTTCCTGTGCTGAGGGCTCCAGACCTGCACCCAGCACTCCAGGTGAGGTCTCCCCAGAGCAGAGCAAAGTGGCAGAATCACCTCTCTGCCTCTGCTGCCAACGCTGCTTTGGCTGCAGCCCAGGCTGCCCTTGGCCTTGTGTGCTGCAAGCTCACACTGCCTGCTCCTGTCCAGCTTCTCCCCCCCAGCACCCCCAAGTTCTTTTCCTCAGGGCTGCTTTCCATCCCCTCCTCCCCCAGTCTGTATTGATAGTGAGGATTGGTCCAGCCCATCCAGCCCATCTCCCAAGCGAGATCTGGGCTCGCTCTGATGATGTCACAGCTAGTTAGACCCCCACAAAAAGTTGTTCTTCACACCAGCTTTGCAAAAGCCTCTGAAGTGCTCATTTTGCCCCATTCCCTGCCTAGCTAGCTCAGCTCAACACCTTGCTCTTCAGCACAGGGTGGGTCCCAGATCAGGTATGTGGCTGCCATCTGAGAGGTTCCCACAGCCCCAGCAGCGTGGAGAACCTGTTGGTCCCGTCTCACTTCCAGCTTCCTGCTCAACCTGCCAAGAGCTGAGCCCAGGAGCAGGCATCTCAGCCGGGCAGCCTCCGTGCCTGCTGGAGGATGGAAGGATTGAGGGCACCCTCAGCCAGTTTGCAGGTGACACTAAATTGGGTGGGATATTGATCTGCTGGAGGGTAGGAAGGCTTTGCAGAGAGATCTGGCCAGGCTGGCTGGATGGCCTGAGGTCAGGTGCATGAGGTTCCACAAGGCAAGTGCTGGGTCCTGCACTTGGGTCACAACAACCCCAAGAAATGTTCCAGGCTTGGGGCAGAGTGGTTGGAAAGTTGCCCAGCAGAAAGGAACCTGGGGGTGCTGGCTGAGCATGAGCCAGTAGTGTGCTCAGGTGGCCAAGAAGGCCACCAGCAGCCTGGCCTGGATCTCACATCATCCCCTCATGGTGAGGGCAGAGAAACATTCAGCCTCTCCTCCTTTCCTTCCTGCCCTGTCTTCCGCTGGCTTCATCTTGAGATTCCCCTCCTCTCCCTGGTCTAGGAGATTTTTTTTCCTGCTTCTTGTGTTCTCTGGCATTTCTAATGCTGTAAACACATCTCTTCATCTTGCCATGGCCAAGACTCCAAGCCAGAAGCAGTTACATGTCACTGCCAGACACCCCAAGCTCCATGTGGGCTTAGAAGCACCCCCAGCCACCACAGACTCAAAGAACTGTTTGGGTTGGAAAAGACCTCTGAGATCATTGAGTCCAAGCAACAACCCAACCCCACCATGGCCATTAAACCAAGTCCCCAAGTGCCATGGCTACAGGTTTCTTCAACACCTCTGGGGATGGGGACTCCACCACCTCCCTGGGCAGCCTCTTCCAATCCCTGACCACTCTGGCAGCGATGAAATTTTTCCTGCTCTCCAACCTAACCCTCCCCTGGCACTATTCCAGGCCGCTTCCTCTCCTATCACCTGAGACCAGGCAGAAGAGACCAAGCCCCACCTGGCTCCAACCTGCTTTCAGGGAGTTGTAGAGAGCAATGAGGTCTCCCCTCACCCTCCTGTTTTCCACAATAAACACCCCCAGCTCCCTCAGCAGCTCCTCCCCAGCCCTGTTCTCCAGACCCTTCCCCAGGTTCACTGCCCTTCTCTGGACACACTCCAGCTCCTCGATGTCCTCCTTGGAGTAAGAAGACCAAATCTGAAGCCAGGATTTGAGGTGTGGCCTCACCAGTACCTAGTACAGGAGCACCATCACTTCCCTATTCCTGCTGGCCACGCTGTTCCTGATCCAGGCCAGGCTGCTGGTGGCCTTCTTGGCCACCTGGGCACACTCCTGGCTCATTCTCATCCAGCTGTCAGCCAGCACCCCAGGGTTTTTTTTCTGCTGGGCAACTTTCCAACCACTCTGCCCCAAGCCTGGAGCATTGCTTGGGATTGTTGTGACCCAAGTACAGGATCCAGCACTTAGCCTTGTGGAACCACATACACCTGACCTCAGGCCATGCAGCCAGCCTGGATCTTTCTGCAGGTCCTTCCTACCCTCCAGCAGATCAATATCCCACCCAATTTAGTGTCACCTGCAAACTGGCTGAGGGTGCCCTCAATCCCTTCATCCAGGGGGTTGGACTTGAAGATGTCCAGAGGTCCCTTCCAACATCTAACATCCTGGGATCCTGTGACATAAATCACAGACTCATGGAATCATGGAATCATAGAGATTGTCAGGGTTGGAAGAGACCTCAAGGATCAGCCAGGTCCAACCCCCCTGCCATGGGCAGGGACATCTAACAATAGAGCAGGTTGCTCACAGCCACATCCAGCCTGGCCTTCAAATCTTCCAGGCATGAGGCTTCCACCACCTCCCTGGGCAACCTGTGCCAGGCTCTCACCACCCTCATGGGGAACAACTTCTTCCTAACATCCAATCTCAATCTCCCCACTTCTAGTTTTGCTCCATCCCCCCCAGTCCTATCACTCCCTGACACCCTCAAAAGTCCCTCCCAGCTTTCCTGTAGCCCCCTTCAGACACTGAAAGGCCACAAGAAGGTCTCCTCAGAGCCTTCTCTTCTCCAGACTGAACAACCCCAATTCTCTCAATCTGTCCTCACAGCAGAGCAGCTCCAGCCCTCTGCTCCTCCTCGTGGCCCTGCTCTGGACACCTTCCAGCACCTCCAGATCCTTCCTGGAACAGAGGCTCCAGAACTGGACACAGTGCTCCAGGTGTGGTCTCACTAGCGTGGAGCAGAGAATGGGAGAATCACCTCCCTTGAGCTGCTGGCCACCCTTCTCTTGCTGCAGCCCAGGCTGTGCTTGGCTTTCATAGAATCATGGATTCATAGAATCATAGAATCATGGATTCATTGAATCATAGAAAAATGGAATCATAGAATCATGGATTCATAGAATTATAGAATCATGGAATCACAGAATCATAGTATCATAGGATCACAGAATGGTCCAGGCTGGAAGGGACTTCCAAAGGTCATCCAGTCCAACCTTCCCACAATCCGCTGGGACATCCTCAACTAGATCAGGTTGCCCAGGGCCTCTTCTAGCCTATGGATGGACTGCTGCACATACACTCCTCTTGCAGCAGAGCAGAAGCAGAGCAAGGGCATCTTCTTTTCCTGGGGCAGATTTCTCCTCCTGGTTTGCAGGGCAGATCTGGAGTGACCATGAGCTGTTTGCTTTTTGAATGTGAGGGGTGGAAAGGTTACAAGAAAGACCCTTCCAGTGTTTGCCTTAGCAAGACCAGCAGCCACCAGCAAGCTGTGCTGGGTGATGCAATGAGGAAAGCAAACATTATGCTCTAGAGGTGCAATGAGCTGCTGCTGCTGGTGTTGCTTTTTAATACTGGGTCCATCCAGCAAGAAAGAAAACCAAAACCCTTAAATAGTTGGGATTCCTCCAAGCAGCACAGGGATGATCTTTGGGAGTGGGACACACCCCACATCACAGCGTCTGCGTGCTGTCTGGGAAGCAGAGAGCAGCCAGCAGCTCCCAGCCACAGATGGTTCCCATCAAGATGGATCCTTTTTCCTTTCCTTCTTAATCCCCGCCCCCCAAAACAAGCTGGAGATGTATTTTTATGTCAGGGTTAAGTGAAGAAAAAAGAAAGAAACTTCACCAGGATGTCCTGGTTTTAATAGCTTTGCTCCGTGCTTGGCCTCTGCTCTGAGCAAGCAAGAGATTCAAAGGCCAAAAATTCTTGGGGTGGTCCTTCCTGCTCTTCTGGACCTGGAATTTTATCCCATTCAAGCTGGAAATGGAGGTGGGAATCTAAAGCTAAGACTACAAAACCTGAAAGGAGTAAGGAACCTGGACAAGACCAAAACAAAAAAGTCAACCTTAATCTGTTTAGGGTTTGACTCTCCATCGTGCATCCATGGCCTGCCTGGGGCCTGCTCTTCAGGAGGAGGAGGTGGTGTAAGGGAGCCACACGTGAGGCAAGGGTTACCTCCCATGTAGGATGAAGGAAGGAAGACTTTCTGGAGGAAGATCTGGCTCTGCTGTGGTGCAGATGAGCTCCCACCATAGCTGTGGAGGGAAAGATCCCCCTCACTGCCCCTCTTGAGCAAGTCAGCATCCTAAAGGCTCACTTAGATTGGATGTTAGGAACAGGTTCTGCACCATGAGGGTGGTGGAACGCTGCAACAGGTTGCCCTGGGAGGTGGTTGAGGCCCCATCCTCCCATTTTATAGATGGAAGAAAGAAGGGAGGAAAGCAAACAACAAAAATAACCAAGACTTCTTCAGCCTGGCTGTGAGGAGCATCCCTACAGACAGCAAGAGCTTGGCAAGAGGGAGGGTGATTTGGGGATGGTTATTTGAAGCACTCTCTGGTGCACCTTGCGCTGTACATCAAGGGATAGATCACAGGCTCAGAGGATGTTAGGGGTTGGAAGGGACCTCTGGAGATCTTTCAGTTCAACCCCCCTGCCAGAGCAGGACCATAGAATCCAGCACAGGTCACACAGGAACACATCCAGATGGGGCTTGAAAGTCTCCAGAGAAGGAGACTCCACAACCTCTCTGGGCAGCCTGCTCCAGGGCTCTGTGACCCTCCCAGTGAAGAAGTTCCTCCTCATGTTGAGGTGGAACCTCCTGTGCTGGAGTTGATAGCCATTGGCCCTTGTCCTATCCCAGGGTGCAACTGAGCAGAGCCTGTCCCCTCCCTCCTGACCCCCAGCCCTCAGATATTGATAAACATTTATTCAATCCCCCTCAGTCTTCTCCTCTCCAGACTGAACACCCCCAGGGCTCTCAGCCTCTCCTCACCAACCAGTGCTCCAGTTCCCTCAGCACCCTTGTAGCCCTCCCTTGGACTCTCTCCAGCAGATGCTTGTCCCTCATGAACTGGGGAGCCCAGAACTGGATGCAATATTCCAGGTGTAGTCTCAGCAGGGCAGAGTAGAGGGGGAGGAGAACCTCCCTCCATCTGCTGGCCACAGTCTTGTTCTGGTTTGAGGCCAGGCAGATCCTCTCCTGCCCCTGAGAGGGGCAAAAGAATGAGACTCACACAAATGGGTTGCAGAAGTGACGGAAAGTTGAAATGGAAAAGCAATTAGTGCTGTACAGAAGCTACAAAGCATAGTGACAAAAGAGTCCCAAAGCATACAGAGTCCCTCATAGCACACCTAAAAACCTCCCAACACTTCCCTTCTCCCCACCTGAGGGTATAACCATGACCCCCCCAGGGCTCTTTCTTCCCCCCCACTGCTAGGCTGGTCTCAGCTGGCCAGGTCTGAGACCTCCCTCCCCCTTCTCCTCCTGGCATTAGGCCTAGCCAGGCCTGAGAGGCCTTGAGATACTCCCCTAGCATTACCTGACAGGGAGCATCTCCCAGGGGAGCAGAGAGGAAAGAGAGAGGAAGAGAAAGGCTTTGCAGATGGATTTGTAGGGCACAGGACATTATGGGTGTGAAACACACAGCTTCCTGTGGCCCCCTCCCGGGCTGGACCCTGGGGACACCGGAGCTGTAGCTTGGGTGGCAGCAGCAGGAGGCACCCAGCCTGAACTGCCACAACCCATCATTTTCCTCCAGTCCTGGCTCACTGGAGAGGTCCCAGATGACTGGAAACTGGCCAACGTGGTGCCCATCCACAAGAAGGGTCGGATGGAGGAACCCGGAAACTCCAGGCCTGGCAGCCTGAGCTCAGTGCCAGGGAAAGTGATGGAGCAGATTATCCTGGCGGCAATCACTGAGCACCTGCAGGATGGCCAAGGGCTCAGGTCCAGCCAGCATGGATTCAGGAAGGGCAGGTCCTGCCTCTCCAACCTGATCTCCTTCTATGATCAGGTGACTGCCTGGTGGATGTGGGGCAGGCCTGTGGATGTAGTCTGCCTGGACTTCAGCAAGACCTTTGACACAGTCCCCCACAGCAAACTGCTGGCTAAGCTGTCAGCTCGTGGCTTGGGCAGCAACACTCTGTGCTGGGTTGGGAACTGGCTGGAGGGCCGAGCCCTGAGAGTGCTGGTGAATGGTGCCACATCCAGCTGGAGGCCAGTCACCAGTGGCGTCCCCCAGGGATCAGTGCTGGGCCCCAGCCTTTTCAATGTCTTCATTGACGATCTGGATGAGGGGATTGAGACAGTCATCAGCAAATTTGCAGATGACACCAAGTTGGGAGCAGATGTTGGTCAGTTAGAGGACAGAAGGGCTCTGCAGAGGGACCTTGACAGGCTGGACAGATGGGCAGAGTCCAACAGGATGGCATTCAACAAGTCCAAGTGCCGGGTGCTGCACTTTGGCCACAGCAACCCCATGCAGAGCTACAGGCTGGGGTCGGAGTGGCTGGAGAGCTGCCAAACAGAGAGGGACCTGGGGGTGCTGATGGACAGCTGGTGGAACATGAGCCAGCAGTGTGCCCAGGTGGCCAAGAAGGCCAATGGCATCCTGGCCTGCATTAGGAACAGTGTGGCCAGCAGGACCAGGGAGGTCATTGTGCCCCTGTACTCTGCATTGGTTAGGCCACACCTTGAGTCCTATGTCCAGTTCTGGGCCCCTCAGTTTAGGAAGGGCATCGAGACACTTGAACATGTCCAGAGAAAGGCAACAAGGCTGGGGAGAGGCCTTGAGCACAGCCCTGTGAGGAGAGGCTGAGGGAGCTGGGGTTGTTTAGCCTGGAGAAGAGGAGGCTGAGGGGAGACCTCATTGCTCTCTACAACTACCTGAAGGGTGGTTGTAGCCAGGAAGAGTTGGCCTCTTCTCTCTAGCAACCAGCACCAGAACAAGGGGACACAGTCTCAAGCTGCAACAGGGGAAGTTTAGGCTCGAGGTGAAGAGAAAGTTCTCCACCGAGAGAGTGATTCGCCATTGGGATGTGCTGCCCAGGGAGGTGGTGGAGTCACCATCCCTGGAGGTGTTCAAGAAGGGACTGGATGTGGCACTCGGTGCCATGGTCTAGTCATGAGGTCTGTGGTGACAGGTTGGACTCGATGATCTTCAAGGTCTCCTCCAACCTTGGCGATACTGTGATACTGTGAACCCTGCTGAATGCAGGATCCCAGGATCCCATTGGCCTTCTTGGCCACCAGGGCACATTGCTGGCCCATGCAGAACTTGGTGCCCACCAGGACTCCCAGGTCCTTCTCCACAGGGCTGCTCTCCAGCAGATCACCTCCCAGCCTGTCCTGCTGCAGTTCATTCTTCCTTCCCTTCTCCTTGCTGACCCTCATGAGGTTCCTCTCTGCCCAGCTCTCAGTCTGATGAGAGTCAGGTGTTTGTAGAGGTGTCAGCAAGGATGTCCAGCATGGACCTGCCTGTGCTGCCACTCTGCACCTTTAAATCTGAAATCTGCATTGGGCATCATGGATGAGAGCCTGAGATATATCCATGCCTGAAGCCATCACATGCTCAGGAGTTCTTCTCCTCCAGAATCCAGTGATACAAACTGCAGTAGAATGAGGAGTTATGAGGAGGGCCTGAGGGAGCTGGAGGCTCTAGCTTGGAGAGGAGGAGCCTGAGAGGTGACCTCAATGATGTTGATGAAGATGTGCAGGGTGAGTGCCAAGAGGCTGGAGCCAGGCTCTGCTGGGTGATGCCCAGTGACAGCACAAGGGGCACTGGGTGGAAGCTGAGGCATAGGAAGTTCCATGGAAACAGGAGGAGAAATGTTTTCCCTGTGAGGGTGACAGGAGAGTGGAACAGGCTGCCCAGGGGGGTTGTGGAGTCTCCCTCTCTGGAGATATTCAAGACCCACCTGGATGTGTTCCTGTGTGACCTGCCCTAGGTGCTCCTGCTCTGGCAGGGGGTCGGGCTGGATGATCTTTGGAGGTTGTGTGTCCAGTTGTGATGTGTGTGATGGTGCAATCAAGAGGCAGCCCTTGGCATGTCCCAGGACAGGTCTGCAAGGGCAGCCATGGGTTAGGGATGCAGCCCACCCCCAAACGATGAGCTGTTGGCCATCTGAGAGGGTCCCTGGGGAGGCAGGGCCAAACACTAACTTTTCCTCATCTGATCTGTGGTGGTCCTGTTAGAAACATAGAATCACAGAATCACAGATCATCTAGTCCAACACACCTGCAGTCAGCAGCGACACCTTCAACTACAGCTGGTTGCACATAGCCTCAAAACTACCCTGACCTGCAATGGTTCCAGGGATGGGGCATCTCCCACCTCTAAGGGCAAGCTGGGACAGGGGCTCATCATCCTCAAAGTGAAGAATTTCTTCCTTCTCTCCAATCTGAATCTCCCTCTTTGAGTTTCAAACCATCCCCCCTTGTCCTGTAACCACAGGCTCTGCTCAGCAGCCTCTCTCCATCTTCCTTTCAGGCGCATTTAAGTCCTAAAAGTCCACCAGAAGGTCTCTCTGGAGCCTTCTCTTCTCCAGGCTGAACACCCCCAACTCTCCCAGCCTGGCCTCACAGCAGAGGGCTTCCAGCCCTCCCGGCATGGCTGTGGCCTCCTCTGGCCCTGCTCCAGCAGATCCCTGCCTGTGCTGAGGCCTCCAGAGCTGCCCCAGCACTGCAGGTGGGGTCTCAGCAGAGCACAGCAGAGGGGCAGAATCCCCTCCCTGCCCCTGCTGCCCACACTGCTGGGGATCAGCCCAGCACAGGGCTGGCTCTGGGCTGGCAGTGCTCAGTGCTGGCTCATCTCCAGCTTTTCACCCACCAACTCTCCTAAGTCCTCCACAGGGTTGCTCCCCAGCCCTTTAACCCCAGCCTGTGCTGATACTGAGCATCATGGAATGGTTTGGGTTGGAAGGGGCCAAAAAGAGCAGCAGAGTCCCTGAAATTGGTGACCTGTCTTTAACAGCTCAATGAGTTTCATTGCTAGGAATTTGTTGTCAGGCAGATCTTCCTCCTGGGACATTTACACCACCCCCCATGAGGCTGGACATCCCCCTCACCCCCTCCCTGGCACCTCCCTGCGGTGACTCAGCACGTTGCAAACATTGACTCATCCCAACACTGTCAAACTTCCCACGCACTCCAAGACAGGGTTGTGGGAGGAGGAAAATGCTCCACACGCCCTCCCCTCTGCCTTGAGGACACAACAGAAGGCACTGCAGACACAGCAGCAGCAGGGTGGCGAAGATGGGGCAGGCTGGGGCAGCACAAGGACTCTTCTTCTGGACAGGGATGCACAGAGTACACCAGGACAGGTTTGAGGCTGCCCTGATGGAAAGCAGCACCACAGAGAAAGACCTTGGAGTGCTGGTGGGCAGCAAGTTCTGCAGGGGACAGCAATGTGCCCTTGTGGCCAAGAGAGCCAATGGCATCCTGGGCTGCAGCAAGAGAAGGGTGGCCAGCAGGGCCAGGGAGGTTCTTCTGCCCCTCTGCTCTGCCCTGGGGAGACCACAGCTGCAATCCTGTGTCCAGTTCTGGGCTCCCCAGTTCAAGAGAGACAGAGACCTGCTGGAGAGAGTCCAAGGGAGAGCCACCAGGATGGTTAGGGGACTTGAGCATCTGCCCTGTGAAGAGAGACTGAGAGCCCTGGGGCTGTTTAGTGTGGAGAAGAGAAGGCTGAGAGGGGATCTGATCAATGTTTCTCAGTCACTGAGGGGTGGGTGTCAAGTGGAGGGGGCCAAGCTCTTTTGGGTGCTGCACAGTAATAAGCCAAGGAACAACAGATTCAAGCTTGAACACAGAAAGTTTCACCTCAACAGGAGGAGAAACTTATTTCAAGTGAAGTTGCCAGGCCAGGCCAGAGGCCTGGAGCAGGCTGCCCAGAGAGGTTGTGGAGTGTCCTTCTCTGGAGCCTTTCCAAACCCACCTGGATGCCTTCCTGTGCAGACCACCCTGGGTGATGCTGCTCTGACAGGGGTTGGACCTGATGATCTCTGGAGGTCCCTTCCAATCTCTAATGTACTGTGAGACTGTGAAGACCCTTGCCTGGCACTGCCCATTTGTGTAGTCCTTCCTCCTAGAAGTGATTACATCCTCACAGAGCTCTGTCTGCCCATGTGACCAGCTCTGAGTCATCTCAGAGAGATGCCCCAGTCCCAAGCCTCCCCATGGCCAAAGCTCTACCTTGCTCATTTACATCACCTCTGGCTTTTCCGCTCCATTAATGGTGGCCAAAGGCCTGGCAGTCGGTAGCGCATGGCCCGAGGACAAGGAGCAGCTGCAGTGGTGGGTCTGAAACTCTTCTCCATGACCCACTCTTGTCACCCAGCCCCATCTCAAAGAGCCCAGCAGAAACCTGAGAGGTATGGACAGAACAGCAGCAGGCAGCAGGATGCCTTTCCCTGCTGCTCCAAGAGGGCAGGCCTGGAGCTGGGACAGATCTCCACGTGGTACCATCAAACCTGAGGTGCCAACACCAGCTGGCTTGGTGGGATTTCTTCAGCAGGTTGATTTCCAGCCACCTTCCTGCCTTTGGCTTTTCATGCCTGCTTAAATCACAGAATCACAGTATCACCAAGGTTGGAAGAGACCTCAAAGTTCATCAAGTCCAACCTGTCATCACAGACCCCATGACTAAACCATGGCACCAAGTGCCACATCCAATCCCCTCTTGAACACATACAGGGACGGTGACTCCACCACCTCCCTGGGCAGCACATCCCAATGGCGAATCACTCTCTCAGTGAAGAACTTTCTCCTCACCTCCAGCCTAAACTTCCCCTGGCACAGCTTGAGACTGTGTCCTCTTGTTCTGGTGCTGGCTGCTTGAGAGAAGAGACCAACTCCCTCCTGGCTACAACCACCCTTCAGGTAGTTGTAGAGTGCAATGAGGTCTCCCCTCAGCCTCCTCTTCTCCAGGCTGAACAACCCCAGCTCCCTCAGCCTCTCCTCACAGGGCTGTGCTCAAGGCCTCTCCCCAGCCTTGTTGCCCTTCTCTGGACACCTTCAAGTGTCTCGATGTCCTTCCTAAACTGAGGGGCCCAGAACTGGACACAGGACTCAAGGTGTGGCCTAACCAATGCAGAGTACAGGGGCAGAACGACCTCCCTGGTCCTGCTGGCCACACTGTTCCTGATGCAGGCCAGGAGGCCATTGGCCTTCTTGGCCCCCTGGGCACACTGCTGGCTCATGTTCAGGCAGCTGTCAATCAGCACCCCCAGGTCCCTCTCTGTTTGGCAGCTCTCCAGCCACTCCGACCCCAGCCTGTAGGTCTTCATGGGGTTGCTGTGGCCAAAGTGCAGCACCTGGCACTTGGATTTGTTGAATGCCATCCTGTTGGACTCTGCCCATCTGTCCAGTTGGTTGAGGTCCCTCTGCAGAGCCCTTCTGCCCTCTAACAGATCAACAGATCAACATCTGCTCCCAATGACTCTGCTAATTATGCTCTGCTGAACAAACTCTTGCCTGGAGGTGAAGCCTCCAGATTTACTCAACTGTAACCAACAGTATCTCTGGAGCATCCTTCTTCCACCATGGATTTTAGCAGCACACTGCTTTAGATGTTCTTGGAAGTATTTTTTGAGTGAGGGATGCTCTGGGCATGTGGGACAAGCAAGGCAAACCCTGGACAGGCTGTGGCCATAGAGGTTTTCTTCAGTGTGGGATCTCTAGTGCCTCATAAAGGGTTGTGCTCACATACAAGCCTTTTCCCCCAATATATCATTTCTAACTGCTCTCCAGAGGTCCCCTCCAAACCCTTACCATTCTATGGTGAAACACTGACCCAGGCTGCTCAGAGAGGTGGTAGAAGCCCCATCCCTGGAACCACTCCAGGCCAAGTTGCTTGGGGCTCTGAGCAACCTCCTGTAGTTGAAGATGTCCCTGCTGACTGCAGGAGGCTTGGGGTAGGTGATCCTGAAAGGTTCCTTTCAGCCCAAACCATTCTGTGATTCTCTGGTTCTCTCTGCCTGCCCAGTTTCATGAAGCTTGGAGGCTGCTTCTGCCTTTCAGGTGTGGCTCCAAAAGTGGCTTGGATGGCACAAAGCAGCAGAAATCTGAGCCCACCTTTGCTCTGTTTCCCCCTTTGAAGCAGACTGGATGAGTAGTGCAGCATCCATGCTCCATTGCTGACCATTAAAGGTTAGAGGCTAGTCCAGAGCAGAAGGATTGTAGGAGTCAATCCCATTTAATCCTTTCTATTTAAAGGAATAAAACTACCCAGGAAAAGCAGCCTAAGATTAGAAACTCACAGGATTTCCTCAAATTCCAACCATCAGGCAGAGAATCAGCCCCAGAGGGTGGTTTGCTACTCCCCCACTGCATGGCTCCTGCACCCCAGCAAAGTTAAGCATGGCTTAGGCTCTGCAGCTCCATCACACAGCCAGAGCCCACGCTCAAAGCTGGTTTAATGCTGCTCCCTCTCTGCCCAAACATCTCCAGCACTGCCTGACTGACAAAGGAGAGGCTGACACCCCCTCAGGCTGTGCTGCCATTCGGTGAGACCTGGACAGGTTGGAGAGTAGAGGGAGAAGAAACTCATGGGCAAGTGTGGGGTCCTGCCTCTGGGGGAGGAACAACCTCCTGCAGCAGGACAGGTGAGGGGGGACCTGCTAGGGAGGAGCTTCACAGAGTAGGCCCTGGGAGTGCTGGTGGACAGCAAGCTCCTCATGAGCCACCAATGTGCCCTTGTGGCCAAGAAGGCCAAAGGTCTCCTGGTGGGGGGGTCATCAAGAAGAGTGTGGCCAGCAGGTCAAGGAAGGTTCTCATCCCCCTCTACTCCTCCCAGCTGAAGCCATACCTGGAATATTGTGTCTAGTTCTGGGCTCCTCAGTTGCAGAGAGACAGGAAACTGCTGGAGAGAGTCCAGGGGAGGCTGGGGAGATGCTGAGTGGCCTGGAGCAGCTCTGTGAGGAGCAAAGGCTGAGAGCCCTGGGGCTGAGAGCCTGCAGAAGAGCAGCCCCAGAGGCGAGCTGAGCAATGCTCAGCAAGAGCTGAAGGGGCTGTGGGGGGCAAGAGGGGCTGGGATCTTCTCAGCGGTGCCAGAGACAGGACAAGGGGTAGTGGACACAAACTGGAACCCAGGAGGTTCCATCTGAAGATGAGGAGAAACTTCTTTACTGTGAATGTGCTGGATTCCTGGAGCAGGCTGCCCAGAGAGGTTGTGGAATCTTCTCTGGAGAGCTTCCAACCCCCCTGTCCATTGTGCTCCTGGGCAAGCTGCTGTGGGTGCCCTGCTGGAGCAGGGGGCTGGACTGGGTGATCTCCAGAGGTCCCTTCCACAGCCCCCACCATTCTGTGACCCTGTGAGTGCTTCATCTTGAGTGGAGAGACACAAAGAGGGGATGGTTCCTACAAAGTGCATGCAACGGTTTGCTGCCCAGAAGAGGACCCTTGCACAGGAGGACCTTCCAGGATGAGAAGGAGAATGAAATGCAGTGGCAAGGTAGCTTCCCATGGTCAGGGATCACATATGGGTATCATGGAGGGGGATGATGAGTTTTGCTTCAGCTCAAGGCAAAAGGTCACCAAAATAAATGTGAAACAGAGGGAAAGCTGACAGGGGGAAATCCAGAGGCTGGAGAGGTGGTCACTGGAGGGATGAGGTTGCAGAGGGGTGTGGTGTGGATCCAGACCTTGCTCTCATCTAGCACTGGTACCACCTAGCACCAAGTGCTGCATCCAGGACCTGAGGATGCTCCCAGAGCTGGCAGCACAGATAGAGCTTTGTGCCTGACTGTCAGCGGCTGAGAGGGAACAGTTTGGAGCTGTCTCTATGAGAAGGGGGCAGTGTATCACCAGCAGCTGGGAAGGAAAATGAGTTTTGCATCCAGCAAAATGGTGGGGGTTGGAATTTGGGCAAAAAAAAAAAAAGGGAAAAACAAAGGATGTGGGTGAAAGAAGCCACCCTAGGCTTTGTGCCTGACTAGCTAGGAACTGGGAGGCCATTTGGGATTTGATTGCCAGCTCTGCTGGCTCTTGCTCAACCTGGGTGAAGCTTCAGAGTTGGCTTAGAACACAAAAGCTATGAAGCCTGGCCCTAATGGAAATGTTTTGAAAGCTGGAAAAAACCACCCAGGCTCACAAGGAAGAGTTCAACCAATTCATGTTTGCTGAGGAAAACCATTAAGAAAAAAACAATTCAAACCAAACCAAACCAAAGCAAAACAAAAAGAATCAAACCCCTTCCAACCCTAACAATTCTATGATCCTGTGATGGGGAGGTGTGGGGTTGGGGAGATGAGGTCTCCCCTCAGCCTCCTCCTCTCCAGACTAACCATCCCCAGCTCCCTCAGTTGCTCTCCATCACATTTACTCTCCAGGCCCTTCACAGCTTCCTTGCCCTCCTCTGCACTGGCTCCAGCCCCTCCACATCTCTCCTGTATTGAGGTGCCCCAAGCTGGACACAGCACTGGAGGTGTGGCCTGACCAGAGCTGAGTGCCAGGGGACAATCCCCTCCCTGCTCCAGCTGGCCACAGCATTGCTGATGCCAGCCAGGAGGCCTTTGGCTTTCTTGGCCACCTGGGCACACTGCTGGCTCCTCTTCAGCTGCTGCAGGATGCTGTGGCAAGTGATGTCAGTTCCCCTTGCACTGCAGTAACCAACTCAAGCCCTAAGCTTTCCTCTCTCTCTCCAGCTACAGATCCAGCAGAGAGCAATTAGAAGCTGCCCTGGTGATTGCAGCCTGTCTGTGATGCTTTAGCAGGCATCCCAGTGCCTCTGCACTTCCTGGAGGACCTGATGCTTCCCACAGGGATGTGCTGAATGAAGAGGGAATTAAAGGCATGTGTTAGTCAATGGCACAGTCCAGCAGCAGGCTGGCTTCCCAAGGAGCAGCAGCTCAGGGGCTTGCCTTCAAGGGAGGATCTACTTTATCACCATGTGGCAGCTTGCCCAGGGGAAACCAAGGCTGCACCCTGCCTTGGAGGCAGCTGGGATCTAGTCCAGAGCTGGATTTCTGCTGCTCTGCAACATGATGGGGAGGTGTGGGCTTGGAGAGATGAGCCAGGCTGTTGCAAGGAGGTGGCTTCACCCTTCCAGCATCACTCTCTGAACCACTCCAACATTGCATCCTCAAGGCAAGGTGGAAGGCAGCTCCCAGCCCCACTGGGGCTTTGCTCCCAGGGGAGCCTCAGTGCTTTGCTCCTAGTGCCCAGAGCTCAGAGAACCATTGAAGGTAGGGGTTGGAAGGGACCTCTGGAGATCCTCTCATCCAACCCCTGCATTACACAGTGCAGCCCT
Source organism: Picus viridis (assembly GCA_033816785.1). Taxonomy (NCBI): domain Eukaryota; kingdom Metazoa; phylum Chordata; class Aves; order Piciformes; family Picidae; genus Picus; species Picus viridis. The sequence continues at coordinate 40,063,998 of CM066566.1, read as the reverse complement.
TTCCCTGTCCTCTGTGCAGAAGACTCCTCAGGTGCAGCTGAGCAGCAATGTTCTCTCAGCCCCATCTCACAGAATGGTGAGGGTTGCAAGGGACCCTTGAAGGTCATCTTGTTCAAGCCCCCTGCAGCCAGCAGGCACACCTCCAACTAGATCAGGCTGCTCAGGGCCACATCGACTTTGACCTTGAATGTCTCCAGGGATGGGGCCTCCACCACACCTCTGGCTAACCTCTTCCAGTATTTCATTGCCTTCATTGTGAAGAACTTCTGATGTCCAACCTAAACCTGTCCTGCTGTGGCACCACAACACCTACTCCAGTTTCAAACCATTGGCCCTCATCCCCTCACCCCAGCCCTTTCTAAAGAGCTCCTCCCCAGCCTTCCTGTAGGTCCCCTTCAGATACTGAAATACAGCTCTGTGGTCTCCCTGGAGCTTTCTCGTCTCCAGGCTGAGCAGCCCCAACTGTCTCAGTCTGTCCCCACATCAGAGGTTCTCCAGCCCTCTGATCATCTTTGTGGCTTCCTCTGGACCTGCTCCATAAGTCCATGTTTTTCTTGTGTTGAGGGCTCCAGAGCTGGACACAGCCCTGCAGGTGAGGTCTCACCAGAGCAGTGGGGCACAATCACCTCCTTCCATCTGCTGTCCACACTGCTTTTGATGCAGCTGAGGATGGAATGTGCCTAACCCTGAACCAAGGACTGGAAGCCCTGAGGTCACCCATGAGTGTCCACTTGGAAGCTCAATGAGCCCAGCAGGAACGCTCCTGCTTGGAGTGGCAATCTTTCACCAGCCTGGCTCCCCCTGAAGAGATCCTTTCCCTCTTTCCTTATCCCAATCCCGTATCACCAGGCTGGGACAGAGGCTGACACATGGGATAAGGGCTTGCAGCCTCCCAGCAAGTTCTCAGACCTGCTGAGCACAGCACCCTCGAACGGTTTGGCTGGGAAGGGACCTTCAAAGGTCACCAAGTCCAACCTCATTAAAACAACACATGCCAGCAACAAACAACCAAAAAACCCCACCCCTATGTGATCCCAAAAGATCTGCTGAGCCCTTCTTCCCCCCCTCAGCACCACAGCAGGATGGGAAGCCGTTGCCAGTGGTTGCTTTTTCCAGGCGTAGTCTCGCACGCGGAGCCTGACTCATCCCTGGCAGGAGTTTCCATCTCACCCTGTCCCCTCCGTGGAAAAGCTCCAGACCCCTCTCTCTGCCTGCAGATTTTTCAAGCCCAGAAAGCAATGAGGGGGAGTCACAGGGGTGAAGGCAGCTGGCAAGAGCAGCCAAGAAGCAGAGAGCAGCTGCACAGGGATGTGTCCGAGAGAGGCTCCAGGTCCCCTGCTCCCTCCCAGCTGCCAAATGTGTGTTTGGAAAGGAGGAGAGGTGAAATGCTGACACACTGGGAAGAGCTGCCCCAGCACAGGGGTTGAAGGGCTGGACACCAAGAGAAAGACATCTCAGAATTTGCTCTAGACTCCAGATTCACACTAGATAGAAGGGTGAATTTCTTTTCCACACTGAGGGTGGTGAGAAACTGAAGAAGTTCTTCACTATGAGAGTGGTGAAGCCCTGGAATGGGTTATCCAGGGAGGTGGTTGAGGCCCCGTCCCTGGAGGTGTTTAAGCCCAGGCTGGACAAGGCTCTGGCCAGCCTGATCTAGTGTAGGGTGTCCCTGCCCATGGCAGGGGTTGGAACTAGATGATCCTTGTGGTCCCTTCCAACCCTGACTGATTCTATGATTCTATGAAACTGCCCCAGGTTGCCCAGAGGGGTGGCAGAAGTTTCATGCCCAGAACCATTCCAGGTCAGGTTGTTTTGTGGCTCTGAGCAACCTGCTCTAGCTAAGGATGTCCCTGCTGACTGCAAGGGGTTTGGAATAGATGACCTTGAGAGGTCCCTTCCAACCCAAACCATTCTGTGGTTCTCTGATTGGAAGAATAAACGGCAGCAGGACAGGCTGGGAGGTGATCTGCTGGAGAGCAGCCCTGTGAAGAAGGACCTGGGAGTCCTGGTGGGCAACAAGTTCTCCACGGGACAGCAAGGTGCCCTGGTGGCCAAGAAGGCCAATGGGATCCTGGGTTGCAGCAAGAAAAGTGTGGCCAGCAGAGCTAGGATAGTTCTTCTCCCCCTCTACTCTGCCCTGCTGAGACCTCCCCTGGAATATTGCATCCAGTTCTGGGCTGCCCAGTTCAGGAGGGACAGGGATCTGCTGGAGACAGTCCAAGGGAGGGCTGCAGAATGCTGAAGGGACTTGGAGCACTGCTTGGTGAGGAGAGGCTAAGAGCCCTGGGGCTGGTTAGTCTGGAGAGGAGAAGACTCAGAGGGATTTAATAAGTTCATCAATATCTGAGGGCTGGGGGTCAGGAGGGAGGGGACAGGCTCTGCTCAGTTGCACCCCGGGATAGGACAAGGGGCAATGGCTATCAACTCCAGCACAGGAGGTTCCACCTCCACATGAGGAGGAACTTCTTCACTGGGAGGGTCACAGAGCCCTGGAGCAGGCTGCCCAGAGAGGTTGTGGAGTCTCCTTCTCTGGAGGCTTTCAAGACCCTTCAGGATGCATTCCTGTGTGACCAGTGCTAGGTCCTGCTCTGGCAGGGGGTTGGACTTCATGATCTCCAGAGGTCCCTTCCAACCTCTAGCATCCTGGAATCCTGTGATTCACGTGCAAGTTGTCCTGGTGATGGTCCCTAGGTGCAGCCAGGGCTTTTGTGGTCACCAGGGCTGAGCAAGACAGGGAGAGGGACCTCAACCCCTGCCAGGAAGCCTCAGCTCAGCTGCACCTGCACAGAGAGCAGGTCCAGTCTTGTGCAAAGGAGGAGCCATGCAGGGATGACCACACTGCCAGGTAGCTCATGACTCATGGGGTAACCAGGGCCCTCCTTGAGCAAACCGTGGGCACTCACCCTCTGCCTCCATCTGTGCTTTGAGAGAGCCCCACAAAAGCAGAAGCAGCCTCTTGCTGTGCCCACAGAGCACACCCTGCTCCTGCAGCCCATGGCGGCAGCAGCTGCCAGGGCTGAGGCTGCAGCAGTTGCTGATGTGAGCAAGACCTTAGCTCAGTTCCCAACAACAATAAAGCCAGCTCCACCGGATCCAAAGGGCTAATGAAGGCCTAGGGCAGCCTCGGAATCACAGAATCCCAGCATGGGGAGTTTGGAAGCAACCTCTGGAGATCATCTGTTCTAAACCCCCTGCTCCTGCAGGGCACCCCCAGCAGCTTGCCCAGCAGCACCATGGCCAGGGGGGGTTGGAAGCTCTCCACACAAGGAGACCCCACAACCTCTCTGGGCAGCCTGCTCCAGGCCTCCAGCACCCTCACAACAAACAACTTTCTCTTCATCTTCAGGTGGAACCTCCTGGGTTCCAGTTTGTGCCCCTTGCCCCTTTTCCTGTCCCTGGGCACCACTAAGAAGATCCCAGGCCCATCCTCTCACCCCCACAGCTCCTTGAGCTCTTGCTGAGCATTGAGCAGATCCCCTCTGAGGCTGCTCTCCTCCAGGCTCAGCAGCTCCAAGGCTCTCAGCCTTTCCTCGTCACAGAGATGTTCCAAGCCCCTCAGCATCTTTGTAGCCCCTCCCTGGACTCTCCCCAGCAGTTCCCTGTCTCTCTTGGACTGGGGAGCCCACAACTGGATGCAGGGCTCTGGTTGTGACCTGACTAGGACAGAGTAGAGGGGAAGGAGAACCTCCTTTGACTTGCTGGCCACACTCTCAGGGACAGGCCTTGGGTTCTCAAGGGGAGCATGCAGTGCAGAACCTGAAAGGAGGTCCTGGAAAGCTGAAGGTGGAAGGATAGAATCCAGATGTGCAGCAAAATACCAGAGAAGCCACCAACATACAGGGACACAGCAGCCACACTGCACCAGGATCACAGAATCATAGAATTGTCAGGGTTGGAAGGGACCTCAAGGATCATCCAATTCCAACCCCTGCCATGGGCAGGGACACCTCACACTACAGCAGGTTGCTCAGAGCCACATCCAGCCTGGCCTTCAAAACCTCCAGGCATGAGGCTTCCACCACCTCCCTGGGCAACCTGTGCCAGTCTCTCACCACTCTCATGGGGAAGAAGTTCTTCCTAACATCCAATCTCAATCTACCCACTTCAACCATCCCCCCAAGTCCTATCACTCCCTGACACCCTCAAAAGTCCCTCCCCAGCTTTCTTGTAGCCCCCTTCAGACACTGGAAGGCCACAATTAGGCCTCCTGGGAGCCTTCTCCTCTCCAGACTGCACAACCCCAACTCTCTCAGTCTGTCTCCATAGCAGAGCAGCTCCAGCCCTCTGCTCATCCTTGTGGTCCTTCTCTGGACACCTTCCAGCACCTCCAGATCCTTCCTGGAACAGAGGCTCCAGAGCTGGACACAGTGCTGCAGGTGTGGTCTCAGCAGAGTGGAGCAGAGGGGGAGAATCCCCTCCCTGGCCCTGCTGGCCACACTTCTCTTGCTGCAGCCCAGGCTGTGCTTGGCTCTCTGGGCTGCAAGTGCTCACTGCTGGCTCCTGGTGAGCTTCTCCTCCCCCAGCACCCCTAAGGCCTTTTCTCCAGGGCTGCTCTCCAGCCAGTCCCTGCCCAGCCTATATTGGAGCTTGGGATTGCCCCAACCCAGATAGTCCTACCTGAGCCAGATGTTTGCAGCCTCAGTCATGGCTTGTTGGGATGTGGCTGATTTCATGCTCACTAGGAGACACCTTCCACCATCAGAGCAAGCCTGAGCTATGTTGAAACCACAAACTTGTGTTGAAACCATCCCAAACCCAGGGCTCTCCGTGGTTTCGTCAGATGTTTTCAATGAGCTTCATTAAAGGCTCAAGAGGAGTTTGGAAACTTGGGTGCAGTCCTCATGTGCACCAGGGCCACAGAACCTCACCCAGAGAGGTGACCACTCCTTGGGTGAGTCTGGTTTCCTCAGTTCCCCCCTTTGGGAGGCAGGGAAGATCCTTGCTGGCACAAACAGGACCTCCTGATGCTCAGAGTCCTCCTCTTGCCTAGCCATCAGCACCCAAACCAGTCCATGCTGTCCCAAGGTTGCCTTAATCCACTTTGTTTTCTCTCCAGTGTGTTTAGTCCCCCTTCCCTCTCCAGACTCCCTACATATTTGTGGGGTGATGTCTCATCCTTTGTTTTCCCAGACTAAGCAAATCATTTCCCCTTGGCATCACAGAGCCCTCATCAAGCCTCTGAGACATCCCTTGCCCCAGGCAGGCCCAGCTTGAAGACCTTCCAGCAATGGGAGCTCCAAGCACTCTCCAGCCTGCTTTCTTCATCCTTATAATTTCTCCAGTTAGAGCAATCCAGAGATAGAATAGAATAGAATAGAATAGAATAGAATAGAATAGAATAGAATAGAATAGAATAGAATAGAATAGAATAGAATAGAATAGAATAGTTGGAAAAATAGAATAGACCAGGTTGGAAAAGGCATCAAGTCCAACCTATCACCCAACAGCATCTAATCAACTAAACCATGGCACTAAGTGCCTCATCCAGGCTCTTCTTAAACACCTCCAATGATGGTGACTCCACCACCTCCCTGGGCAGCACATTCCAAAGACCAATCTCTCTTTCTGTGAAGAACTTCTTCCTCACCTCGAGCCTAAACCTCCCCTGGCACAGCTTGAGACTGTGTCCTCTTGTTCTGTTGGTGGTTGCCTGGGAGAAGAGACCCTGGTTCCAAGGCATCTTCCACTTCTCCAGGCATCCTCTGTCAGTGCCTCACCATAGAATCAGAGAATCAACTAGGTTGGAATAGAATGGAATGGAATGGAATGGAATGGAATGGAATGGAATGGAATGGAATGGAATGGAATGGAATGGAATGGAATGGAATGGAATGGAATAGGATAGGATAGAATAGAATAGGATAGAATAGAATAGAATAGAATAGAATAGAATAGAATAGAATAGAATAGAATAGAATAGAATGGAATGGAATGGAATGGAATGGAATGGAATGGAATGGAATGGAATGGAATGAATAGAATGAATAGAATAGAATAGAATAGAATAGAATAGAATAGAATAGAATAGAATAGAATAGAATAGAATAGAATAGAATAGAATAGAATAGAATAGAATAATGAATGGAATGGAATGGAATGGAATGAATAGAATGGAATGGAATGAATAGAATAGAATAGAATAGAATAGAATAGAATAGAATAGAATAGAATAGAATAGAATCATGTTGGAAAAGACCTCAGAGATCACCAAGTCCAACCTATTACCTAATCCCTAACACCTCCTGACAACTAAACCATGGCTCCCAGTGCCACATCCAATCCTGTTTTGAACACCTCCAGGGACAGTGACTCCACCACCTCCCTGGGCAGCACATCCCAGTGGCCAATTACTCCTTCTGGGAAGAACTTTCTCCTCACCTCCAGCTTCAATTTCCCCTGCAAAGCTTGAGACTGTGTCCTCTTGTTCTGGTGCTGGTTACCTGGGAGAAGAGACCAACCCCTTCCTGGCTACAACCTCCCTTCAGGTATTTGCAGAGAACAATAAGGCCTCCCCTGAGCCTCCTCTTCTCCAGGCTAAGCAACCCCAGCTCCCTCAGCCTCTCCTCATAGGGCTTGTTGTCCCCATCTCCTGGGCCACTGCCTGGTGTGCTTTTTGATTTCCCAGTTTCATAAAACACACCAGTCCAGCCTTTCTATAATTTTTTTCCCACCCCTTCCACCCTGTGCAGACAGAGAATGAATGTCAGTGGAAAAATAAGTCCTTTAATGAGTGGGCTGGGCTGGAGCAGCTGACTAGGTTGGCCTCAGTAAATTTGTGGTCACAGCACCCTCAATGTGCAGCAGGCTCTGTCTAAGCCTTTCCATTCAGAGGCCAGAGATGGAAGCCAAGAGGGTGGAAATGAAAAGGGTTTACAAGCAAAAAAAACCAAAAGGCCCAGAGGTTGAGAGGTGGAACAACACTCCCCAGGGGCCATGGGCTGGGGTTGCAGAGAGGTTGGCAGGGTGGGTGGCAAGCACATAGCCAGAATACAGAATTAACCAGGTTGGAAAAGACCTTCAAGATCATCCAGTCCAGCCTATCACCCAACACCATCTCATCAATTAAACCATGGCTCCAAGTGCCTCATCCAGGCTCTTTTAAACACTTCCAGGCATGGTGACTCCACCACCTCCCTGAGCAGCACATTCCAATGGCCAATTTCTGGGAAGAATTTCTTCCTCACATCCAGTCCCTGGCACAGCTTGAGACTGTGTCCTCTTGTTCTGGTGCTGGTTGCCTGGGAGAAGAGACCAACCCCCACCTCGCTACAACCTCCCTTCAGGGAGTTGTAGAGAGCAATGAGGTCTCCCCTGAGCCTCCTCTTCTGCAGGCTAAGCAACCCCAGCTCCCTCAGCCTCTTCTCACAGGGCTGTGCTCCAGACCCCTCCCCAGCTTTGTTGCCCTTCTCTGGACACCTTCCAGCAACTCAACATCTTTCCTAAACTGAAGGCAAATCCTTGGTATCAATACAGATTGAGAATGCTAATGGCCATGGTGGTCTTAGCCTGATGGATGGATTCAGTGACCATAGAATGGTCTGGGTTGGAAGGAATCTCCAAAGATCATCCAGTCCAACCCCCTCTACACTCAGCAGGGACATCCTCCACTAGCTCAGGTTGCCCAGAGCCCTGTCCAGCCTCACCCTGAATATCTCCAGGGATGGGCCCCAACCACCTTCCTGGACAGCCTGTTCCAGTGTTACACTTGCCTCATGGTAAAGAACTTGCTCCATGATCATGGAGGTCTTTTCCAACCAACACAATTCTATGATGAAGTTGAGAGCAGCCCTGCAGAAAAGGACTTGGGGGTACTGGTGGACAAGAAAGTGGACAGGAGCCAGCAATGGGCACTTACAGCCCAGAAGGCCAAGGGCAGCCACAGCTGCATCAAAAGCAGTGTGGACAGAGGTGGAGAGAGGGGATCCTGCCCCTCTGCTCTGCTCTGGTGAGACCTCACCTGCAGGGCTGTGTCCAGCTCTGAAGCCCTCAACACAAGAAAAACATGGACTTATGGAGCAGGTCCAGAGGAAGCCACAAAGATTATCAGAGGGCTGGAGAACCTCTGATGTGGGGACAGACTGAGACAGTTGGGGCTGTTCAGCCTGGAGAAGGGAAAGCTCCAGGGACACAACAGAGTTGTATTTCAGTATCTGAAGGGGACCTACAGGAAGGCTGGGGAGGAGCTCTTTAGAAAGGGCTGGGGTGAGGGGATGAGGGCCAATGGTTTGAAACTGGAGTAGGTGTTGTGGTGCCACAGCAGGACAGGTTTAGGTTGGACATCAGAAGTTCTTCACAATGAAGGCAATGAAATACTGGAAGAGGTTAGCCAGAGGTGTGGTGGAGGCCCCATCCCTGGAGACATTCAAGGTCAAAGTCGATGTGGCCCTGAGCAGCCTGATCTAGTTGGAGGTGTGCCTGCTGGCTGCAGGGGGCTTGAACAAGATGACCTTCAAGGGTCCCTTGCAACCCTCACCATTCTGTGAGATGGGGCTGAGAGAACATTGCTGCTCAGCTGCACCTGAGGAGTCTTCTGCACAGAGGACAGGGAAAGGGCTGCACTGTGTAATGCAGGGGTTGGATGAGAGGATCTCCAGAGGTCCCTTCCAACCCCTACCTTCAATGGTTCTCTGAGCTCTGGGCACTAGGAGCAAAGCACTGAGGCTCCCTGGGAAAGCAAAGCCCCAGTGGGGCTGGGAGCTGCCTTCCACCTTGCCTTGAGGATGCAATGTTGGAGTGGTTCAGAGAGTGATGCTGGAAGGGTGAAGCCACCTCCTTGCAACAGCCTGGCTCATCTCTCCAAGCCCACACCTCCCCATCATGTTGCAGAGCAGCAGAAATCCAGCTCTGGACTAGATCCCAGCTGCCTCCAAGGCAGGGTGCAGCCTTGGTTTCCCTGGGCAAGCTGCCACATGGTGATAAAGTAGATCCTCCCTTGAAGGCAAGCCCCTGAGCTGCTGCTCCTTGGGAAGCCAGCCTGCTGCTGGACTGTGCCATTGACTAACACATGCCTTTAATTCCCTCTTCATTCAGCACATCCCTGTGGGAAGCATCAGGTCCTCCAGGAAGTGCAGAGGCACTGGGATGCCTGCTAAAGCATCACAGACAGGCTGCAATCACCAGGGCAGCTTCTAATTGCTCTCTGCTGGATCTGTAGCTGGAGAGAGAGAGGAAAGCTTAGGGCTTGAGTTGGTTACTGCAGTGCAAGGGGAACTGACATCACTTGCCACAGCATCCTGCAGCAGCTGAAGAGGAGCCAGCAGTGTGCCCAGGTGGCCAAGAAAGCCAAAGGCCTCCTGGCTGGCATCAGCAATGCTGTGGCCAGCTGGAGCAGGGAGGGGATTGTCCCCTGGCACTCAGCTCTGGTCAGGCCACACCTCCAATGCTGTGTCCAGCTTGGGGCACCTCAATACAGGAGAGATGTGGAGGGGCTTGTCTCGATCCGGAGCGGGAAAAAGATTCAGGTTTTTAATGAATATTCCCGTGTTGTGAAATGAGAGGCACAAACGAGGCCAAAATATCAACAGCTAGACTATTTATTACATAAATAAGGTGGATGGACATAAATAAAGTGGAGGGATCAGAAGGGGAGAGAGAGAGAATAGAAGAGAGAGAAGAAAGGGAGAAGAGGGAAAGAATTATATTACCACACCCCTCACCCCCCAAGACAGTTTGAGTCTGTGGAGGAAAGGTGCTGCAGGAGATGTTGGGTCTGTAGAGAAACGGTGCTGCAGGAGATGTTGGGTCTGTAGAGGAAGGGTGCTGAGGCTTTGGCTGTAGAAGGGATGAGGTCCTCTGAACAGCTTCTTCAGCTCCATGAGTTGCAGCAGGCGGAACTTAGGGCACGGAGAGTCCAAGATCCATTGTGTTGGCCCCGTGGTGTTTCCAGCGTGTGCTGCCATCTGCTTTCTTCTGCATCTTGCTTCTCCAATTTTCTCCTCCATAAGCCAGTAGTTGCTCCAGTCTTTTATACAGTTTTTTAGGCCTTAGGCAAGTGTCCAAGTGTTGTTCCCCAGGATATCGTTCTGGGAAATCATCTTTAGGTCCAGGTATCGTTCCCCAGGAAATCTTTCTGTGTACTCAGGTGAGTTTGGGCAGCCACTGGATGGAGGGGGAAGGCCTCCGCCTCCTCCTGCTCCATCTAGCTACCCACACACTCTTTTCACATCAGGAACCATTGTCCTTTGCTGGGGTATCTGATGGCTGGAAATGATCTTGTCCTGAAGGTGTGAATGCTGGGCCCTTGGGCCATTGTTGTAGGCCAGCTGCAGTCCTGTGAGCAATGTTATCTTTGCACCTTCCAAGAGTCCTTCCAGTGGCTCTGCCCAACCCACATCAGCTATTGTCTGGACAAACAGCAAGTGATTTTATCTTTGTTGAGTCACCAGGAGAGACAGGCTTTAGTCTCTCACAGGGCTGGAGCCAGTGCAGAGGAGGGCAAGGAAGCTGTGAAGGGCCTGGAGAATAAATGTGATGGAGAGCAACTGAGGGAGCTGGGGATGGTTAGTTTGGAGAGGAGGAGGCTGAGGGGAGACCTCATCTCCCCAACCCCACACCTCCCCATCACAGGATCATAGAATTGTTAGGGTTGGAAGGGGTTTGAGTCTTTTGTTTTGCTTTGGTTTGGTTTGGTTTGAATTGTTTTTTTTTTCTTAATGGTTTTCCTCAGCAAACATGAATTGGTTGAACTCTTCCTTGTGAGCCTGGGTGGTTTTTTCCAGCTTTCAAAACATTTCCATTAGGGCCAGGCTTCATGGCTTTTTATTTTCTAAGCACTGGAATGTGCTGGGCAGGGAGGTGGTTGAGTCCCCAAGCCTGGATGTGTTTCAAGGTGGTTTGGATGTGGTGCTTGGGGCTATGGTTTAGGGCTGAGCCTTGGAGAGTAGGGATCTGGGTTGGCCTTGGTGACCCTGAGGGTCTTTTCCAACCTGAATGTTTCTGTGGCTCTGTGATCCTCCTGCAGAAGCTGGCTGCTCATGGCTTGGATGGGTGGATGCTTCACTGGGTTAAGAACTGGCAGGACCCAAGAAGCAGTGAGGAATGGAGTCAGGCCCAGTTGGTGTCCAGTCTTGGGTGGTGTTCCCCAGGGCTCAGTGCTGGAGCCAGTTGTCTTTAACATCTTCATCAATGATCTGGAGGAGGGGATCAAAGCACCCTCAGAAAGCTTGCAGATGGCACTGGGTTGGGTGGGATGTGGGGGCCTGCCCAAGCTGGATCGATGGGCCGAGGTCAGTTGTATGAGGTTCAAGAAAGGCCAACTCCTGGGGCTGCATTTGAGTCACAACAACACCAAGCAATGCTCCAGGCTTGGAGCAGAGTAGCTGGAAAGTTTCCCAGCAGAAAAGGACCTTGGGGTGCTGGTTGACAGTGGCTGAAGATGAGCCAGCAGTGTGCTCAGGTGGCCAAGAAGGCCACCAGCAGCCTGGCCTGGATCAGCAATGTTGTGGCCATCAGGAGCAGGGAAGTGATTATATCCCTGGACTCATCACTGGTGAGGCTACATCTTGAGTCCTGCATTCAGTTTTGGGCTCCTCACTCCAAGGACATTGAGAGGCTGGAGCAGGTCCAGAGAAGGGCAACAAAGCTGGGGAAGGGGCTGGAGAACAGGGCTGGGGAGGAGCAGCTGAGGGAACTAGGGGTGTTTAGTCTGCACAAGAGGAGGCTGAGAGGAGACCTCATTGGTCAATACAACTCCCTGTAAGGAGCTTGGAGTGAGGTGGATGTTTGGCTCTTCTGCCTACTCTCAGGTGAGAGGAGGAGAGGAAATGGCCTGAAATTGTGCCAGGGAGGGTTAGGTTGAACATCAGGAAAAAATTCTTTGCTGCAAGAGTGGTCAGGAATTGGAACAGGCTACCCAGGGAGGTGGTGGAGTCCCATCCCTGGAGGTGTTCAAGAAACACCTGTGGACATGGCAGCTTGGAACATGGCTTCATGGCCATGGTGGTGCTAGGCTGATGGTTGGACTTGATGATCTGAGAGAATCACAGAACTCCATCTGGAGAAGAGCTCTAAAGAGCTCTTGGAGCAGGTCTGAGCTACTCTGCAAGGATGTTCCTAACCTCTAGCAAAAGCAAAGCTGGGGGAGTAGGGGATCTGAGCAGCAACTTCTCCTGATGTCTCACTTCAAACGTCCCTTCCCTGAGCAGGAAAAGTTTCATGTCAGACCTGTAAGGTTTTTCTCAAGCAGATCGTTCTGTTTGCACCAACACCATCAAAGCTGTCAGCTCCAATCATGCTCAGGGCTCACTGATGGCTGAGAAAACGTTTGGTGTCCATCCAGTTCAGTTTCAACTAACAGAAGAAAATGAAACACTTCCCTGCAAGCCAAACCCTTCCCTTTGTGGCCAGCATTTGATGCAAGAGTGCAGTTTAGGATCAGATCCAAAGGGGAGACTATAAATGGATCACTCCAAGTCCCCTCTGATGGCTCCATACCCCTTTTTAAACCACTGCAAGCCCTCTCTCATGGCTCCAAACCAGGAGATATGGTTGCCCTGCCAGAAAGCAGCTCCATGGAGAAAGACCTTGGAGTGCTGGGGACAGCAAGTTCTGCAGGGGACAGCAATGTGCCCTTGTGGCCAAGAGAGCCAATGGCATCCTGGGCTGCAGCAAGAGAAGGGTGGCCAGCAGGGCCAGGGAGGTTCTTGTCTCCCTCTACTCTGCCGTGGGGAGACCACAGCTGCAATCCTGTGTCCAGTTCTGGGCTCCCAGTTCAAGAGAGACAGAGACCTGCTGGAGAGAGTCCAAGGGAGAGCCAGGAGGATGGTTAGGGGACTTGAGCATCTGCCCTGTGAAGAGAGACTGAGAGCCCTGGGGCTGTTTAGTGTGGAGAAGAGAAGGCTGAGAGGGGATCTGAGCAATGTCTCTCAATCTCTGAGGGGTGGGTGTCAAGTGGAGGGGGCCAAGCTCTTTTGGGTGCTGCACAGCAATAAGCCAAGGAACAACAGGTTCAAGCTTGAACACAGAAGGTTTCAGCTCAGCCAGAGGAGAAAATTCTTTACATGGAGGCTGCCAGAGGCCTGGAGCAGGCTGCCCAGAGAGGTTGTGGAGTGTCCTTCTCTGGAGCCTTTCCAAACCCCCCTGGATGCCTTCCTGTGCAGCCTACCCTGGGTGATGCTGCTCTGGCAGGGGGGTTGGACCTGATGATCTCTGGAGGTCCCTTCCAATCTCTAATGTTCTGTGAGAATGTGACATCAGGGCTTAAGCTGCACACACCCTGAGCCCCCCATGACAGGGCACATGGTGACAAGTGGCTTTTCCACCTCTGGCCATCACTCAGAAGGGCTCTGAGCTTCACATTGCCTTCACCACTGGCTGTTACAGGGCTTAAGTGACTGCAGGAGTAGCCCTGCAGCTTCTCAAGGGGCTGTCCCAAGCGCCATAGGGGGCTCCTTCTCCAGGAAAGGGCTTCAGGGTGGGAAGAGAGACCACTGGAAATGGATGGATTGAAACACAGCACAGACAGGGGAGAGGAGCTGGATGAGGGACAGGAGCTTCAGAGAGCTGGGAGCACAGAGATCACACCAAAGGGCTGCAGGATTCATTCAGAGCCTGTTCCTACCTGGCTGGGAGCTCCTCAGCCCTGGGCAGGGCTTGCCCCTGCAGAGATGTCCCCATGCCCATGGCGCTGCTGCCTCCAGCCAGGACCTTCCCCACCGAGCAGTGTCCAACCACAGCTCCCACCCAGCTCCACCTTGTCCCCTTCCCGTGGAGCACCAGGACAGCCAAACTCATCCAACGTCCTCTCTGCAGAGCTCAGGGCTGCCAGGACCCCGAGTCCTATCTCCCACGGAAGCTCTCCCCTGGCTGCCAGGCTCCTGGGGACCTGCTGCTGCCCTGGGCTGGCGGACAGCCACTCACTGCTGCCGGCACCAGGAGCAATGTCGTGGTCTCGCTGCTCCCCCCACTGCCCAGATCCTGCACCGTGCCTCCGGGGCGCTCCTGGCGCTGCCCGCAGCCTTCCACAGCTCACGGCTCTGCAGCTTGGGCGCCTGGGCACCGAGCTGGGCACGGCAGGCACTCGGTCTCCAACACACAAGCCCTGCATGCCCCACAGCTGCTGCTGGCACAGAGCTGCCAGGGCTGCGCTGCTGCAGAGCGCTGCATGCGACAGGGCTGAGGGAAAGGCCTCACAGCCTCCACCTGCAGGCAGGAGAGCTCTCTCCTTCCACTCCCTGGCACAAGGATGCTCTTCCAGCCCGCTCCTCCCCGGTGCAAGGAGGAAAGCAGGCCAAGAAAATTCTCCAGGAGTGACACAGTGGGTCAGAGAGCAGGAGCTGCTCAGGGGTCTGCAGGCAGCACTCATCCAGAAGCCAAGGCAGGAAGCCATGGGCGGCAGCAACATCAGCCCCTCTGAAGAAGGACGCCAAGGTCCCCAGGAAGGGAGCAGTGCAGATCCATGAGCCCCTAGGCCCTGGATCCTACACCAGGAAGGTCAATCCCTGTCTGCTGCCGGGCCCTGGAGAATTTTCTTGGCCTGCTTTCCTCCTTGCACCGGGGAGGAGCGGGCTGGAAGAGCATCCTTGTGCCAGGGAGTGGAAGGAGAGAGCTCTCCTGCCTGCAGGTGGAGGCTGTGAGGCCTTTCCCTCAGCCCTGTCGCATGCAGCGCTCTGCAGCAGCGCAGCCTGGCAGCTCTGTGCCAGCAGCAGCTGTGGGGCATGCAGGGCTTGTGTGTTGGAGACCGAGTGCCTGCCGTGCCCAGCTCGGTGCCCAGGCGCCCAAGCTGCAGAGCGTGAGCTGTGGAAGGCTGCGGGCAGCGCCAGGAGCGCCCCGGAGGCACGGTGCAGGATCTGGGCAGTGGGGGGAGCAGCGAGACCACGACATTGCTCCTGGTGCCGGCAGCAGTGAGTGGCTGTCCGCCAGCCCAGGGCAGCAGCAGGTCCCCAGGAGCCTGGCAGCCAGGGGAGAGCTTCCGTGGGAGATAGGACTCGGGGTCCTGGCAGCCCTGAGCTCTGCAGAGAGGACGTTGGATGAGTTTGGCTGGGTCCTGGTGCTCCACGGGAAGGGGACAAGGTGGAGCTGGGTGGGAGCTGTGGTTGGACACTGCTCGGTGGGGAAGGTCCTGGGCTGGAGGCAGCAGCGCCATGGGCATGGGGACATCTCTGCAGGGGCAAGCCCTGCCCAGGGCTGAGGAGCTCCCAGCCAGGTAGGAACAGGCTCTGAATGAATCCTGCAGCCCTTTGGTGTGATCTCTGTGCTCCCAGCTCTCTGAAGCTCCTGTCCCTCATCCAGCTCCTCTCCCCTGTCTGTGCTGTGTTTCAATCCATCCATTTCCAGTGGTCTCTCTTCCCACCCTGAAGCCCTTTCCTGGAGAAGGAGCCCCCTATGGCGCTTGGGACAGCCCCTTGAGAAGCTGCAGGGCTACTCCTGCAGTCACTTAAGCCCTGTAACAGCCAGTGGTGAAGGCAATGTGAAGCTCAGAGCCCTTCTGAGTGATGGCCAGAGGTGGAAAAGCCACTTGTCACCATGTGCCCTGTCATGGGGGGCTCAGGGTGTATGCAGCTTAAGCCCTGATGTCACATTCTCACAGAACATTAGAGATTGGAAGGGACCTCCAGAGATCATCAGGTCCAACCCCCCTGCCAGAGCAGCATCACCCAGGGTAGGCTGCACAGGAAGGCATCCAGGGGGGTTTGGAAAGGCTCCAGAGAAGGAGACTCCACAACCTCTCTGGGCAGCCTGCCCCAGGCCTCTGGCACCCTCACACCAAAGAAGTTTCTCCTCATGTTCAGCTGAAACCTTCTGTGTTCAAGCTTGAACCTGTTGTTCCTTGGCATATTGCTGTGCAGCACCCAAAAGAGCTTGGCCCCCTCCACTTGACACCCACCCCTCAGAGACTGAGAGACATTGCTCAGATCCCCTCTCAGCCTTCTCTTCTCCACACTAAACAGCTCCAGGGCTCTCAGTCTCTCTTCTCAGGGCAGATGCTCAAGTCCCCTAAGCATCCTCCTGGCTCTCCCTTGGACTCTCTCCAGCAGGTCTCTGTCTCTCTTGAACTGGGGAGCTCAGGGTATGTGCAGCTTAAGCCCTTATGTCAAGGTGCTGGTGTTGGTCCATCTGCTGTGCACTCTTTCCCCTCATCTCCTCTCTCTCTATTTCCACCATTCCTCTTGCTGTGGTTGAGCCTCTTCCATAGACTTCACTGACACTTAGAGCCTGGAATATCCTCCTAAACATTATTCTTCTCCCAAGGGTCATCTTCAGCTGCACCAGGGACCAGAGAGAGCTCAGAGGCAGCAGCAGAAGGATTCTGCTGCTTCCTGTGGGTTCATGGCAATTTGTGAAGCATGGGAAGCTGTCAGCCATGGCCATGCACAGCCAGAAGTTATTCCCAGAGCAGGACTTGGAGCGTGGGATTGGGCCTGGACAAGCAAGAGAAACCCTGGTGGCAGTGAAGGCTGGGGGTGGGGTTTGCCTTGATCTCAGCCCCAAGGACATTGATGGTGCTGGACCAGGGCTGACATCAGGGCACCACAGTTTTCTGTTCATTTGAATTCACAGAATCATGGAATTGTCAGGGTTGGAAGGGACCTCAAGCATCATCTACCTCATCATCTGGTTGGAAGTGGATGATCCCTGAGGTCCCTTCCAACCCTAACAATTCTATGATTCTATGATCCAGTCCCAACCCCCTGCCATGGGCAGGGACACCTCACACCACATCAGGATGCCCAGAGCCACATCCAGCCTGGCCTTCAAAACCTCTAGCATGAGGCTTCCACCACCTCCCTGGGCAACCTGTTCTATTAAGAGCACTAAGGTTCTCCAGGTGATGAGGTCCTACAGGATCTGCTGGAGAACATGGTCAGAGGGCTGGAGCCCCTCTGCTGGGAGAGTTGAGGTTGTTCAGCCTGGAGAAGAGAAGGCTCCAGGGAGACCTTCTGGTGGCCTTTCAGCACTTGAAGATGGTGTACAGGAAAGATGGGGAGGGACCATTTAGCAGGGCCTGTTGTGACAGGACAAGGGGGGGTGGTTTGCAACTCAAAGAGGGAGATCGAGACTAGGTGGAAGACATGTTTGACACTGGGGGTGGTGAGGCCTTGTCCCATGTTGCCTAGAGAGGTGGAAGATCTCCCATCCCTGGCAACATTCCCAGCTGGGTTGGGCAGGGTTCTCAACAACCTGATGAAGATGTCCCTGGTTACTGCAGGTGGGGTGGACTAGATGACCTAGAAAGGTCCCTTCCAACCCAAACCCAATCCATGATTCTATGATTCTCTGGTGCTTAGTCCTACTCTGAAACCTCACCTCCTAGGAGGATTTCTTTGCACCAAGCCTACATCAGCCTTGTGGATGTACCACAGTCTCACAGAACAGTAGAGGTTGGAAGGGACCTCCAGAGATCATCAGGTCCAACCCCCCTGCCAGAGCAGCATCACCCAGGGTAGGCTGCACAGGAAGGCATCCAGGGGGGTTGGAAAGGCTCCAGGGAAGGACACTCCACAACCTCTCTGGGCAGCCTGCTCCAGGCCTCTGGCACCCTCACACCAAAGAAGTTTCTCCTCATGTTCAGCTGAAACCTTCTGTGTTCAAGTTTGAACCTCTTGTTCCTTGGCTTATTGCTGTGCAGCCCCCAAAAGAGCTTGGCCCCCTCCACTTGACACCCACCCCTCAGAGATTGAGAGACATTGATCAGATCCCCTCTCAGCCTTCTCTTCTCCACACTAAACAGCCCCAGGGCTCTCAGTCTCTCTTCACAGGGCAGATGCTCAAGTCCCCTAAGCATCCTCCTGGCTCTCCCTTGGACTCTCTCCAGCAGGTCTCTGTCTCTCTTGAACTGGGGAGCCCAGAACTGGACACAGGATTGCAGCTGTGGTCTCCCCAGGGCAGAGCAGAGGGGCAGAAGAACCTCCCTGGCCCTGCTGGCCACCCTTCTCTTGCTGCAGCCCAGGATGCCATTGGCTCTCTTGGCCACAAGGGCACATTGCTGTCCCCTGCAGAACTTGCTGCCCACCAGCACTCCAAGGTCTTTGTGGAGCTGCTTTCTGGTAGGGCAACCCCTAACCTGTCCTGGTGCCTGTGGATTCCTGCAGGGCTTATTTTGGGGGTGCCTGGTGACCCACATGCCACTTCCTAGCCCCTTCCACGTGGTGAGCCACGGAGCTTCCTGCAAACACCACCTGCCAGCAGGAAAACTGGAGGCAGCTGGAGTGAAAGGCAGGTGGTGACTCAGTGGCAGAGCCCAGAGTGCCTTCATTATGCATCCCACATTTGAGGAACTTGCCTCCAGCAGATCCAATTATCCAATTAGCTGGAATCAGGGCCAAGATCTTCATGACAGAAGATCCAGGCACTGCCACAGTGACTGGAGACATTTCTGACGTTGGGGCGTGGAGGGTGTGAAAAATGGAGAGAAAAATGGAGAGAAACCCAAATGACTGATGAATCTGCTCTCCTGGAATGACCACCTGGGACACAAACTCCATTCCTCCCCAAACTGTGCTTGTAACATCAGAGAGGGTTTGGGCATCTCAAAGAAGGCAGGAGGACTAGGAGGAGTGGGTTGAAGCTGAGGGTTGAAGCAGGGTCAGACTGGAGCTGAGGAAGAAGTTCTTCAGTGTGAGGGTGGTGAGAGTCTGGCACAGGCTGCCCAGGAGGCTGTGGCTGCCTCCTGCCTGGGGGTGTTGAAGGCCAGGCTGGATGAGGCCTTGAGCAGCTGAGTTGAGTTGAGAGGTGTCCCTGGGCATGGCGGGGAGGTTGGAGGAGATGAGCTCTGAGGTCCCTTCCAACCTGAGCCTCTACCATCAACAGAGTTCCATTTCTAGCAGGTAACTCTTCCTACCATGGACAGGTAGGAATCTCTTTACAGTGAGGGTAGTGAGACTCTGATCTTTGACTCTGTTCTTTGAACATCTCCAGAGAAGGGGCACCCACCACCTCCCTGGGCAGCCTGTTCCAGTGTCTCCCCACCCTCACTGTCAAGAATTTCTTCCTAATCTCCAGTCTCAGTCTCTCCTCTTCAGCATCAGTCCGTTGCCCCTGGTCCTGTCACTCCCAGCCCTTGTCGAAGCTCCCTCCCCAGCTCTCCTGGAGCCCCCTTCAGGTATTGGAAGGCTGCTCTAAGGTCTCCCTGGAGCCTCCAGGCTGAACAACCCCACCTCCCTCAGCCTGTCTTCATAGGAGAGATTCTCCTTCTCTCTGATCAACTTCATGGCCTCCTCTGGACCAAGATCTTCCAGCTGTCCCCACCTGGGAGCAAACCTGGCTTGTGGACAAATGGTGCAAGGTACAAATCACACTTTCTCCATCACTTTGTGTGCCCTGCACATAACTTTGCCACTGCAAACTCTTGGCAACAATAACCACAGGGGGATTAGCCTCTCCAACAGATATTTGTGGCCTTGGAAGTCATGGATTGGAGTGTTTCCCTCAAAATCAGCCTGCAGCCCACATTCCATATCCTGAACTGTTCAAAGCTCAGGACCTGCCTCTTGTCTTTTTCTTTGATGCTGCTTCTTCTCTACCTTAGGGCAGCAAAGGAGCTTCTGGAGTCTCTATTACAGGAAGGATCTGGAGGTGCTGGAAGGTGTCCAGAGAAGGGCCACGAGGAGGAGCAGAGGGCTGGAGCTGCTCTGCTATGAGGACAGACTGAGAGAGTTGGTGTTGTGCAGTCTGGAGAGGAGAAGGCTCAGAGGAGACCTCATTGTGGTCTTCCAGTATCTGCAGGGGGCTACAGGAAAGCTGGGGAGGGACTTTTGAGGGTGTCAGGGAGGGATAGGACTGGGGCGATGGAACAAAAATATAAATGGGTAGATTCAGATTGGATGTTAGGAAGAAGTTCTTCCCCATGAGGGTGGTGAGACACTGGCACAGGTTGCCCAGGGAGATGGTGGAAGCCTCATCCCTGGAGCATTTGAAGGCCAGGCTGGATGTGGCTGTGAGCAACCTGCTCTATTGTTAGGTGTCCCTGCCCATGGCAGGGGGGTTGGAACTGGCTGATCCTTGAGGTCCCTTCCAACCCTGACAATTCTATGATTCTAAATAAATCCCAGCTGGATGGGGCTGAGCCAGGTCCCTGCAGGAGAGGAGAAGGGCAGCTGTAAGAGGCCTTCTAAGCACAGCTATTCCCCTGGGTACCAAACCAGGAGCAATCACAGAGGGACACAGATCTTGTTAAAGCCAACCAGGCTCCAGAAGTGCAAAGGATTCTAAAGACTGAATCCAAGCCATTGGTGTGCATGGCTGGTAAACATCCAGCACCCTCCTGAAGGTAATCAGCAGTGAAACAAAGGTCCTCATTCATCTAAGCCTCCTGCCCCAGCTCTCCCATGCTTGCCCAAACCACCTCTGCCCCACAGTGAACAAGAGACTTTGTGTGCTACACTGAATTCATCAGCACCGATGCCTCCTCCAGGGCTGGAAACAGCCTGCCAAAGCCTGGCTTCTAGGAAGAAGACTTTAAGAGCAGAAGGCTTGTGCTGAAGGAACCGAGGGTGTTCAGCCTGGAGAAAAAAAGAGCCTGTCAGGGAGACCTTCTGACTCTCTACAGCTCCCTGAAAGGATGTTGGAGCCAGGTGGGGGTTGGTCTCCCAGGTAAGAAGCAATACAGAGGAAATGGCCTCAAGTTGCAGCAGGGAAGGTTTAGGTTACAGAATCAGAGAATCACAGAAACATTCAGGATGGAAAAGACCCTCAGGGTCACCAAGGCCAACCCAGAACCCTACTTTACTGGTCACCATAGCCCCAAGCACCTCATCCAAACCACCTTGGACTCAAACACCTCCCTGCCCAGCACATTCCAGTGCCTGACCACTCTTCCCATGAAAAAATGTTTCCTACTGTCCAATCTAAAGCTACCCAGTCACAGCTTGAGACCATTCCTTCTTCTTCTATCACTAATGACCTGTGAGAAGAGACCAGCAGCAGCCTCTCCACAACCTCCTTTCAGGTAGTTGTAGACAGCAGTGAGGTCTCCCCTCAGCCTCCTCTTCTCCAAACTAAACATCCCCAGCTCCTTCAGTTGCTCTCCATCATATTTATTCTCCAGGTCCTTCACAGCTTCCTTGCCCTCCTCTGCACTGGCTCCAGCACCTCCACATCTCTCCTGTATTGAGGTGCCCAAAGCTGGACACAGCACTGGAGGTGTGGCCTGACCAGAGCTGAGTGCCAGGGGACAATCCCCTCCCTGCTCCAGCTGGCCACAGCATTGCTGATGCCAGCCAGGAGGCCTTTGGCTCTCTTGGCCACCTGGGTTGGAGATCAGTAGTAAATTCTTCAACAGAGGGTTGCCAAGGCCAGGAACAGGCTGCCCAGGGCAGTGGGGGAGTCCCCATCCCTGGGGATGTCTAAGAGACATGAGGATGTGGTGCTGAGGGCCATGGTTTAGTGGTGACCCAACAGTGCTGGGTGAAAGGTTGGACTCTATGATCTTAAAGATCTCTTTCCACCAAAACAATTCTGTGATTCTCTTCACTGTGTGTTGGGCCAGGGGCAGGAATGGTGCTGCTTGTGGCCAGGGCCAAGGGCAGGAATGGTGCTGCTTGTAGCCAGGGCCAAGGGCAGGAATGGTGCTGCTTGTGGCCAGGGCCAAGAGCAGGAATGGTGCTGCTTGTGGCCAGCCCCATGGCAGGATGTGCAGAGAGGCAGTTTGTGCATCTCCTCCTGCTGTGGAGAGCAGACAGCTCCTTGCTTCCAGCCAAATTTGGGCATCCATGTTGGAAAAGGATCATCAATCACCTGCCAACAGTGCTAGGGGCTACAGAAACACCAAGCAAGAGCCTGCTCCTGCCTGGGCTTTGTGACAGACCCCGCCTTAAGCAGAAGACAAGGATAGAGGGAGCTGCTCTGTGACTGTGAGGACCATGCAGCCTGCCTGGCCATGAGCTCCATCTCTGGTGGATGAGATCTGAGCTGGGGTAATGTCAGGAGCTCTGCCCTGCTTAGGTACAGCTGGCAAAGGGCAGCTCAGCATCCTGGGATCCCAGCAGATCCAGGCAGTTACCTGCCCAGGGAATGAGCAGATGCCTCTGTGATTCCCACTCAGCATCCTTTTGGAGAAGGAAATCACAGAGGCCAACAGAATTGGGAAAATCCCTCCAAACACCTCAAATTTCCTTTGCAGGAAGGAAATTGCTCCAAGGCCACAGCAGAAAAGCAACAGACCTGTAAGTGGAAGAGGCAGGAGCTGGAGCTCAAAGCCAGGAATTGTTGCAAACATCCTTTTGGACACTGCCTGCACTTTATGCTGCACTTCACGGAATCCCAGCATGATTGAGGGGTTTGGAGGAGACCTCTGGAGACAGAACCATAGAATGGTCTGGGTTGGAAGGGCCCTCCAAAGGTCGTCCAGTCCAACAGCATACACCAGTGTGTGCAGGATACCTGATTCTGCTTCCACCCCAGCCTTGCTCTCCATGCCTCAGTTTCCCCAAGGCTCAAGCCAGCACAGTCAGCCTTGGCCAACTGCAGAACATGCTTAGCCAGCTGCAGCTGCAGACCTTCTGTGATGAGTCAGATCATGCCTGGTGTGACTCATCTGGCAGATGCTGAGCCCTGTAGCATTGTGGCCACATCCCATGGAGGAGCTGTGGACCTTCCTCTGCTCCAGTTTCCATCTTTTCTCTTCCTACTGTAGCAGCAGGGCCACAGATGTCTCCTGAGTTTTTGACTGTTCCCACAACTAAATGCTTACATGAATTTCTAGACCCATTTGGGACCAAAACAGAAAAAGAAACAAACTACCTTTAAATGCTTCTGTTAGCCATAGAAGGTCCATCCAACATCTTCATCAGCAAGTTATGAGTTAATGAAACCTCTGGTCTGTGCAACTATGTAAGAGAGTCAAAACCCAGGCTACATCTACCTGCAGTGGCCAAACTGCAGATGGCACCAAGCTGAGTGGTGCTGTGGATAGACCAGAGGGACAGGATGGCAGCCAGAGGGACCTGGACAGGCTGGAGAGGTGAAGCCCAGGTGAACCTCAGGAGGTTCCACAGGAGCAAGTGCAGGGCTCTGCCCCTGGGCTGGAAAAACCCTCACTATCAATACAGACTGGGGGAGGAGGGGATGGAAAGCAGCCCTGAGGAAAAGGACTTGGGGGTGCTGGGGGGAGAAGCTGGACAGGAGCAGGCAGTGTGAGCTTGCAGCACACAAGGCCAAGGGCAGCCTGGGCTGCAGCCAAAGCAGCGTTGGCAGCAGAGGCAGAGAGGTGATTCTGCCACTTTGCTCTGCTCTGGGGAGACCTTACCTGGAGTGCTGGGTGCAGGTCTGGAGCCCTCAGCACAGGAAGGACCTGGAGCTGCTGGAGCAGGTCCAGAGGAGGGCCAGGAAAATGCTCAGGGGGTTGAAGCAGCTCTGCTCTGAGGACAGGCTGAGGGAGCTGGGGGTGTTCAGCCTGGAGAAGAGAAGGCTCCAGGGAGACCTCAGAGCAGCCTGCCAGTACCTGAAGGGGGCTACAGGAAGGATGGAGAGAGACTGTTTGCAAAGGCCTGCAGGGACAGGACAAGAGGCAATGGCTTCAAACTAGAGCAGAACAGGTTTTGATTGGATATCAGGCAGAAGTTCTTCACCATGAAGGTAGTGGAACACTGGAACAGGTTGCTCAGGGAGGTGGTTGAGGTCCCAACCCAGGAGATATTCAAGGTGAGGCTGGACAGGGCTCTGGGCAACCTGAGCTAGTTTCAGATGTTCCTGCTGACTGCAGAGAAGTTAGACTGGATGACCTTTGGAGGTCCCTTCAACCCAGACCATTCTGTGATTCTGTGATTCTATGACACCAGGAGGCATCACTCTGCAAGAATGCAGTGGGGTTGCATCATGTGGGCTCTTTGAAGCTTCCAGAAATCCTTCCTGCCACCTCTCTCCTGCCAAGTTCTGGATGAAAGCTTGTACAGCAGCTAGGAAATGCACCCTGCAGTTCTCTGGTGGAATGGTTTAAACAGGCAGGAGTTGAGGCTAAGCAGAGTATGTGGGGTTTGATGCACTGGACCTTAGGGAAGGTGTTCAGGGTTCTGTGTGAGGACCAAGATTTTGGTGTGTAGAAAGGTTCAGACAAGAGAGGAATCCATGGCTAAACATAGTAAACATGATGTTAAATCTAGTTAACATGATGTTAAATGTAGTAAACATGCTGAAGACTGAGAGAGTTGGGGCTGTTCAGTCTGGAGAAGAGAAGGCTCCAGGGAGACCTTCTTGTGGCCTTCCAGTATCTGAAGGGGACTACAGGAAAGCTGGGGAGGGACTTTTGAGGGTGTCAGGGAGTGATAGGACTGGGGGGAATGGAACAAAACTAGAAATGGGTAGATTCAGATTGGATGTTAGGAAGAAGTTCTTCCCCATGAGGGTGGTGAGACACTGGCACAGGTCACCCAGAGAGGTGGTGGAAGCCTCATCCCTGGAGGTTTTGAAGGCCAGGCTGGAGGTGGCTCTGAGCAGCCTGCTGTAGTGTGAGGTGTCCCTGCCCATGGCAGGGAGGTTGGAACTGGATGATCCTTGAGGTCCCTTCCAACCCTGACAATTCTATGACTCTGTGTGTGACACCAGGGATTCATCATGGGTAAGGAAAAACTACTTTCCTGTAAGGGTGGCAAAGACCTGGTGCAGGCTGCCCAGAGAGGGCGTGGAGTCTCTTTCTCTGGAGACTTCCAAAACCCACCTGGATGCTTTCCTGTGTGATCTGTTTCAAGTGACCTTGACTTAGCAGGAGTGTTGGACTAGATGATCTCCAGAAGTCCCTTCCGACCCCTACCATCCCGTGCACTGCAAAATGACATCAGAAGTGGCACCAAAGCTGCAAAAAGCACCAAAAAACTTGGAAAGACCAAATGAATCATGGAATGACAGAATGGTGTGGGTGGAAGAGACCTCTGGAGATCATCTAGTCCAACCCCCCTGCCAAAGCAGCATCACCTGTACAGATTAGGAGCAGCTCCACAAAAAATGACCTCTTAGTGCTGCTGGACATCCAGTTGCCCATGAGCCACCTATGTGCCCTTGTGGCCAAGAAGGTCTCTCTGGGGGCATCAAGAATAGTGTGGTCAGCAAGTCAAGGGATGCTCTCCTTCCCTTCTACTCTGTCCTAGTCAGGCTACATCTGGAGTTCTGGGTCCAGCTCTGGGCTCCCCAGTTCAAGAGAGACAGGGAACTACTGGAGAGAGTGCAGTGGAGGCTGGGAAGAGGCTGAGGGGCCTGGAGCAGCTCTGTGAGGAGCAAAGGCTGAGAGCCCTGGGGCTGAGAGCCTGCAGAAGAGCAGCCCCAGAGGGGAGCTGAGCAATGCTGATCAATATCTAAAGGGCAAGGGTCAAGAAGTTGGGGCCAGACTCTTCAGCACAAGAAGATCACCAGGGCTGAGGCAACCAAAATTCTGTGGTCCCTGGACCCCAGGAAGGATTAAGCCTTGACGATGACCTGGCAGTGCTGGGGTAATTGTTGGACTTGATGATCTTAAAGGTCTCTCCCGACCAAAAGGATTCCAGGATTCCAAGCTGCTTCTCCTGTTGCATCTCTCTGGTCAGCTTTTTCTGTTGCCTCTGTAAGCGTGGAAAAGACGAAGAGGCTGCCAAGATCCTTGCTAAGCATCCCCTTTGCTTACACATCCCCAGCACGTGGGCCACGAGGAACGCACATTCCGTTTGCTCCTGCTGGATCCCTGCCTGGTGCTGGGAAAGGAGAGGACTGAGCCTGGCCTTGTCTTTCCTCACATTCACCTCCTCCTTTCCTGCCTTCAAACTCCTTCATCAAGCACCCTGAAGCACACAGTCTCACAGAACATTAGAGGTTGGAAGGGACTTCCAGAGATCATCAGGTCCAACCCCCCTGCCAGAGCAGCATCACCCAGGGTAGGCTGCACAGGAAGGCATCCAGGGGGTTTGGAAAGGCTCCAGAGAAGGACACTCCACAACCTCTCTGGGCAGCCTGCTCCAGGCCTCTGGCACCCTCACACCAAAGAAGTTTCTCCTCATGTTCAGCTGAAACCTTCTGTGTTCAAGATTGAACCTGTTGTTCCTTGGCTTATTGCTGTGCAGCCCCCAAAAGAGCTTGGCCCCCTCCACTTGACACCCACCCCTCAGAGATTGAGAGACATTGCTCAGATCCCCTCTCAGCCTTCTCTTCTCCACACTAAACAGCCCCAGGGCTCTCAGTCTCTCTTCACAGGGCAGATGCTCAAGTCCCCTAACCATCTTGGTGACTCTCCCTTGGACTCTCTCCAGCAGGTCTCTGTCTCTCTTGAACTGGGAGCCCAGAACTGGATGCAGTGGAGCACGAGGGCAGCAAACCCTTCAGCCCTGTCCTGCGGTCAGGCCCCTCCCTGCAAACCCCAACGGCGTCCCCAGAGTTTTGCAGTTTGCCTTTGGCTGGGGACTTGATTTCCAAGCTCCAAGACCCTTTGAGGGCCAGCAGTGAGGCAGGCAGCTGGGTCAAGCGTGTGCCCATACACAACTGGGCATGGGGCACACGAGCACGGTGCACACATACATGCAGAGCCTGAGCCTGCCCTGCTGCCACTCTCGACACAGATCTGAGCTGGAAGCAGAAGATTGGTTGGAGGAGGACCTTTCTGCAAGCAACGGCTAGTTTTAGGGGCGTTTCTGTTCCCTCAGCTGGCTCCAGAACAAATGGTTTCCTTTTACATCCCACTGCCTTAGAAGAAGCCTGGAACGCTGCTGCTGCGTTGCAAGAAGGTGGGAGGGGAGGGGGCGGGGGGAGAGAGGAGGGGGCAAGTGGATCTGTGCCTCCTCCCAGCTTTCTGACAGCTTCAAGCAGATTTAAAGGAGAAGATGAGAGCTCGAACTTTTTAAGATCCCATCTGCTCCTTGGGAAGAGGCTGGGAAAGAAGAGGAAGAGCTTCAGGATGTTAGTGGATGGGAGACCTTGTTGTGGCCTTCCAGTATCTGAAGGGGGCTACAAGAAAGCTGGGGAGGGACTTTTGAGGGTGTCAGGGAGTGATAGGACTGGGGGTTCCGAGTTAGAGGAGGGGAGATTTAGATTAGACATTGGGAAGAAGTTCTTCCCCATGAGGGTGGTGAGACACTGGCACAGGTTGCCAGCTCTCTGCTCTCCCCTGCCCTCGTAGCCTGCCCTGGAGGTGACCCTGGCACACATAGGGCTGACGTGGCTGAAAAGCTGAACCCTTTTCTTTGCCTTTTTGGTAAACTTTGGGGTGGATCCAGACAGTCCCAGTCACTGTGAGGCCAAAAGGAAGGGGTGAGGAGTGCAGCTCACAGAATCATCACAGAATCACAGAATTCTGAAAAGGACCTCTGGAGATCAAGTTCAACCCCCCTGCCAGAGCAGGGTCACCTAAAGAAGGTCACACAGGAACACAGCCAGGTGGGTTTTGAATGACTCCAGCGATGGAGACTCCACCACCTCTCTGGGCAGCCTGCTCCAGTGCTCTGCCACCCTCAAAGCAAAGAAGTTCCTCCTCATGTTTAGATGGAACTTCTTATGTTCAAGTTTGTGCCTGTTGCCCCTCGTCCTGTCACTGGGCACCACTTGTGCCATCCTCCTGATACCCACCCTTGAAGTATTGCTCAGCATTGATAAGATCCCCCCTGGGGCTGCTCTTCTCCAGACTAAACAGCCCCAGTTCTCTCAATCTTTCCATCAGCAGTCCAAGGCAGCTCATCCAGCCAGGAACCCACAATATTAAGTCCTGTTGACCTGCAACAACCCTGAAACCAAAGCTCCTGGACCAGTGTAAAAAGAACCAGGGAGCTGCTGGCCACACAGAATCACAGAATGACAGAATGGTCTGGGTTGGAAGGGACCTCAAAGGGTCATCCAGTCCAACTCCCTCTGCACTCAGCAGGGGCATTCTCAACTAGCTCAGGTTGCCCAGAGCCCTGTCCAGCCTCACCTTGAATGTCTCCAGGGATGGGGCCTCAACCACCTCCCTGGGCAACCTGTTCCAGTGTTCCACCGCCCTCATGGTGCAGTACCTGTTCCTAACATCCAATCTAAGTGAGCCTTTAGGATGCTGACTTGCTCAAGAGGGACAGTGAGGGGAATCTTTCCCTCCACAGCTATGGTGGGAGCTCATCTGCACCACAGCAGAGCCAGATCTTCCTCTAGAAAGTCTTTCTTCCTTCATCTTAAATCTGCTCTGCTCCAGTTTGAAGCCATTTCCTCTTGTCCTGCCCCTGCAGGCCTTTGCAAACAGTCTCTCTCCATCCTTCTTATACCCCCCTTCAGGTACTGGAAATCTGCTGTTTGGTCATGAATCCTCCCAGCTTGCTGCCCAGGGATGACAAACTCTTGTCCCCAGGCTATGGCTGTCCACAAGGACCTCATCTCCTCCTCCCCCCAAATCCCAGCTCGCAGGCAAGTATGGGATGCAGGGGTTTGCAGTCTGACCTGCTGTCACCCGTGCTGGCCCTCTGCCCAGGCCATGCAGATGTCATTCTTTCCACCCAAAAGCACCAGAGGAATTTCCCCTCCCTCCCCCACCCCTGTCCCCAGCCTGGACGAGTTGGCAGCAGAGCCTGTGGATTTTGGACTTTTCTCTGGGAGTATTAAACAGGGATTACAAACTGGGATCAAGGAGTCTCTCTTCCTCTGCACTCTGTGGGAAAGCTGCAGCTGGGGCCTCACCAGCCTTGTCCTTCCTTCTTCCTGCATCACCACAGATGAAGAGCTCACCCCCACCCCCTCCTGATCAAACACAAATCTTTCTCCTCCTCCTTTTGCAGGCAGAAAGGGACCAGGGGGTGCTAATGGACAAGCAGCTGAAGAGGAGCCAGCAGTGTGCCCAGGCAGCCAAGAAAGCCAAAGGCCTCCTGGCTGGCATCAGCAATGCTGTGTCCAGCTGGAGCTGGGAGGATTGTCCCCTGGCACTCAGCTCTGGTCAGGCCACACCTCCAGTGCTGTGTCCAGCTTGGGGCACCTCAATACAAGAGAGATGTGGAGGTGCTAGAGCCAGTGCAGAAGAGGGCAAGGAAGCTGTGAAGGGCCTGGAGAGTAAATGTGATGGAGAGCAACTGAGGGAGCTGGGGATGGTTAGTTTGGAGAAGAGGAAGCTGAGGGGGAAACCTCATTGCTGTCTACAGCTACCTGAGAGGAGGATGTGGAGAAGCTGCTGCTTGTCTCTTCTCACAGGTCATTAGTGATAGAAGAAGAGGGAATGGCCTGTGACTGGGTAGGTTTAGACTGGACAGTAGGAAACATTTTTTCCCAGCAAGAGTGGTCAGGCACTGGAATGTGCTGGGCAGGGAGGTGGTTGAGTCCCCAAGCCTGCATGTCTCTAAAGGTGTTTTGGATGTGATGCTTGGGGCTATGGTTTAGGGCTGAGCCTTGGAGAGTAGGGATCTGGGTTGGCCTTGGTGACCCTGAGGGTCTTTTCCAACCTGAATGTTTCTGTGGCTCTGTGATCCTCCTGCAGAAGCTGGCTGCTCATGGCTTGGATGGGTGGATGCTTCACTGGGTTAAGAACTGGCAGGACCCAAGAAGCAGTGAGGAATGGAGTCAGGCCCAGTTGGTGTCCAGTCTTGGGTGGTGTTCCCCAGGGCTCAGTGCTGGAGCCAGTTGTCTTTAACATCTTCATCAATGATCTGGAGGAGGGGATCAAAGCACCCTCAGTAAGCTTGCAGATGGCACTGGGTTGGGTGGGATGTGGGGGCCTGCCCAAGCTGGATCGATGGGCCAAGGTCAGTTGTATGAGGTTCAAGAAAGGCCAACTCCTGGGGGCTGCACTTGGGTCACAACAACCCCAAGCAATGCTTCAAGTGATTCTCCTCTACCACATCTGCTGAGTAATCCAAAGCTGACCTATGCAGAGGAAGTTTGCACCCCCAGGCTGCATTTGCACCCCTGCGGGCATACAGAGCCACCCTGGCCCCTCCTAGAAAGCTGGGAACTGGCATTGCCAGCCCTGGGCAGAGCAAGCTGGCAGAGAGGAAGTTTGGCTCTTCACTGCTGCAGACCAGACAGGCCAGGGGCACAGATCCATAGGACACTCAGCCTTTCAGCTTCACTGCCATCCTTTGTGTGCCATGTATTCAGATAAAGCTGCTCCCTTCCAGCTCCAGCCAAACTGGGAGCTGGGCATGGCTGCAAGCCAGGGAAGTGGGTAGCAAAGGGCTGGGGTTCTGCCCAAGTGAGCTTGAGACATCCATAGCCTCAAAGGCATGACTCTGTGATGCCAGGAGCTGCATGAATGGGTTCAGATGTTGGGAGGAGAATGGTGCATGGGGAAATACAAAGCACCAAGACTGGTCTTGCCCTTGAGTTGAGCAGAGAAGTAGAATCCCCCTCACCCCCAGAGCCTTTGTATGGAGGTACCCAGAGAGGCAGGTGAGCTCTGAGTGGCTCTGGATGGAAACACCTCACCCAAAGCATGCTTGGTTGACCTTCAGGTGTGACTGTGGTGTTTTGAGGGCTAATGGGAACTCACCTGAGACTGGAATCATGCTAGCTGCCATTGCCTCCAGCTCCCATAACTCCTCATTTGGCTCTGGGAGTAGACCTCAGGCTGGATCCCTCCATCAGCTGCTTCCAGGCTCCATCCAGACCCATTTGCTCTAGTTTAGGAAGACATTTGGTGAATTACACTGAGACACAAGCAAGTTCCTCAGCAACCCCAGATGAATCCTCACTTTGAGGGTGGTGAAGCACCGGAGAAGGCTGCCAGAGAGGTGGTAGGATCTCCATCTCTGGAATCATTCAAAGCCAGCCTTGATGCCAACCTGTGCAACCTGCTCTAGGTGTTCAGCCTGGAGAACAGAAGGCTCTAGGGAGACCTATTAACGACCTTCCAAGACCTGAAGGGGCTACAAGAAGGCTGCAGAGGACCTGTTTGCAAAGGCCTGTGGTGATAGGATGAGAGGCAACGGCTTCAAACCAGAGCAGAGCAGACTTAGATTGGATGTGAGGAACAAGTTCTGCATCATGAGGGTGATGGAACCCTGGGACAGGTTGCCCAGGGAGGTGGTTGAGGCCCCATCCCTGGAGATATTCAAGGTGAGGCTCAGCATGGCCTTGGGCAACCTGATCTAGTTGAGGATGTCCCTGCTGACTGCAGAGAGTGTTGGACTGGATGCCTTTTGGAGGTCCCTTCTATGATGCTATGACAAACTGTTTTGATTTGGCTGTTTTAAATTCAAGCAAGTTGCATCTCAGCAGATCTGCAGCTCCCTAACCCCAAAAGCTCCTCCCCAGGGAGCACAAACCAGACTTGAAATCACTGGTGGCAAGACTCTCAACTTTTGCCAGACACTCAAGAGTGTTCTTGAAGCTGAGCAGCTGGAGGGGAGGAGTTGGGCTGGAGCAGCGGCTGAATCTTTTGGCAGCTGGAGGGGAGGAGTCGGGCTGGAGCAGCGGCTGAGTCTTTTGGCAGCTGGGCTCTGTCATTAAAGGAGCAGAGGAGAGGAAGAAGGCAACTCCCAGTCTCCCTCCCTCCCCCTTCCAGCTCGTCTCGCCCCATCCCACTGCTGGAGGATCTCCGACGTGGCACTGTGGGGGCTGGGAGAAAGCTTGGGCAGAGCTCCCGTACAATCCAGTTGCACTTAGAAATCCCTTGATGGCAACAGAGATCTCTTCCTCCCCAACCCCCCCAGGAAAAAAAATTCCTTGCATTTTGCACTGCCAAGAAACCAAACCAAAAACCCCAAGTGAAGAATGAAGCAGTTTGCTGACATGCTGGGGGGGAATTCGCTGGTTTTCTGCACTTCAACATCCTAAAAGCCCTGAAGATTCCTGGTGGCTGGCTTAGAGCAGTGCACAAAGGACTGTGTGGACCTGGGGAGGGGTGGATTAGGAATCAAGGCTCATTTCTACACCACCACCCCCAAAATCAGACAAAAATGTGAAGCAACCTGATCTAGATGGAGGTGTCTCTGCTGAGTGCAAGGGGGGATTTGGACTTTAGAGGGTCCCTGCATGTCTGATGCTGATTTCAAAGGGGGGTTGGACAAGATGACCTTTGAGGGTCCCTTCATACCTGATGCTGATTTCAAAGTGGGGGTTGGACAAAATGACCTTTGAGGGTCCCTTCATACCTGATGCTGATTGCAAGGGGGGTTGGACAAGATGACCTTTGAGGGTCCCTTCATACCTGATGCTGATTGCAAGGGGTGGGTTGGACAAGATGACCTTTGAGGGTCCCTTCAAACCTGATGCTGATTTCAAAGGGGGCTTGGACAAAATGACCTTTGAGGGTCCCTTCATACCTGATGCTGATTGCAAGGGGGGGTTGGACAAGCTGACCTTTGAGGGTCCCTTCATACCTGATGCTGATTTCAAAGGGGGGTTGGACAAGATGACCTTTGAGGGTCCCTTCATACCGGATGCTGATTTCAAAGTGGGGGTTGAACAAGCTGACCTTTGAGGGTCCCTTCATACCTGATGCTGATTTCAAAGGGGGGTTGGACAAGCTGACCTTTGAGGGTCCCTTCATACCTGATGCTGATTTCAAAGGGGGTTGGACAAGATGACCTTTGAGGGTCCCTTCATACCTGATGCTGATTGCAAAGGGGGTTGGACAAGATGACCTTTGAGGGTCCCTTCAAACCTGATGCTGATTTCAAAGGGGGGTTGGACAAGATGACCTTTGAGGGTCCCTTCATACCTGATGCTGATTTCAAAGGGGGGTTGGACAAGCTGACCTTTGAGGGTCCCTTCATACCTGATGCTGATTTCAAAGGGGGTTGGACAAGATGACCTTTGAGGGTCCCTTCATACCTGATGCTGATTGCAAAGGGGGTTGGACAAGATGACCTTTGAGGGTCCAAACCTGATGATGATTTCAAAGGGGTTGGACAAGCTGACCTTTGAGGTCCTTCATGCCTGATTTTCAAAGGGGGGTTGGACAAGATGACCTTTGAGGGTCCCTTCATACCTGATGCTGATTTCAAAGGGGGGTTGGACAAGCTGACCTTTGAGGGTCCCTTCATACCTGATGCTGATTTCAAAGGGGGTTGGACAAGATGACCTTTGAGGGTCCCTTCATACCTGATGCTGATTTCAAAGGGGGTTGGACAAGATGACCTTTGAGGGTCCCTTTATACCTGATGCTGATTTCAAAGTGGGGGTTGGACAAGCTGACCTTTGAGGGTCCCTTCATACCTGATGCTGATTTCAAAGGGGGGTTGGACAAGATGACCTTTGAGGGTCCCTTCATACCTGATGCTGATTTCAAAGGGGGGTTGGACAAGATGACCTTTGAGGGTCCCTTCAAACCTGATGCTGATTGCAAGGGGGGTTGGACAAGATGACTTTTGAGGGTCCCTTCATACCTGATGCTGATTGCAGGGGTGGGTTGGACAAGCTGACCTTTGAGGGTCCCTTCATACCTGATGCTGATTGCAAGGTGGGGGTGGAAAAGATGACCTTTGAGGGTCCCTTCATACCTGATGCATTCTGCAGTGTTTTCCTGCTGAGCTGCCTGTTCTCCAGCACAGAAAGAACTGTTTTTAACTCAGCTCCACACATCCCTGCTATGGAGGCAAAGCCATTTCAAAGGACTGAAGCACAGAACCCTACATTTGTGTCAAAGGAGGTTGGGTGTGGGAGGCACTGGAAGAGATGGAAGATTAGAAGTTGTGGAGGCTATTTTAAATGTCACTAGAAAAGGGGGGAGGGAAATAATCTTACATGGGAAGTAATTGCACAGGAGGGTTTGAGGTGGAGCAATTCAGAGCCTGGCAGAGAAAACTGGAAGTTTAAAGGAGCTTTTCTCATTTCTCAGCTGGTACAGCCTTGTAAGATTTCTGTGCAGGGGTTGTTTGCTCTCAGAAAATTAGTTGGGTTGGGTTTTTTTTTTCACTAGTAATAAAGCAAAGATTGTGCTGTAAAACCCCCTGGGGCCACCTTCTGATCATTGCTGCTCATAATAGGGAAAAAAAAAACCAAACTACAAAACAGCTCCAAATATACATCAGGGTACCCCAAAATATGATGCTGAAGGTATTTTAAACCTCTATCTTCCACTGAATCCCTCCCAGAAGGAAGCTGATCTCTGATCATCACAGTGTGTCTGAAGTCATTAGGGCCACTAGGTCACCTTAGCACTAAAACCTGACCTGCAGGCTGGGCAGGGACTGGCCTGAAGAAAAGGCCTTGGAGGAAGGATCTGGAGGTGCTGGAAGGTGTCCAGAGAAGAGCCACGAGGAGGAGCAGAGGGCTGGAGCTGCTCTGCTATGGAGACAGACTGAGAGAGGTGGGGTTGTGCAGTCTGGAGAGGAGAAGGCTCTGAGGAGACCTCATTGTGGCCTTCCAGTATCTGAAGGGAGCTACAAGAAAGCTGGGGAGGGACTTTTTAGGGTGTCAGGTTGTGATAGGACTGGTGGGAAATGGAGCAAAACTAGAAGTGGGTAGACTGAGATTGGATGTGAGGAAGAAGTTCTTCCCCATGAGGGTGGTGAGAGACTGACACAGGTTGCACAGGGAGGTGGTGGAAGCTTCATCCCTGGACCAGGCTGGAGGTGGCTGTGAGCAACCTGCTGTAGTGTGAGGTGTCCCTGCCCATGGCAGGAGGGGTTGGAACTGGATGGTCCTTGAGGTCCCTTCCAACCCTGACAATTCTGTGATTCTATGAAATATTGGACCTTTGCTATGTGAATGAATAGTTCACTTAAATCATAGCATCGTGGAATGGGTTGGGTTGGAAGGGACCTTAAAGATCATCTGGTTTCAACCTGGTTTTGAAGGCCAGGCTGGATGTGGCTCTGAGCAACCTGCTGTAGTGTGAGGTGTCCCTGCCCATGGCAGGGGAGTTGGAACTGGATGATCTTTGAGGTCCCTTCCAACCCTAACAGTTCTGTGGTTCTGTATGTCAAACCTCTATCTCCCCCTGACTCTCTCCCAGAAGGAAGCAGATCTTTGCTCACCATGTTGTGTGTTGAAGTCCATTCGGCCACCTTAGCATTAAAACCTGACCTGCTTGGATGCAAAACACCCAAGGAAGACGTCAGCTGAAAACACAGAATCATAGAATAGTGTGGGTTGGACCTTTCAAGGCCATCTAGTTCAAGCCCCTGCACTCAGCAGGGACATCTTCAACTAGAACAGGTTGCTCAGGGCCCCCCCCATCAAGTTTAACCTTGAATGTGTATCTAGCCTGACCTGGAATGGTTCCAGGGATCACAGAATCACAAAGTCAACCAGGTTGGAAGAGACCTCCAAGATCATCAAGTCTAACCAATCACCCAACCCTATCTAATCAACAAGACCATGGCACTGAGTGCCTCATCCAGGCTTTTCTTAACCACCTCCAGGCATGGTGACTCCACCACCTCCCTAGGGAGCACATTCCAATGGCCAATCTCTCTTTCTGGGAAGAACTTCTTTCTCAGATCAAGCCTAAACTTCCTCCTGCACAGCTTGACACTCTGTCCTCTTCTTCTGCTGCTGGTTGCCTGGAACCCACCTGGATGGGACATCTACCACCTCTCTGGGCCACCTGCATCAGACTCCCACCACCCTCAGTGTCAAAAAATGTCTTCCTTCTCTCCAGTTTGAATCTCCCTCTTTCAATTTCAATCCATCACCAAGTCTGTCCCCAGCTTTCACCCCCCCCTGTAAGTACTAAAAGGTCACCAGAAGGTCTCCCCAGAGCCTTCTCTTCTCCAGGCTGCAGAACCCCAGCTCTCCCAGCCTGGCCTCACAGCAGAGGGCTTCCAGCCCTCCCAGCATGGCTGTGGCCTCCTCTGGCCCTGCTCCAACAGGTCCCTGCCTGTGCTGAGGCCTCCAGAGCTGCCCCAGCACTGCAGGTGGGGTCTCTGCAGGGCACAGCAGAGGGGCAGAATCCCCTCCCTGCCCCCGCTGCCCACACTGCTGGGGATCAGCCCAGCACAGGGCTGGCTCTGGGCTGTGAGCACACAGCTGGCTCATCCCCAGCTTTTCATTCCCAAAGCCATGTTTTGTTCAGGTATTTATTTCTCCACACACATCACTGAAAAAGAAGGAGAAAAACAATATATATATATATGAATTCAAATAGACCACACAAAGCCAGGAAGCCTTCAGGCATCTGAAATGGCTTCATGCTTGGTACCCAAAAGGTCACCCAGCAAGTGAGACCCTGTGGCACATCTCCCATGGAACAGCTTTTGTGCAGATAACCCCACGTGGATCAAGTGAGCCATGAGAGAGGCTGCTGGGAATGGGGAATTGGGACTACCCTTCTCAGAGCCAGAAGCACACACCCACTGACCTGCTGCATGTAGAACAGAGTAGAATGGGAATAGAATAGAATAGAATAGAATAGAATAGAATAGAATAGAATAGAATAGAATAGAATAGAATAGAATAGACCAGGTTGGAAAATACCTCAGAGATCATCAAGTCCAACCCACCACCCAAAACCATCTCATCAACTAAACCATGGCACCAAGTGCCTCATCCAGGCTCTTTTTAAACACTTCCAGGCATGGTGACTCCACCACCTCCCTGGGCAGACCACTCCAATGGCCAATCTCTCTTTCTGGGAAGAATTTCTTACTCACCTCCAGCCTAAACCTCCCCTGGTGCAGCTTGAGACTGTGTCCTCTTGTTCTGGTGCTGCTTGCCTGGGAGAAGAGACCAGCCCCCACCTGGCTACAACCTTCCTTCAGGTAGTTGCAGACAGCAAGAAGGTCTCCCCTGAGCCTCCTCTTCTCCAGGCTAAGCAACCCCAGCTCCCTCAGCCTCTCCTCACAGGGCTGTGCTCCAGCCCCCTCCCCAACTTTGTTGCCCTTCTCTGGACACCTTCCAGCAAGTCAACATCTTTCCTAAACTGAGTGGCCCAGAACTGGATACAGGACTCAAGGTGTGGCCTATCCAGTGCTGACTACAGGGCAGAATGACTTCCTGCTTTTGTCAAGGCCTCATGGCTGCAAACCATGCTGAGAGTGAAATCCTCGCACAGAACATATTGGGGTGGTAGGAGTGTGCTGGGGAGCTGGTTCACAGCAGCTGGTAGAAAATGCTGTGCAGGGAGGGCTCCAGGGATTCTTGTTTGAAGTGTGGAGAATCCACTCACGTGGCGTCACCTGAGCTGTTCAGCCAGAAGTCTCTCCTATGAGGACAGACTGAGAGAGGTGAGGCTATTCAGTCTGGAGAGGAGAAGGCTCTGAGGAGACCTCATTGTAGCCTTCCAGTATCTGAAGAGGGCTACAGGAAAGCTGGGGAGGGACTTTTGAGGGTGTCAGGGAGGGATAGGACTGGGGGGTGGAGCAAAACTAGAAGCGGGAAGACTCAGATTGGATGTGAGGAAGAAGTTCTTCCCCATGAGGGTGGTGAGAGCCTGGCACAGGTCGCCCAGGGAGGTGGTGGAAGCCTCATCCCTGGAGGTTTTGAAGGCCAGGCTGGAGATGGCTCTGAGCAACTTGATCTAGTGTGAGGTGTCCCTGCCCAGGGCAGGGGGGTTGGAACTGGCTGATCCTTGAGGTCCCTTCCAACCCTGACAATTCTGTGACTCTATGATTCTAAGTAAGACATCACTTTGTGATGCCATCTTCTGGAGCTGGTGGACTGACGTGGTGCAGGGGAAAGGGTTGGGGCTCTGAGCAACCTGATCTAGTTGGGAATGTCCCTGCTTACTGCAGGGGTGTTGGACTGGATGGCCATTGGAG
The DNA here is from genome assembly GCA_033816785.1 of Picus viridis. Taxonomy (NCBI): domain Eukaryota; kingdom Metazoa; phylum Chordata; class Aves; order Piciformes; family Picidae; genus Picus; species Picus viridis. The sequence continues at coordinate 40,026,517 of CM066566.1, read as the reverse complement.
GTCTCTTCCAATCCAGTGCATTTTAGGATTCTAAAGTGAGGTGATCCCAATGCAAGGCAACAACCCAGATCTGAGAGCAGAATATTCACAGCCAGGAGACAAAACCAGATGCTGCAAGCAGCAGCAACCTGCTGAGAACTCTGCCTTCAGAAGGAAGCAGTGAAGACTGCAGATCCAAAGCCAGAGGTGGAAAAAGTGAAACTACAAGAGGATGAGAAGGAGGCATACAGAATCATAGCATGCATCAGGTGGGAAGGGACCCTCAAAGGTCATGTTGTCCAACCCCTCTGCAGTCATCAGGGACACCTTTAACTGGATCAGGTTGCCCAGGGCCATAGCAAGTCTGATCTTGAATGTCTCCAGGGATGGGGCCTCAGCCACATTCCTGGGCAACATATTGTGGTATTTCACCACCCTCATTTTGAAGATCTTCTCCTGATGTCCAAGCTAAATCTGCCCTGCTCCCTGTGGGATACAGCAACACGAGGAAGCCCTTCTGCTGCCTGCAACTCGGCCATCAGGTCCCTGCAGAGCAAATGTAGATCCTCTTGTGAAACACTGGCCCAGGCAGCCCAAAGATGGGATGACCTGGAAATATTCAATCATGGAATCACAGAATTGTCAGGGTTGGAAGGGACCTCAAGGATCATCCAGTTCCAACCCCCCTGCCATGGGCAGGGACACCTCATACCAGAGCAGGTTGCTCACAGCCACATCCAGCCTGGCCTTCAAAACCTCCCCCACCTCCCCCCTGGGCAACCTGTACCAGTGTTTCACCACCCTCATGGGGAAGAACTTCTTCCTAACATCCAGTCTGAATCTCCCCATTTCTATTTTTTTCCATCTCCCCCAGTCCTATCATTACCTGACACTCGAAACAGTCCCTCCCCAGCTTTCAAGGTTAGGTCAGATGGGGGTCTGAGCAACCTGATCTAGCTGAAGAAGTCTCTGCTCAGGGCAGGGGCAGTAGACCAGATGATCTCTGAAGGTCACTTCCAATACAAGGTTTGATTCTGTGTCCCCAAGGGCCACAGTTCAAGAGAGACAGGGAACTGCTGGAGAGAGTCTAGCAGAGGCTACAAAGATAAAAAGGAGACTGCAAGCATCCTTCTGACAAAGAAAGGCTGAGAGACACAACTGAAGGATGGGATCCATCCAGAGGGACCTGGGCAAGCTTGCGAAATGGGCCCAGGTGAATCTCATGAATTTCAACAAGGCCAAGTGCAAGGAGCTTCACCTGGCTTGGGGCAATCTCCAGTATCAATCCAGGGTGGGGGATGAAGGACTTCGGGCTGCTGGGGGGTGAGAAGCTGGAGATGAGCCAGCAAAGTGTGCTCACAGTCCAGAGCCAGCCCTGTGCTGGGCTGATCCCCAGCAGTGTGGGCAGCAGGGGCAGGGAGGGGATTCTGCCCCTCTGAGGTGCCCTGCTGAGACCCCACCTGCAGTGCTGGGGCAGCTCTGGAGTCCTCAGCACAGGCAGGGACCTGCTGAAGCAGGGCCAGAGGAGGCCACAGCCATGCTGGGAGGGCTGGAAGCCCTCTGCTGTGAGGCCAGGCTGAGAGAGTTGGGGGTGTTCAGCCTGGAGAAGAGAAGGCTCCGGGGAGACCTTCTGGTGACCTTTTAGTACTTAAAAGGGGCTAAGAAAGCTGGGGACAGACTTTTGAGCAGGGCCTGTGGTGACAGGCCAAGGGGGGATGGTTTTGGCACTAAAAGAGGGAGACAGACCAGATGCAGGGAAGAAACTTTTCATGCTGAGTAGGATGAGACCTTGGCCCAGGTTGCCCAGAGAGGTGGCAGATGCTTTGTCCCTGGAACCATCCCAGATCAGTTTGAATGGGGCTCTGAACCTGATCCCTGCAAGTGTCCCAGCTGACTGCAGGAGGGTTAGAACTAGATGCTCTTCAAGGGCCCTTCCAACCCAAACCCACTCTGTGAAGATCACAGGATGTTAGGGGTTGGAAGGGACCTCCGGAGATCTTCGAGTCCAGCCCCCTGCCAGAGCAGGAGCGTAGAATCCAGCACAGGTCACACAGGAACACATCCAGATGGGGCTTGGAAAGCCTCCAGAGAAGGAGCCTCCACAACCCTGTAAAAACCCCACAGCACCCTTTGGGCAGGGCAGAGTCATGCAGAGCCCTGCTGCAAGCTCTGCTGGGGGCAGGCAGAGACAGCTTCAGCAGAAGGAGTGACCAAGGAGGGACCGCTCGTCCCCGTTGCCCCCCTTCCATCCCTGCCGGACCCCCCCCCCCCGGTGCAGCAGCAGGGCTGGGCTGTCCCTGTGCCATTGGTGGGAGGCTGGGAGAACTTTATCGGATCCTCCCCTTCCTCTCCCTCCCCAGGCAGTTCTTTTTTTTTTTTTTTTTTTGAGAGGGTTTGTTCCCAACTTTCCAGAAGTTTCTTCCCGGCCCCTTATATACCCCCTCCGCGGGACCGGGAGGTGCACAGGGCAGCAGAGCAAAGCGACCTCCAAGCCCCGCAGGTAAGGGGTTGGGGGCGGGCGGGCGGGGGGTGCAGCTCAGAGTCGCAAGACCTCTGCCAGGCACAGGGATGTGGCCAAGCTGAGATTGCAGCAGCCTGGAGAGGGGTGGGGTGGGGGGTCCTGCATGCTCCTAACTGGCTCCCATAGGGCAGGGAAGTTGGGGAAGGGAGGGGGATATTTGGGAGGGGGAGGGGGGAAGAGTGCATGGGCGAAAGGAGTTACAGGGGGTTAGGTTGCTCTGGGGTGAGTTGAAATGGGGGATATGGGGAGGGTAGAGTCTGCCCCACAAGCTGGGTCAGGTTTTGGAGAGGGGACATTCAAAATCACCTCCCCACCCAACGCCTCCCGTTTGCTAGAGAGAGTTGCAGCAAAGCTGCACCCTGGTGAAACTTTTAACGTGATGAAGAAAGAGAAGAAGGGAATAAAGATGGTCTAGAGTGGTCCTGGAGCAGCCCTCGCTGGAGAAAACCTCCAGCTCCTGCTCAGCCTGGGAGCCTCCGGGACCCTGGGCAGCAGCCCAGGACAGGAGGGGAGAGAGTCTCACTGCAGCCTCCCCCCGAGAAGAGTCTGCCTGCCTTATCAAGTGTCACATCCCTCTGCTGACATGGAAGGGGTCGCCCGGTTTTTTTTTTTGGCTTGCATATCCCCATCCTGTGGCTTTCGTCTTGGTCCTGTGGTTTTGCCTTGGTCAGGGCAGAAACAAATCCTCGAAGGGTTGTGTGCCTCTGCCTGGCTGTCTTGGGGTGATGGCATCTCCAAATCCTGCCAGGAGAGAGGGTCTCCAACGGCCCCCAAGGAGACCTGTGGGATGCCACGTTGGCACTGGATGTCCCCTTGCAGGGCTGGGCTGCAGGCATGCAGAAGGGGATGTTGCTGGCTCTGCATTCCCCTAAATCCTTTTCCTTTTGTTGTGGTTTTTTTTCATCCCAGCTTCTGATTTCCCCAGTAAATCTCAACCCTAATCCAAGCAGGGGCAAAGTTTCTCTCGTCCCACCACCACAAGCTGAGTCACTCCTTGTAGCCCAAACGTTCCTGGCCGAATTTCTCTGAAGTCACGAATTTTTTACTTTTTATTTTAAGCTGGGGATGTGTGAGCAGCGTTGCTCCCCAGAGCACTACTCCATGTATCTGTTTTCTTTCAGAATGAAAAAGGCAAACGTTGACCTCACTATGAAAGAGTTTCAAGGTATCTTTAGAAGGGGGGAAAGGGAAGAGAAACGAACAAAATGAAACAAGACCAAAACAACAACAAAAAAGGAGGGGGGGAGGGGGAAGGAAGGTGAAAAAAAAAAAAAAAAGAAAGGGTGAAAGCAACCAGGAATGAAAAAAGGGAATGAAGGGAAAAAGAAAGGAAAGCAACCAGGAATGAAAAAAGGGAATGAAGGGAAAAAGAAAGGGAAGCAACCAGGAATGAAAAAAGGGAATGAAGGGAAAAAGAAAGGAAGCAACCAGGAATGAAAAAAGGGAATGAAGGGAAAAAGAAAGGGAAGCAACCAGGAATGAAAAAAGGGAATGAAGGGGGAAAGAAAGGAAAGCAACCAGGAATGAAAAAGGGAATGAAGGGAAAAAGAAAGGGAAGCAACCAGGAATGAAAAAAGGGAATGAAGGGAAAAAGAAAGGAAAGCAACCAGGAATGAAAAAAGGGAATGAAGGGGGAAAGAAAGGAAAGCAACCAGGAATGAAAAAGGGAATGAAGGGGGAAAGAAAGGGAAGCAACCAGGAATGAAAAAAGGGAATGAAGGGAAAAAGAAAGGAAAGCAACCAGGAATGAAAAAAAGGGAATGAAGGGGGAAAGAAAGGAAAGCAACCAGGAATGAAAAAGGGAATGAAGGGGGAAAAAAGGAAAGCAACCAGGAATGAAAAAGGGAATGAAGGGAAAAAGAAAGGGAAGCAACCAGGAATGAAAAAAGGGGAAAAAAAAGAAAAAAAGGAATTAAAGGAAAGAATGAAAGGAAGAAGAAAGGAAAGGAAAAAGGGATTAAAGGAAAGAAGGAAAGAAAAAAGGCATTTAAAAAAGGAAATAAAAAAGGAATTTCAAAAAAAAAAAGGAAATAGGGAAAGGAAAAAAGGAAAGAAAAAAGGAATTTAAAAAAATTAAATAGGGAAATTTTAAAAAATTAATAAAAAGGAAATAAGGAAAGAAAAAAAGGAATTAAAAAGGAAAAGGAAAAAAAAACCCCAACCCTCAGCTTTTCAACTGCTCCTTGTACCTTAAAAGTGCACCAAGGGTGACTTTTGGAGCCCGCTGCACAAAGCTGCTGCTCTGTAGGTGGCTGGGATGGTTCAGCCCTTCAACGGAAGGGCTGTCCCCGAAAGGATTTTAGGAGACGAGCTGCCTGCCTCCGCCGGAGGCTGCGTAATTCCCATCTCCGACAAAAGGCCCCCGGCGCAGCTGCGCGCTCCCTGCGTGCTTCCTCCCCTATGTAATCCCAGAGGGCCCTTCGCTTCCTGCTCCGTTGCCTTTAACCCTGAGGTTGCCCAGCTGCAGCCCCGTTCCTGTCTCCCTCATGCCTAGAAGGAGGGTGGGAGGAGAGCAAAGGAAGGAGGTTTCTCTGTAGCCTTATGGAGGACAAGCTTTGGGCGTGAAGGTGGAATTTAAGCCCTTGAGGAGCTGCCAGCAGGAAGGTTTGCTGTGAACAGGGGGAGGTGAGGAGGGAGGGGTTTGGGGACAGTTTGTGGGATGAGCTCCCAGGAACTCTTGGGCATGGTGGCTGGTCAGGCTGCAGGCTCATCAGAGCTGGTAGTTCAAAGGCCCTCCCTGGGGATGGCTGCACCTACCTTGTGATGAGATGCAGCTACCTCATGCAGGAATGTGTTCAAAAGCTGTGGAGATGTGGTGCTTGGGGATATCACAGCCTGGGCTGCAGCCAAAGCAGCATTGGCAGCAGAGCCAGAGAGGTGATTCTGCCACTTTGCTCTGCTCTGGGGAGACCTCACCTGGAGTGCTGGGTGCAGGTCTGGAGCCCTCAGCACAGGAAGGACATGGAGCTGCTGGAGCAGGTCCAGAGGAGGGCCAGGGAAATGCTCAGGGGGTTGGAGCAGCTCTGCTCTGAGGACAGGCTGAGGGAGCTGGGGGTGTTCAGCCTGGAGAAGAGAAGGCTCCAGGGAGACCTAATAGCAACCTGCCAGTACCTGAAGGGGGCTACAAGAAGGCTGCAGAGAGACTGTTTGCAAAGGCCTGCAGGGACAGGACAAGAGGCAATGGCTTCAAACTAGAGCAGAGCAGATTTAGATTGGATATCAGGAAGAAGTTCTGCACCGTGAGGGCAGTGGAACACAGGAACAGCTTGTCCAGGGAGGTGGTTGAGGCCCCATCCCTAGAGATACTCAAGGTGAGGCTAAACAGGGCTCTGGGGAGCCTGATCTAGTTGAGGATGTCCCTGCTGAGTGCAGATGGGGTTGGACTGGATGACCTTTGAAGCTCCCTTCCAACCCAGACTGTTCTGTGATTCTATGGCTTTGTGGTGGACTTGGCAGAGTAGAGTTAATGGTTGGACTCAATGGCTTTAAAGGTCTTTTCCAACCTAAATGATTCTGTAACTCTATGATTCTCTGAATGTACCTGGAAGGGGCTCAGCTGAGGGCAAAGATGGGGGTCCACCACCCCGCTCTGTCCCAGTACCTCCCTGGCAGGGCTGTGCTACAGAGTTAAAACTTAAGTCAGAGCTCAGCAGACAGTGTGGGATCCTGTCTGCTGTTGTTTGGTGGAAGCTCTTGCACTCCATCTAGTGTCTAAGAACACTGAGCATGTGGGTACCGAGCTGGGGGTCCCCAGGGAGGACCACCCCCTGCTATACATAGATCCTAAACTGACAGGCAGCACTGTGCTGTGTGGCCATGGGCAGCTGAAACATCTCACTTCTAGCCTGTAAATGACCAGGGCAGAGGTTTAACCTGCTCCTTTGGGGTCAATCAGAGGATGGTTTTGTTTGGAAGAGACCTTCACGATCATCTACTTCCAATCCCCTGCCATGGCCAGGGACACCTTCCACCAAACCAGGTTGCTCAAAGCTCCATCCAACCTGGCTTTGAATACTTCCAGGGATAGGGTATCCATGACTAATCTGGGCAACCTAATCACGGTCTCACCACCTTCATAGTGAGGGAGTTCTTCCTTGTATCTAGTCTAAATCTGCCCTGTTTCAGTGTAAAGCCTTTACCCCTTGTCCTGTCAGAAGCACCTGTTGCTTCCATCCCCTGACCCCTCTCCTTAAATCATTTACTGTCCATGACTGTACAGCAATAGAATAAAACTGCTTCAAAAGCAAGTTTTCAGTCCAAAAGCTCAGGCCTTGAGTGCCAGAGTGCAGCCTGTGCGCCTGAAGATTAAATGTTGCTCAGAGAAGAGCCCCAGTGTGGACTTGGGACCCCCACCAAGAGAAGCATTGATGGAGTTGCTTTGGCCATCACTGGAGCCTAGGAGAGGCTTTCCCTGGAGGAGCCCCTGGGGGTGTCTGTGGACACTCCAGGAAGGGCCCTAATCACAGTCTCACAGTACATTAGAGGTTGGAAGGGACCTCCAGAGATCATCAGGTCCAACCCCCTGCCAGAGCAGCATCTCCCAGGGTAGTCTGCACAGGAAGGCATCCAGGTGGGTTTGGAAAGGCTCCAGAGAAGGAGACTCCACAACCTCTCTGGGCAGCCTGCTCCAGGGCTCTGCCACCCTCACTATAAAGAAGTTTTGCCTCAAGGTGGAACCTTCTGTGTTCAAGCTTGAGCCTGTTGTTTCTTGGCTTATTGCTGTGCAGCACCCAAAAGAGCTTGGCCCCCTCCACTTGACACCCACCCCTCAGAGATTGAGAGACATTGATCAGATCCCCTCTCAGCCTTCTCTTCTCCACACTAAACAGCCCCAGGGCTCTCAGTCTCACAGGGCAGATGCTCAAGTCCCCTAAGCATCCTCCTGGCTCTCCCTTCGACTCTTTCCAGCAGGTTTGTGTCTCTCTTGAACTGGGGAGCCCAAAACTGGTCACAGGATTGCAGCTGTGGTCTCAGCAGGGCAGAGCAGAGGGGCAGGAGAACCTCCCTAGCCCTGCTGGCCACCCTTCTCTTGCTGCAGCCCAGGATGCCATTGGCTCTCTTGGCCAGAAGGGCACATTGCTGTCCCCTGCAGAACTTGCTGTCCCCAGAACTCCAAGGTCTTTGTGGTGCTGCTCTCCAGCAGGGCAGCCCCTACCCTGTCCTGGTGCCTGTTGTTAATCCTGCTGACAGTCGTCTCTCTTTGCCCAGCAGGTCCTCAGAGGTGCTGGGCCCTACTGAAGCCATGTGGGCAACCCTGGTGCTGGCTCTCTGCGGCCTGGCTGCCGCCGTGCCCTCGGAGGACAGGAAGCTGAGCGACAAGGCGACGACGCTGGCCGACCGCAGCACCACCCTGGCCTTCAACCTGTACCACGCCATGGCCAAGGACAAGGCCATGGAGAACATCCTGCTGTCCCCCATAGTGGTGGCCTCTTCCCTGGGGTTGGTGTCCCTGGGGGCAAGGCCACGACGGCCTCCCAAGCCAAGGCGGTGCTGAGCGCCGAGAAGCTGAAGGACGACGACGTGCACAGCGGCCTGGCCGAGCTGCTGAGCGAGGTCAGCAACGGCACCGCCCGCAACGTCACCTGGAAGATGGGCAGCCGCCTCTACGGCCCCGCCTCCATCACCTTCGCCGAGGACTTCGTGAAGAGCAGCAAGAAGCACTACAACTACGAGCACTCCAAGATCAACTTCCGCGACAAGCGGAGCGCCCTCAAGTCCATCAACGAGTGGGCGGCGCAGACCACCGACGGCAAGCTGCCCGAGGTCACCAAGGACGTGGAGAAGACGGACGGGGCCCTCATCGTCAACGCCATCTTCTTCAAACGTAGGTCCCGGCGCCTCTGGGGCCAGACGGGGAGCCTGGCTCTTCCTCCGGCTCGCCCCGAGGCCTGGCCTGAGCCTTCAGGGTCCAAATCACCCACGGGAGCCAAGCTGTTCGTCCAAGTGACCCCAAAGCCTAGCCTGAGCCCCAACTATCCAAATCTATCCAAACCCCAAAGCCTCCTGAGCCCCAACTATCCAAATCACCCACGGGAGCCAAGCTGTTCATCCAAGTGACCCCAAAGCCTAGCCTGAGCCCCAACTATCCAAATCACCCAAGGGAGCCAAGCTGTTCATCCAAGTGATCCCAAAGCCTGGCCTGAGCCCCAACTATCCAAATCGCCCAAGGGAGCCAAATTGTTAATCCAAGTGATCCCAAAGCCTAGCCTGAGCCCCAACTATCCAAATCACCCAAGGGAGCCAAGTTGTTCATCCAAGTGACCCAAGATGTTAATCCAGGTGATCCCAAAGCCTAACCTGAGCCCCAACTATCCAAATGAACCAAGTGATCCAAATTGTTAATCCAGGTGATCCCAAAGCCTGGCCTGAGCCCCAACTATCCAAATGAACCAAGGGAGCCAAGTTGTTAATCCAGGTGATCCAGGTTTCCAAGCCATGTGACCCCAAAGCCTAGCCTGAGCCCCACGTAGAGCAGCCCAAATAAGGATCCCAGGTGATCCAAATTGTTAATCCTACTGATCCAAGTTGTTAATCCAAGTGATCCCAAAATCTAGCATGAGTCCCAAGTATCCAAATGACCCAAGTGATCCAAGATTTTAATCCAGGTGACCCCAAGGCCTAGCCTGAGCCCCATGTAGAGCAGCCTAAATCAGGATCCAAGTGATCTAAGTTTTTGATCTTAGTTTTTAATCCAGGTGATCCAACTGATACAAGTTTCTAATCCAAATGATCCCAACGCCTACCCTGAGCCCCACGTAGAGCAGCCCAAATGACCCAAATGATCCAAGTTTGATCCAGGTGATCCCAAGGCCTGGCCTGAGCCCAGAGTAGCCAAATGACCCAAGTGAGCCAAGGTTTTAATCCAGGTGATGCCAAAGCCTAGCCTGAGCCCCATGTAGAGCAGCCTAAATCAGGATCCAAATGACCCAAGTGATCCAAGTTTAATCCAGGTGATCCCAAGGCCTGGCCTGAGCCCAGAGTAGCCAAATGACCCAAGTGAGCCAAGGTTTTAATCCACATGTTGCCAAAGCCTAGCCTGAGCTCCCATGTAGAGCAGCCTAAATCAGGATCCAGGTTTTTGATCCAAGTGACCCCAAAGCCTAGCCTGAGCCCCATGTAGAGCAGCCCAAATCAGGATCCAAATGACCCAAGTGATGTGAGTTTTTAATCCAGGTGATGCCAAAGCCTAGCCTGAACTCCATGTAGAGCACCCAAACAGTGACCCAAGTGATCCAAGTCTTTAGTCCAAGTGATCCCAAAGCCTGGCCTGAGCCCCATGTAGAGCAGCCCAAATCAGGATCCAAACCACCCAAGTGATCCAGGTTTTTAATCCAGGTGATCCAAGTTTTTAAATCAGATGACCCCAAAGCCTGGCCTGAGCCCCAGGTAGAGCAGCCCCAGTAGTGACCCAAGTGATCCAAGTGTCTAATCAAAGTGACCCCAAAGCCTGGCCTGAGCCCCAGGTAGAGCAGCCCCAGTAGTGACCCAAGCGTCTAATCAAAGTGACCCCAAAGCCTGGCCTGAGCCCCAGGTAGAGCAGCCCCAGTAGTGACCCAAGTGATCCAAGTGTCTAATCAAAGTGACCCCAAAGCCTGGCCTGAGCCCCAGGTAGAGCAGCCCCAGTAGTGACCCAAGTGATCCAAGTGTCTAATCAAAGTGACCCCAAAGCCTGGCCTGAGCCCCAGGTAGAGCAGCCCAAATCAGGAAGGTGAACACGTCTTAGGTCAGGCTGGAGACACATTCGTCATGATTCTTCGTCAGGGCAAGCAGATGGGAAGCATGCATGGGATTCCCACCAGCCCTTCCTTCCCTCTTCTCACAAGGTGAATGTCTCTCTCCTGCAGCTCACTGGGATGAGAAGTTCCACCATAAGATGGTGGACAACCGTGGCTTCATGGTGAGCCGTTCCTACACCGTGGAGTCCCCATGATGCATCGCACAGGTGAGCTGCAAACCTCCTGCCCAGCTGAAGTTCTTCTCACTGCTGCTCCCCTTGCCCAGTTTTCCACCACCTGATTCTCAAGAGTGTTTTTTTGAGGGAGGGTTTTTGCTGGTTCTGCTGATTCAGTCCATCTGTGACCACATTTCCAACTGGGTGCTTGGCTGTTGGGAACAAATCCCAGCTCACGGCTTGAGTGAGCTGCAGTTTGGAGTTGTGTCCAGTTGTTGGGTCAGTTCCCAAAACATAGGATCAGAGGAGGTTAGGGGTTCGAAGGCACCTCTGAAGATCATGGAGTCCAAGCCCCCTACCAGAGCAGGAATGTATCCAGATGGGTCTTGGAAAGTCTCCAGAGAAGGAGACTCCACAACCTCCCTGGGCAGCCTGCTCCAGGGCTCTGCGACCCTCACAGTGAAGAAGTTCCTCCTCATGTTGAGGTGGAATGTCCTGTACTGTAGTTTATATCCATTGCCTCTTGCCCTATCACAGGGCACAAGTAAGCAGAGCCTGTCCCTTCCCTCTTGACCCCCAGCCCTCAGATATTGATAAACATTGATTAAATCCCCTCTCAGTCTTCTCTGGACTAACCAGCCCCAGGGCTCTCAGCCTCTCCTCACCAGGCAGCGTTCCAGGCCCTTCAGCATCCTGGTAGCCCTCTGTTGGACTCTCTCCAGCAGATCCCTGTCCCTCCTGAACTGGGCAGCCCAGAACTGGATGCAGTATTCCAGGTGAGGTCTCCCCAGGGCAGAGTAGAGGGGGAGGAGAACCTCCCTGGATCTGCTGGCGACACTCCTCTTAATGTCCAAATGTGTGTCCCTTGCTGGTCAGGGAAAGCCCAGGGTGAATTCCCAACAGGGTTATGGGAAGCTTTACCCCTCCTCCACCTCTCACCATTTCCTGCTTCTGATTTCAAGGTCTCTACAATTACTATGATGATGAGACAGAGAAGCTGCAGGTGGTAGAAATGCCACTGGCTCACAAGCTCTCCAGCATGATCTTCATCATGCCAAACCACGTGGAGCCTCTGGAGAGGGTGGAGAAGCTGCTCAACAGGGAGCAGCTAAAGACCTGGGCTAGCAAGATGAAGAAGAGATCAGTGGCCATCTCGCTGCCTAAAGTTGTCCTGGAAGTCAGCCACGACCTTCAGGTAGGAAAAGGAGGTCCTTAAAAAGAACATTTGAGCCTCAAAGGTATTTGGGGTGGGAGAGAAGACAGTGGGGGATGATGACTTCTCTGTGACTGCCATCCTTTGCCAGCAGCTAATCTAACTATGGTCCAGAGGTGTAGCCAGAAGGTGATTCTCCCCCTCTGCTCCACTCTGCTGAGACCACTGGAGCACTGTGTCCAGTTCTGGAGCCTCTATTCTAAGAAAGATCTGGAGGTATTGGAAGGTGTCCAGAGAAGGGCCATACAGGAGAAGCTCCTCTCCTATGAGGACAGACTCAGAGAGTTTGGGTTGATAGGTGGAAGAAGAAAAGGCTCCAAGGAGACCTTATTGTGGCCTTTCTGAAGGGGGCTACAAAAAAGCTGGGGAGGGACTTTTTAAGGTGTCAGGGAGTGATAAGACTGGGAGGGATGGAACAAAACTAGAAGTGGGGAGATTCAGATTGGATGTTAGGAAGAAGTTCTTCCCCATGAGGGTGGTGAGACACTGGCACAGGTTGCCCAGGGAGGTGCTGGAAGCCTCATCCCTGGAGGTTTTGAAGGACAGGCTGTGAGCAACCTGCTGTAATGTGAGGTGTCCCTGCCCATGGCAGGGGGTTGGAACTGGATGATCCTCGAGGTCCCTTCCAACCCTGACAATTCTATGAGAGAATCATTGCCCATTGGAATGGGCTGCCCAGGGAGGTGGTGGAGTCACCCTCATTGGAGGCGTTCAGGAGGAGACTTGATAGGGTGCTTGGTGCCATGGTTTAGTTGATTAGGTGGTGTTGGATGATAGGTTGGATGCGATGATCTTGAAGGTCTCTTCCGCTCTGCTCCGCTCTGCTCCGCTCTGCTCCGCTCTGCTCCGCTCCGCTCCGCTCCGCTCTCCTCTCTCTGGGAGTGTTGCTGACCTCTTGTTTTCTCCTCCTAGAAACACCTGGCTGACCTGGGCCTGACAGAAGCCATTGACAAGACCAAAGCTGACCTGTCAAAGATCTCTGGCAAGAAAGACCTTTACCTGTCCAACGTCTTCCACGCCGCCGCCCTCGAGTGGGACACGGATGGAAACCCTTACGACGCCGACATCTACGGCCGAGAGGAGATGAGGAACCCCAAGCTCTTCTATGCTGACCACCCCTTCGTCTTCATGATCAAGGACACTAAAACCAACTCCATTCTCTTCATTGGCAGGCTTGTGAGGCCCAAAGGAGACAAGATGCGTGACGAGTTGTAGTTGGGTTTGGGGGTGGGAGGGGAAGGCGGGGAGAAGGTTTTTTGTTTTGGCAGAGCTTTGGGTTCGTTGTTGGTGGTTTGTTTGTTTGTTTGTTTTTCAGTGGGGGGATTTCAAAGAAAGGGGAAACACTTCTTTTGTATCCTTCTGGAACTATGGGTGCTATTCAGACCAGGGTGCATTTGTGATGAGGAACCAACAGAACACTTTACCTCACCCCAAAAACAAAACAAAAAAAAACACTTGATTGCACAGACCCACCCTCCAGAGAGAGAGAAAGGAGGGGAGCTTTGGCACAAGAGGGTCACCAAGAGTGGAAGGGAAGCAGTCTGCACTGTCTCAGCTGAGATGTTCAGGGTGATGCCTGGGCTCCTCCTCCCTGCACTTGTTAAGCCTCCTGCTAAGAACCTTGCTGCTACCATCAGCCCTGCAAAGGCTCAAGCCCTCCCCCGCCTCTATCCCGAACACTTCTTGCATGCTTAGCTCTGCCACTTGGCTCTTCTCCCAGTTTCATGCTAAGCAGAACCACACCACAGCTTCTCTGGTAGCTTCTCAGTTGTTCCTTGCTGCTTTCTTCTGCCTTCACAAGTCTGTAACAAAGCACAAAGGGCCGATTCTGTGGTCCAGCCACCTCCATGGCCCTGGGAGCAAAGCGGGACCATGACTGTGTGTAAGAAGGGAGATTGTATGGAGCTGTGTCCTACAAAACCCTGCTCTGGATGACTGTTAGATGCTTCAGCCATCATAAATGACCTCCAAAGTTGCTGCAGAGTCAAGTGCACCTTTGCTCAACACTTCAGAGAAGTAAGTGACTTAGGGGTGTCAGGGAAGAGGCCAAAGAGCAGAGGGGTAAACCTGAGAGAGGTCCTTTCACCACTCTTGTGGTGCTAAGGGACATGGTTTAGCACCAGACTTGGTAGACTTAGGTAATGGATGGACTCAATGACCTTAAAGGTCCTTTACAACCAAAATGATTCTGTGACAGAAATCACCATGCTCCACCTCTCTGGGGAACACAGGAAGCTCTTGGGCCAGCATTTGGAATCAAACATCCCATAGCAGCCAAACAGAGCAGCTCCCCTTCTCTTGGTGCTTCTCCAGCAGCACAGAGGGTTGGGAAAGAGTTACCACTAGTGAAGGTTCTCCCAGCTACCAACCAGGGCTGGTACCTTAGTCCCCATAGGGAGACCAAGAGACTCCTGTTGGCTTCTCAAAGGGAGGTGAATCAAGTTCAATTGTCTTGCTGGACTCTGCTGCTTTAAAGCTGCTGTTAGCTGAATTTCTAACAACCCTTGCCAGAAGCCTCTCTTCTCCACACTACTTTAGATCCCTCTCGGCTGACCTGGGTAAGGGCATGCTGAAAACCAAACAATGTTTAGCCTTACTTTTATATTTGTGCCTGAAAAGAAGGACAGCCTGCTCCAGCCTAGACTTGGAGGCCACCCCTAGCCTCTTCTCTTCAAGAGTTAATACTAAAGAAGGAACTGGTGTGAGCCCACCAGCAACAAAGCAGGTGTCAGGTAAGGTCTTGCTGCTGTTCACTGGGAGGCATTCCCAAAGCCAGAGATGGGAATATTGAGAGGAATTTGTGCATCACAAATTGTCCCTTCGTTGAAACCAGCAAGGACAGTGCCTGCTTTGCTCTTCTTTGGTTTAGCTCCCTTGCCAAAGTGCTTACTCTCAGGTTGCCACAACCCAGGAGGCCACTACTGCAGCTCCTCAGGCCACACACAGGACTATTTCTACTTATTTATTAACCTGCAGCTCCAAAACCTCCTCTTAGATGCTTTCCCACAGGCAAAACTCCAGCAGCTCAAGTCCCCCAAGTCTAACCTGACCAGGCTTGCAAGGTGACACAAGCACAGAAAAGCTCTTCTGCCCTAATCCAAACCAGCCAGGATGAGAGGCTCCTGGCCTTAAAACCTCTTCCCAAATCGCATGCCCAGGTGCTTTTTCCCCCCACTCTAGGAGGCAACCCACAGGAAGCCTGAAGCCCAAGTATCCTAAGCACAAGTCAATGAATCAGTGCACTGAGACCCACAGGCTGCAGCAAGTCAGGGAGGAGGATGATGGTGCTGGTGGGGGGGGGGTGGGTAAAAGGGGTGGGGGCAAGGTCAGAACACACTGTGGGAGGATGGGAGCCCCTTGCATCATGTGGATGCAGGTGTCTGATGGCTTTTGTTGTCTTGTACCACGCAGTGGCAGTTGTCTAATTTTGCAATAAAACTTTTTCAATGAAGCTCTGGCAGCCACCAGTCAGCTCTGGTAGGGGTTGGGTGGAGACAGAAATTGAGAATCAGAATGGCTCAGGTTGGAAGGGATCTCAGAGCTCATCTCCAACCTCCCTGCCTTGCCCAGGGGCACCTCTCAGCTAGACTCAGATGCTCAAGGCCTCAACCAGCCTGGCCTTCAACACCCCCAGGCAGGAGGCAGCCACAGCCTCCCTGGGCAGCCTGTGCCAGACTCTCACCACCCTCACAATGAAGAACTTCTTCCTCAGCTCCAGTCTGACCTTGCTCTGCCTCAGCTTCAAACCATTCCCCCTTGGCCTGGCTCTAGACACCCTTAGCAAAAGTCCCTCTGCAGCCTTCCTGCAGGATCCCTTCAGCTCTTGGGAGGCAGCTCTGAGGTGCCCCTGGAGCCTTCTCTTCTCCAGGCTGAACACCCCCAGCTCCCTCAGCCTGTCCTCAGAGCAGAGCTGCTGCAGCCCTTGGATCATCCTTGTGGCCTCCTCTGGCCTCCCTCCAGCAGCTCTGTGTCCTCCTTGTGGTGGGGACAGCACAACTGGAGGCAGGATTGGAGGTGGGGTCTGAGCAGAGCAGAGCCAAGGGTCAGAATCCCCTCTCTTGCCCTGCTGCCCACCCTCCTCTGGCTGCAGCCCAGCACACAGCTGCCTGCTGGGCTGCCTGAGGGCACTGCTGGCTCCTGGGGAGCTGCTCAGCACCCAACACCCCCAAGTCTCTTTCTTCAGGGCTGCTCTCACCCCACTCTGCACCCTGCCTGGATTTGTGCCTGGGCTTGGCCTGACCCAGCTGCAGGCCCTTGAACTTTGTCTTGTTGGTCCTCATGCAGTTGTCCCTGGCTCACTTCTGAAGCCTGTCCAGATCCTTCTGGCTGCCATCCCTGCCCTCCAGTGAGTCCAGCTCACCACATGGCTTGGTGGCATCCCCAAACTTGCTGCCTCAATGCCTAACAAAGGTGTTAAACAGTATTGGACCCACAACAGATCCCCAAGGAACTCCACTTGTCACAGGTCTCCAACTTCACATTGAGCTCTTGATACCCTAAGAGCTGAAGAGAGCTTCCTTGACATCCTTAAATCCAATGTACCCTTCTCAACCAGTTAAGAATGGACAAAAATAACACTTCATACACAAGAGATCCATCCCCATGGTTCTGCTTGGGGGGTTGGAAGGCTCTACAGAGGGACCTGGACAGGTTGGATCAGTGGGTCAAAGCCAATGGGATGAGGTTCAACTGCAGCACTTTAGACACAAGACCTCCACAAACACTCCAGGGCTTGAGGAAGAGTGGCTGGAGAGCTGCCCAGCAGGTAAGAGACCTGGGAGTGGTGGTCAACAGGCAGCTGAAGATAAAGCAGCATCTGCCCAGGTGGGCAACAAAGCCACCAGCATCCTGGCTTGGATCAGCAACAATGTAGACAGCAGGAGCAGGGCAGTGATTGTCTCCCCAGCCCTAAACTCAGCACTGGTGAGGCCAGACACTCAGTACTGGGTTCAGTTTCTGGGTTCCTCACTGCAAGAGACACTGAGGTGCTGGAGCAGGTCCAGAGAAGGGCAACCAAGCTGGGGAAGGGTCTGGAGAGGAGCAGATGAAGGAACTGGGGGTGTTTAGTCTGGAGAAAAGGAGGCTGAGGAGAAACCTCATTGCTCTCTGCAGCTCCCTGAAAGGAGGCTGGAGCCAGGTGGGGTTGGTCTCTTCTCCCAAGGAACAAGCAACACGAGAGGAAATGGCCTCAAGCTGTACCAGGGGAGGTTTAGGCTGGACATCAGGAAAGATTTCCTGTAACCCAAAGCTGGGATCTGATCTGGAGAAACAGAGGAGGCAAAGAGCTGTAAATCCTGCACCACTGCTGTGCCCATGAGTTCATGGTGGTGGTCACTCCAACCACTGCATGCTGGAAAGGTACTCAGCTCACACGGGTGGACTTTAGCCATTATGGGACAAGCACAGACTTCTCTGGGTTGGAAAAGACGTTTAAAGAGCATCCAGTCCACTCCCCTGCAGTCAGCAGGGACATCTGCAACCGCAGCAGGCTGCACAGAGCCCCAGACCACATGATCTGGGATGGTTCCAGGGACAGAACATCATCCCAGCTTGCCCAGGGAGGTGGTAGGAGTCTCACCAGCCTCAAACATTTCTCCCTTCTCTCCAGTCTGAATCTCCCTTTCTCAGTCCCAAACCATCCCCCTTTGTCCAGTCACAACAGGCCCTGACAAAAATTCTGTCCCCATGTTACTTATCAGCCCTTTTAACACCTGAAAGGCCAGCAGAAGGTCTCCCCCGAGCCTTCTCTTCTCCATGCTGAACAACCCCAACACTCTCACCCTCTCCCCACAGCAGAGGGCTTCCAGCCCTCCGATCACATTCTCTCCTCTGGGCCTGCTCCAACACGTCCTTGTGCTGAGGACTCAAGGCAGACACAGCACTTCAGGTTGGGTCTCAACATAACAGGATAATCCTTGATATGGCCCTCAACTTCTCTCAACATATCACAGACCCACAGAAACATTCGGGTTGGAAAAGACCTTCAGGATCACCAAGGTCAACCCAGAACCCTACTCTACAAGGGTCACCCCTAAACCATAGCCCCAAGCACCATAGCCAAACCACCTTTAGACACATCCAGGCTTGGGGACTCAACCACCTCCCTGCCCAGCACATTCCAGTGCCTGACCACTCTTCCCATGAAAAAATGCTTCCTACTGTCCAGTCTAAAGCTACCCAGTCACAGCTTGAGGCCATTCCCTCTTGTTCTGTCACTAATTACCTGTGAGAAGAGACCAGCAGCAGCCTCTCCACAACCTCCTTTCAGGTAGTTGTAGACAGGAGTGAGGTCTCCCCTCAGCCTCCTCTAGCAAGAGGCACAGAAAGATCACCCCAACTACACCCAAGCAACTAAACCTCTCTTAACCCTCCCAGTGATCATCTCTGTGACATGAAGAGGCTGATAGAAATAAAAATGGGTAGATTGAGATTGGATGCTAGGAAGAAGTTCTTCCCCATGAGGGTGGTGAGAGACTGGCACAGCGTGCCCAGGGAGGTGCTGGAAGCCTCATCCCTGGAGGTTTTGAAGGACAGGCTGTGAGCAACCTGCTGTAGTGTGAGGTGTCCCTGCCCATGGCAGTGGGGTTGGACCTGGATGATCCTTGAGGTCCCTTCCAACCCTGACAATTCTGTGATGGAGCAGGTTGGAGGGCTGGAAAGCAGAAAGCAGCTGAGTGACCACCAGGAAAGCCACCCTCACTGGAGGACTGGAAAGGCTTCCAGCTGCTCTAGAGGATTGTAAGTTATCAGACACATGGAAGGCTTTGCACTGGCTGTCACCCATGTTGCTTCAGGCCTTCCAGCTTTCACACATTCCCTGCCCCTACAAAGTGACAAAGCTGCTCTGTCACCTTCTGCCTTTTCACTCCAACACTCAAGATGCAAAAGTTGGTTGTTTTTTATGGTTTCCACTCAAAAGATGTGCACAGAATCCTCCAATCCCTCATTCCCTGACACCCTGAGAAGAAACCATCTGTGTTTAGACAGTCAAGCAGCTTCCCAGCAGCACCCTGCCAGGTTAGGTTTCCAGGAAGCCTGCCAGGAAAGCTGGGAGCAGGATGGCTGAGGATCACACATCCAAAGATGCTGCCAGACCAGTTCCTGACACCATACCTTTGAACTTCTAGCTCTCAAGCTGGTTGCCAGGTCCCTGCTGAGAAGCATCCTGGGAAGGAAAATCTGGATGTCAAAAAAAGTTCTTCCTGGGCAGCAAATTTGTCCAGTTTTTGTTAATGCACCAATCAGCTTCTGAAGGTTGGATGAGGCTTTGAGCAACCTGCCCTAGTGGAAGATGTCTCTGCCAATGTCATGGAGGCTGGAACTAGATGATCTGTAAGGTCCCTTCCAACACAACCCATTCTATGACTTCAGCAAGGTTTTGGACACTGACACCCCCACTAACATCCTCAGAGCCAAGCTTGGGGAGTCTGAGAGTGGACAGAGAGATGGATCCTGAACTGGCTAAACAGAGGCCAGAGGGTGGTGATCAAGGGTGCAGAGCCCAGCTGGAGAGCTGTGGGTAGTGGTGCTCCCCAGGCATCATTAGTGGGTCCAGACTTACTCAACACCATCACCAAGGACCTGGCTGAAGGCACAGAGGGGACTCTCAGCCAGTTTGCTGATGGTACCAAACTGGGAGGAGTGCTGACACCCATCAGGCTGTGCTGTCAGTGAGACCTGGCCAGGCTGCAGAGCTGGACAGAGGAACCTCATGAAATTCAGCAAGGGCAGGGTCCTGGCCCTGGGGAGGAACAACTCTATGCACCAGGACAGGTTAGAGGCTGCCCTGCTGGAAAGCAGCTCTGTGGAGAAAGACCTTGGAGTGCTGGTGGACTGCAAGGTCTGCAGGGGACAGCAATGTGCCCTTGTGGCCAAGGCCAGTGGTATTCTGGCGTGTATTAAGAGTGAGGCCAGCAACAGGTCAAGGGAGGTTCTCCTCCACTTCTACTCTGCCCTGGTGAAGCCACAGCTGGAGTGTTGTGCCCAGTCCTGGGCTCACCTGTTCAAGGACAGGGACTTGCTGAAGAGGGTGCTGCAAAGGGCTACCAAGATGCTGAAGGGACTGAAACAGCTCTGGGGAAGGAAGGCTGAGAGAATTGGGGCTGTTAACTCTGGAGAAGACTGAAGGGGGAATCTCATCAATGCTGAGCTCAAGGGTGGGTGTCAGGAGGATGGTGACAGCCTTTGTTCAGTGACAGGACAAGGCTTGCACATGAGAAGTTCCATGCAAACATGAGGAGGAATTTCTGTCATTTAAGGGTGGAGAGCACTATAAAAGGCTGTCCAGCAAAGTGGTGGAAGTCTCCATCTCTGGGGACATTCAAAACCCACCTGGATGTGTTCCTGTGTGACCTTCTCTAGGTGAGCCTACTTTGGTAGGGGGTTTGGACTTCAATGATCTCCAGAGCTCCCACCCAACCCCTACCATTCTGTGATCAAGCCACAAAGGTCTAAATGCTGAACTGCCCTGGACATGGCTGAACAAGCTCCCCCTCCTGGAAACCTTGGAGAAAGGGACCAGTAAGTGAAGCTACCAGGACTGCTCCAGTCCATGAGGTGTTCTTCACCATCCTCAACATCCTGCTGCTGCTCCAGCTCTGCCAGACAGCAGCCATTTTATCTCCACGTTGTTTAGATCAGGATCTGCCAAGTTCACTCCAACAACCTAACAGCAGGTGGAAGCAATGCAGCAGAATTCCTGTCATACCCAAGGCAGGAGTCAGGCATCTTGTGACCAAAGAGCACCTCCACAAGCCCTGTCTTTTGTGATTTTATTAAGAGATGTTGTCAGGACAGTCAAGCTTCTGGTTGCAGATGTTACAAACCCTACAAAACAGAAAAACCAAACACAACAAAATACTGAGTGAGACGGTGGCACAACTCCTTCCTACAACCATTTTCCTACCCAGAACATTCAACTGAGCAGGCTCCAAGTTCTCCAGTTAAATGGCATCTCTCATTGCTTGTGTTTTCCCTCATGTTCCTCATGCAATGTCCCCACAGGAGCAGATCTTCCTAGTTCAGATTCCTTTGTTTCAGTGAGGCCCTGTAAATGCTCTCTGTTCAGAGAGCATCACAGCATGGCTGTCACCAGTAGCTAGGGAAGTCTCCCAATCTACCTTAGAAGCTCCTCATTTAGGGAGACAGGATTTAAAATCTTTATTTTATTGGGGCCAGTTCTGGGTATCCCAGTTCAAGAGAGACAGGGAAGGACTGAGAGAGTCCAGCAGCAGCTGGGAAGATGCTGAGGGGCCTGGAGCAGCAATGTGAGGAACAAAGGCTGAGAGCCTGGAGAAGAGCAACCCAGAGGGAATCTGAGCAATGCTCAGCAAGAGCTAAAGGAGAGGATGGAGCCAGACTCTTCTCACTGGTGCCTACCATCATAACAAGGGGCAAGAGCCACAAAATGGAACACAGGAGGTTCCATCTGAAGATGAGGAGAAACCTCTCTAGTGTGAGGGTGCTGGATGCCTGGAGCAGGCTGCCCACAGAGGTTGTGGAGTTTCCTTCTGTGGAGAGCTTCCAACACCCCTGGCCATTGTGATCCTGGGCAAGCTGCTGTGGGTGCCCTACTGGATTAGGGGGTTTGGACTGGGTGGTCTCCAAAGGTCCCTTCCAACTCCCATCATGCTTTGATCTACACACAAAACCAGCCACACACCACACCCATCACTGCTAGGCCTCTATCCCAAACTGTATCCCATGGCCAATGAGGAATATAGAGCCTGTGCTGTCACCTGCAGCAGGTGGCACCATGTGAGAACATCCACAGCACTGAACCCTTCTCAGACAAATGCCTCTGCGTCACTCAGGCTGTGAGCCAAGGTGCAAGGATCCACGTTGCAGAACACAACATGGAAAGCAGACACCTGGACAAGGTTATTCCCTTTCGGACTCGTCATCTCATCTTCACTGAAGGGTGTGCTTGGCTGGTTTGCACCTTGCCTCAAACCACGTCCCCCCTTCATCATCCAGGGCAAAACTCAACCCAACCCAGCAGCTTTCCCCGCCCCCAGTATCCCAGCCACTGTAAAGCTTTTTTGGTGAAGCACCTCCTGTTCCACATGGATGCCCCTGCCCCTTGCAGGCACTTACCCCTCAGGCAGTGGGAACTGGCTGAGGCATGGCTGGCTGTTCTGGTTTGCCACCTTTCTGCTCTGAAATGGGAGTGGTGGGCAAGATCTCTTCTTTGGGTTCCACAATGCTGACGTGGTCTGGAAGAGGCTTTTTGGGGCCAATCTTTCCACTTGGGTCCCAAGGCAACATAATCTTTACTTTGATCCCCAGCACTCCTGCAAAAGGTGACAGGACAACACAGACAGAGCTCATGAGAAACAGTTATCAAGCACATCTTCAGCAGGGACAAGGCCCCAGGGTTACAATGTAGGCTACCAAAGACATCTCCAGACAACACTGAAGATAAAAGTTCATTAACATCGACATCCAAGGCTGAGTCACCAACCCTGGATGTCTTTAAAGGTCATTTGGATGTGGTGCTTGGGGATATGGTTTAGAAGTGAACCTTGCAGAGCAGGGTTCTGGGTTGGACTTGGTGATCCTGAGGGTCTTTTCCACCCTGAATGTTTCTGTGATTAATACAAATGTGAGAGCTTAGAAATGCAATTACTGTGATTTTAAGGCAACCCGTTTGCCTTTATCCAACTCACTGCCTCAGGACTGTGATGAAACCACATTACTACATCTCCTAAACACCTTCAGGGATGGGGATTCCACCATGCCCCTGGGGAGCCTGTCCCAGTGTTTGAGAACCCTCTCAGTGAAGGAGTTTCTTCTAATATCCAACCTTAAGCCATGCCAACCCTAGAATTAAACCTTCCTGGGAAAAACTCAGCTCAGTCTCCCAGGGAATTCATTGGGTTTCTGCATCCCTTCTCAGACAAATGCCTCTAAATCATCCAATGAGTGGGAGTGTCCTGCCCAAGGCAGCCTCAGCACAGCACCACAGAACATGGCCCTGGCCATGGCTGCAATGACACATGGACACCCCTTCTGATTCGTCATCGTGTCATCACCGAAGGGAAGGTGGAGCAGAGCTTTGCCTATGTTGGTATCCCCACACCAAGTGTTCCCAAAGTCAAGGAAGATGCAGAATTCATTTGTGTTTTACCAGCAGGAAGGACAAGTGTTAAGCAGGCTTGGCTGGTTTAGCTGGGAAGACTTGGCAGGATGCAGCAGTGGGGGAGAAATGTCTGGCACTTGTTTTTTTCTATTGGATCTTGTGGCACCCATGATCTGTTCCCTGCCAACCCCCAGCAGCCAAGAAAGCCAGAATCCAAACTGCCAGCAGCCCTGAGACTCAGTCAGCATGAATTTCATCCCTAAGCTGCTTTGCTATCAACCTCAGAGTCTGCAGGATGTGAGTTAAGAGCATGGAAAACATCAAGTCACATTCTCAACTGGATACATTTCATCCTCACCACCAGAGCAAGTGGGATGACACAGAAAGCTCTGCTGTCTGCTGCAGAACCCTTCTCCTTTCCATTCACAAACAAAATTCTACTTCAGATCTCACCTGCACAGCAAAGACTTAGCTACAAAAGGCCAAGAAAACAGCTTTCAGAATCATAGAATTGTCAGGGTTGGAAGGGACCTCAAGGATCATCCAGTTCCAACCCCCTGCCATGGGCAGGGACACCTCACACCAGAGCAGGATGCTCAGAGCCACCTCCAGCCTGGCCTTAATAACCTCCAGGCATGAGGCTTCCACCACCTCCCTGGGCACGCTGTGCCAGGCTCTCACCACCCTCATGGGGAAGAACTTCCTACACATCCAATCTGAATCTACCCACTTCCAGATTTGCTGCATTCCCCCTAGTCCCATCACTACCTCACATCTTAGAGTCCCTCCCCAGCTTTCTTGCAGGCCCCCTTCAGATACTGGAAGGCCACAATAAGGTCTCCTGGGAGCCTTCTCTTCTCCAGTCTGAACCACCCCAACTCTCTCAGTCTGTCTCCATAGGAGAGGCGCTGCAGCCCTCCGCTCAGAGTCAGAACACCTCGTGGCAGCACAGCTGAACCAACTCTGCAGGACCAGTGGTGCATCCCAACCAGCGAGCTGGCAGAGGGAGGCTTCCCACCGGCAGGGATGGGACGCTGGGCGCCGAGATCTTTGGGCGCTGTGAGCAGGAAGCAGGAGAGCCGCCAGGGGGCCTGCAGACCCACCACTCACCCTGCCGGAGGAGGACGTGACGCACGGCTGTGTCCACGTAGTAGTTGACTGGGTCCCCGCTGTGGATCATCAAGCCATCCACAAACTTCATGGACTTGGCACGCTGGCCCCTGAGCTTGCCAGACACAACCACCTCACAGCCCTTGGCACCGCTCTCCATGATGAAACGGAGGACACCATAGCAGGCTCTGCAGGGAGAGAGCAGCGACAGTGGGGGGTTTCATAGTATCATAGTATCAGTCAGGGTTGGAAGGGACCACAAGGATCATCTAGTTCCAACCCCCTGCCATGGGCAGGGACACCCCACACGAGATCAGGCTGGACAGAGCCTCAGCCAGCCTGGGCTTAAACACCTCCAGGGACGGGGCCTCAACCACCTCCCTGGACAGCCCATTCCAGGGCTTCACCACTCTCATGGTGAAGAACTTCGTCCTCACGTCCAGCCTGAATCTCCCCACCTCCAGCTTCATTCCATTCCCCCTAGTCCTATCACTACCTGATGTCCTGAGAAGTCCCTCCCCAGGCTTCCTGTAAGCCCCCTTCAGATACTGGAAGGCCACAATGAGGTCACCTCGGAGCCTTCTCTTCTCCAGACTGAACAGCCCCAACTCCTTCAGTCTGTCCTCATAGGAGAGGTGCTCCAGCCCTCTGATCATCCTCGTGGCCCTTCTCTGGACACCTTCCAGCACCTCCATATCCCTCTTGTAATAGGGGCTCCAGAACTGGAGGCAGTACTCCCAGTGGGGTCTCACCAGAGCTGAGTAGAGGGGGAGAATCCCCTCCCTTGACCTGCTGGCCACACTTCTCCTGATGTAGCCCAGGATCTGATTGGCTTTTCTGGCTGCAAGTGTACATTGAGAGCTCATGCTGAGCTTCTCGTCTCGTTTCAGGCTGTGCCTCCAAAGCTTTCCACAGGTCTTGAACAGAGAGCAGTAGAAGGTAAATAAACTGCTCTTGGATGTAAAAAGGAAAATAATGATCAGCTCTAAATAATCCCAGTGGACAGGTATCTTCCCATAAAACTTAGGTAAACTACCTTCCTCTCTTTTGCTTCCTCTGCTCTGGCTGATGCTCACAGAATTAACCAGGTTGGAAAAGACCTTCAAGATCATCAAGTCCAACCTATCACCCAACACCATCTCATCAACTAAACCATGGCACCAAGAGCCTCATCCAGGCTCTTTTTAAACACCTCCAGTGATGGTGACTCCACCACCTCCCTGGGCAACACATCCCAAAGGCAAATCTCTCCTTCTGGGAAGAATTTCTTCCTCACATCCAGCCTAAACCTCCCAGGGTGCAGCTTGAGACTGCATCCTCTTCTTGTTCTGTCACAGGTTGCTGGTTTTTGCTGACCTTGGCTGCATTACCTCGTTGGGGCTAAGTCTCTCTGCTCTTTCTCTTGTCCTTTGTGTACAGGAGGGTAGAGGGAAGCAGAAGCTATTAGGTCCCCTGGTTGTCCAGGGAGGTTCCTGTGCTGTTTATCAATTGTAAATGCCTGTCAATATTGTAACAGTTGTATTTTTTGTACATATTCACTGCATTTCATTGCAGATTGTAGCTTTGCTTGTAAATACAGCTTCATTTGCTGCCAACTGAGCTGGTCTGGGAATTTGATGTTGGGGGAGTTTCCAACCCACCACAAACAGACACGGCCTTCACCCCACTGCCAAAGCCACGCTCCATGGATCTGTTTTATCCCAGTTTCAAGCAGAATCACATTTCAGCTTTTGTTTTTAAGAAGTCTTCTGAACACAAATATGCAACCAAAGCTCTGTCAAAGCAGCAAATATCTTCACACCATAGGGGGGGGAAGAAACCTCTTGTGTTGGATGATCCTTGTGGGACTGTCGAGAGTGAGACTCTTTGTGACACCACAGCCACTCCACAGCTGAAGGTGGCCATAGCAGGAGTGCAGCTCCTCAGCCCTTCTCAGACAAATGCCTCAGAATCATTCAATGGTGAGAGGGTGCTCCTGCTGCAGAACCACAGACAGCACCACAGAACATGGCACTGCAGAGGTGCTGCAACAAGAGGCATCCATTTCTGACTCGTCATCTTATCATCACTGAAGGGAACTGAGATGCAAGGCCACTGCCACCTCAACTGCAATTGGTTTTCACTCCTCCCCCCATTTATTCACAATGACAGAAATGCAAACTTCATGTACACCAGGCAGTCAACTTGTCACCTCATCTACTCCTAGACTTCAACTTCTATGTCTGAAATCCAGTATCTAACCATTACTACCCTTAGTGACTTTAAGTAAGTATCTGTGTGCTAAACAAAAGCTTCTGTACAGTAAAACAGTCAAAAACATCATAGAATAATAGAATGGCTTAGGTTGGAAGGGACCTTGGAAGGTCCTCCAGTCCAACCACTCTGCAGTGAACAGGGACATCTTCCACTAGATCAGGTTGCTGAGCCCCATCCAGCCTGACCTGGAATGGTTGCAGGGATGGGGCACCTCTCATCTCTCTGGGCAACCTGAGGCAGTGACTCACCACCCTCAGTCTAAATATATTTCTTCCTTACATCCAGTCTGGATCTCCCTCTTTCAGTTTTAAAACCATCATCCCCTGTCTTATCACTACAAGCTCTACTAAAATGTCTCTCCCCTCAGCTTTGCTGTAGCCCCTTCTTTAAGTACTGCAAGCCCACCAGAACTCCTCCCTGGAGCCTTCTCTCCTCCAGGATGAACAATCCCAACTCTCTCAGCCTGGCCTCACAGGAGAGGGCTTCCAGCCTTCCCATCATGGTCATGGCCTCCTCTGGCCCCACTCCAACAGATCCCTGTCTCTGCTGTGCTAAGGACTCCAGAGCTGGCCCCAGCACTGCAGGTGGGGTCTCAGCAGAGTACAGCAGAGAGGCACAATCTCCTCCCTGTCCCTGCTGCCAGGGATCAGCCCAGGACTGGGCTGGCAGCACTCCATGCCAGCTCAAGTCCAGCTTTCCACCCACCAGGCATTCCCAAGTCCAACTCTCCTATGAACTGCCCTGTCCCAGCACAGCATTACTGGACTTCCAAACAACAGAGGACTTGGCAAGGAGGTTTTTGGGGTGGCCCTTGAATGCCAGGGGCTGGGCCAGGCTGCTCAGGTCTCTGTACTCACCGGCGCACCGCTAGGCCTCCCAGCAGCTTGTAGCGCAGGGACTCTGCCTGGGCAATGGCACACAGGCCTCTCGTGGCCACCTTCTCAGCATAGAGCTAGGAAAGAAAAGGAGTCAACTCAAAACCAGGGCTGTGCCACTGCAGTTTGGATGGAAAAGAACACAGAAAACCTCAAGCTACTGTGCCTCACCCTCTACACCCACTCCAGTCAGTCCTTCCACGTTTACCTGCAGGCACAGAATCTCAGAGCTAGTTTGGTCGGAAAAGGCCTTCAAGATCCAAGCATTCTCTAAACTCTGCCAAGGCTGGGGCTAAACCATGGCCCTCAGCGCCACAGCTCTGCCTCTCTGAAACACCTCCAGGGATGGGGATTCAACCACCATCCTGGGCAGCCTGGGCCAGGGTTTGAGAACCCTTGCAGTGAAGTTTCTTCTAATGTCCAACCTAAACCTCCCCTAGGGTACCTCGAGGCCATTTCTTCTCCTTCTAGAAAACTTTTATCCTTGGACACTACACTCACTGAACTCTTTTGCTGCCTGTCTTCCACTCCTGGCAGAGCTGATGAGACTCCACTGAAGGTCAGGAGACTATTAGAACTGTCTCCATGAGCTTCTTCAGCTTCAGAACTTTAGGGATCAGTGGAGAGAGGCAACCAAGAACTTTGTTTGAGACAATTTTTACATCAGTTTAAGGATTAAAATCCAACTTCAGGTCTGAAGTACAAAAGCTGAGAGAGTTGAAGTGTTATTGACAGCTAACATGTGCCAAAGACCAAGGTTTGTTGCTTTAGAAGCATTCAAACCCATACACAACGTTCCTAGAGCAGACAAATGATGATGTGCTCCAAGGTCCACACCATTCTAAGCACTTGCTGGAGATGATCAGCAACTTTCACTGTGGAATGGGATCCAACAAGACTGAGCAAGCAGGAATCAATGTCAGCATCACCCCCAGACCACGCTTCCTTCACCCCCCAAATGTTAGAGAGCAAAGGACAAACAAGGGCAGGAGATTTCAAATATGCAGGTTGGAAATACTGGCATTGGTTACACTATTGTGTTCTAATTTCAGAGACCCTTCTACACCAACATGCTTTCTTTATAAGGACAGAGCCCAGGGGGCTGGGAAGATGCTGAGGGGCCTGGAGCATCTCTATTAGGAGGAAAGGCTGAGAGCCCTGGGGCTGGCTGAGCCTGGAGAAGAGCAGCCCCAGAAGGGATCTTCTCCATGCTCAGCAAGAGCTCTAGGGGCTGCGGGAGGCAAGAGGATAGGGCTGGGATCTCCTCAGTGGTGTCCAGGGACAGGACAAGGGTCAAGGGGCACAAACCAGAACCCAGGAGGTGCCATCAGAATATGAGGAGAAAATTCTTTGGTATGAGGATGCTGGAGCCCTGGCCCAGACTGCCCAGAGAGGTTGTGGAGTCTCTCTCTAGAGAGCTTCCAATCCCCCCTGGCCACTGTGATCATGGGGAACCTGCTCTAGGTGCCCCCTGCTTTAGCAGGGGAGGTTGGACTGGATGATCTCCAGAGGTCCCTTCTAACCTCCCACCATTCTCTGATCCTGTGTCAGAGGCAACAGTAACACACCCAAACCAAAGATGATGCTGTTAAGACTAGGTGGTTGGGCTTGATGATCTTCAAAGCCTATCCCAACCTCAAGGATTCCTTTATTCTCACCTTCAATACTGGGACAGCAACATCTGCTATAAAATATCTACAGGAGTTTAAAAAGCTTTATCTGTCTTGTTGGGAAAACCCAAGTGACAGCACTCAGAACACCCGAAAGAGCAAAGCATTCTGTACACCAAGCATTTTGTGAGAAGAGGTAGAAGAAGAACACATCCCAAGTTCACAGGCTCACAGGATGTTAGGAGTTGGAAAGGACCTCTGGAGATCGAGTCCAAGCCCCCTGCCAGAGCAGGACCATAGAATCCAGCACAGGTCACACAGGAACACATCCAGGTGGGTCCTGAAAGTCTCCAGAGAAGGAGACTGCATAATGGCTCTGGGAAGCCTGCTCCAGTGCCCTGTGACCCTCACAGAGAAATTGTTCCTCCTCATGTTGAAGTGGAAACTCCTGTGCTGTAGTTTATATCCATTGCCCCTTGTCCTATTCCCAGGGTGCAGCTGAGCAGAGCCTGTCCCCTCCCTCTTGACTCCCAGCCCTCAGATATTTATAAACCTTTATTAGATCCCCTCTCAGTCTTCTCCAGACTAAACAGCCCCAGGTCTCTCAGCCTTTCCTCACAAGGCAGTGCTCCAGTCCCTTCAGCATCCTGCAGCCCTCCCTTGGACTCTTCAGCAGATCCCTGTCCCTCCTGAACTGGGGAGCCCAGAACTGGATGCAATATTCTAGGTGTGGTCTCACTAGAGCAGAATAGAGAGGGAGAACCACCTCCCTCCATCTGCTGGCCACACTCCTCTTAATGCAGCCCAGGATCCCACTAGCCTTGGCCTCCAGGGCACATTGCTGTCCCATGCAGAACTTGTTGCCCACCAGCACTCCAGGTCCTTCTCCACAGGGCTGCACTTCAGCAGATCACCTCCCACCCTGTCCTGCTGCAGTTTATTCTTCCTTCCCAGCTGCAGGACTACCTTCTCTTCAAGCCCTTCAGCTGACAGCAACCAAGCAGTACACACAGCCCCAGCTGCACAACCCCCTCAGTGCTGTTTGAACTCAGAGAGTTTTACCTCAACGCTTCCCTCAGGGAAGCCAAACCGCTTCTGCACGACCGCCGTCAGCTCCCGGATGCGTCGCCCCTTCTCACCCAGCACGTTCTGAGTCCTGGAATAGAAAGTACAGGGTGACTGAGAAAAGCTTCCAGGTCCAAGCATGGAACCATCCCAAAGAGCTTCTAGACCCAGAAGGTAACTTAGTTCTGGGGTTGTAACATTGCTGGATCACTCGAGAGCACATCAGCCGCTCCCTTCCAAGCAGCTTCCCCCAGTACCTCACTCTGCAGCAGCATCCCTTAGGGCCCTGCACAGCATCTGAGAGGCACAGAATGATAGGGGCTGGAAGAGACCTCTGGAGATCATCTAGCCCAACCTCTCCACCAGAGCAGGCTCACCTACAGCAGGTTGCACAGGTCACAGAATCATAGAATTGTCAGGGCTGGAAAGGACCTCAAGGATCCTCTAGTTCCAACCCCCCTGCCATGAGCAGGTCCAGGTGAGTTTTGAGTGACTCCAGAGATGGAGACTCCACAACCTCTCTGGACAGACTGTTCCAGCGCTCTGCAACCCTCAAAGCAAGTAAGTTTCTCCTCTTGTTTAGGTGGAACTTCTAGTGTTCAAGCTTGTCCCCATTACCTCTTGCCTGTCACTGGGCACCACTGAATAAAGCCTGGTCCCATCCACATAACACCCACCCTTGAAGTATTTATAAGCATTGGTGAGATGCTCAGTCTTCTCCTGTCCAGGCTAAAAGACTCCACCAGCAGCAGCTCAGTTACCTGGTGGCCAGGATGATAATCTCAGTCCTGGTCGGAGTGACTCGGACTTCTACTCCGGAGTAGCCATCTTCAGCCAGTTCACGAGTCAGAAACTCATTCAGCTCAGCTTTGAAGATGCCATCAGCGACAAACTGAAAACCGAACAGACCTAGTCAAGCTCTGGCCAAGCTCTCAACTCCCTCCACGCTTCGGAATTTGGGTGGAATTCAGCGCTGGGACCACCCTGTAGACTGGGAATCTCTGCCCTCACGGGGAAGAAGCAGCAGTGAGGAGAAGTTAAAGCACGTCCCCTGAGGTTTTTAGAGACGCCTCGTTACAGCCACACTGAAGGCACAGCTCGCTGCTATGGCTGCTTTGACTTAATTAATTAGAAGGGTCGCATCCTTCATCAGCCTTGCTGTTGTTTCCACCCTAGCAAGGAACAGACCCCCAAGACAGGCAGAGCCCTGCACCCTCCCCCTGGCCCGCTGACCCACAGAGCCAGGGAGTCACCAAAGCCAGCCTCTTCCCAATGGGGGAAAAAAGGAACAAACAAGGAAGTTCATCAGCTTCCAGCACCGCTCCGCGCCCCTCAGCCCAGCCCCGGCCTGTCTCCCTTCTGCACTCAACCCCGCAGCCCTGGGCAAGGCCCGCGCATGGCTGTGAAGGGCAAACGTGACTCCTTCCCTGGCCGGGAGCCCACGCAGAGCCCCCGCGCTTTCCCTCACCCCGGCCCCCGCCTCCGCCATGTTCCCCGCCGGGCCGCCGAGCTACATCCGCCTCCATCCTCCCGTATCAGCCACCATCCCCCCGCCGCCGCCCCGCTCCGACGAATCCCGGGGCCGCCCCCAGCTCGGCCCCGCCGATATGGAGGAGCACCGCAGGCGCGTAGAGCCGAAACGCTGCCCTCACCTTGCGCTTCTTGGAGATCTGCACCGCCATCTTGGGTCGCACCGCCCGGCGGAAAGGAGGGAGCAGGCCCTACCGGAAGCGCTTTATCGGTGCTCCGCCGCTCCCCATTGACCGGCGGGGTCACGTGTGACGAGCGGGTGCCGATGGGAAGCGGAGTCTTGCCCTGCGCCGCCATCTTGGGCAGGCTTAACCCTTCCCGCGTCAGTGGCGCCCTCAGAGCTGGCAGCCTGCGGTGCGCCTCCATAATCTCCATTAAAGCGGCCATAAAACCTGTATAAACGGGGTTCGGAGCTATCAGTGTGAGAGGGAACAATGGATACAAACTGGAACGTAGAAAGGTTCAACTCAGCACGAGGAGAAACTTCCCGGCGAGGGTGAGAGAGCCCTGGAGCAGGCTGCCCAGGGAGGCTGTGGGGTCTCCTCCTCTGGAGGCTGTCAAGGCCTGCCTGGATGCATTCCTGTGCAGACTGCCCTAGGGAGGACATGGAGCTGATGGAACAGGCCCAGAGGAGGCCACGGAAATGCTCAGGGGGTTGGAGCAGCTCTGCTCTGAGGCCAGGCTGAGGGAGCTGGGGGTGCTCAACCTGGAGAAGAGAAGGCTCCAGGGAGACCTAATAGCAACCTGCCAGAACCTGAAGGGGGCTGCAAGAAGGCTGCAGAGAGACTGTTTGCAAAGGCCTGCAGGGACAGGACGAGAGGCAATGGCTTCAAACTAGAGCAGAGCAGATTTAGATTGGATGTGAGGAAGAAGTTCTGCCCCATGAGGGTGGTGGAACACTGGAACAGGTTGCCCAGGGAGGTGGTTGAGGTCCCATCCCCGGAGATATTGAAGGTGAGGCTGGGCAGGGCTCTGGGCAAGCTGAGCTAGTGGAGGATGTCCCTGCTGACTGTAGAGGGGGTTGGACTGGATGAGCTTTGGAGGTCCCTTCCAACCCAGACCATTCTGTGATTCTCTGATCCTGCTTTTGGTAGGGGTTGGACTCAATGATCTCTGGAGGTCCCCTCCAACCTCTAACACTCTGATTCTGTGAATTGGTGAAATCCTGTCCCAGGCCGCCCAGAGAGGTGGGAGATGCCTCAGCCCTGGGACCCTTCCAGGTGTGGGGCTGTCAGCAACCTGCTCTGTTTAAGGGCATCTAAGGTGGTGAAGGATCTGGAGAACTGATGAAGGGCAACTGACAGACCTGGGGTTGATCAGCCTGGAGAAGAGGCTGAGGGGAGATGTCAGTTGCTTTCTACAACTCTCTGAAAGGAAGTTGGAGAGAGGGGGGGTTAGTCACTTTTCCCTTCTATCAGGTGATAGAATGAGAGGAAATGTCCTGAAATTGTGCCAGGAGAGGGTTAGGTTGGAGATGAGGAAGAATTTCTTTGCTGTAAGAGTGGTCAGGGGTTGGAAGAAGCTGCCCAGGGAGGTGGTGGAGTCCCCATTCCTGGAGGTGTTGAAGAAACCTGTGGCC
The DNA here is from genome assembly GCA_033816785.1 of Picus viridis. Lineage (NCBI taxonomy): Eukaryota > Metazoa > Chordata > Aves > Piciformes > Picidae > Picus > Picus viridis. The sequence goes on along the minus strand of CM066566.1, from coordinate 39,993,808 downwards.
ATGGCACTTGGGGACATGGTTTAGTGACCATGTTGGTGTTGGGTGGAAGGTTGGGCTGAGTGATGTTGGAGATACCTTCCAAGCCAAACAATTCTGTGATTCTATGATTTTATGACTGCAGGGTGGTTGGACTAGATGACCTTTAAAGATGCCTTCCAACCCCAAACCTTCCATGACTCTGTGAGTCCATTCTACAATTTGGTTTGCTCTGGTGGTAAAGAGGCCTTCCCCTCAAGGCACTGCTGCCAACCACCCCAAGCCTGAGAGGAGCTCAAAGAACTGGTGAGAGATGAGGGGGAGCAGCAGAGCTCCTGTGCTAATAGGCTGCTTCTGTCATTTCAAACTTTTCTTTTATAAGCAGTCACAGATGAGAGCAAGAAGGTGTGAAAATGACAGCCAGGCTGTGTGGACATTTCCAGGGAAGCACCAGGAGGTTTTGCTGGACTGCTACAGGATCATAGAATCATTCAGGATGGAAAAGACCTTTAAGGTTCTTGAGTCCAACTCTAAATCCAGCATTGCCAGGTTACCCCTAAACCATGGCCTTCAGCACCACACCTCCAAATCTCTCCAGGGACTCCACCACTGTCCTGGGCAGCCTGGTCCAGGCCTGCTTCTGTCAGGGAAAAATTGCTCCTCATGTCCTGCATAAACCTCTCCTGGTGCAACTTGAGGGCATTTCCTCTTCTCCTATCACTTGTTCCTTAGAGGAGACCAAGCCCCACCTGGCTTCAGCCTCCTTTCAAGGTGTTGTAGAGAGCCAAAGGTCCCTCAGCCTCATTTTCTCCAGCCTGAACAACCCCAGGTCCCTCAGCTGCTCCTCACAGGACTTGTTCTCCAGGCTCTTCACCAACCTACCCAGTAAATGATGTCCATTTTAAGAACAACTTTTAACTCTTTATGGTTAAATGTCCACACAGATGAGAGCTGACTGGAAACTTCAAGCTGTTGCAGGTCTTTCCCACTGGGTGAGCAGCAGCACAAGCAGCAAGGCTGTGGTCCCTGTGCCTCACTGCAAGAGAAATGATTCTGCAAAGAGGACAATTGTGGCTCCAGAGCAGATCTTCAGTGGGTCTTTTGACTCCTAGGATGGGACCACCACCTCTGCAGGCAAGAAACTGGGTTGAATTACTAACAGCAGGATGGGATTTCTTGCTTGGAAGGTCTGTGGTGGCCAAAGATGGGGGAGAGGAAATGGCAATATTTTGGAGATGATTTAGGATTTTCAGAGGATTGGAGGGGTTTGGTTGTGCCATTTTGATTAGAAATTACAACAATGAGTGGAATTGAGGCATGAAAACACCTGCACACTAGTGGGGAATCATAGAATTGTTGGGGTTGGAAGGGACCTCAAGGATCAGCCTGTTCCAAGCCCCCTGCCATGGGCAGGGACACCTCACAGCAGAACAGGTTGCTCAGAGCCACATCCAGGCTGGCCAGAAAAACCTCCAGGCATGAGGCTTCCACCACCTCCCTGGGCAACCTGTGCCAGTGTCTCACCACCCTCATGGGGAACAACTTCTTCCTAACATCCAATCTCAATCTCCCCACTTCTAGTTTTGTTCCATCCCCCCCAGTCCTATCACTCCCTGACACCCTCAAAAGTACCTCCCCAGCTTTCCTGTAGCCCCCTTCAGACACTGTAAGGCCACAAGAAGGTCTCCTCAGAGCCTTCTCTTCTCCAGACTGCACAGCCCCAACTCCCTCAGTCTGTCTCCATAGCAGAGCAGCTCCAGCCCTCTGCTCATCCTCGTGGCCCTGCTCTGGACACCTTCCAGCACCTCCAGATCCTTCCTGGAACAGAGGCTCCAGAACTGGACACAGTGCTGCAGGTGTGGTCTCAGCAGAGTGGAGCAGAGGGGCAGAATCCCCTCCCTGGCCCTGCTGGCCACACTTCCCTGCTTGGCTTTCTGGGCTGCAAGTGCTGACTGCTGGCTCCTGTTGAACTTCTCCTCCCCCAGCACCCCCAAGGCCTTTTCTCCAGGGCTGCTCTCCAGCCAGCCCCTGCCCAGCCCGTATCAGTGCCTGGGATTGCCCTGACCCAGCTGCAGGACCTTGCCCTTGGTCTGATTGAACCTCATGAGGTTGCCATGGGCTCACCTCTCCAGCCTGTCCAGGTCCCTTTGGATGGATTCCTTCCCTCCAGCCTGTCTGCTGCACCACACAGCTAGGTGTTGCCAGCAAACCTGCTGAGACTGCACTCAGTGCCACTGTCCATGTCACCAACAAAGATGTTAAACATGGCTGGATAAATTATCTGCTTGGGAAGAGTCAGCAAAGGGAAGTGCTGCCTTGCAAACATCCCACAAGGCAGGCAGAAGATAAAGGGATAAGTGCAGAGGATAAAGGGATAAGGGCAAAAAGGTTCACATGAGCTGCTTGGCTTTCTGTGGTCTCTTAGGAAGCCTTGCCAGAGGCTTTACAGAAATTCAGTTGGTGAGAGCAGTGACATAAGAAGGACACAGAGCTGCTGGAGGGAGTCCAGAGCAGGCCACAAAGATGATCCAAGGGCTGCAGCAGCTCTGCTCTGAGGCCAGGCTGAGGGAGCTGGGGGTGTTCAGCCTGGAGAAGACCCCAGGGGGACCTCAGAGCTGCCTTGCAAAAGCTGAAGGGATTCTGCAGGAAGGCTGCAGAAGGACTTCAGCTAAGGGTGTCTAGAGCCAGGCCAAGGGGGAATGGTTTGAAGCTGAGGCAGAGCAGGGTCAGACTGGAGCTGAGGAAGGAGTTCTTCAGTGTGAGGGTGGTGAGAGTCTGGAACAGGCTGCCCAGGGAGGCTGTGGCTGCCTCCTGCCTGGGGGTGTTTCAAGGCCAGTCTGGATGAGGCCTTGAGCAGCTGAGTCTAATTGAGAGGTGTCCCTGGGCATGGTGTGGAGGTTGGAGGAGATGAGCTCTGAGGTCCCTTTCAACCTGAGCCATTCTATGACACTGCACAGCTCTGGGTGCCCAGCAGGGTCCTTACATTCCATCTCCAGAAAGGTAGAGGGGACCTTGGAGAGGGTCTGAGCAGGAGAGCATGGATGCTTACAGGTCTGGTAACACAGTATCACAGTATCACCAAGGTTGGAAGAGACCTCAAAGATCATCAACCTGTCACCACAGACCTCATGACTAGACCATGGCACCAAGTGCCACGTCCAATCCCCTCTTGAACCCCTCCAGGGATGGTGACTCCACCACCTCCCTGGGCAGCACATTCCAATGGCCAGTGACTCTCTCAGTGAAGAACTTTCTCCTCACCTCCAGCCTAAACTTCCCCTGGCACAGCTTGAGACTCTGTCCCCTTGTTCTGGTGCTGGTAGCTAGAGAGAAGAGACCAACCCCTTCCTGGCTACAACCACCTTTCAGGTAGTTGTAGAGAGCAATGAGGTCATCCCTGAGCATCCTAAACACCTCTGCATGAAGCTGTGCAGGTTGGGACACAGCCTCAGGAAGAGAGAATGTGGTTGAGGTTCTACCAGCCCAGATGAGCTTGGAGAGGATGGGCAGGTCCTGGTTAGAATCACAGAATTGTTAGGGTTGGAAGGGACCTCAAGGATCATCCAGTTCCAACCCTCCTGCCATGGGCAGGGACACCTCACACTACAGCAGGTTGCTCACAGCCACCTCCAGCCTGGCCTTCAAAACCTCCAGGCATGAGGCTTCCACCACCTCCCTGGGCAACCTGTTCCAGGCTCTCACCACCCTCATGGGGAAGAACTTCTTCCTAACATCCAATCTCAATCTACCACTTCTAGTCTTGCTCCATTCCCCCCAGTCCTATCACTCCCTGACACCCTCAAAAGTCCCTCCTCATCTTTCCTGTAGCCCCCTGCAGATACTGGAAGGCCACAAGAAGGTCTCCTCAGAGCCTTCTCTTCTCCAGACTGAACAGCCCCAAGTCTCTCAGTCTGTCCTCACAGGAGAGCAACTCCAGCCTTCTGCTCATCCTTGTGGCCCTTGTCTGGACACCAGCACCTCCACATCCTTTGTTGTCATCCCAGGAATCACAGAATGTTAGGGTTTGGAAGGGACCTTGACAGATCATCCAGTCCAGCCCCTCCCTGCCAGAGCAGTCACCCAGGGCAGGTCACAGAGGAACACATCCAGGTGGGTTTGGAAAGTCTCCAGTGAAGGATACTCCACAACCTCTCTGGGCAGCCTGCTCCAGGGCTCTTCCACCCTCACACTGAAAGTTTTCCTATCTATTCTTGTGGAATCTCCTCTGCTCCAGCTTGCCCCCATTGTCCTGTCACTGGACATCCATGAGCAGAGCCTGGCTCTGTCCTCCCCACACTGCCCTGCATATATTTATCAACAGCAATGAGGTCATCTCTCAGGCTCCTCTGCTCCAAGCTAGAGAGCCCTCACCTCCCTCAGCCTGTCCTCAGAGCAGCTGAAGGCAGTGGTGCCTGGCTGTTTGCTGCAGTTTTCTTTGGGCTTTTGGCTACAGAAAGGGACTCTGGGGCAAGATTTCTTCTGAGCCAGCATGGCTGCTCTCCTGTTTGTAGGTAGCTGACAGCTGAGGATTGCAGGTTAGGGCCAGTTCAAAATCAGGGAGCTGATGGTCCACATCCCCACCGAGAGTCATTGCCACAAAGATAGAATAGAATTAACCAGGTTGAAAAAGACCTTCGAGATCATCCAGTCCAACCTATCACCCAACACCATCTCATCAACTAAACCATGGCACCAAGCACCCCATCCAGGCTCTTCCTAAACACCTCCAGTGATGGTGACTCCACCACCTCCCTGGGCAGCACATTCCAATGGCCAATCTCTCTGTGAAGAACTTCTTCCTAACCTCCAGCCTAAACCTCCCCTGGCGCAGCTTGAGACTGTGTCCTCTTGTTCTGGTGCTGGCTGCCTGGGAGAAGAGACCAACCGCCAGCTGGCTACAGCCTCCCTTCAGGTAGTTGTAGACAGCAAGAGGTAGTTGTAGACAGCAAGAAGGTCTCCCTGAGCCTCCTCCAGGCTAAGCAACCCCAGCTCCCTCAGCCTCTCCTCACAGGGCTGTGCTCCAGCCCCCTCCCCAGCTTTGTTGCCCTTCTCTGGACATGTTCCAGCAAGTCAACATCTTTCCTAAACTGAGGGCCCCAGAACTGGACACAGGACTCAAGGTGTGGCCTATCTAGTGCTGAGTCCAGGGGCAGAATGACCTCCCTGCTCCTGCTGGCCACACTGTTCCTGATCCAGGCCAGGATGCCATTGGCCTTCTTGGCCACCTGGGCACACTGCTGGCTCTAAGAGCTCAACTCCTGCCCCCAGCTTGGTGTCATCTGCAAACTGACTGATGATGGACTCAATCCCCTCATCTAGATCATCAGTAAAGATATTGAACAGGATGGGGCCCATCACTGATCTCTGGGGTCACCTCCCACACTGTTTCCCAGCTGGACTGCTCAGGTGGTGCTAAGTTGCTGAGCAAAGAGCAGGTCCCCCAGGAGCTGAGGGCTGGTGGCCACATCCAGCCCCTGCTGAGGCCTGCTCTAAGCTCTCTCCCGGACCAAAGCCCACTAGGGCCCCATGAACAGTGCCACTGCACCAACGATGGTGTTTGGAGGTGTAGGAAAACACTTGGCTGCCTCATTGAGACAAAAGCAGACGGGGAATCCCAGTATAACCAGTACATCACTGGTAAAACCCCCTCCTTCAAGCCCAGCCCCAGCATCCCCTGGAGCTCGGCTCTTCAGCAGGGAGAGGACCATTCCGCCGCTAGATGTCAGCCGAGACGGCTTCCAGGGTGAGGAAAAGCTTCGAGTCACTCCTCTCCTCTCCTCCCTCTCCCCTCTTCCCCAGGGATTCATTTGTGCAGGATGTGAGGGATGATGGAGTCATCGGCCAGACAGAGCCTGTCTGGAGCAGCCCACGGTCTCCTGTGCAAGGACAGCTGCCAGTGAGGGAACTTCTTGTCTCCAAACACCTTTCCCTCCCTCCTGCTGCGCCCAACCATCACCCCCTGCCCTCTGCCACCTCCTTCCCTTCTCTCTGTGCCTCTCCAAGCTTGGCTGGCCCTCACCCTGCACCCTTTGACCTCTCTCCCCATCCTCTTCAGAGAGGAGGAACACAGCAGGACAAGCTGCCCCTCACCCCTGCCCCAGCTGTGCCCCCTGTCCTCTGCTCCCACCCTCTTCCCTCCTCCTTGGACTGGCCTCAGCAGTCTCTCTGGTGGCCTCACCCTTCTCTCTCCTTCCATCTCCTCAAACGCCACTTGCTGTCCATAGACTCCACCACGGGGACTTCTCCCTGGCCCAAATTAGGAGACACAATTCCTTCAACCTCTTCTCAGTCTCCCCCTCGGGGCTGGCTGAGGCTGGAGCCAGGTTGACCATGGATGGATCTGTGGAGTAGTGAGGGACCAGGGCTCAGACTGGGCTGACAAAGTGTGGACCAAAGGTCCTGCTTGGGTACTCAGTGAGCTCCTGATGCTCTCCTCCATCTCCATCTCTGGACTCAAGGAGACAAAGCTCATGGGCAGATGGCAGAAGTGCTGCTGGTCCCTTCCTAGCACCATATGAATTCCCACCAACACTTCATCCAAGCCTTTATCTGCAACAGGTTGGCCTGGATGGCAAGCATCCTAATTTCTGTTCCTCCATCCAAGCCTGCAGGGTGCTCCTCACCCTGCCTTCTGAACTGGCCCCTCAGAGGGAGCTCCTCTTCTGGAGCAGCTGGGGCTGCATGGAGCCATGACAGAGCTGCAAGGAGTTCAGGAAGATTCCCACACAGACTCACACAGATTGCATCAGGTTGGAAGGGACCCTCAAAAGTCACCTTGCCCAACCCCCCTGCAGTCAGCAGGGACACCTCCAACTAGAGCAGGCTGCCCAGGGACACAGTGAGTCTGATCTTGAATGTCTCCAGGGACAGGGCCTCAACCATATCTCTAGGCAACCTGTTCCAGTGTCTTACTACTGTCATTGTGAAGATGAATGATGAAGATTCTCCTCATGTCCCACCTAAATCTGCCCTGCTCCAGTTCCAAACCATTGCCCCTTGTTCTGTCACCCCAGGCCCTTCTAAACAGTCCCTCCCCAGCCTTCCTGGAGGTCCCCTTCAGGTACTGAAATACAGCTTCAAGGTCTCCCTGGAGCTTTCTCCAGGCTGAACAGCCCCAGCTCTCAGCCTGTCTTCATAGCAGAGGTTCTCCAGCCCTCTGATCATCTTTGTGACCCTCCTCTGGACCCTCTGCAGTAGGTCCCTCTTGTGTTGGGGGTCCCATAGCTGAACACAGCACTGCAGGTGAGGTCTCAGCACAGCAGAGTGGAATGTCCAGGATTTAAAGCATGTAGGAAGAGGGGATGGGGTAGTCACCTCCTGAGGAGATGCTAAAGCCAGGGATGCACCTTGACCATCCCCAATCCACCTGGGCAGGACACAGGCTCCACCAGCACAGAGTTTCTGTCCTGGACCAAAGCAAGCAGAAGCACAGCTGGGACCTTTCCCCAGCCCCATCTGTGTCCCACTGAGACATGAGGTGAGCAGGAAGATTCTCCTCTCCCAGGGAAGCTTTCCTTTTGCCTTCCAGCATGGTGCAGTGTGGCACTTTCCCTGGCAGCAAAGAGGCTTAGGGGAGCTTCCCATTTCCCTCCCTCCCCCTTCTCCCTTCCTCCCTCCTCCCTCCCTGGCCAGTCCTGCTTTTTCTGGAGCCCTGCTGTCAACCAGCTCCCAAAACCCATCCAACATAAACACAGAGAGATGTCTGGAGGAGGTTATTTAAAGCCCTGCTCCAGCCCAGCTCCACAGCAGCCTGTGAGCACCAAGGAGAGGGCAGCAAATTGCAGCAGGGGGTGGGGCCAGGCGTAGAATCACGGAATGGGTTGGGTTGGAAGGGACTTTAAAGATCACCCAGTTCCACCCCCTTGCCATGGGCCAGGGACACCTCCCACCAGCCCAGGTTGTTCAAGGCCTCATCCAACCTGTTCTTGGACACCTCCAGGCAGAGGGCATCCACAGCCTTCCTGGGCAGCCTGTTGCCCACCCTCACTGCCAAGAATTTCTTCCTAATCTCCACTCTCAATCTTTCCTATTCCAGCTTCAATCCATTGCCCCTCATCCTGTCACTCCAAGCCCTTGTTGAAAGTCCCTCCCAGCTCTCCTGTAGCCCCCTTCAGGTACTGGAAGGTCTCTATAAGGTCTCCTTGGAGCCTTCTCTAAGCTGAACAGCCCCAGCTCTCTCAGCCTGCCCCACAGGGGAAGTTCTCCATCCCTCTGATCATCTTCATGGCTTCCTCTGGACCCTCTCCAGCAGCTCCAGGTCCTGGGAGCACCGGAACTGGAGGCAGTGCTGCAGGTGGGGTCTCAGGAGAGCAGAGTAAAAGGGGAGAATCCCCTCCCTCACCCTGCTGCTCACACTTGGTGCATCTTACTCAAAGGCCCACACAGGTGGTCAGCTTTGAGGTGGCACTTGGGGAACCCACAGTCCCAGCACCCTGCCAAGCTGAAGGGACCTCTGTGCTGAGGTCCTCACCCCAGGGTAGCAACAGACCATCAGACACAGACACATGAACCAGGATCCCAAACAAGGACTCTCCTCACCAGCACCAAACCCACTCTGTTTGCTGCTTTCCAGCTTGGGCCCATGCTACTTCTTCCAGAGGAGGAAGTATCTGCCCATGATCATCTCTCTTTATTTTTGGGGGTGTTTTTTAGGCTGAGTTTACCCAGGAGAGGTTCCACCAATGTATTTCTGGATCACATGAAGAGAAGGAAAGGACAACATCAGGCAAAAGCCTGGCCCTGACCTCCAGCTCCTTCTCCATGCCCTATTAAGGAGAAACTATGTGTTGTGTCAGCATTTCAGGGTCACCACTGACAACCAGACCCAGGGTCAAGCTGCACCCTGGCACAAAACAGGGCCCCTGGTGGCATTAAGCAGCAAGAGAGTGTCCCCCTCACCCCCAGGCACGGCCTGGCTAAGCCAGCAGGCTCCAGGCTGCAGCCTTCGTGGCCGGGAACATTTTGGTCCCTTCCACAAATAGCAACATGGGATTCCTCCCCCAGCCCCAGCCCAAGCTGGGCAGTGCAGCAGCTCCCAGGGAGAGCTGCTGATGCTGTCTGAGCTTCTGAGATGCTGTCTGCCGCCAGAGGGAGGTGGGTTCAGCCCCATTCCATCCCTGTGAAAATGGAAGCTGGTGGCACCCTGGCAGAAAGCTGTGATGAGCCCGAACCCTTCATCCCAGAGAGCTCAAAGCAAAGGCTTCCCAGCCCCAGCAAGGCTGGTTGGTGGCTTGGGTCTGCAGCACCCTGTGGCCAAGGGTGGCTGACACTCTGGTTTCTGGGACCAGAGGGAGCAGGGCAAGGGGTGGCTGTGCTTGGGCACTGCAGCCCCACTGCCCGCCATGTCCCTGCCACTGTGGTGTGGAGCCAGCCATGAGAAGGCAGGGGCTGCTTTGTGCTGGGGAAAGGAGTTGCCTTTGTCCCCAAGGCTGTGAGTGGATGGAAAAACCCCTGGGGGCTTGGCAGCAAAAGGAACAGGTCCCCAGCTGTGTCCCCAGAGCTTCCACTTTCACCAGGAGCAGGATAAATGGAGCTGGCCAGGAGGGCAGAGCGATCCCAGCTCTGCAGACACTGCTGAGGACATGGCTTGGTCCCCACAACAATGGAGCCCCCACCTATGGCTCTGGTTGGGACCCTCTACCTGGCTCCCAGGCACAGGGTGGGGAGCCCTCAGCCTCCCATCCACCCCCAGTTTGCTTTCCAAACCCCTCTGCAGCCCCCACTCTGGGACACAGCCCTGGGATCTCCTCTTGCACCTACAAAAGTGGTTCTTGCTCCCAGCAGTCGGTAAAAGCACAAGCAGGGAATGCACAGGAGGGAGGTTACCCTTGGATATGGCATTTGGCAGCACCAGGGACCCCACCCCCCAAGCCTGTGCCCCCCCAGGGGAGCCCTTGCAGGTGCCAGAGGGTTAGGGGCAGGTTTCCTCGCTGTGGGAGATGCCAGCTTGGAGCAGGTCTGGGAATCAGGAGCTGTCCTGCCTCCCCCCAAGCTCCTTTCATTGCCCAGACAGCAACATGGTTTATGACAGCCCCAGGCCATTGAGCAGCCTCCACTGAACCAGGAGCTCCACGTTTTCTCCCCAGGAGCCTGGCTCCTGTTCAGAGCATCCAGGAGGGGCTGGCAGCCCTCCACAGTGCAAAGGGCCAGGCCAGCCAGCAGCTTTCCCAGCTCCCAGGCACACTGGATTTGGGGATACTCTGTATTTCCCTTGAGCAATGGCATAAAAAAATGGCACTGAGAGCCAAATTCCTGCCTGGGGAGGTCCTCAGCTGCCCTTGCTGCTGCTTTCATGTGGCAAAACAAAGCTGCAGGGAGATCTTGCAGGCACCCAAGGCTCTGCAAAGGAGGAGAGCATCAGGGAACAGCCCTGGGGTCATCTAAACTGCAATCTGCAAGCTTGGTGCCAGGCAGACCAGAGGACCTGCCCCTAGACAGCCATTCCCCCGTGACATGGGGAAGCTTCAGCCTCATCTGGCCTCTTCTGTCTGCAAACTGAATGTTGTGAGAGGGAGGTGAGGACAAACCCTGGCCCTGTGGCCCCTCAAGCTCAGACCCCTGCAGGATTTGGGGCTACAGAATCACATAATCATAGAATGGTCTGAGTTGAAAGGGACCTCCACAGGTCATCCAGTCCAACCCCCTCTGCACTCAGCAGGGACATCCTCAACTAGAACAGGTTGCCCAGAGCCCTGCCCAGCCTCATCTTGAATATCTCCAGGGATGGGACCTCAACCACCTCCCTGGGCAACCTGTTCCAGTGTTCCACCACCCTCATGGTGCAGAACTTGTTCCTCGCATCCAATCTAACTCTGCTCTGCTCTAGTTTGAAGCTACTGACTCTCATCCTCTCCCTGCAGGCCTTTGCATCACTCTCTCTCCATCCTTCTTGTAGCTCCTTTCAGGTACTGGCAGGCTGCTATTAGGTCTTCCCAGAGCCTTCTCTTCTCCAGGCTGAACACCCCCAGCTCTCTCAGCCTGTCCTCAGGCCCTGTCACCTATCTGGGTACACTTGAGGAGCTGAGAAGCCTCCTTTGCAGGAGGCTGTTTCTTCTGGTTCCTCCCCCTGCACAAACAAGCCCTTGGCACAGTCCTGGGGGCCATGCTACAGGGGGATCTCCACAGCCTCAGCAAAGACCTTGTCTCCATCCACAGCAGACCTCAAAAGAGCCCCTCAAGAGCAAGTCCTCACAGTGGACTGAGCCCTGGCTCTGAGGATGCACCTGCTTCCCTACAAAGCTTTATTGAGGTGTTGGAGGGCTGTCAGCCTTGCCTCTAAAGTCATCCCTTTCACAGCAGCTGAGCTTTGGTTTTCTCCTTCACAGAATCACAGAATGTTAAGAGCTGCCAGGGACCTTCAAAGATCATCCAGTCCACCCTCCCTGCCAGAGCAGGAGCACCTAGGGCAGGTCACACAGGATCACATCCAGGTGGGTCTTGAATATCCCCAGAGAGGAGACTCCACAACTCCCCTGGGCAGCCTGTTCCAGTCTTCTGCCACCTTCACAGGGAAAAATTCTTCCTTCTGTTTCCATGGAACTTCCTATGCCTCAGCTTCCACCATTGCCCCTTGCAGCTGTGAGCAGCAAGAGATGGAGCTGCTGGCTGCTCAGAGGCATCTTGCTGGACCTACATCTCCTGCCTGAGGCCAAGAGATGACCTCTAACAGATAGGCTCCCTGGAGCTGCCTGTTCCCCAGCAGAATTGGTGTACTACAGCCTGGGCTCTCAGGGCAGAGACTCCTAGACTGGCAACACTGGATCAAGAAGCTGTGTGGGGCTCAGCAGACCCAGCCAGGAGGAGCTCTGGAGGACCAGAATGGCTTCTGCAAGGAAAGAGCTTCCCCAGAGGGTGGTGAGACACTAGAACAGGTTGCCCAGGGAGGTGGTGGAAGCTGGAAGTTCTCAAGGCCAGGCTGGATGTGGCTCTGAGCAACCTGCTGTAGTGTGAGGTGTCCCTGCCCATGGCAGGGGGGTTGGAACTGGCTGATCCTTGAGGTCCCTTCCAACCCTGACAACTCTATGATTCTAAACCTGATAATTCTAAGCTGCTCCTCTTCCCACAACACCATCCAAACCCAGAGATGGGGGAAAAAGCACCAGACAACTCTACAACCCCTGCAGTACTCCCACCCTGATGTGCCTGGCCTCAGCTGCTGCTGCAATCTGTGTGCATGGGATGTTCAGAGGAGCTTTTGAGGCTAATGCTCCCAAAACAACGACTGAACCAGAGTTAACCTCCTCCCCACACCTCCCTCCAACCTTTGAGGGTCCCTTCCCACCTGATGCATGCTATGATTCTGTATGCCTCCTTCTCATCCTCTTGTAGTTTCACTTTTCCACCTCTGGCTTTGGATCTGCAGTCTTCACTGCTTCCTTCTGAAGGCAGAGTTCTCAGCAGGTTGCTGCTGCTTGCAGCATCTGGTTTTGTCTCCTGGCTGTGAATATTCTGCTCTCAGATCTGGGTTGTTGCCTTGCATTGGGATCACCTCACTTTAGAATCCTAAAATGCACTGGATTGGAAGAGACCTCCAATGGCCATCCAGTCCAACACCCCTGCAGTAAGCAGGGACATTCCCAACTAGATCAGGTTGCTCAGAGCCCCAACTCTTTCCCCTGCACCATATCAGTCCACCAGCTCCAGAAGATGGCATCACAAAGTGATGTCTTACTTAGAATCATAGAGTCACAGAATTGTCAGGGTTGGAAGGGACCTCAAGGACCATTCAGTTCCAACCCCCCTGCCATGAGCAGGGACACCTCACACTAGATCAAGTTGCTCTGAGCCACCTCCAGCCTGGCCTTCAAAACCTCCAGGGATGAGGCTTCCACCACCTCCCTGGGCAACCTGTGCCAGTGTCTCACCACCCTCATGGGGAAGAACTTCTTGATCCTTGAGGTCCCTTCCAGCCCTGACCATTCTATGATTCTAAATGTGATGATCACTTATAGAAGTAACCACAAGAGGAAAGGATCCCCACACTTGCACCAGTCAGCTCCCAACCACGTTTTCCAGCAGTGAGGAAGCTCTCCTGTAGCAGGATGATCCCGGGGGAGGATGTCTGCCATGGGAAGTGGAGCAGGCAGCAGAAACCTCGGCCCAAGCCAACGCCCCACAGTGGCCTGGCAGCTGCCACTGCAGCCCAGTGCTGCTGGGAGCAGAGGAGGGCACCAGGATTCCACAGACAAGGAGCCAGGGGCAGAAGCTCTCTTCACATCCCTGGTGGCTGAGCAGTCTCCTCATGGAGTGCTTTGCTGTGAGCAGGGTAGATTTAGGTTGGACATCAGGAGGAAGCTCTTTACAGTGAGGGCAATTAAACACTGGAACAGGTTGCCCAGAGAGGTAGTGGAGGCCCCATCCCTGCTGACATTCAAGCTCAAACATGGTGGAGCCCTGAGCAACCTGATCTAGTTAAACATGTCCCTGCTGACTGCAGGGGAGGGTTGGACAAGATGACCTTTGAGGGTCCCTTCTAATCTGATGCATTCTGTGATTCTGCTGAAGCAGAGTCATTTGAGCAGGAGCAATCAAAAGTGCCTACTGAGATGGGTATCTCTTCAGTCACATCACTCAGACTTGTTTCCACCAGTTCCTCCCAGACAGGATGAGGGCCAGGACAAGGCAGGAGACCCAACAGTTTGATGCAGCTACCCAGCCTTGTGCTGTCTCCATGTGGCCTGTGAGTGGTCTCAAAACTGGGCTGCCACCACCCTCAGAGGGACAAGCTGCCTGTCCCACACTTCCAAGAGTCTAACTCCAGGCTCTGCTGTGGCACCAAGAAATAACACCAAGGACAGTGCTCCAAGTGGGGAGGCCTTATTGCTGTCTACAGCTACCTGAAGGGAGGTTGTAGCCAGGTGGGGGTTGGTCTCTTCTCCCAGGCAACCAGCACCAGAACAAGAGGACACAGTCTCAAGCTGTGCCAGGGGAGGTTTAGGCTTGAGGTGAGGAGTAAGTTCTTCCCAGAGAGAGTTGTTTGCCTTTCTATTCTATTCTATTCTATTCTATTCTATTCTATTCTATTCTATTCTATTCTATTCTATTCTATTCTATTCTATTCTATTCTATTCTATTCTATTCTATTCTATTCTATCCTATCCTATCCTATCCTATCCTATCCTATCCTATCCTATCGGGATGTGCTGCCCAGGGAGGTGGTGGAGTCACTGTCCCTGGAGGTGTTCAAGAGGGGACTGGATGTGGCACTTGGTGCCATGGTTTAGTAGTCATGAGGTCCTGGGTGACAGGTTGGACTTGATGATCTTTGAGGTCTTTCCCAACCTTATTGATTCTATGATTCTAAGTGCAGCCTCCATCCCACCACCTTTTCCACACTCCCAAGAGCTTCCTTCCCAACCAGAGCTTCCAGAGCCTGCCATGAGGCCAAGTAACAAGACCAAGGACAATGCTCAAGTGCAGCCTACATCTCATCACCTTTTTATACAGGAGCAGGAGGCCTGGAGCTGAAAACCCTCCCAAAGGACCACTGAGTTCCTGAATTTCATCAGCAAGCAGCTTTGGAAGACAAACCCCCCGAGCAGATATGGACCAGATGAGATGGTTTGAATGAAATGAATGGAGACCAGCTCTGGAAAGTGAGTAGAGATATGATGGATTGCAAACCCCAGCTGTAAAGCCTTTGTAAAGTCTGAGTGGGATGGGAGTTTTATTGCAGGAGCTGGAGTCTCCTGGTTGATGGCTGCAGCTGGAGCAGCTGCTGCTGTTGGAACTGAATTGCCATGGCTGCTCTAAATCCCCTCACTGAGTTACCCAAGGTCCTCCAGCAGCTCTGGAAAGCTTCTGAGAAAGATGTCCAGCCCCCAAGGAGTTGTTGCCTTGTGGAGAGCCCAAGCCCTGCTCTTGTCAGCCTCTTCCCCCAGGGGAGAGCCATCAGAGCCGGGTGAGATGGAGTGGAAACACCTTCAGGAGGAGCAGGAGCCAGGGCCATGTTTGCAGGCCTTTTTAAACATTTCTCACACAGGAGGATTTACTGCTCCTTGGCTTGGCAAGAGCATGGGGGACTGGGGCCAGCAAAGCTTCCAGCAGCAGAGGAAGGTGATGTGATCCTGCAGGGCAAGGAGGGAAAAGGCTGCTGTGTTTCTGGGCAGAGGCAGCATTCAGCTGCCCCAGTCCTGTCCCATTCAGAGAGTCAGAGAATCAGTCAGAGAATTAGAGAATCAGAGGATTAGAGTCAGAGAATAACAGAATCATAGAATCAGAGAGTCAGAGAAAAGCAGAATCTGAATTAGAGACAGAATCACAGAATTAGAGAATCAGAGAATAACAGAATCAGAAGATCAGAGAGTCAGAGAATAACAGAATCAGAAGATCAGAGAGAGTCAGAATCAGAATAACAGAGAATCAGAATCATAGAATCAGAGAGTCAGAGAATAACAGAATCAGAGAATAACAGAATCAGAGTCAGAGAATAACAGAATCAGAGAATCAGAGAGTCAGAGAATAACAGAATCAGAGAATAACAGAATCAGAGTCAGAGAATAACAGAATCATAGAATCAGAGAGTCAGAGAATAACAGAATCAGAGAATAACAGAATCAGAGAATCAGAGAAGAATAACAGAATCAGAGAATCAGAGAGTCAGAGAATAACAGAATCAGAGAATAACAGAAATCAGAGTCAGAGAATAACAGAATCAGAAGAGAATAACAGAATCAGAAGTCAGAGAATAACAGAATCAGAGAATCAGAGAGTCAGAGAATAACAGAATCAGAGTCAGAGAATAACAGAATCAGAAGATCAGAGAGTCAGAGAATAACAGAATCAGAGAATCAGAGAATAACAGAATCAGAATCAGATCAGAGAATAACAGAATCAGAAGATCAGAGAATAAGAATAACAGAATCAGAGAATCAGAGAGTCAGAGAATAACAGAATCAGAGTCAGAGAATAACAGAATCAGAAGGTCAGAGAGAATCAGAGAATAACAGAATCAGAATCAGAATCAGAGAGTCAGAGAATAACAGAATCAGAATCAGAATCAGAAGGTCAGAGAGTCAGAGAATAACAGAATCAGAGAATCAGAGAGTCAGAGAAGAATAACAGAATCAGAATCAGAGAGTCAGAGAATAACAATCAGAGAATAACAGAATCAAAGGGTCAGAGGGTCAGAGAATAACAGAATCAGAGTCAGAGAATAACAGTCATAGAATCAGAGAGAAGAGAATCATAGAATCAGAGAGTCAGAGAAAAACAGAATCTGAATTACAGAGAGAATCACAGAATTAGAGAACCAGAGAGAATCATAGAATCAGAGAGCTAGAGAATAACAGAGTCATAGAATTAGAGAGTCAGAGAACCACAGAATCAGAGAGTCAGAGAATCAGAGAGTCACAGAATTATGGAATCAGAGAATCAGAAGTGACCTCTAAGATCAAGTCCAAGCTGCAACCCAACACCACCATGCTCACTAAACCACGTCCCCAAGCACCATGTCCATGTGTTTCTTGAACACCTCCAGGCGTGGTGAAGCCACCATCTCCCTGGCCAACAATGCCTGACAATAGGATGTGAGGAACAAGTTCTGCCCCATGAGGGTGGTGGAACACTGGAACAGGTTGCCCTGGGAGGTGGTTGAGGCCCCATCCCTGGAGATATTGAAGGTGAGGCTGGACAGGGCTCTAGGCAAGCTGATCTAGTTGAGGATGTCCCTGCTGAGTGCAGAGGATGTTGGATTGGATGACCTTTAGAGGTCCTTTTCAACCCAGACCATTCTGTGATTCCCTGCATCTGGCTAAAGGAATCCAAGAGCAGGATGGAAATTGGGGCATAAACAGCTCAGGTCTACACTAAGGACACATAACTGTGAAATGTGGCTCTGGAAACATGCCCCTGAATCTCCAGGAGGAGCCTTCATGGAGAGGCTGGCCAATAACAACTTCATGAGGTTCAATCAGACCAAGGGCAAGGTCCTGCAGCTGGGTTGGGGCAATCCCAAGCACTGATAGGGGCTGGGCAGGGGCTGGCTGGAGAGCAGCCCTGGAGAAAAGGCCTTGGGGGTGCTGGAGGAGGAGAAGCTCAACAGGAGCCAGCAGGGAGCACTTGCAGCCCAGAGAGCCAAGCACAGCCTGGGCTGCAGCAAAAGAAGTGTGGCCAGCAGGGCCAGGGAGGGGATTCTGCCCCTCTGCTCCACTCTGCTGAGACCACACCTGCAGCACTGTGTCCAGTTCTGGAGCCTCTGTTCCAGGAAGGATCTGGAGGTGCTGGAAGGTGTCCAGAGCAGGGCCACGAGGAGGAGCAGAGGGCTGGAGCTGCTCTGCTATGAGGACAGACTGAGAAAGGTGGGGTTGTGCAGTCTGGAGAAGAAAAGCCTCTGAGGAGACCCTAATTATGGCCTTCCAGTATCTGAAGGGGGCCTGCAAGAAAGCTGGGGAGGTACTTTTGAGGGTGTCAGGGAGTGATAGGACTGGGGGGATGGAGCAAAACTAGAAATGGGTAGATTGAGATTGGATGTGAGGAAGAAGCTCTTCCCCATGAGGGTGGTGAGAGCCTGGCACAGGTTGCCCAGGGAGGTGGTGGAAGCCTCATCCCTGGAGGTTTTGAAGGCCAGGCTGGAGGTGGCTGTGAGCAACCTGCTCTGGTGTGAGGTGTCCCTGCCCATGGCAGGAGGGTTGGAACTGGATGATCCTTGAGGTCACTTCCAGCCCCAACGATTCTATGATCCTGTGATTCACCCCTGTGACAAGGTGGTTCAAGACTGTGAGTGACCAGCCTTGGACAAATCAACACTCCTGGCTCATACCAATGGGCCAACTGAGAAGTTCTGCAGCAGAAACTCCCTGGATTTAATCCAGGGATTGCAGCAAGCACCAAGCAAAACCACAAAAGCCCAACCCAGCAGCCTGACTCAATCATCACCATCATCACCATCATCATCATCATCACCATCATCATCATCATCCTGGCCCATGATAGCTGATAAATTGTTGGCAGGGGGTCTTTAGTGGCTCGTTCACAAATGGGACCAGCTCTCTGACACTTCCTTTTCAGCATCAACCTCTTGGCAAACAAGATTTGCCTTCCCTGCCTGGATCCACTTAAAGGCTCTTTAAGCACATTAGTAAATAATTGATGCTTCCTTTAGAAACAGGAAAGGAACTGAAGGAGGCTGGGGGGTGGGGGTGTGTGTGTGTGCTCCTGAGCTGCAAATTTGTGGGGCTCTTTACTATTTAATGAACCCAATGGCTGCTAACAGAGGTCATTCCAGCAGCTCACACCCCAGCCCCGGGGCTCTGTGTCAGGGCTGTAAATTGAAACCTTAATGGGCAGCTGGAAGGGGAGCAGCTTGCCCTGCTAGCATCGCTTGAAACCCATCAGCTTTAACTAAGTGATTCTTAATCAGCTCTCCAGGTCCAGCAGATCAGCAGAGGGCAGGGGGTGGCTGCTTCCCCCTGCCCAAGGGGTTTTATGGGTGCAGCTGGAGCAGGTGCATCCAGATGAGGCTGGCTGCAAAGGTCTTTACCTGCTCTTCCATGCACTCCCTGAAATCACAGGATCACGGAGTCCTTGTGCTTGGGATGCACCTTCAACATCTTCCAGTTCAACCATTAACCCAGCACTGCCAGCTCACCGCTGAACCACGGCCCTCAGCACCACATCTACACAGCTATTGAGTCTCCCCCGCAGGGATGGGGACTCCACTCCCTCCCTGGGCAGCCTGGGCCAGGCCTTGACAACCCTTTGAGGGAAGTAATTGTTCCTTATGTCAACCTTAGACCTCTCCTGGTGCAACCTGAGAATGCTTCCTCTTGGCCTAATGCTTATTCCTTGGGAGAAGAAACCAACCCCCAGCTGGCTCCAATCGCCTTGTAGGGAGCTGTAGAGAGCCAGAAGGTCTCCCCTCAGCCTCCTTTTCTCCAGGCTGAACAACCCCAGGTCCCACAGAACCACAGAATCAACCAGATTGGAAGAGACCTCCAAGATCCCCAAGTCCAGTCTATCACCCAAGCCTATCTGATCAGCTTAGCTGCTCCCCCCAGCCCTGTTCTCCAGACCCTTCCCCAGCTTCATTGCCCTTCTCTGGACACACCCCACCACCTCAAAGTCCTTCTTGGAGTGAGGAGCCCACAACTGAACACAGGATTCACAGATCCCCAGACTTCACTGGGCTGGAAGGGACCCTCCGAGGTCATCTTGTCCAACCCCCCTGCAGCCAGCAGGGACACCTCCAACTAGATCAGGATGCCCAGGGCTACATCAAGTCTGAATGTCTCCAGGGATGGGGGTCTCAGGGGGACAGATGTTAGGAAGAAGTTCTTCCCCACAAGGGTGGTGAGAGCCTGGCACAGGTTGCCCAGGGAGGTGGTGGAAGCCTCATGCCTGGAGGTTTTGAAGGCCAGGCTGGAGGTGGCTGTGAGCAACCTGCTCTGGTGTGAGGTGTCCCTGCCCATGGCATGGGGGTTGGAACCAGATGAAACTTGAGGTCCCTTCCAGCCCTGACAATTCTATGATTCTATGACAGTCACTTCTCTGCTCCTGCTCTTCCTGACCCATGCCAGGCTGTTGGTAGCCTTCTTGGCCACCTGAGCACACTGCTGGCTCATGTTCAGCTCCCTGCCAAACAACACCCCTAAGCTCCTTTTCCCACCAGGCTGTTTCCAGCTGCTCTGCCCCGAGCCTGGAGCATTCATGGGGTTGTTGTGACCCAAGTGCAGGACCTTGCACTTGGCCTTATTGGTCTTTTTCTCTTCCAAACAGGAGTCATAATCTCCTTGTTCCTCATCACCACCAGGGACTCCCACAGAGCCTTAGCTCTGCTGCTCTTCACCCCAAAACTTGGGAAAGAGCAGAGGTCTATAAATACCCTTTAAAAACACCTTCTGCTCAGGGAAAATGTCAGTGCTGGCTCCAGTTCCACCAGGACAATCACAGGATGCCTGCTGGCATCCCAGGCTGGCACTGTGTCACCTGGGGATGGCTCAAGAGCCTGCCCCAGTTCCAGGCTCAGGCTGTGGCAGCAGCCAGCAGAGCCTTGGCAGGCAGCTCAGGGGTGGCCTTGCCAAGGCACATGCTGAGCCCTCAGCCCCACTGCCACTACGTGAAGATCAGCTCTGGAGTGGTTTCACTTGGCCCTTTATTTTATTTGTCTTCCTCTCCCCTCTTTTTAGTGCAGAGGAGAGCAGGTGGCACAGCTGTGCAGAGCTCCTAGGAGCTGTGTTCCTCCACCTGCACTCCTCCTGCATTGCTGCTCTTGGTGACCTCCATGGCTACTTGCTGTGGACCCAGCAGTGCAGCTGTGGGTGCTACATGTTCCAGTTATTCCCTCCTTTATTCCCATGTCAGGGAGGGGATTCTGCTCCTCTCTGCTGAGACCCCACCTGCAGTGCTGGGGCAGCTCTGGAGGCCTCAGCACAGACAGGGACCTGTTGGAGCAGGGCCAGAGGAGGCCACAGCCATGCTGGGAGGGCTGGAAGCCCTCTGCTGTGGGGCCAGGCTGGGAGAGTTGGGATTGTTCAGCCTGGAGAAGAGAAGGCTCCAGGGAGAGCTGCTGGTGGCCTTGCAGGACTCAAAGGGGCTGAGAAGAAAGCTGGGGACAGAGTTTTGTGCTGGGACAGGGCAAGGGCTGCTGAGTTTAAACTAAAATAGGAGAGAGTTCCTTTAGGAAGAAGGAAGATTGTTTTGACCCTGAGGGTGGTGAGCCCCTGTCCCAGGTTGCTCAGAGAAGTGGGAGATGTCCCATTCTAGGTTAGCCTAAAGAGAAGGCTTCAGGGAGACCTTCTGGTGGCCTTGGCAGGACTTAAAGGGGCCTGAGAGAAAGATGGTCAGGGACAGTTCAGCAGAGCTTGTAGTGGCAGGACAAGGGTGGGATGGTTTGAAGCTCAAAGAGGGAGATTCAGGCTGGAGAGAAAGAAGACATTTTTGACCCTGAGGATGGTGAGACCCTGTCCCAGAGAGGTGGGAGATGCTCCATCCCTGGAGCCATCCCAGGTCAGGTTGTTTGGGGCTCTGAGCAACCTGCTGTGGTTGCAGATGTCCCTGCTGGCTGTGGGGGGGCTGGACTGGGTGACCTTGAAAGGTCCTTTCCTACCCAAACCAGGCTATGATTCTGTGTTTCAGTGCAGCCTGCAGACCTCCAAACACAGCCAGGGGGCTGCAACTTCACCCCAGGTTGCACATCTGTGAAGTCCTTGCTAGCCACCCTCCTGCAAACCTTCCTTATTTTTACTCTGTTACAGCCAAGTGATAAAGCCACAGATAAACCACCCAGCAGCTTCTCAACAAGCCTGGGTGGAAGGAGGCCTTCAAACAGCACACTCCCAGGCTGGGGGACATGAAGTTGGCCACATTCTTCAGAATTTCTCTTCCAGTTTGGTCTCTGTAAAGATGCAACACCTATGGTGAGTGGTGCCCTCACCCCTGCAGCAGGCACACAGCCACCTTCCAAAGGATGGGAAGGGGCAGGTCCAGAGGAGGGTCATGAAGGTGATCAGGGAGTTGGAGCAGCTCTGCTCTGAGGACAGGCTGGGGGAGCTGGGGGTGTTCAGCCTGGGGAAGAGAAGGCTCCAGGGAGACCTAATAGCAACCTGCCAGTACCTGAAGGGGGCTACAAGAGGGCTGCAGAGAGACTGTTTGCAAAGGCCTGCAGGGACAGGACAAGAGGCAATGGCTTCAAACTAGAGCAGAGCAGATTTAGATTGGATGTGAGGAAGAAGTTCTGCCCCATGAGGGTGGGGGAACACTGGAACAGGCTGCCCAGGGAGGTGGTTGAGGCCTCATCCCTGGAGATATTCAAAGGTGAAGCTGGACAGGGCTCTGGGCAACCTGAGCTAGTGGAGGATGTCCCTGCTGAGTGCAGAGGGGATTGGACTGGATGACCTTTGGAGGTCCCTTGGTCCCACAGCTGCACCTCAGAAGCTTTAGCTGTCCCCTCCCTGGTGGGGCCTGGGGAAGCCAAACTGCTTTGTGTTGCAGAGAATGAAGATGAAGGCATCAAAGAGGCAGCATCTTGTAATCCAACACCAAGGCTCCTCTGGGAGGCTTTCTGATCCAGCACTGGCTGACCTCCATCCTGTGCTTCCTTCTAATGGCTGCTGGCAAGAGGACAGCTGAGCACTAATGGGGGCAAAACACTCCCTAAGGGCCCATCACCAGCTGAGCCTGGAGGTCTGAGCTCATCCCTCACCACATCTGATCTTTGTAACTCATTCTTTGCCAGGCTGCTGGCTGAGTCGACACCCTGGGCCCCACTTTTTAAGGTGGGCAGGAATGCTTCAGACTCAGAACTGGCAAGAAGCTGATTCTTGCTCTGCCCTCCTCCCACAGGCACTTCTCCACCCTCCAAGGAGAGCAGCAGGGATCAAATGGCCTGAAATTGAGCCAAGGGAGGTTTAGACTGGGTGTTAGGTGCTCAGTTTGGGGCTCTTAATTCCAAGAAGGACATTGAGGGGCTGGTGCAGAGAAGGGCAGCAAAGCTGGGGAAGGGGCTGGAGAACAGGGCTGGGGAGGAGCAGCTGAGGGGCCTGGGGAGGTTTATACTGGAGAAGAGGAAGCTGAGGGGAGACCTCATTGTTCTCTACAGCTCACTGAGAGGAGGTTGCAGTGAGGTGGGGGTTGGTCTTTTCTCCCTAGTCTCAGGTGATAGAAGAAGAGGAAAGTGCCTGAAACTGTGCCAGGGGAGGGTTAGGTTGGAGAGGAGGAAAAATTTCTTTGCTGCCAGAGTGGTCAGGGATTGGAAGAGGCTGCCCAGGGAGGTGGTGGTGGAGTCCCCATCCCTGGAGGTGTTCAGGAAACCTGTGGCCATGACATGGTTTGATGGCCATGGTGGTGTTGGGTTGAAGGTTGGACTCAATGATCTTGGAGGCCTCTTCCAAGCCAAACAATTCTGTGATTCTCTGATGTTAGGCTGTTAGGCTCAGCACAAGGTTATTTGCTAGGACATTTCCCAGGCTCCTCAGGAGCCAGCTTGCAAGAGACCCACAAAGAGGAGGAAGACACCTGCCCAGAATGCAAAAGCAGAGCTGCAAACTGAACACAACCCCCAGGTGTTGCTTTTTTGCTTTTATCCTGTTTTAATATTATTGTTCTAGCTTTAACAAATAGCTTTAAAGTAAGGCTGAGCTCAAACCAGTGGGAGGGGCAAATTTTCCTTTTGAAAACCAGCACTTTCAGCAAAAATATCACAGAATGACAGAACAGTAGAGGTTGGAAGGGACCTCCAGAGATCATCAGGTCCAACCCCCTGCCACAGCAGCATCTCCCAGGGTAGGCTGCACAGGAAGGCATCCAGGGGGGTTTGGAAAGGCTCCAGAGAAGGACACTCCACAATCTCTCTGGGCAGCCTGCTCCAGGCCTCTGGCACCCTCACACCAAAGAAGTTTCTCCTCATGTTCAGCTGAAACCTTCTGTGTTCAAGTTTGAACCTCTTGTTCCTTGGCTTATTGCTGTGCAGCCCCCAAAAGAGCTTGGCCCCCTCCACTTGACACCCACCCCTCAGAGACTGAGAGACATTGCTCAGATCCCCTCTCAGCCTTCTCTTCTCCACACTAAACAGCCCCAGGGCTCTCAGTCTCTCTTCACAGGGCAGATGCTCAAGGTCCCTAAGCATCCTCCTGGCTCTCCCTGGCACTCTCTCCAGCAGGTCTCTGTCTCTCTTGAACTGGGGAGCCCAGAACTGGACACAGGATTGCAGCTGTGGTCTCAGCAGGGCAGAGCAGAGGGGCAGAAGAACCTCCCTGGCCCTGCTGGCCACCCTTCTCTTGCTGCAGCCCAGGATGCCATTGGCCCTCTTGGCTACAAGGGCACATTGCTGGCCCCTGCAGAACTTGCTGCCCACCAGCACTCCAAGGTCTTTCTCCATGGGAGCTGCTCTCCAGCAGGACAACCTCTAACCTGTCCTGTGCCTGCTGTTCTTCCTCCCCAGACGCAGGACCCTGCACTTGTCCTTATTGAGCTCCATGAGGTTTGCCTGCACCCAGCCCTCAGCCTGTCCAGATGCCAGCACAGCCTGAGAGGCTTCAGCCAGCCCCCAGTTTTGTATCATCAGGAACTTGCTGAGGGTACTCTCAATGCCCTCAGCCAGGTTGTTGATAAAGATACTGACCAAGACTGGGCCCAGTACTGATCCCTGGGGAACTGACACAGTGAGTGCCCTCCCCAAGCACTTGTTTGCAGTCCTTTCAGCTCCTTCACAGCTCTGAACCCAACATTCCAGCTGTGACTCCACACCAACTGTGTGGCAGGGGCTAATAAATAAGTGACAAGCAGTGACCCAGCCTGCTTTGGGGTTTTCTAAATGGAGGAATAATACCCCTAACATCCTGGAATTATCTCCAGCTATGTCTGGGCTTGGACTTCAAATCAATAAATCATCTCCTCAGCCTCAGATTAGCTCAGTCAGATCATTCCCAACACAGCAGCAGCACTTCCCAGCTATTAGTGGGAGCAACTCTGCCAGCTGAATTAACACCAGATCCCACTCCCCCCACCACCCACCTCCCCCTTGTCTTCTGAGAACAATCAGCCTCTGCCACTGTCCTTGGCTAATCATTTGCAGTGACCTCTCCACAACAATCTGCAGCAGCAGCTCTGCTGCCTGTGGGTTTCCTTTCAAGGGACATTTAACTGCCTGGCATGGAATCATCTCACAGCCAGCAGCATGGTTCTGCTCTGCAAGAGATGGGAGCTGACTGATGGTGCAGGGAGTCCTGGCTGTGTGAAACCAGCTGCAATCCAAACCCAGCCCACCACAAGACAAGGCTGGCCCAGGGAGGTGGTGGAGTCACCATCCCCTGGGTGTTCAAGAAACCTGTGGACAGGGCACTTCAGGACATGGTTTGATGCCCATGGTGGAGTTAGGTTGGCTGGGAAGCTGCCCAGCAGAAAAGGATCTGGGAATGCTGGTTGGCAGCCAGGGGAAGATGAGCCAGCAGCGTGCCCAGGTGGCCAAGAAGGCCACCAGCAGCCTGGCTTAGATCAGCAATGGTGAGGCCAGCAGGAGCAGAGCACTGATCATGCCCCTGGACATGGCACTGGTGAAGCCACACCTCGAGTCCTGCATTCAGTTTTGGGCTCCTCACTCCAAGAAGGACATTGAGAGGCTGGAGCAGGGCCAGAGAAGGGCAACAAAGCTGGGGAAGGGGCTGGAGAGCAGGGCTGGGGAGGAGCAGCTGAAGGACCTGGGGGTGTGTAGTCTGGAGAAGACTGAGAGGAGACCTCCTGGCTCTCTGCAGGTCCCTGAAAGGAGGCTGCAGTGAGGCAGGGGTTGGGCTCTTCTGCCTAGTCTCAGGTGACAGAAGGAGAGGAAATGGCCTGAAATTGTGCCAGGGGAGGGTTAGGTTGGCCAAGGAAGCCAATGGTCTCCTGGGGTGCATTGTGAAAAGTGTGGCCAGCAGGTCAAAGGAGGTTCTTGTCCCCTCTGTTCTGCCCCAAGGAAGAATCCTGGGTCCAGTTCTGGACTCCCCAGTTCAAGAGAGACAGGGAACTACTGGAGAGAATCCAGTGGAAGTTGGGAAGATGCTGAGGGGCCTGGAGCAGCTCTGTGAGAAGCAAAGGCTGAGAGCCCTGGGGCCGAGAGCCTGGAGAGGAGCAGCCCCAGAGGGGCTCAGCGAGAGCCAAAGGAGCTGTGGGGCAAGAGGATGGGGTTGGGATCTTCTGAGTGGTGCCCAGGGGCAGGCCATAGAGCAATGGACACAAACTGGCACTCAGGAAATTCTTCTTTGTTGTGAGGGTGCTGAAGGCCTGGGGCAGGTTGTGAGGTCTCCTTCTCCACCCCTTCCCTGGCCTTTGTGACCCTGGGCAAGCTGCTGTGTGTGCCCTGCTTTGGCAGGGGGACTGGACTGGATGAGCTCCAGAGGTCCCTCCCAGGCCTCCCCATTCTGTGCAATCTGCTTCAAACATGTAGATATGTAACAGTTCCTGGTTTTCCCATTTTGTTTTTCTCTTCAGAAACAGGACCTGGCTTCAGTGGCCAACCAGTCAAAGCTGCAGAAGCCCTGGCACCGCTGTGTCCCTGCTGAGCCACCCGGGACCTACAGCAGAGAGCTCACAGCAGCTTGTCCTCGCCTTGCTGCCTGCAAGGGGCTGTGCAAAGCTCAACCTGACAGCTGAGGAAGCCCAGCCTCCTGCTGCAGAGCTGAACCAAAGCACTGTGGAGACGGATCAGCTGGCAGAATGAGCAGCACCCCAAGGCCATGGCTTCCCCGGGTGAGTGCAAGGTGCCCTGGAGCTGGATTTGCTCTGTCACTGAACCCTGGCCTCCGAAAGCCTCCAGTGTCACTTTCACACTTAAGCAGCGATTATCACCGGGCTTAGGCTCAGCTCTGCTGCACCAGGCAGCCAAGAGGAGCACTCAGAACCTTCAGCTGAAGCCCCGGGCAGTTGAAAGCATTCACGGATTCCCTCTCTCTTGCTTCCTCAGGATTCTCTGCTTCCCTCTCTTTCCTTCCTCAGGATTCTCTGCTTCCCTCTCTTCCTTCCTCAGGATTCCTTCCTCAGGATTCTCTGCTTCCCTTCCCTCTCTTCCTTCCTCAGGATTCTCTGCTTCCCTCTCTCTTCCTTCCATAGGATTCACTGCTTCCCTCTCTCTTCCTTCCTCAGGATTCTCTGCTTCCCTCTCTCTTCCTTCCTTCCTTCCTCAGGATTCTCTGCTTCCCTCTCTCTTCCTTCCATAGGATTCTCTGCTTCCCTCTTCCTTCCATAGGATTCACTGCTTCCTTCCCTTCCTCAGGATTCTCTGCTTCCTCTTCCTTCCTCAGGATTCTCTGCTTCCTCAGGATTCTCTGCTTCCCTCTTCCTTCCTCCTTCCTTAGGATTCACTTCCTTCCATAGGATTCACTGCTTCCCTCTCTTCCTTCCTCAGGATTCACTGCTTCCCTCTCTCTTCCTTCCTCAGGATTCTCTGCTTCCCTCTCTCTTCCTTCCTCAGGATTCACTGCTTCCCTCTCTCTTCCTTCCTCAGGATTCTCTGCTTCCCTCTCTCTCCTTCCTCAGGATTCTCTGCTTCCTTCCTCAGGATTCTCTTCCTTCCTCAGGATTCACTTCTTCCTTCCTCAGGATTCTCTTCCTTCCTCAGGATTCTCTGCTTCCCTCTCTCTTCCTTCCTCAGGATTCTCTGCTTCCCTCTCTCTTCCTTCCATAGGATTCACTGCTTCCCTCTCTCTTCCTTCCTCAGGATTCACTGCTTCCCTCTCTCTTCCTTCCTCAGGATTCTCTGCTTCCTTCTCTCGTTCTTCCTCAGGGTGAGAGGAAATGACCTCAGGCTGCCCCAGGGGATGTTTCAGTTGGATATTAGAAGCAGCTCCTTCACTGAAATGTTTGTCTAACACTGGGACAGGCAGGCCAGAGAGGTTGTGGAGTCTCCAACTCCCCAGACACCCAAACCCCACCTGGCTGTGTTCCTGTGTGACCTTCTCTAGGTGAATCCTTCCTTGGCAGGGGGGCATTGGACTCAATGATCTCCAGAGGTCCCTTCCAACCTCTGCCATTCTCTGATTGTGTGAAATTCATTCTGGACAGTATCTATTATTATTACTATTATTTTTTAAATGCCTGTAGACCTTTGTCTGCTCAGCCTCTTCATGCCTGCATCAGGAGCAGTGCGGCCAGCAGGAGCAGAGAGGTCATTGTGGCCCTGTACACTGCACTGGTTAGGCCACACCTCGAGTCCTGTGTCCAGTTCTGGGTTTCTCAGTTTAAGAAGGATATTGAGACACTTGAGTGTGTGAGAGGTGAGAGGCCTTGAGCACAGCCCTGTGAGGAGAGGCTGAGGGAGCTGGGGTTGTTTAGCCTGGAGAAGAGGAAGCTCAGGGGAGACCTTATTGCTCTCTACAGCTACCTAAAGGGAGGTTGTAGCCAGCTGGGGGTTGGTCTCTTCTCCCAGGCACCCAGCACCAGAACAAGAGGACACAGTCTCAAGCTGTGCCAGGGGAAGTTTAGGCTTAAGGTGAGGAGAAAGTTCTTCCCAGAGAGAGTTGTTAGCCATTGGAATGTGCTGCCCAGGGAGGTGGTGGAGTCACCATCCCTGGAGGTGTTCAAGAGGGGACTGGATGTGGCGCTTGGAGCCATGGTTTAGTAGTCAGGAGGTGCTGGGTGGCAGGTTGGACTTGACCTTTAAGGTCTTTCCCAACCTTATTGATTCTAGGGTTCTATGCAGCTATGCCCAGCAAATCAATTGGAGGCTGCTGCTTTTTTCTGTCCACACTTGAAGGCTGCAGACTGAGTGGGGCCTTCACCATGCCCCTGTGATGAGCAGGAAGGAGACCTTTAGCCTTAGAGAAATTAATTAGTCCCCTGCCTCACCCAGGACACGGAGGTGAAGCTCAACCTGGCCCAGGCTGCAGGATTCAGCTGAGGTAAAAGAGAGAAAAGAGCTGTGCTCGGGGATTTGCAGGAGAAAAACAAAGCTGCTGTCAGCACTCCCAGGGCAGCCAGACCTGGAAATTCATTTGTCTCTCAATAAACAATGGCAAGAAGAAAGAGAAGAGCAATTACAGCAGGCAAAACTAATTACAGCAGGGCAGAGGCATCCCTCACAGCCACTGCTCTGGAATCAGCCCGGAGAGAGAAAAGGAAAAGCTGAACTGAACATCCACCCCCGGGAAAGAGAAGTGGCAATTCAGGAGTGCAGCAAAAGCAGCTGCAAACCAGGAGGGATTCCTCCATCCTGCAGCTCAGTGGCACAGGGAATTGGTCTGGGGAAGGGGGAAGCAGTGAATCACACAAAGGATTGGGTTGGGAAGGACCTTTCAAGGTCACCTAATCCAAACCCCTGCAGCCAGCAGGGACATCTGCAACGAGAGCAGGCTGCTCTGAGCCCCAACCAACCTGGCCTGCAGTGGTGCCAGGGATGAGACATCTCCCACCTCTCTGGGCAACCTGGGACAGGCTCTCACCACCCTCAGGGGCAAAATTTTCTTCCTTCTACCTAATCTAAACCTCTCCTATTTCAGTTTAAACTCACCAGCCCTTGTTTTGCCACAGGTCAAAACTCTGTCCCCAGCTTTCTTCTCAGCCCTTTTAAGTCCTGCGAGGCCACCAGAAGATCTCCCTGGACCCTTCTCTTCTCCAGCATGAACAACCCCAACTCTCACAGCAGAGGGCTTCCAGCCCTCCCAGTATGGCTGTGGCCTCCTCTGGGCCTACTCCAACAGGTCCCTGTGCTGTGCTGAGGATTCCAGAGCTGCCCCAGCACTGCAGGTGGGGTCTCAGCAGAGCACAGCAAAGGGGCAGAATCCCCTCCCTGCCCCTGCTGCCCACACTGCTGCCCACACTGCTGGGGATCAGCCCAGCACAGGGCTGGCTCTGGGCTGGCAGTGCTTGGTGCCAGCTCATGTCCAACTTCTCATCCCCCAGCACCCCCAGGTACTTCTTGCCTTCAAGACGAGCTAGAAGGGAGAAATGTTTGACACTGAGAGTGTAAGACCTTGCCCCAGGTTGCCCAGAGAGGTGGGAGATGCTCCATCCCTGGAACCATTCTAGGTCAGGTTGTCTGGGGCTCTGAGCAACCTGCTCTAGATGAGGATGTCCTTGCTGGCTGCAGGGGAGGGGGTTGGGCTTGATGACCTTGAAAGGTCCCTTCCAACCCAAACTATTCTGTGACTCTGAATCCCAGGCCCATGGCTGAGTTCTTTCCAGTCCAGCACAAGTGTCTCTCCCCATTAACAGCACTTCCAAAGGAGATCAAAATCCACACCCTTCCTCCCACCAAGGGCTTTCTGCCTCCCTCTCTGGAAGGTGGAGGATTGGCTGCTCTGCAGCTTGCACTTCTTCCCTGCTGCCTCTTCCAGCAAGGTCCTTCCAAATAACAACCTGCAAATCCCAGCAGGGCAGAGGCAGGGGATCAGCCCAGGCAGTGCTCAGTGCTGGCTCACCTCCAGTTTTTCACACTCCAGCACCCCCAACCCCTTCTCCACTCCAGTTCTTCATCCCTCAGACCTGACTGATACCATGGACTGGTCTGTGGTGGACCTGGCAGAAGACTGACATGGAGAAGACTCAGGGGAATCTCACAGGATGCTGCAGGTCACAGAATCAGCCAGGTTGGAAAAGACCTCAGAGATCATCAAGTCCAACCTATTACCTAATCCCTAACACCTCCTGACAACTAAGCCATGGCTCCCAGTGCCACATCCAATCCTGTTTTGAACACCTCCAGGGATGGCGACTCCACCACCTCCCTGGGCAGCACATCCCAGTGGCCAATTACTCTTCCTGGGAAGAACTTTCTCCTCACCTCCAGCCTCAACTTCCCCTGGCACAGCTTGAGACTGTGTCCTCTTGTTCTGGTGCTGGTTACCTGGGAGAAGAGACCAACCTCTGCCTGGCTACAACCTCCCTTCAGGGAGTTGGAGAGAGCAATGAGGTCTCCCCTGAGCCTCCTCTTCTCCAGGCTAAGCAACCCCAGCTCCCTCAGCCTCTCCTCACAGGGCTGTGCTCCAGACCCCTTTTCAGCCTTGTTGCCCTTCTCTGGACACATTCAAGTCATCAGAAGAACTTCTTCCCATAAAGAGAGATTGGCCCTTGGAATGTGCTGCCCAGGGAGGTGGCGGAGTCACCGTCCCTGGAAGTGTTTAAGAAGAGCCTGGATGAGGCATTTAGTGCCATGGTTTAGTTGATGAGTTGGTGCTGGGTGATAGGTTGGACTGGATGATCTCAGAGGTCTTTTCCAACCTGGTCAAGTAGTCTGTATCTTGTCCAACCCTCCTGCAGTCAGCAGGGACAACTCCAACTAGATCAGGCTGCCTAGGGTCCCATCAAGTCTCATCTTTAATGTCTCCAGGGATGGGGCCTCAACCACATCTCTGGGCAGCCTGTCCAGGTTATCTCATCAATGATTGTTGATACTTGAGAGTGCCAACAAGATGGAGCCAGGCTCTTCCCAGTGGCACCCAGTGCCTGGACCAGAGGCCATGAGTGCAGATGGAAACACAGGAGGGGCCCTCAGAACATCAGGAAACACCTTAACTGTGAGGGTGACAGAGTCCTGGGACAAGTTGCCCAGAGAGGTTGTGGTGTCTCCACCCTTGAGGATACTCAAAGCCATCTGAGAAAGGCTGAGAGCCCTGGGGCTGTTCCGTGTGGAGGAGGCTGAGAGGGGATCTGATCCATGTCTCTCAGTCTCTGCAGGGTGGGTGTCGAGTGGAGGGAGCCAGGCTCTTTTCAGTGGTGTCCTGTGATAGGACAAGGGGCAATGGGCCCCAGCTGGAACCCAGGAAGTTCCACCTCAACAGGAGGACAAACTTGTTTGCTGTGAGGGTGCTGGAGCCCTGCAGCAGGCTGCCCAGAGTGGTTGTGGAGTCTCCTTGTGTGGAGACTTTCAAGAGCCACCTGGATGTGTTCCTGTGTGACCTGCCTCCTGCTTTGGCTGGGGCTTGGAATGGATGATCTCCAGAGGTCCCTTCCATTCTATGATTCCAAGATCTGGGCACAGTCCTGGGCTACCAGCTCAGGGAGGCCTTGCTTGAGCAGGGGAGTTAGACCAGATCACCTCTGGAAGGTCTCTTCCAACTTCAACCTTTTCCAGGTGACACTCTCCTCAGCTTTCCAACCAACCTGCACCAGATACTGCAGACAGAAATCTTGGTGTGGGGCTGGGCACAAGAAACTTTTGACTTGCTGCAGAACTTTTATTTCTTTCCCCTCCCTCCTCAGCCTGTCTCAGCTTTATCTCCCCACCCCATCTGTTGCCTGTGATGTAAACTCTGTGGTCTGCTAGGGATAAAAATAATCCCAGGGTGCAGTTTGGAGTGTGGGGAGGGCTGAGACTGTTTTTCCCCTTTGGGATGCAGAGCACATTCCACCACTGCCCTGCTGCCTGCAGTTTGCCCTCAGCTGGGTGTAGGAAGGTGCAGCTGCAGCACAGCCATCCCCAGGCTCCACAGGGGCGAGCTGCTGTGTGGCTGCACCTCACCCAACTCCACTCTCCATCCTCCTCCTCCTCCTGGCTGCTGCTTAGTCACCACACGTCTGGTTTTCAATTCCACTAAGCACAGAGATTTCACACCTTCTCCAGGCCAGCCCTGGTGTCACTGCAGTGCTGCTTTTCTTTCCTGGCTGAAATGACCTGCAATGCAGAGGCTTGCTCACTACACTCATCCTTCCACCAGCTCTGTAAGCCCCAAGCCCCTGGGTAATGCCTGGAGGAGGGAACTGCTTGGTACCAGCAGCACGTCAGCATTTTCCTAGCTCCTTTTCTCCCCCTCCCCCTGCTTTCCTTGCCTCATTTGCTGCATCCTTGGCTTTCAGGGAAGTTTTCTTTCCTTTTATCCCTCATTTTCTCCATCCAAGCTGAGGTTTCAGGAGCCCCCCCCCCCATTTTTTTAACCTCTTGGAGAGTGTTGGTAAGATGTAGGAGAGCTGTTAAGAAGTAGGATGTCCTTCCTGCCCTCCCAGTGGTTTCATCTAGGGTGGCAGAGCTGCAAAGGGATCAAATGGAGGCAGCCAGTGCTCCTTCCACGACAGCAACTTCTCCCAAGCTTCCTGGGAGGTTCAGCAGAAGGCAAAGCTGATTAAAGATTTCCTGCTTCTCCTGCCTCTGCCCTGCTGGGGCTGCTCTGTCACAGCAGAGCTTTGAGGGAGGTGGGAAGGAGGGAAAGGAAGGGTGGAGGAGGAAAAGGAAAGGGGAAGGAGGGAAAGGAGGGAAAGGAAGGGGAAAGGAGGGAAGGAGAAGAAAGAAAAGGAAGGGTGGAGGAAGGAAAGGAAGGGGGAAGGATTCCATAGTTCTATGACTCTGTGATTCCATAACTCTATGACTGTATGATTTCATGGATCCATGATTCCATGACAGTGATTGTGAGTCCATGATTCTATGACTCTCTGATTCCATGACCCTGATTGGGATTCCATGATTCTGTGACTGATTCCATGACTCTGGTTGGGATTCCATGATTCTATGACTGATTCCATGACTGATTGGGATTCCATGATTCTATGACTGATTCCATGACTGATTGGGATTCCATGATTCTATGGCTGATTCCATGACCCTGATTGGGATTCCACGATTCCCAATCAGGGAATTCCATGACCCCATGATTCCATGCCTCTACCATTCCATGTCCCTACAGGCCCCAGGAAAGCTGCACAAGACTCCTTCAAGCCTTCCTCCCAACAAGCCAACGCCGCCCGCAATTGATGCGCCGGCTCCTCCCAGCGGCTTTGCTGCTGGCACGAGAATAGAGTAGAATAGAATAGAATAGAATAGAATAGAATAGAATAGAGTAAAATAGAATAGAATAGAATAGAATAGAATAGAATAGAATAGAATAGAATAGAATAGGAGTAAAATAGAATAGAATAAAGTAGAATAGGAGTAGAGTAGAATAGAATAGAATAGAGTAGAATAGAATAGAATAGAATAGAATAGCATAGAATAGAATAGAGTAAAATAGAATAAAGTAGAATAGAGTATAGAGTAGAATAGAATAGAATAGAATAGAATAGAATAGAATAGAATGGAATAGACCAGGTAGGAAGAGACCTTCAAGATCATTGTGTCCAACCCATCATCCAACACCACCTAATCAACTAAACCATGGCACCAAGCACCCCATCAAGTCTCCTCCTGAACACCTCCAATGATGGTGACTCCACCACCTCCCCGGGCAGCCCATTCCAATGGGCAATCACTCTCTCTGTGTAGAACTTCTTCCTAACATCCAGCCTAAACCTCCCCTGGCACAGCTTGAGACTGTGTCCTCTTGTTCTGGTGCTGGCCAAGAGACCAACCTCTGCCTGTCTACAATCTCCCTTAAGGTAGCTGTAGAGAGCAATAAGGTCATCCCTGAATCTCCTCCAGGCTAAGCAACCCCAGCTCCCTCAGCCTCTCCTCATAGGGCTGTGTTCCAACCCCCTCCCCAGCTTTGTTGCCCTTCTCTGGACACCTTCCAGCAAGTCAACATCCTTCTTAAACTGAGGGGCCCAGAACTGGACACAGGACTTGAGGTGTGGCCTAACCAGTGCAGTGTACAGGGGCAGAATGACCTCCCTGCTCCTGCTGGCCACACTGTTCCTGATGCAGGCCAGGATGCCATTGGCCTTCCTGTCCGCCTGGGCACACTGCAGGCTCCTGTTCAGCCTACCATCGACCAGCACCCCCAGGTCCCGGAAGCCCTCACGGAGGCAGAGGCCTGGCCTTAGTGCCACTTTTTTTTTTTCTTTTATTATTCAACTTTTTATACATAATAAATACAAACTTTTTACAGCCAAGAGAAAGAAAAGCATTGGGAGAGAGGTGCTCTCAGTGTCCCCCCGCCGGACGCGCCGGTGGGTCCCGCACGTGCCCTGGATGAAGGAAGTGGGAGTTAAAAAGGAGGCAGATTTGGTACAACTTCTTCTTCGGCATTGGAGTTTTCTGCTTTGCTTTGGGAAGTTTTTCTGCTTATTTGGGGGTGAAGTTTTTCTGCTTTTTAGGGGAAGTTTTTCTGCTTTTTAGGGGGAAGAGTTTTTCTGCTTTTGGGGGAAGTTTTTCTGCTTTTGGGGGTGAAGTTTTTCTGCTTTTTAGGGGGAAGTTTTTCAGCTTTTGGGGGAAGTTTTTCTGCTTTTGGGGGAAGTTTTTCAGCTTTTTTTAGGGGAAGTTTTTCTGCTTTTGGGGGAAGTTTTTCTGCTTTTGGGGTGAAGTTTTTCTGCTTTTAGGGGGAAGTTTTTCTGCTTTTAGGGGGAAGTTTTTCTGCTTTTTGGGGGAAGTTTTTCTGCTTTTGGGGGAAGTTTTTCTGCTTTTGGGGGAAGTTTTCTGCTTTTGGGGGAAGTTTTTCTGCTTTTGGGGGAAGTTTTTCTGCTTTTGGGGGGTTTTTCTGAAGTTTTTCTGCTTATTTGGGGGAAAATATTTTCTGCTTTTTTAGGGGGAAGTTTTTCTGCCTTTTTTTTTTCTGGGGGAAGCTTTTCTTATTTTTTCCCAATTTTTCTTCTTTAAAAAAAAAAAAGTTCTTTCAAAATTTTTCAAAATTTGAATTTTTTTTTGGGGGACTTCTTTTTTTTTTCTTATTTTTTACAATTTTTTCTTCTTTAAAAAATTATTTTAATTT
Source organism: Picus viridis (assembly GCA_033816785.1). Classification (NCBI taxonomy): domain Eukaryota; kingdom Metazoa; phylum Chordata; class Aves; order Piciformes; family Picidae; genus Picus; species Picus viridis. Next base: position 39,958,859 of record CM066566.1, on the reverse strand, counting down.
TTTTTTCCCAATTTTTTTCTTCTTTAAAAAAAAAAATTCTTTCAAAATTTTAAAAGGAACATTTTTCTTTCATTTTCTTGTCTACAATTTTTTCTTCATTTTAATTCTTCTCCTTCTTTGTTTACCACTTTTCTTCATTTTAATTCTTCTCCTTCTTTGTTTACCATTTTTCTTCTTTCCAATTCTTCTCCCTCTTTGCTTACAATTGTTCTTCTCTTTCAATTTTTCTTCTGTTTAAACATTTTTCTTCTTTTTGACTTTTTCTTTTAAATAATAAAAAAAAATTTTTTTCTCTTCTTTTTTGGGTCATTTTTCTTCTTTTTAAAATGGTCTTTGTTTTTTTTTTCTTTCCATTATCTTTCTTCTTTTCAATATTTTATTCTAATTTATTTTTTCTTTTCAATTTTTTATTCTAATTTCTTTTCCCTTTTAAAATTGTTAATTTCTTTTTTTCTTTTCAAATCTTCCTTTTTTTTCCCCTTCTTTTAAACTTTTTATCTTGTATCATTTTTCTGCTTTTCAAATTCTTACCTTTCATTGTTTTCCTTCAAGTTTTTTATTCTTTTTCATTCCATTTCTTCTTTTAAGATATTCTTTTTTTCGATTTTTCTTCTTTTTATTTTTCTTTTTTTATTTTTCTTCTTTTCAATTTTTTCCTGAATTATTTTTCTTCTTTTTTTTTCCCTAATTTTTTTCTTTTTTCAATTTTTTCCTTATTTTTCTTTTCAAATTTTTCAATTTTTTTCCAATTATTTTATTCTTTTCAATTTTTTTCCTTAATATTTTTTCTTCTTTTCAATTTTTTTCCTTATTTTTCTTTTCAATTTCTTTCCTTAATTATTTTTTCTTCTTTTCAATTTTTTCCTTATTTTTCTTTTCAAATTTTTCCTTATTTTTCTTCTCTTCAATTTTTTTCCAATTATTTTACTTCTTTTCAATTTTTTTCCTTAATAATTTTTTCTTCTTTTCAATTTTTTCCTTATTTTTCTTTTCAATTTCTTTCCTTAATTATTTTTTCTTCTTTTCAATTTTTTCCTTATTTTTCTTCTCTTCAATTTTTTCCAATTATTTTACTTCTTTTCAATTTTTTTCCTTAATAATTTTTCTTCATTTCAATCTTTTTTCCCTAATTATTTTTCTTCTTTGCAATTTTTTTCCCTAATTATTTTTCTTCATTTTTTTCCTTAATTATTTTCCTTTTTTTCAATTTTTTCCTTAATTATTTTCCTTTTTTAAATTTTTTTCCCTAATTATTTTCCTTCTTTTCAATTTTTTCCCTTAATTATTTTCCTTTTTTCAATTGTTTTTCCTTAATTATTTTCCTTTTTTCAATTCTTTCCCTTAATTATTTTCCTTCTTTTCAATTTTTTTCCTTATTTCCCTTCTTTTCAATTTTTTTTCCTTAATTATTTTCCTTCTTTTCAATTTTTTTTCCCTTAATTATTTTCCTTCTTTTCAATTTTTTTTCCTTAATTATTTTTCTTCTTTTCAATTTTTGCCCCCTTAATTATTTTCCTTCTTTTCAAATCTTTCTGTTGAATTTTTCCTCCTTTTTTTTTTGTTTCTTTCTTTCTTATTTTCTTCCTTTGCAATTTTTCTCCTTGGTTTCCTCCTTCTTCTTTTGAAAGGGATCTCTTTTTTTCCCCCCTCCATTTTTCCTTCTTTTTTGTTTCCATTTTAAATTAAGTTAGCAGCTCTTACAGAAAATAGTTTCAAATGCAACTAAAAAGAGAACTTGTAAATAACACTTTCAGAATCAATTTCCCCCTCCCCCCCCAAGTCCAGGTGTGAAGGGGACAGGGTAAAAAAAAAAAACAAACCCCAAACCAAAACCCAAACCCAACCAAACTGGCCAAAAAAAACCCCCTTGAACAGGATCATGATGATGGCAACAATTTTGCTGCTGGGTGTTGTGAAGCTTTCAAAATGAATTTTTTTTTTCCCCTCGCAGTTAAATCTTCTGTACAAAGTTTATTTGTTTGTTCGTTTTTAAACTTAAGAATAAGTTTGATAATCACATAAAAATAAACCAACCAAAGACCTCAAACAGATCAACGGGACAAGAGGTGCCAAAAAGCAACAAAAAAAAAGCCCAAAACCCCAAAGGAAAGGACAAGTTGGTGATTTTTCTAACTGATCCAGGAATGGTTTTCTTCACACAGCTCCTCGCTCTTGATTCAGGATCCCTCTATGGGAAAGGAGGTTGGCAAAGACAAACGTCTTGGGAGTCCCGGATTTGGGTTGGGGTTTATGAAGATGTGCAAAACAAAATCCTTGTGAAGGTGATTGGGGTTTCATAAGGAGTTTTCTTTGTCTTTTCTTTTTTTTTTTGTCCACTAATGTAAATGCAGCCTCAAAAAAAAACCAATTAGCCCTTGGTAGTAAACTAAAGGTTTACTGGCTTAGGGAAAAATGAAAACAAACCCAGAGATGAAGACAAAAAGAGCGTCCAGCAGAACCCAACAGGCTCAAAGAAACCAACCCTGTGATGCCTTTCGACTGAAGCTTTGAGCTGATGAAGGATCACTCAAAAGAATTTAGTCAAAAACCTCTTTTCACCCAGTTTTTCCCTCTCCTCTGACCACTTCTCTCCATGTTAAACCTCAGAATATTCTCTGCCCTTTCCTTTCAAACAACAACAACAACAACAACAACAACAACACCTCTTCCTTTTTGGGGATCTCCCTCTCAAAGTGAGGTTTGCAAAGTCTTTTCCTCTCTCTTTCTGGCCTAAGAGTCAACTGAGATCAAAATCTTGGCCCCAAAGGTAAGCTGAAGGCTACAACAACAAAACCTCTTCCTTTTGGGGATCTCCCCCTCAAAGTGAGGTTTGCAATGTCTTTCTGGCCTAAGAGTCAACTGCGATGAAAATCTTGGCCCCACAGGTAAGCTGAAGGCTACAACAACAAAACCTCTTCCTTTTTGGGGATCTCCCTCTCAAAGTGAGGTCTGAAAATTCTTTCTCTCTCTCTCTCTGACCTAAGAGTCAACTGAGACCAAAATCTTGGCCCCAGTGGTGAGCTGAAGGCTTTGTAGACACCAGAGCCTTTCCCCTGGTGCTCTGGCTTTGGCTCCACAGGGCAAGATGCTAAAGGACCATTAAATGCAAGAACTGAAGAACTTGTGGAACTGCTGCTAAAGTCTAACTCCTACCTCAAGCCAGATATTTGGGGAGGAAGAACATACTCCAGCCTCTAGCCAGATGTTTGGATGAAGGAGATATTCTTACCTCTAGCCAGATGTTTGATACTCCTACCTCTAGCCAGATGTTTGGGTGAGGAAGAAGATACTCCTACCTCTAGCCAGATGTTTGGATGAAGGAGATACTCCTACCTCTGGCCAGATGTTTGGGTGAGGAAGAAGATTCTCCTACCTCTAGCCAGATGTTTGGATGCAGGAGATACTCCAACCTCTAGCCAGATGTTTGGGTGAAGAAGCCACACTGCTGACGTTTGGATCCGAAAGTCCACAGCAAGAAGTGGGGCAGAGACTGCCCCAAAAGCTGGGTGAAATGAAGAACCCTAATCCCCAAAACTCTGCTTGGAAAGGAGAAAAGAATCTAAAAAGCAGCAGCTCAATTTCCAGATCTAGACAAAAAAACCAACCCCTCTCACCTCACTTTTGCTTTGTTTTTATCACCTGCCAGCTGGTTCAGCTCTGGAGCCAGGATGTTGCCACTCCTTCAGCACCTCTGTTATTTCTCTCTCTTCCCATGTGTAGGGCATAAATATCACTACCCAGAGCTGTTAATTACTTGAAGAGGTGTGCACTAATGAACACCAGATCAGCTGCAGCCAACTTGGGGTTTTTTTTGTCTCCTTATCTGTGTTTCTCTTTCCTGCTTCTTCCTTTTCTGCCAAAGGGTTTCAAGAGGAGCCAGCCTCTCCTTTTCGGTTCTTATACTCGTGGTGCTTTATTGTTTTTCTTTCAGTTCCCTTTTGCTTTCTGCCAGGAATCTGATTAATCCCTAATCAGACAATTGATGAGAGGTGAAGGATTAATGATCTTCTTTAAACACATTCCTATGGCAACAGTAATATACTGTACTAATGAACGTGGTCAGAGTAGGCTAGGACTAAGCTGCACGGCTGAGGCTCTCTCTTCAGCCTCTCTCTAAAACAAAAAAGTCATTGGACCATCTTTAACCCAGGGGAGAAAGACCTCACTCTGAGGTTCTGCTCACTGGTTTGGCCCCTCTTGGTTTGTGCTAAGAGAGGGGAAAAAAAAAATGATGTCTAGAAACCAACCCTCTCCCCCCACCCCCCCCCAAAAAAAGAGAGAATAATAAAGCACCCCAAAAAAAGGCACAAAATATTCATGACCGTGGGAAGGAAGCCGCCCTGTTGCTGCCACATCACATCCTCCCTCTACCTCTTGCTCTAGGAAAAGTCTTCATCATGCAAAGGTGCCTAAAAAATAAACCCCCAGGAGATTGACCAAAGAGCAGGTTTGGTCTTGATTGTAGCACTACTACTGAGCTAGTCCCATCGTTACACCAGGGTGATCTCCACGTCCTCGATCTTCTCCGTCGTCCGGCGGTGATGCTGCGCGGGGGCGGTGGAGCTGCTCGCACCTGGAAGGGCCAGAAGCAGCTGGTGAACAGCAGCAGACTGCCAACCACTCACAGAAACATTCAGGTTGCAAAAGACCCCCAGGATCACTGAGTCAAACCCAGAACCCTACTCTATCATAGCCCCAGGCACCACATCCAAAACACCTTGAAACACATCCAGGCTTGGGGACTCCACCACCTCCCTGCCCAGCACATTCCAGTGCCTGACCACTCTGGCTGGGAACAAATTCTTCCTACTGTCCAGTCTAAACCTACCCAGTCACAGCTGGAGGCCATTCCCTCTTCTGTCACCTGTGAGAAGAGACCAGCAGCAGCCTCTCCACAACCTCCTTTCAGGTAGCTGTAGACAGCAATGAGGTCTCCCCTCAGCCTCCTCTTCTCCAAACTAACCATCCCCAGCTCCCTCAGTTGCTCTCCATCGCATTTACTCTCCAGGCCCTTCCCAGCTTCCTTGCCCTCCTCTGCACTGGCTCCAGCACCTCCACATCTCTCCTGTATTGAGGTGCCCCAAGCTGGACACAGCACTGGAGGTGTGGCCTGACCAGAGCTGAGTGCCAGGGGACAATCCCCTCCCTGCTCCTGCTGGACACAGCATTGCTGATGCCAGCCAGGAGGCCTTTGGCTTTCTTGGCCACCTGGGCACACTGCTGGCTCCTCTTCAGCTGCTTGTCCATTAGTACCCGCAGGTCCCTTTCTGCCACACAGCTTTCTACAGACAAAATCCACAGCCTTGAGGGATGAGCCTCTATGGAGCTGCTCCCCACCTGCAATTGTTCACAATCAGGTTGGCTGTCATTCATCATATTAATAAACTAGAGCAGGGCAGATTTAGGTTGGACATTTGGAAGGAGTTCTTTGCTGTGAGGGTGGGGAGACACTGGAACAGGCTGCCCAGAGAAGTTGTGGATGCCTCATCCCTGGAAGTGTTTAAAAACAGGGTGCATGAAGCACCAAGTGCCACGTCCAGTCCCCTCTTGAACACCTCCAGGGATGGTGACTCCACCACCTCCCTGGGCAGCACATTCCAACAGCTAACAACTCTCTCAGTGAAGAACTTTCTCCTCACCTCGAGCCTAAACCTTCCCTGGTGCAGCTTGAGACTGTGTCCTCTTGTTCTGGTGCTGGTTGCCTGGGAGAAGAGACCAACCCCCACCTGGCTGGAATAGCCAGAGAAGGGCAACAAAGGGCAAAGGGCAACAAATAGTCCAGAGAAGGGCGACAAAGTTGGTGAGGGGCTTGGAACACAAGCCCTGTGAGGAGAGGCTGAGGGAGCTGGGGTTGCTTAGCCTGGAGAAGAGGAGGCTCGGGGTGACCTTATTGCTCTCTACAACTACCTGAAGGGAGGTTGTAGACAGGCAGAGGTTGGTCTCTTCCCCTGGCAAGCAGCACCAGAAAAAGAGGACACAGTCTCAAGCTGTGCCAGGGGAGGTTTAGGCTGGAGGTTAGGAAGAAGTTCTACACAGAGAGTGACTGCCCATTGGAATGGGCTGCCCAGGGAGGTGGTGGAGTCACCATCACTGGAGGTGTTCAGGAGGAGACTTGATGGGGTGCTTGGTGCCATGGTTTAGTTGATTAGGTGGTGTTGGATGATAGGTTGGACACGGTGATCTCGAAGGTCTCTTCCACCCTGGTCTGTTCTAAATGCATTTTATCCAGACTACAAATTCAGGATATTTTACTCAGTACTTAATTTCAGAATGCAACTCAGATTATTCTCCTCAGGGTATTTTATTCAGCCTACCAATCCAGACTATAATCCAGGGTATTCTAATCAACAGCATGATTTTGGTCTCCATACAGCATGCTGGCACAATACAAGCCTTGCATCTTCACAGCATTTCTTTTATGACTCTGAACTCCCTCCCTTCCCCCAAAACTTGATTCCAAACTTAATCCCAGGGGAGGGATTCTGCCAGTTGCAAAGTGATTAAGTTCTTCTTTTCTCCTTTTCTGGCAAAATCTCTCTTTTGGGGCAACAAAGATATCACAAAATAGTGAGGAAAATCGATTGGTGAAGGATTTGTGGATCCCAAACCCTCCAGTCAAGGGGCTGGGAAATAAGCTGAACTCGAAGTGCAGTGGGGAAACCAAGGAGCAGGAAGGACATCAAAGTGCTTGGCCAGCAGATTTCTCTGCCAGCCTGCTGGAGAGGCTGCAATTGTTCAAAGCAGGTCGTTAAATGGTGCTGGGATTTAGCTGAGCTTTCTGTTTCAGGGCTGTGTAGGGCTGGCAAGAGCAGAAATCACCTCCCAGAGCCTGAGAAGGCAGCATGAGCTATCCACCACCATCTCATTTACTGTCATTATGGAGGTGATTTCCTCCCAGCCTGGATTTCATGCCTTACCTGCCTCATGCAGGTAGCACAGCTCTGAAAGCAAAGCCAGAAGATGAAGGGCAGGGGGTGGGTAAGACTCAAGGTCATCTACACAATGGCTTAGTGTTTGCATCTTCCTCTCACTCTGCTCTCATGTTCTGGAGCTTTCTGGCACACCTTTGGGTCCAGAGGAGGGCCATGAAAATGCTCAGGGGATTGAAGCAGCTCTGCTCTGAGGCCAGGCTGAGGGAGCTGGGGGTGTTCAGCCTGGAGAAGAGAAGGCTCCAGGGAGACCTAATAGCAACCTGCCAGTACCTGAAAGGGGCTACAAGAAGGGTGGAGAGAGACTGTTTGCAGAGGCCTGTTTGCAAGGATCTGCAGGACACAAAGAGCCAAATCACCACCAGAGAGTTGTCACCACCCTGCTTTGAATGCACCCAATCCTGATTTACCCAAACTTGGGCTCCTGGCTTGGGTAGCATCAATAACCCAGCAAGGATTCAGTCTGAACTTACAGGTCGCAGTTTGCCGTAGGAGGTCTCAGGAGGGATCCGTGGAGGCTGTGAGAATCCAGGGGCCTCTGAACTGAAGCTGTTCTCTGGAAGAGGAAGCAACAGCCCATCACAAACCAGCAATGAATACATGAACCTGATGGAGAGGGTCCAGGGGAGGCCTCAATTATTAGAGGGCTGGAAGCCCTCTGCTGTGAGGACAGGCTGAGAGAATTGGGGCTGTTCAGCCTGGAGAAGAGAAGGCTCCAGGAAGACCTTAGAGTGTCCTTCCAGTACCTGAAGGAGGCCACAGGAGACCTGGGGAGGGACTTTCAACAGGGCTTGTAGCAACAGGGCAAGGGACAATGGATTGAAACTAGAGCAGGGGAGATGCAGGTTGGACATCAGGAAGAAGTTCTTTACTATGAGGGTGGTGGAACACTGGAACAGGTTGCCCAGGGAGGTGGTTGAGGCATTCAAGATCAGGCTTGATGGAGCTTTGAGCAACCTGAGCTAGTTTGGGATGTCCTTGATTAGTGCAGGGGGATGGACAGGATGACCTCTTCCAACCCAAACCACTCGATGTCCCCAAACCACTCTATAGCCCACAAAAAGCTGCTTTTCTTTACCACCCCACCCCCCTTCCTCTGAGGAGCAAAACCTTCTTCCTGCTGCAATATTTCCCTTTTTTTTAACCACAAAACCTCTTACCATTAGCTGAAGGTGATCTGGGGAAGTACTGAGAACCAACTTTATCTGGACTCTGGTAGGGACTGGTGGGAGGCTGGTCGTAGAGCGGCAGCGGTGGAAGGACATTATTAGGCTTTGGAGTCGGGGATACCTGTGGTGAAAAGAGAGGGGAGATGCAGGAAGCCTTACTCCTCCATGGTCTCTATCCACACAAAGAGGTGAACTCAGTTCTCTGACACATCATTGTGCCAGGAATCTTCACCTGGAGAACCTGGAGGCCTTGAGCAACCTGGGCTAGTGGGAGACGTCCCTGCCCATGGCAGGGGGTTGGAACTGGATGGTCTTTAAGGTCCCTTCCATCCCAAACCGCTCTGTGATTCTATGAATAAGAGGCAGGACTTTTAGAACAAGATTAGGGTGGGGAGACACTAACAGGTTGCCCAGGAAGGTTGTGGAAGTCCCCTACCTGGAGGTGCTTGAGGCCAGGTTGGATGAGGTCTTGAGCAACTTGGGCTGGTGGAAGCTGTCTTTGCTCATGGAAGTGGAACTAGATGACCTTTAAGCTCCCTTCCAACCTAAACCATTCTGTGAATCTATGAGTTATTGTTTTGGAGCAAAAGCAGAAATGGGTAGCTTCAGATTGGATGTTAGGAAGAAATCCTTCACTATGAGGGTGGTGAGAGCCTGGCACAGGTTGCCCAGGGAGGTGGTGGAAGACTCATCCCTAGAGGTTTTTAAGGCCAGGCTGGATGTGGCTGTGAGCAACCTGCTCTGGTGTGAGGTGTCCCTGCCCATGGCAGGGGGATTGAACTGCATGATCCTTGGGGCCCCTTCCAACCCTGACAATTCTATGATTCTATGATTGTAAGTCCCAAGGTGAAACATCTTTCTTTTATTTCAGGAAGACAGTGAGGCTGGGGAGACACTGGAACAGGTTGCCCAGGGAGGCTGTGGATGCCCCCTCCCTGGAGGTGTTCAAGATTAGGTTGGACACAGCCTTGCACAACCTGCTCCAGCGGAAGGTGCCCCTGCCCATGGCAGGATGGTTGGATCTAGGTGATCTTCAAGGCCCCTTCCAACCCAAACCACTCCCTGAATACCTGAATCTCTCCAATCCACTGAGGCTCTCCGTTCTCTGAGGCCGTGAGCTCCTCCACCAGCACGGAGGGGAAGACCCCGACGCGTCCGTTGAACTCCCCTTCCCAAAAGCCATCGTCGTCTTGGTTCTCCTTGTTCAGGATGCGGAGGATGGCTCCCTCCGGGAAGGACAGCTCCTCCTCTGTCTGCCCCTCGTAGTCATAAAGTGCTTTTACAAAACAGACTGCAGGAGGGAAGGGGAGAGAGGGGGAAAAAAAAAGAGGCATTGAGACGAGGTGAAAAAGAAATAACAGTAAGCGCAGGAGAGAACTGTGTGGCTGGAGAAGGGCCGGAGCGCCTCTGCCGAGAGCACACTGCCAGCAGCGCCCTCCCGCAGCCCAGCAGGCAGCTGTGTGCTGGGCTGCAGCCAGAGGAGTGTGGGCAGCAGGGCAAGAGAGGGGATTCTGACCCTTGGCTCTGCTCTACCCAGACCCCACCTCCAATCCTGCCTCCAGTTCTGCTGTCCCCAGCACAAGGAGGACACAGAGCTGCTGGAGGGAGGCCAGAGGAGGCCACAAAGATGATCCAAGGGCTGCAGCAGCTCTGCTCTGAGGACAGGCTAAGGGAGCCGGGGGTGTTCAGCCTGGAGAAGAAAATACCCCACGGGGACCTCAGAGCTGCCTTCCAATAGCTGAAGGGATCCTGCAGGAAGGCTGCAGAGGGACTTTGCTAAGGGTGTCTAGAGCCAGGCCAAGGGGGAATGGTTTGAAGCTGAGGCAGAGCAGGGTCAGACTGGAGCTGAGGAAGAAGTTCTTGAGTGTGAGGGTGGTGAGACTCTGGCACAGGCTGCCCAGGGAGGCTGTGGCTGCCTCCTCCCTGGGGGTGTTTCAGGGCCAGGCTGGATGAGGCCTTGAGCAGCTGAGTCTAGTCGAGAGGTGTCCCTGGGCATGGTGTGGAGGTTGGAGGAGATGATCTCTGAGGTGCCTTCCAACCTAAGGCAGCCTATGCCATGGATTTCATATTTATTTTCTAATTACTCAATAATCAAGCTGTGGAATTGGAAAAAAAGTATGACCAAGAATCCTTCAAGAGCCTGAAATGTGGCCAAAGTTCAGGCTCTCCTGGAGCTGTGCTCAGCTGCACCCTGTGATAGGACAAGGGCCAATGAATATAAACTACAGCACAGGAGGTTCCACCTCAGCATGAGGAGGGAGGGTCACAGAGCCCTGGAGCAGGCTGCCCAGGGAGGTTGTGGACTCTCCTTCTCTGGAGACTTTCAAGCCCCATCTGGATGTGTTCCTGTGTGATCTGTGCTGGATTCCATGGTCCTGCTCTGGCAGGGGGTTAGACTGGAAGATCTCCAGAGGTCCCTTCCAACCCCTAACATCCTGAGCTCCCGTGGGTGATCTGCTGCCCACCTTGTCCAAACTTCCAGCTCATCCTAGCCAAGGCTCACCTTGCCCCACCATTCACACCACAGTGGAGCAGAGTTATCACCTTCCAAGGGCTTTGTCCTTGGGTGGAACATAAGGAAAAAGGTGCAGGAGCTGTGTATGAAGAGCCACAAAAATGCTGAAGGCAGTGGAACATCTTCCTTCTGGGGAGAGCCTGAGGGAGCTGAGAGCTCTGTAGCTTGGAGAGGAGGAGCCTGAGAGGTGACCTCATTGCTGTGGATAAAGATGTGCAGGGTGAGTGCCAAGAGGCTGGAGCCAGGCTCTGCTGGGTGATGCCCAATGCCAGCACAAGAGGCAGTGGTGGAAGCTGAGGCATAGGAAGTTCCATGGAAACAGGAGGAAGAATTATTCCCCTGTGAGGCTGCCCAGGGGGGTTGTGGAGTCTCCCTCTGTGGAGATATTCAAGACCCACCTGGATGTGTTCCTGTGTGACCTGCCCTAGGTGCTCCTGCTCTGGCAGGGGGTTGGACTGGATGATCTTTGGAGGTCCCTTCCATTGCCTAACACTCTGTGATTCTGGGGGTGTTTAAGGCCAGGTTGGATGAGGTCGTGAACAGCTGAGTCTAGCAGAGAGGTGGCCCTGCCTGTGGTGGAGAGGTTGGAGCAGATGACCTGGGCTGCATCAGGAGAAGTGTGGCCAGCAGGTCAAGGGAGGGGATTCTCCCCCTCTACTCAGCTCTGGGGAGACCCCACCGGGAGTACTGCCTCCAGTTCTGGAGCCCTTATTACAAGAGGGATCTGGAGGTGCTGGAAGGTGTCCAGAGAAGGGCCACGAGGATGAGCAGAGGGCTGGAGCACCTCTCCTATGAGGACAGACTGAAGGAGTTGGGGCTGTTCAGTCTGGAGAAGAGAAGGCTCCGAGGTGACCTCATTGTGGCCTTCCAGTATCTGAAGGGGGCCTACAGGAAGGCTGGGGAGGGACTTCTCAGGACATCAGGTAGTGATAGGACTAGGGGGAATGGAATGAAGCTGGAGGTGGGGAGATTCAGGCTAGATGTGAGGAGGAAGTTCTTCACCACGAGAGTGGTGAAGCCCTGGAATGGGTTATCCAGGGAGGTGGTTGAGGCCCCGTCCCTGGAGGTGTTTAAGCCCAGGCTGGATGAGGCTCTGGCCAGCCTGATCTAGTGTGGGGTGTCCCTGCCCATGGCAGGGGGTTGGAACTAGATGATCCTTGTGGTCCCTTCCAACCCTGACTGATACTATGATACTATGATACTATGACCTCTGAGGTATCTTTCAACCTGAGCCAGTCTAGGATTCTATGATCCCGAAGGTATTTTCCAAACCAAATGGTTCTACAGTTGCTGAGTCAAAGCATTTCAGTTTTCTTTCATTTTAGGCAGTCTCAACTCTGAGGGGAAAAGCCAGGGAAATTGTGCAGATTTGGTATGAATGACAATTGGGGATCTGCTCAATGCTCAGCAAAAAGCTCAAGGGGCTGTGGGGGGCAAGAGGATGGGGCTGGGATCCTCTCCGTGGTGCCCAGGAACAGGACAAGGGGCAATGGACACAAACTGGAACTCAGGAGGTTCCATCTGAACATGAAGAGCACATTCTTTGGTGTGAGGGTGCTGGAGGCCTGGAGCAGGCTGCAGAGAGATAATTGTGGAGAGCTTCCAACCCCTCCTGGCCATTGTGCTGCTGGGCAAGCTGCTGTGGGTGCCCTGCTGGAGCAGGGGGTTGGACTGGGTGAGCTCCAGAGGTCCCATGCTGGGAATCTGGGATTACTGAGAAGTAATAAGAAACTCTCAAGTGGAACATCCAAGGAGGAACTGCAGAACGCTGCTGAGAACAAGCTTAATAGACCAATCATTTCTTTAACTTGCACCAGGGGCGGTTTAGGCTGGAGATTAGGAGAAATGCCTTTGCTGCAAGAGTGGTCAGGGACTGGAACAGGCTGCCCAGGGAGGTGGTGGAGTTCCCATCCCTGGAGGTGTTGGGGCATGGCACCTGGGGAGGTGGTTTAATGGCCGTGGTGGTGTTAGGTTGGTGGTTGGGCTTGAGGATCTCGGAGGTCTTTTCCAACCTTCATGCTCCCGTGATTCTATGAGATCAGTGTAGTTTAGAGGCCATGGTGGTGTTTCCATGACTCTTGTGATCTCTGGGGTGGATTTAAAAGCCACAGATGTGGTGCTGAGGGACACGGTTCCATGGCCATGGTGGTGCTGGTTTGAAGCTTGGACTCGATGACCTTCGAGGCCTTTTCCAACCCAAACCATTCTACGATTCTGAGATTTCACTCATTGGTGCTTACCACTGGAGTCTCCATTCAGGCCGCCTGTCACCAAATCAGCCTCAGTGGAGTTGTTGGAGGTGTGTGACCGACTGTCCAGTGCTGCCAGGGACTGCAGCATGCTCAGCAGACTGCTGGAGGTGGGGAACTGCAGGTACTTCTCCGGCACGTAGCCTACCTGCCCTGCCTTGTTCCGTGCCTGGAAAGAAGGGACAGCAAAGATGGTCTGCTTCTGAAGGCTGCTCTGCAAGCAACCCAAACACTCCCTCCTGGCCCAAGGTCTGTTGCTAGAAGGGCCCCAAAAATGAGGGAAGATGAGGGGCTAGAGATTCAAGCTAGAGCACAACAGATTTAGACTGGATGTTGGGAACAAGTCCTGCACCATAAGGGTGGTGGAACACAGGAACAGGTTGCCCAGGGAGGTGGTTGAGGCCCCATCCCTGGAGATATTCAAGGTGAGGCTGGGCAGGGCTCTGGGCAACCTGATCTAGTTGAGGATGTCCCTGCTGACTGCAGAGGGGTTGGACTGGATGACCTTTGGAGGTCCCTTCCAACCCAGACCATTCTATGATTGGTGAGCTGCAGCACCCTGCTGTGAGGGCAGGCTGAGAGTGTTGGGGTTGTTCAGCCTGAAGAAGGCTCCAGGGAGACATTCTGGTGGCCTTCCAGTGCCTGAAGGGAGCCTACAAGAAAGCCGGGGAGGAACTTTTAACAGGGCTTGTAGTGATAGGATGAGGGGCCATGGATTGACACTAGAGCAGGGGAGATTCAGATTGGACATTAGGAAGAAGTTCTTTACAGTGAGGGTGGTGGAACACTGGAACAGGTTGCCCAGGAGGTGGTGGAGTTGCCATCCCTGGAGACATTCAAGGTCAAGTTTGATGGGGACATGAACAACCTGATCTACTTGGAGATGTCCCTTTTGACTGTAGGGGGGTTGGACTAGATGACCTTGGAAGGCTCCTTCCAACCCATTGCATGGTTCTAAGTAATAGGGAAAAGAAAACTCAGAAGCAGGATACCTTTACCCAGTCTTCCATATCTCCATCTTCAATAACCTCCAACACCTCATGCTCCTCTATGGTCAGTTCATCTGGCTGAGAAGCCTGGAGCACAGAAAGAAAAGGTTAGACAATAGCAGTGGGTTTGGGTGCATGAGACAGGCAGCATAAAGAACCTCCTCATCAGCTTTTGGTTCAAAACCTAGGTTTTTCAACAACTTGAAGATGTTGTCAGGTGCCAGACTCTAGAACATCTTAGTTAGGGTTTTCCTGTACATCTCCTGATAGTCTCAGGCCCCTTTGCAACTTAAGAGGGCACCTGGAAGGACCCTGAGTAGCACCACCTGTGCTGAACCCTAATTACTTTTGAAAGCCTAATCACTCCCCACTCCACTTCTGCTCCTGGCTCCACCAGGGCTGTGATTTACACCAGCATGAGCAGAAGGAAAAAGCATGGCTGCACCTCACCAGCAGAGCTTTAACTCCTGACTGGGGACTTCACTCTTAGAGCATGAAGAAGAGCTCCCACAGAAGTTACATCTCTTGGTCGTTTGCTCCATGGAGAAAGACCTTGGAGTGCTGGTGGGCAGCAAGTTCTGCAGGGGACAGCAATGTGCCCTTGTGGCCAAGAGAGCCAATGGCATCCTGGGCTGCAGCAAGAGAAGGGTGGCCAGCAGGGCCAGGGAGGTTCTCCTGCCCCTCTGCCCTGCCCTGGGGAGACCACAGCTGCAATCCTGTGCCCAGTTCTGGGCTCCCCAGTTCAAGAGAGACAGAGACCTGCTGGAGAGAGTCCAAGGGAGAGCCAGGAGGATGCTGAGGGGACTTGAGCATCTGCCCTGTGAAGAGAGACTAAGAGCCCTGGGGCTGTTTAGTGTGGAGAAGAGAAGGCTGAGAAGGGATCTGAGCAATGTCTCTCAATCTCTGAGGGGTGGGTGTCAAGTGGAGGGGGCCAAGCTCTTTTGGGTGGTGTGCAATGATAGGACAAGGGCCAATGGATACAACTTGAACAGAGAAGGTTTCAGCTGAACATGAGGAGAAACTTCTTTGGTGTGAGGGTGGCAGTGCCCTGGAGCAGGCTGCCCAGAGAGGTTGTGGAGTGTCCTTCTCTGGAGCCTTTCCAACCCCCCTGGATGCCTTCCTGTGCAGCCTACCCTGGGTGATGCTGCTGTGGCAGGGGGGTTGGACCTGATGATCTCTGGAGGTCCCTTCCAACCTCTAATGTTCTGTGAGACTGTGATAATAATGATGATGACAAACCTTGTATGAATAAACAACTTTGCAGGTGAGAGGATAGTTTCGTAGAGTACCAGAGGGACTGGAACTGCTGTCATCAAAAACATCCATGCTGTCTTCAAACTCTTCCCCTTCTTCCTTCTCTGCATCAGCATTGATCTAGGAAAGCAAAGACAATTGGGGATCACACCAGGAGATCAAAGTAAGTGGAGAAGTAACAACAGGAATTGATTGATCAATGTTCTTCAGTGCTGCTGTTAATGACTTATAGTCATTGAAACTGGACAAAAAAACCCATCCAAATGAGGACTCCTTGGGTGCTGAGAGGTGAGAAGCTGGAGATGAGCTGGCACTGAGCACTGCCAGCCCAGAGCCAGCCCTGTGCTGGGCTGATCCCCAGCAGTGTGGGCAGCAGGGGCAGGGAGGGGATTCTGCCCCTCTGCTGTGCTCTGCTCAGACCCCACCTGCAGTGCTGGGGCAGCTCTGGAGGCCTCAGCACAGCACAGACAGGGACCTGCTGGAGCAGGGCCAGAGGAGGCCACAGCCATGCTGGGAGGGCTGGAAGCCCTCTGCTGTGAGGATAAGCTGAGAGAGTTGGGGATGTTCAGCCTAAAGAGAAGGCTCCAGGGAGACCTTCTGTGAGCTTTCAGTACTTAGAGGGGGTCTACAAGGAAGATGGGGAGGGACAATTTAGCAGAGCTTGTGGTGATAGGCAAGAGGTGATGGTTTTAAACTCAAAGAGGGAGATTCATACTGGAGAGAAGAAGAAATGTTTGGTACTGAGGATAGTCAGAGCCTGTCCCAGGTTGCCGAGAGAGGTGGGAGATGCCCCATCCTTGGAACCATTGCAGGTCAGGGTGTTTGGGACTTTGAGCAACCTGCTCTAGTTGCAGCTGTCCACTGAATACCTTGAGAGGTCCCTTCCAACCCCAAACCACTCTGTGATTTTTGACTACTCAAGGCAGGATTCTCCAATAGCATCAGGAAAGGAATCATCTAAGCAAGCAAAGAGAGGGAAAGCAAAGAACAAGAGCTGTGACCAAATGATATCCTGGCTTACCTCAGCTCTATCTCCTCAGCCAAACACGGGGCCCTGGACTTTAAAAAAGGAGATTTTGGAAGCTCCACATAAGCTGTGAAACAGTGACTCATGGTCTTTGGAAGAGGGGATTTTAGAGGCATAGCAAAGAGTTTAGTTGGGAAAAGAAAAAGAAGAGTCACTCTGTGAGAACTTAGAGGGCTGAAAGATTCCTGGGCCTGTGAGCAGGAGTTAGAGAATGAAACTGCAGTGGGAAATCCAGACAGTGGCAATGATCTAACGAAAGAATCAGGCTCCCAGCTGGGGTGTCCCTGTGTCACAGTATCACCAAGGTTGGAAGAGACCTCAAAGATCATCAAGTCCAACCTGTCAGCACAGACCTCATGACTAGACCATGGCACCAAGTGCCACGTCCAGTCCCCTCTTGAACCCCTCCAGGGACGGTGACTTCACCACCTCCCCGGGCAGCACATTCCAATGGCGAACGACTCTCTCAGTGAAGAACTTCCTCCTCACCTCCAGCATGAACTTCCCCTGGTGTGTCCTCCAGGATGGAGCTGCTGCAGTTGGCAGAGATATTAAAAGCTCTTGCAAGAAAGGAAGGATTTAAAACTGGCTAAGAAAGCTGAAATGTGAAGTTGGACATCAGGAGACATTCTTTTCCTGGTCTGGTGAGGAGCAGCTGAGGGAACTGGGATGGTTTAGTCTGGATAAGAGGAGGCTGAGGGGAGACCTCATTGCTCCCTACAACTTCCTGAAGGGAGGCTGCAGTGAGGAGGGGGTTGGCCTCTTCTCCCTTCTATCAGGTGATAGGAAGAGAGGAAAGGGCCTGAAATTGTGCCAGGGGAGGGTTAGGTTGGAGATGAGGAAAAATCTCTTTGCTGCAAGAGTGGTCAGGGATTGGAAGAGGCTGCCCAGGGAGGTGGTGGTGGAGTCCCCATCCCTGGAGGTGTTGAAGACACCTGTGGCCATGGCACTTCGGGGACATGGTTTGATGGCCATGGTGGTGCTGGGTTGAACGTTGGACTCAATGATCTTTTCCAAAGTCATTTCCAACCTTACTGATTCCATGATTCTGTCCTGCCTTTTGCTGCATATGGCCAGTGCCCCAGCAGCCCAGGCTGACATTCAGCTGACAGCCATATGGAACACCACGGAAATGAGTGCATCACGTCTAGAAAGGCTCAGACATCTGCTCCCGCTTTTCTAGCAGGAGATTTGAATTTCCAGTGTGTGTGGGCTGCTCAGACTCCTTGACTAGAAGGCACACAGAGAGCAAACAGCATTAATGAGACAGAGAGAGCTGAGCAGCTGGGTTCCTGAAGCTCATCTCCCTCCAGAGTCTGGGAACACTGTGAGCAAGGAGGGAATGTCTCAGCCACAGTGACGCTGGATGAACAGAAAGCAAAGAGAGGAATAAATGCAGGTAGGAAGAAGTGGGGATTATACACGGAAGTACTTATCTGGTTTGGTATCACTGAAGTTGGAAAAGACCTTTAGAATCATCATTACCCCAACACTGCCAGATCCCTACTGAACCATGGCCCTCAGCACCACATCTCCACAGCTTTTAAATCCCTCCAGGGATGGGGACTCCATCACTGCTCTGGGCAACCTGTTCCAGGCCTTGACAACTCTTTGAAGGAAGTTGTTCCTCATCCCCAACCTAAACCTCCCCTGGGGCAACTTGAGGCTGTTTCCTCCTGTCCCATCACTTGTTACTGGGGAGAAGAGACCAACCCCCACCTGGCTCCAGCCTCCTTTCAGGGAGCCAGAGAGGGCAATGAGGTCTCACCTCAGCCTCCACTTCTGCAGACTGAACACTCCCAGCTCCCTCTGCTGCTGCTCACCAGCCCTGTTCTCCAGCCCCTTCCCCAGCTTTGTTGCCCTTCTCTGGAGCTGCTCCAGCCCCTCAATGTCCTTCTTGGAGTGAGGAGCCCAAAACTGAATCCAGGACTCCAGGTGTGGCCTCACCAGTGCCAAGTCCAGGGGCACAACCCCTGCCCTGCTCCTGCTGCCTACACTGTTGCTGATCCAAGTCAAGCTGCTGGTGGCCTTCTTGACCACCTGGGCACACTGCTGTGCATATGCAGCACATTTTGTTGCATGTCCTACACTAAAAGACATCCAATAATAAACAACAAAATATATATATATATACCAGAAGCCTTTTTTTGTCTCTCCTCAGAAAGGAAGAGACTTTGGCAATCACAGTGGAGACAGAAGAGAAGGCTCTGGGGAGATCCTCTGGTGGCCTTGCAGGATTTGAAGGGGCTGAGAAGAAAGCTGGGGACAGACTTTTGAGCAGGGCCTGTGGTGACAGGACAAGGGGGATGGTCTGAAACTAAAAGAGGGAGATTCAGACTGGACAGAAGGAGGAAATGTTTTACAGTGGGGGTGGTGAAACCCTGGCCCAGGTTGCCCAAAGAACTGGGAGATGCCAAATCCCTGGAGCCACTGGAGGCCAGGTTGGTTTGGGCTCTAGTTAAAGATATCTCTGCTCACTGGAGGGGGTTTGGACTAGAAAACCTTCAATGGTCCCTCCCACCCCATTCTAAGATCCCATCCTAACTCCTCCAGCTGGTTGGACTGCTGCAGTAGGTTAAATGAAGATAGCAGCATGAAGGCATCAAAGCAGCTTTCTTCTTTTTAGCTCTTTGAGGGAAAACACCTCAACAGCTTTGCTGATCCAATGGTGTGGCGACAAACCCCACCAGAAAGCAAAGCTGTGCAAGCCAGGGGGAGGCTCTCTGTGAACACAAAGCTCGGCCTGCTCCTGAAGGATGCAAAGGAAAATGCTGCTTGGGATTTGCTGCAGTAACTCTTCTAATCACAGGATCCCAAGGATCTTAGGGGTTGGAAGGGACCCCTGAAAATCGTCAAGTTTAACCTCCCTGCCAGAGCAGGGCCACAGAATCCAGCACAGGTCACACAGGAACATATCCAGATGGGGATTGAAAGTCTCCAGAGAAGGAGACTCCACAACCTCTCTGGGCAGCCTGTGCCAGGGCTCTGTCACCCTCCCAGTGAAGAAGTTCCTCCTCATGTTGAGGTGGAACCTCCTGTGCTGGAGTTTATATCCATTGCCCCTTGCCCTATCACAGGGTGCACCTGAGCAGAGCCTGTCCCAGTCCCTGTCCCTTCCCTCCTGACCCCCAGCCCTCAGATACTGATAAACATTTGCTAAATCCCCTCTCAGTCTTCTCCAGACTAATCACCCCCAGGGCTCTCAGCCTCTCCTCACCAGGCAGTGCTCCAGTCCCTTCCAGCCCTCCCTTGGACTCTTCAGCAGATCCCTGTCCCTCCTGAACCGGGCAGCCCAGAACTGGATGCAATATTCCAGGTGGGGCCTCCCCAGGGCAGAGTAGAGGGGAAGGAGAACCTCCCTGGATCTGCTGGCCACACTCTGCTGAATGCAGGATCCCAGGATCCCATTGGCCTTCTTGGCCACCAGGGCACATTGCTGGCCCATGCAGAACTTGCTGCCCACCAGGACTCCCAGGTCCTTCTGCACAGGGCTGCTCTCCAGCAGATCACCTCCCAGCCTGTCCTGCTGCAGTTTATCCTTCCTTCCCAGGTGCGCTTCTCCTTGTTGAACCTCATGAGGCTCCTCTCTGCCCAGCTCTCAGTCTGTCCAAACATCATCAGTTGGGTCAGAGTGCTCAGAATTCCACCTAGGGGCTGTTCTCCTCTGGCCTGCCAAGGTCAACAGCATCTTGGTTTCTTTTTGTCCACGCAGGAGCCTACGTAAGTGTCAGAGGGGAAAACAAGAAGCGGAGCGGAGCCTCCCGCACTGTGGCATCTGCTGGCTGGCCAGGGACTAGCACAGGGCTTGGCACCAGGGCCAGCGCTTGGCACGGCTCCCGAGGCAGGGAACAAGGTGCTGGGTGCCAGCCAAGACGCACAACAGGAAGTTAAAGAGGTGGAGTACAAGAAACAAGGGCAAAGCTCGCTGTGAGACACAGCTGTGTTACACAGCCTCAGCCATCCTGCCTAGGAAGGAGCCGGAATGACACTTGGCACAAGAATGCCTCTGGGATCTGGGGAGGCTGAAGCTTGGGCCTGCTCGCTCTGATCAACAGTTCTCCTGCTAAGCATGCAGAGAGGTGACTCTGACAGCTTCTGCTGCAAGGCACTGTCACTGTGCTTCTGTCTGTGATGTCCTAGAAAAGCATCCCAGCACTCTGTGAAGAAGAAACATCCCAACACCCTGAGGAACATCCCAACAACTTGAGGAACATCCCAACAACTTGAGGAACATCCCAGCACCCTGAGGAGCATCCCAACTACTTGAGGAACATCCCAACACCCTGAAGAACATCCCAACAACTTGAGGAACACCCCAACACTCTGAGGAACATCACAACAACAAACACCCCAACACTCTGAGGAACATCACAACAACAAACACCCCAACACTCTGAGGAACATCACAACAACTTGAGGAACACCCCAACACTCTGAGGAACATCACAACAACTTGAGGAACACCCCAACAAGGAACATCACAACAACTGAGGAACACCCCAACACTCTGAGGAACATCACAACAACTTGAGGAACACCCCAACACTCTGAGGAACATCACAACAACTTGAGGAACACCCCAACACCCTGAGGAACATCACAACAACTTGAGGAACACCCCAACACCCTGAGGAACATCCCAACAACTTGAGGAACACCCCAACACCCTGAGGAACATCCCAACAACTTGAGGAACATCCCAACACCCTGAGGAACATCCCAACTACTTGAGGAACATCCCAACAAGTTGAGGAACATCCCAACACCCTGAGGAACATCCCAACACCCTGAGGAACACCCCAACACCCTGAGGAACATCCCAACAACTTGAGGAACACCCCAACACCCTGAGGAACATCCCAACTACTTGAGGAACATCCCAACACCCTGAAGAACATCACAACAACTTGAGGAACACCCCAACACTCTGAGGAACATCACAACAACTTGAGGAACACCCCAACACTCTGAGGAACATCACAACAACTTGAGGAACACCCCAACACTCTGAGGAACATCACAACAACTTGAGGAACACCCCAACACTCTGAGGAACATCACAACAACTTGAGGAACACCCCAACACCCTGAGGAACATCACAACAACTTGAGGAACACCCCAACACCCTGAGGAACATCCCAACAACTTGAGGAACACCCCAACACCCTGAGGAACATCCCAACAACTTGAGGAACATCCCAACACCCTGAGGAACATCCCAACTACTTGAGGAACATCCCAACAAGTTGAGGAACATCCCAACACCCTGAGGAACATCCCAACACCCTGAGGAACACCCCAACACCCTGAGGAACATCCCAACAACTTGAGGAACACCCCAACACCCTGAGGAACATCCCAACTACTTGAGGAACATCCCAACACCCTGAAGAACATCACAACAACTTGAGGAACACCCCAACACTCTGAGGAACATCACAACAACTTGAGGAACACCCCAACACTCTGAGGAACATCACAACAACTTGAGGAACACCCCAACACTCTGAGGAACATCACAACAACTTGAGGAACACCCCAACACTCTGAGGAACATCACAACAACTTGAGGAACACCCCAACACCCTGAGGAACATCACAACAACTTGAGGAACACCCCAACACCCTGAGGAACATCCCAACAACTTGAGGAACACCCCAACACCCTGAGGAACATCCCAACAACTTGAGGAACATCCCAACACCCTGAGGAACATCCCAACTACTTGAGGAACATCCCAACAAGTTGAGGAACATCCCAACACCCTGAGGAACATCCCAACACCCTGAGGAACACCCCAACACCCTGAGGAACATCCCAACAACTTGAGGAACACCCCAACACCCTGAGGAACATCCCAACTACTTGAGGAACATCCCAACACCCTGAAGAACATCACAACAACTTGAGGAACACCCCAACACTCTGAGGAACATCACAACAACTTGAGGAACACCCCAACACTCTGAGGAACATCACAACAACTTGAGGAACACCCCAACACTCTGAGGAACATCACACAACAACTTGAGGAACACCCCAACACTCTGAGGAACATCACAACAACTTGAGGAACACCCCAACACTCTGAGGAACATCACAACAACTTGAGGAACACCCCAACACCCTGAGGAACATCCCAACAACTTGAGGAACATCCCAACACCCTGAGGAACATCCCAACTACTTGAGGAACATCCCAACACCCTGAGGAACATCCCAACTACTTGAGGAACATCCCAACAAGTTGAGGAACATCCCAACACCCTGAGGAACATCCCAACAACTTGAGGAACATCCCAACACCCTGAGGAACATCCCAGCACCCTGAGGAACATCCCAACACCCTGAGGAACATCCCAACACCCTGAGGAACATTCCAACATCCTGAAGAAACAACCCAACACTCTGAAGAACAACATCCCAGCACCCTGAAGAAGAAACTTCCCAACACCCTGAAGAAAGCAAAGAGTGGATTCAGTAGCGTCAGGATTTGCTGAGGCTCCATTCAGTGCTTGCTCACAGAGTTCCAGCAGAGTAGGGGTGGGAAGTGACCTCTGGAGATCACCTAGTCTAAACCCCTCCTGCCAAAGTAGCCTTCTATGAAGTACCTTTGAGGCAAACTGAGCAAACCTTCAGGAACTGTATTTTAGTCACAGAGTAACAGAACTGTTTGGATTGGAAAAGACCTCCAAGACCATTGAGTCCAACCTTCAAGCCAACACCACGATGGCCATCAAACCATGTCATGGCCACAGGTTTCTTCAACACCTCCAGGGATGGGGACTCCACCACCTCCCTGGGCAGCCTCTTCCAATCCCTGACCACTCTGGCAGCAAAGAAATATTTCCTCATCTCCAACCTAACCCTCCCCTGGCACAATTTCAGGCCATTTCCTCTCATTCTATCACCTGAGACTAAGAAGAGCCCAATCCCCACCTCAGTGCAACCTCCTTTCAGGGAGCTATAAAGAGCAATGAGGTCTCTCCTCAGCCTCCTCTACTCTACACTAAACACCAAGCTGTGAGGGTAAGGATGGCATCCAGAGGGACCTTGACAGAATTGGGAAGTAGGCCAATGCCAAGATCAAGGAGTTAACAAAGCCAGGTGCAAGCACAAATAGAGGTTGGGTGGAGAAGGGCTGGAGAGCAGCCTTTGGGAGAAGGGCTTGGGGGTGCTGGGGGGTGAAAAGCTGGAGGTGAGCCAGCACTGAGCACTACCAGCCCAGAGCCAGCCCTGTGCTGGGCTGATCCCCAGCAGTGTGGGCAGCAGGGACAGGGAGGGGATTCTGCCCCTCTGCTGTGCTCTGCTCAGACCCCACCTGCAGTGCTGGGGCAGCTCTGGAGGCTTCAGCACAGCACAGGCAGGGAGCTGTTGGAGCAGGGCCAGAGGAGGCCACAGCCATGCTGGGAGGGCTGGAAGCCCTCTGCTGTGAGGCCAGGCTGAGAGAGTTTGGATTGTTCAGCCTGGAGAAGAGAAGACTCCAGAGAGACCATGTGGCAGCCTTTCAGTATTTGAAGTAAGCTAGAAGAGAGCTGGAGAGGGACTTTCCACAGAGTCCTGTGCTGACAGGGGGAGAGGTGACGGCTTCAAGCAGGATTTAGATGAGACATTAGGAGGAAATTCCTCCCCTTGAGAGTGGTGAGGCACTGGGACAGGCTGCCCAGGGCAGGTGTGGAGGTTCCAAGCCTGGGATTGTTCAGAGCATGGCTGGATAGGGCCTTAAGCAATCTGGTCTAGTAGGAGGCATCCCTGCCCATGACAGGGGGTTGAAACCAGATGATCTTTAAGGTTCCTTCCAACCCAACCCATTCCATGATGCTATGATTTAAGTGAACTATTCATTCACATAGCAAAGGTCCAATATTATTTCATAGAATCATAGAATTATTAGGGTGGGAAGGGACCTCAAGGATCATCCAGTTTCAACCCCTCCTGCCATGGGCAGGGACACTTCACACCAGAGCAGGTTGCTCACAGCCCCATCCAGCCTGGTCCAGGCATGAGGCTTCCACCACCTCCCTGGGCAACCTGTGCCAGGCTCTCACCACCCTCATGGGGAAGAACTTCTTCCTCACATCCAATCTCAGTCTACCCACTTCTAGTTTTGCTCCATCCCCCCCAGTCCTATCACTCCCTGACACCCTCAAAAGTACCTCCCCAGCTTTCTTGCAGGCCCCCTTCAGATACTGGAAGGCCATAATTAGGGTCTCCTCAGAGGCTTTTCTTCTCCAGACTGCACAACCCCAACTCTCTCAGTCAGTCTCCATAGCAGAGCAGCTCCAGCCCTCTGCTCACCCTCGTGGCCCTTCTCTGGACACCTTCCAGCACCTCCAGATCCTTCCTGGAACAGAGGCTCCAGAATTGGACACAGTGCTGCAGGTGTGGTCTCAGCAGAGTGGAGCAGAGGGGCAGAATCCCCTCCCTGGCCCTGCTGGCCACACTTCTCTTGCTGCAGCCCAGGCTGTGCTTGGCTTTCTGGGCTGCAAGTGCTCACTGCTGGCTCCTGTTGAGCCTCTCAATCCCCCAGCATCCCCAAGGCCCTTTCTCCAGGGCTGTTCTTTTTCTGTACCTCACCTATCAGTGAGGTTTATTTGCAGGTGAAGAGTGGGAACATCTAAATCTAGGCCCAGCCTTTGAGGGAAACACCTCACCCTGCTGACAGGAGCCATCAGCCTGCTTTCTAAAAGCCTGACACTGATTTTCAAGGAATTTCTTTTTCCTCTCACTTGTCCAAATGGATTTGGAAAAGAGGCTTTGCTCCCCTAAATGACTCTTTAAGAGGGGATGCAGTGCCTAGGGGTTTCCATACCTTTGGAAGAACAAAGCCCTTTCTCCCAAGGGCGTCTGATAACATCATCAACTGTTAATGAAACTTCAAAGAAACAGGAGATGGCAAATAGATGTTGCAGCACTTGGCCAAGGTCAGAAAAATCAATCTGGAGTTAACTCAGTGACAGAACCCAGAAAAGCTCTTTTTTTGTGTTAGTTTTGGATAGAATCAGAAAATTGTTTTGGTTGCAAAAGCTCTTCAAGGTCTTCCAGCCCAACCATTCTCTGACTCTACCAAGGCTGGTGCTAAACCATGGCCCTCAGCACCACAGCTCTGCAGCCTTGAAACGCCTCCAGGGATGGGGATTCAGTGACCAACTTCATTTTGCCAACTGTCTTTCAGAAAAGAGCACCAAAACATCTGCAACACTGATGCTGTTCACTTTCATGGAGTTAACAGACTCACAGATTCATGAAGGTTGGAAAAGACCTCTAAGATCACCAAGTCCAACCACCAATCCAAAACTATCATGGCCACTATACCATGTCCACATGTTTCTTGAACACTTCCAGGGTGGGGACTCCACCACTTCCCTGGGCAGCCTGTTCCAATGCCTGACCACTCTTGCAGTAAAGAAATTCTTCCCAATGTCCAACCTAAACCTCCCCTGGTGCAGCTTGAGGCCATAATATGGACAGACTGCACACAAACAGTACTGGCCTAGCTGAGGAAGAGGAAGAAGCCAACACCTTTGCAGTGCTGCAACAAGCAAGAAAAGCTGCAGTTAGTAGTGGCTGTCCTGCCACAGCAATGCTGGTGAGTGGTGTTCCAACGTGCTCTAAGAGCCAAGTGAAAGGAAGTACTGCAGGTCTGAAGAATAGGCTACAAGGCCTGAGGGATGCCTTTACTGTCAGCTGTCCAGCACACAGCTGCTCCTCAGACACAGAAATACAGGCTCTGCAAGTGCTCTCCATATGCAGGGCAGACAGGAAGCAATTGTAAAAGTCACAAATTGAACTGGAACTGGTGGGAGAAAAGACAAGAGATGGAGAACTAAGAAAAGCTTTATAACTTTATAACTTGAGCAGCGTGTTCCAGCCTCTGAGAACCCTTTCAGTGAAGCAGCTTCATAGAATGATAGCATTGTTTTGCTTGGAAGAAGCCTCTAAGATCACTGAGTCCAACCTTCAACCCAACACCACCATGGCCACCAAACCATGTCCCCAAGTGCCACTGCCACAGGTTTCTTCAACACTTCCATGGATGGGGACTCCCTGGGCAGCCTCTTCCAATCCCTGACCATTCTTGCAATAAGAAACTTTTCCTTATCTCCAACCTAACCTCTCCCTGGCACAACTCCAGGCCATTGCCTCTCCTGTCACTTGAGACTAGGGATGTGGCAGATGCTTCCATATGAGGCTGGCTGCAAAGGTCTTTACCTGCTCCTCCATGCACTCCCTGAAATCACAGGATCATGGAGTCCTTGTGGTTGGGATGCACCTTCAACATCTTCCAGTCCAACCATTAACCCAGCACTGCCAGCTCACCGCTGAACCACGGCCCTCAGCACCACATCTGAATAGCTTTTCAATCCCTCCAGGGATGGGGACTCCACAACCTCCCTGGGCAGCCTGGACCAGGCCTTGACAATCCTTTGAGGGAAGTAATTGTTCCTTATATCAACCTTAAACCTCTCCTGGTGCAACCTGAGAACACTTCCTCTTGGCCTATCACTTGTTCCTGGGGAGAAGATACCAACCCCCATCTCACTCCAACCTCCTTTCAGGGAGTTGTGGAGAGCAGGAAGGTCTCCCCTCAGCCTCCTCTTCTCCAAACAACCCCAGGTCCCTCAGCCACCCCTGAAGACTTTTCCTTTAGACCCTTTCACCAGCTTTGTTGCCCTTAGGGTTCAATTTCAGCAACATGCTATGAGATCTTCCCAGCTAGCTAAGAACCAACCCAACATCATCAGCTTTGGTTTGCATTCAGTATTAAGTTAGGAGCTGCTGCTTCAGAACCACAGAAGTGTTGAGGTTGGAAGAGACCTTTGAGACCATCAATTCCAGCTGTTGGCTTAGAGCTTGCAAGCCCCCCACTGCTGCTAAGCCACTGCCCCTAAACCACATCCCTCAGCACCATGGTCATTAAATCATGTCCCACTATGCTATACCCACAGGCTTCTTGAACACCTTTAGCGATGGTGACTCCACCACCTCCCTGGGCAAGCTGTTCCTATGCTTGTTAAGGCCTCTTGTGAAGAAATGTTTCCTAATGTTGAACCTGACCCTGCCTTGGCATGACTTGAGGCTGTTTCCTCTTGTCCTGTTGCATGGGAGGAGAGACCAAGTCCTACTTCAACCCAACCTCCTTTGAGGCAGTTGTAGAGGGCAATGAGGTCTCCTCTACAGCCTCTTCTTCTGGAGACTGAACATGTCCCTCATGTCCCTTCTGCACGTGTCCCTTATGTCCCTTCTGAAGACTACACAGAATCTCAGAATCAGCCAGGCTGGAAAAGACCTCAGAGATCATCAAGTCCAACCTATTACTTAATCCCTAACTCCTCCTGACAACTAAACCATGGCTCCCAGTGCTACATCCAATCCTTTCTTGAACACCTCCAGGGACGGTGACTCCACCACCTCCCTGGGCAGCACATTCCCATGGCTAACAACTCTCTGGGAAGAACTTTCTCCTCACCTCCAGCCTGAACTTCCCCTGACACAGCTTGAGACTGTGTCCTCTTGTTCTGGTGCTGGTTGCCTGGGAGAAAAGACCAACCCCCACCTGGCTACAACCTCCCTTCAGGTAGCTGTAGAGAGCAAGAAGGTCTCCCCTGAGCCTCCTTCTCTCCAGGCTAAGCAACCCCAGCTCCCTCAGCCTCTCCTCACAGGGCTGTTCACCAGACCCCTCCCCAGCCTCGTTGCCCTTCTCTGGACACATTCAAGTATCTCAGTGTCCTGAGGAGCCCAGAACTGGACACAGCACTCAAGGTGTGGCCTAACCAGTGCTGAGTACAGGGCAGAATGACTTCCCTGCTCCTGCTGGCCACACTATTCTTGATTCAGGCCAGGATGCCAGTGGCCTTCTTGGCCACCTGGGCACATTGCTGGCTCATGTTCAGCTGCTGTCAACCAGTACCCCCAGGTCCCCCTCTGCCTGGCTGCTCTCCAGCCACTCCAACCCCAACCTGTAGCACTGCATGGGGGTGTTGCTCCCTCAGCTGTTCCCCGTAAGACTTGTGTTCAAGGCTCTCCACCAGCTTAGTTGCTCTTCTAATGCTCCGGGGAAGAGCCAGATGGAGGAAAGGTGGAGTCTGCGCTGCTGGAAGCCATACCAGGTGTGAGGAGCCGTTGTTGGTGACGGAAGGCAGGCTGGCCCAGCGCTCATTTTCCAGTTCCTCCATCACTTGGTTCATTGCACTCTTGAGCCAGGTGTCCACGGACACTCCGATCTGCTTCAGCAGGTCCAGGCGAGCCTCCGCCTTCAGCTTGATGATCTGGGGGCACAGACAGGCACAAGTCACAATCTTGTACTCTTCTCAAGGCCATCTTTCAGCCCTTGACACCACTCAAAAAGGACTCTGGTGGATGAGAATCATAGAACCATAGAGTCAGGGTTGGAAGGGACCTCAAGGATCATCCAGTTCCAACCCCTGCCATGGGCAGGGACACCTCACACAAGGATCAGGTTGCTCACAGCCACATCCAGCCTGGCCTTAAAAACTCTCCAGGGATGAGGCTTCCCTTTTGAGGTCCCTTCCAGCCCCTTACATTCTGTGATTCTGTGAGACTTTTGGCTGGCTTTCCATTCATGTATTCATCAGAATGGTTTGGGCTGGAGAAGATCTTTAAGATGACTGAGTCCAATCCATTTTTCTAGTGGTTGGTGAGATTATTACGGAATGGAATGGAATGGAATGGAATGGAATGGAATGGAATGGAATAGAATAGAATAGAATAGAATAGAATAGAAATAGAATAGAATAGAATGGAATAGAATGGAATAGAATAGAATGGAATGGAATGGAACAGAATAAAATAGATTAGAATAGAATGGAACAGAATAGAATAGAATAGAATGGAATAGAATAAAATAGAATGGAATGGAATGGAATAGAATAGAATGGAATGGAATAGAATGGAATAGAATAGAATAGAATGGAATAGAATAGAATAAAATAGAATAGAATGGAATGGAATAGAATAGAATGGAATGGAATAGGACAGAATGGAATAGAATAGAATAGAATGGAATAGACTGGAATAGACTGGACTGGAATGGAATAGAATAGAATGGAATAGAATGGAATAGAATAGAATAGACTGGAATAGAATAGAATAGAATAGAATAGAATAGAATAGAATAGAATAGAATGGAATGGAAAATGGAATGGAATGGAATGGAATAGAATAGAATAGAATAGAATAGAATAGAATAGAATAGAATAGAATGGAATAGAATGGAATAGAATAGAATGGAATGGAATGGAACAGAATAAAATAGACTAGACTAGAATGGAACAGAATAGAATAGAATAGAATGGAATAGAATAAAATAGAATAGAATGGAATGGAATAGAATAGAATGGAATGGAATAGAATGGAATAGAATAGAATAGACTGGAATAGAATAGAATGGAATAGAATAAAATAGAATAGAATGGAATGGAATAGAATAGAATGGAATGGAATAGGACAGAATGGAATAGAATAGAATAGAATGGAATAGACTGGAATAGACTGGACTGGAATGGAATGGAATAGAATGGAATAGAATAGAATAGACTGGAATAGAATAGAATAGAATAGAATAGAATAGAATAGAATGGAATGGAATGGAATAAAATGGAATGGAATGGAATGGAATGGAATGGAATGGAATGGAATGGAATGGAATAGAATGGAATGGAATGGAATAGAATGGAATGGAATGGAATGGAATGGAATGGAATGGAATGGAATGGAATGGAATGGAATGGAATGGAATGGGAAGGAAGGAAGGGAAATTAACCAGGTTGGAAAAGACCTTCAAGATCATCAAGTCCAACCTATCACCCAACACCATCTAACCAACACCATCAAAGTACAAAACACTTCACAGCATTTCTAAAACCTAAAGACCTCTTCTTGATGGGCTGCAGACCCTGGATGCCCCTTTTCAGCTGCTGCTTGAACTGGATGTGACCCCCAAATAAATCCAAGGCCATTCACACAAAGCCACCAACCCCCACCCCCGAAAGGAGGCTGTTTTCCATCAGCACCTGCCAGAGATCACAGGAAGCTCATTTGTTATGGAAACAGAACATCTTAATAATTGCAGAATGAAATAAATATCACACTTGATGAGTTTGGTCTTTAAAAACAGAAGGAAAAATGTAGGTTTCCTGACAGCTGGGCTCACTTCAGTGTCCTGGCAGCGTTTCCGGCTGATGGGGGAAGGCTTTAACAAACGCGTGGCAAACCACCACCCTGGGCCAGACGATTTAACCATCTAAACAGAGGGAGTGGAAAGAGTAGCAAGATGGAATGCAGAACTTGAAGAAAAGCAAAGTAAAATGCCAAGGATGGCATCAAGAAATCTGTGTGTGGGGAGGGGGCAAAAAAAGGAGGGCATTTACATTTAGTCCAGTTGGAAGAGGCTCTGAGCAACCTTCTCCAGTTGATGATGTCCCTGCTGACTGCAGGGGGCTGTAACCAGATGACCATTAAGGTCCTTTCCAACCCAAGCAATTCTATGATTCTATGATCTGTTTCCTGGGCTGATCCCCAGCAGTGTGGGCAGCAGGGGCAGGGAGGATATTCTGCCCCTCTGCTGTGTTCTGCTGAGACCCCACCGGCAGTGCCGGGGCAGCTCTGGAGGCCTCAGCACAGCACCGACAGGAGCAGGGCTAGAGGAGGCCACAGCCATGTGGGAGGGCTGGAAGCCCTCTGCTGTGAGGCCAGGCTGGGAGAGTTGGGGTTGTTCAGCCTGGAGAAGGCTCCAGGGAGACCTTCTTGTGGCCTTGCAGGACTTGAAGGGGCTGAGAAGAAAGATGGGGAGGGACAATTCAGCAGAGCTGTTGTGACGGGACAAGGGCTGATGGTTTGAAACTAAAAGAGGGAGATTCAGACTAGATAGATGGAAGACATTTTTCACATTGAGTGTAGTGAAATCCTGCCCAGAGAGGTAGGAGATGCCTCATCCCTGGAACCATTCCAGGTCAGGTTGTTTGGGGCTCTGATCAACCTGCTCTAGTTGGGGATGTCCCTGCTAGCTGCAGGGGAATTGGAACTAGATGACCTTGAAAGGTCTCTTCCAATCCAAACCATCCTGTGATTCTATGATCCTGTGGCAGATGCTCATCAGAGCACAAAAATCAAGGGATTGACTGGAAATCCTTCAGTGAGTCACTGGTGGAGGCAACAACAGCAACCCCTGAACCACCCTGGAGATTTTCCTGCATTTCTTTTCACAGCATTGTTCATTCCTGGCGAGGTACTCTGCAAGCAGCCAAGCTCCATCTTCTTTCTCACTATTAACCAGGGATTAGAATCATAGAAGGTTAGGGGTTGGGAGATCATCCAGTCCAAACTCCCTGCCAAAGCAGATCACCTAGGGCAGGTCACACAGGAACACAACCAGATGGGGCTTGAAAGTCTCCAGAGAAGGAAACCCCACAACCTCTCTGGGCAGCCTGCACCAGGGCTCCCGCACCCTCACAGCAAACAAGTTCCTCCTCATGTTGAGGTGTAACCTCCCGGGTTCCAGTTTGTCTTCACTGTCCCTTGTCCTATCACAGGACACCACTGGAAAGAGCCTGGCCCCTTCTTCTTGACACCCACCCCTCAGATAATTATAGACACTGATCAGGTCTCCTCTCATCCTTCTCCTCTCCAGACTAAACAGACCCAGGGCTCAGCCTTTCCTCATCACACAGATGTTCCAGCCCCTTCAGCATCCTCACAGCTTCTTTTGGACACTCCCGAGCAGATTCCTGTCCTGGAGTCCAGAACTGGACACAATACTCCAGCGGTGTTCTCACCAGGGCAGAGTAGAGGGGAGGAGAACCTCCCTTGACCTTCTGCCTTGACCTCTTCTTAATGCACCCCAGGATGCCATTGGCCTTCTTGGCCCCGAGGGCACATTGCTGTCCTGTCCACCAGGACTCCAAGGTCCATCCCTGTGGAGCTCCCTTTCAGCAGAAGCACCTCCCTTCAGCATCATGGCTGGTACTGACAGATCAAGTTGTTGTCAGCACTGGGAAATCAAAGAAAACCAACAAAAGCAGCTGGCTCTAAGGAAAGAACTGGAAGGAAGCAGGCTCTGCAAGAAGGCACATACAGTGCAGCGAGGTGCAGTCAGCTGCTGCTGCCTGGGGTTTTATCTCTCTCATGCATCCTTCCCAAAGACCAAAGTCTGTGCTGAGCTGAAATGCTCCTGGTATTGTTCTTGTTCTTGACATGCTGTGACACTTAACTCTTAGCTTGCTGTGAGGAAGTGCAGTCAGGATATAAATCAATGTAGAATCAGAGAATTGTTTGGGTTGGAAAGGACCTCTAAGATTGAGTCCAACTTTCAACCCAGCACCACCATGGCCATGAAACCATGGCCCCAGGTGGACATGGCCACAGGTTTCTTAACACCTCCATGGATGGGGACTCCACCACCTCCCTGGGCAGCCTGTGCCGATCCCTGACCAGTCCTGCAGCAAAGAAATTCTTCTTCATCTCCAACCCTTTCCTGGCACAATTTCAGGCCATTTCCTCTCATTCTATCACTTGATCTTAGGCAGAAGAGACCAACCTGCATCTCACTGGAACCTGCTTTCAGGGAGTTGTAGAGAGCAATGAGGACTCCCCTCAGCCTCCTTTTCTCCAGGCTCAACACCCCCAGTTCCATCAGCTGCTGCTCCCCAGCCCTGTTCTCCGCACCCTTCCCCAGCTTTGGTGCTCTTCTGTGGACCTGCTCCAGCCCCTTAATGTCTTAACTTTGATTCAGCTGAACCTCCAAAGATGGATCCATCTTCATCTGAAATCTATTTGTGAATGTGAGCATAAAGGTGCTTCAAACAATGAATCTGCTTCTGAGAAGGATTGTTAGCTCCATTTAGAGGAGATGTGATGAGTTGGTAGAGTCCAATTGAAGTGTGTGAAACATATCTCTGCACACAGAGCCTCTCCCACATCATTAGGAATGGAAGGTTGAAGGATCAGACAGGTTTGGAGAGTATTTCCCACGGGAAAAGCCACTTAAGCCAAGTGAAATTTCCACTTCTCCATGCAAGAGGTCTTCAGATGAATGATTAACACATTCTGCAAACACTGTGCAGAAAGCCAAGGGAAGGAGGAACAGAGCCCAGGCTATTAATATGCATCACACTGCTTCAGGTAGGATCCTGGAAAACACTGACTTAAGAAGTTCAAAGAGGGATCCAGACACCAGCACTGACATTTAAAGGCAGATCCTTGCAATAGGATGAAGGAAAATGGATTGAAGTTGGAAGAGGGAAGATTGAGATTGGACATTAGGAAGAAATTCTTGACAGTGAGGGTGGGGAGACACTGGAACAGGTTGCTCAGGGAGGTTGTGGCTGCCTCCTCCCTGGAGGTGCTCAAGGCCAGGTTGAATGAGGCCCTTGAGCAACCTGGGCTGGTGGGAGGTGTCCCTTCCCATGGCAGGGGGTTGGAACTGGATGAGCTTTGAGGTTCACGATCACAGTATCACCAAGGTTGGAAGAGACCTCAAAGATCACCGAGTCCAACCTATCACCACAGACCTCACGACCAGACCATGGCACCAAGTGCCACATCCAGTCCCCTCTTGAACACCTCCAGGGACGGTGACTCCACCACCTCCCTGGGCAGCACATTCCAATGGCCAAGGACTCTCTCAGCGAAGAACTTCCTCCTCACCTCCAGCCTGAACTTCCCCTGGTGCAGCTTGAGACTGTGCCCTCTTGTTCTGGTGCTGGTTGCTTGAGAGAAGAGACCAACTCCCTCCTGGCTACAACCACCCTTCAGGTAGTTGTAGAGAGCCATGAGGTCTCCCCTGAGCCTCCTCTTCTCCAGGCTAAATAACCCCAGCTCCCTCAGCCTCTCCTCACAGGGCTGTGCTCAAGGCCTCTCCCCAGCCCTGTTGCCCTTCTCTGGACACATTCAAGTGTTTTGATGTCCTTCTTAAACTGAGGGGCCCTGAACTGGACACAGGACTCAAGGTTCCTTCCAACCCAACCCATTCTATGCATCTATGAACTCAACTGCAGCATCAAGCACCTTCTGAAAACTTTCTAAGAGAATCCACACCTCTCACTGAGCTGTTACTCTGCCTCTACTTCTGTTAGTTTGTGTATCTTTAAAGCTGTAAGAAGGTGGAAATAATAATAATGATCATTTCAATTAATCATTAACCTCTTCTATGGGGAAGTTTGGTGGAGGAGCACTTCTCACATTGAGAAGTGGGTTTCTTGCTCTATCAAGTTAAACAGAAACCACACTTTGAAGCCAAAGATGGCAGCAGAGAAGGGTGGCATAAAGGAAAAAAAAAATCTATGGGTATGGAAGGGAGGGAAGGTATGGAGGGAAGGGATCCATCCAGAGGCACCTTGAAAGGCTGGAGTGCTCCACTCTGCTGAGACCACACCTGCAGCACTGTGTCCAGCTCTGGAGCCTCTGTTCCAGGAAGGATCTGGAGGTGCTGGAAGGTGTCCAGAGCAGGGCCACGAGGAGGAGCAGAGGGCTGGAGCTGCTCTGCTATGGAGACAGACTGAGGGAGTTGGGGCTGTTCAGTCTGGAGAAGAGAAGGCTCTGAGGAGTCCTTCTTGTGGCCTTCCAGTATTGAAGGGGGCTACAAGAAAGCCGGAGGAGGACTTTTTAGGGTGTCAGGGAGTGATAGGGTTAGGGGGAATGGAGGATCCAAGCTGGAGGAGGGTAGATTGAGATTGGATGTGAGGAAAAGTTCTTCCCCATGAGGGTGATGAGCCACTGGCACAGGCTGCCCAGGGAGGTGGTTGAATGCCCACCCCTGGAGGTGTTTAAAAGATGCAGAGACGCGGTGCTGAGGGATGTGGTTTGGCACCAGGCTTGGTAAGGCTAGAGACTGGTTGGACTTGATGATCTTTGGCTCTTTTCCACCCAGAATGACTCTGTGATGTAAGATTTTTAACAAAAGCACTTTCTAACCACATCTGCTATGAAAGAAGGGCAGGTGAGTGGCTCTACATCACCCTGCACTGATCTGGATGAACACCCAAGAGGACCTACAGCTTCCAGCATCATGTTGGAGCATGGATAGCTCCAGCCTTGACATCTGTAGTGTGAGAACAGCCAAGTCAAAAGGAATTGGCTCCTGTGGGTTTGACTTGTGCCTGTGGTAGGGCAGGGAGGGGTTGCTGGTTTTGGTGGCCACATCACCTGTGCATTGGGTTTCTTGGAGCTCTGATGGATTGACTTAATGCAGGTCAGTGGAAGCTATCTACTTCAGCTTGCTAATGAGAAGCTTCCCATCTCATCAAGCTAACAAGCTGAGGGGCCTCCATGTGCAGATATCTATGCACTTGGGGAATCAAGCAGCTGTCCACTGATTTGTCTTTACATTCTCCTATGAGGCCAGGCTGAGAGAGTTGGGGTTGTTCAGCCTGGAGAAGAGAAGGCTCCAGGGAGACCCTCTGGTGGCTTTCTGATGCTTAAATCACTGAGAAGAAAACTGAGGAGAGACTTTTGAGCAGGGCCTGTGGTGACAGGACAAGGGGGAAAGGTTTGGAACTCAAAGAGGGAGATTCAGACTGGAGAGAAGGGGGAAATGTTTGGTACTGAGGGTGGTGAGAGCCTGTCCCAGGTTGCCCAGAGGTGGGAGATGCCCCATCCCTGGCACCATTCCAGGTGAGATTTAGGGCTCTCAGCAACCCGCTCTAGTTGGGGATGTCCCTGTTGACTGCAGGGGGGGGTTGGACTGGATGACTTTGAAACATCCCTTCCAACCCAAAGCTGTCTGTGACTCTGACATTAAATGATGAGAACTTCCCCTGTGCCTCCAACCAGAGCTGCCTAGGCCATGGTCAGCTTGGTTGTTTGGCTGCTTCACCTCCTTATGCAATTCCCAATGAGCTTCAGTTATGCAACAGGAGGAAACCTTACTCCAGGCAAGCTCTAAACTTGGGTAGCTGCTGAGTGCTTGCTCTCCCTCACCCATGCTGTTTGCACAGACTTGTTAGCTCAAATAATCAAGCTGCTCCAAGACCCTTGAGTCTCCTTGCCAAAGGTCAGAGCAGAGCTTTTAATTCAAGGTGCTCAGGAAATCCAGGGTCTTCCCCCACTCTTATTTACACACTCAGTGAGCTGAATATTCAACAAAATGCCTCTTCCAAACCACAAATGTTTTGAATTTCATTCCACTGCAGGCAAGCCATAAAAGTTCTTAATGAGATCAGGTCAGGCCTGCACTTGAAAGATGCAGGGTGCTGTTTACAAGCATTTATCTTTACTTTTTATCTAAATAATTACAGCAGGGTTGTTAACAGCTTCCTACCTACATGGAATGAACAAAACCCCAGCAAAAAGCAGGCAGGAGGAGCCCTTTCTTCTACTTCTCACCCAGGGACAGCTACATAGGAAAGAACAACCCCAGGGAGCAGTACAGGTTGGGGACTGAGCTGCTGGAGAGTAGTGAAGGGGAAAAGGACCTGGGGGTCCTGGTGGATGGGAGGTTGACCATGAGCCAGCAATGTGCTCTTGTGGCCAAGAAGGCCAAAGCCATCCTGGGGTGGATTAGAAGGGCTGTGGTTGGTAGGTTGAGAGAGGTTCTCCTCCCTCTCTACTCTGCCCTGGTGAGACCACACCTGGACTACTGTGTCCAGTTCTGGGCCTCTCAGCTGAAGAAGAACCTCAGGGAACTGCTTGAAAGAGTCCAGAACAGAGCCACGAAAATGATGAAGGGAGTGGAACATCTTCCTTCTGGGGAGAGCCTGAGGGAGCTGAGGGCTCTGTAGCTTGGAGAGGAGGAGCCTGAGAGGTGACCTCATTGCTGTGGATAAAGATGTGCAGGGTGAGTGCCAAGAGGCTGGAGCCAGGCTCTGCTGGGTGATGCCCAATGACAGCATAAGGGGCACTGGGTGGATGTTGAGGCATAGGAAGTTCCATGGAAACAGGAGGAAAAAGTTCTTTTCCCTGTGAGGGTGAGAGAAGACTGGAACAGGCTGCCCAGGGGGGTTGTGGAGTCTCCCTCTGTGGAGATATTCAAGACCCACCTGGATGTGTTCCTGTGTGACCTGCCCTAGGTGCTCCTGCTCTGGCAGGGGGTTGGACTGGATGATCTTTGGAGGTCCCTACCAGCCGCTAACACTCTGTGATTCTGTGAAGGGGGACAATGTTCTAGCAGGGTTTGTTGTGACAGGACAAGGGGTGATGTGTTTAAAGCAAAAAAAAAAAACATCCCCAAACCCCCAGGAGATTTAGATTTAGAGAGAAATCTGATGAGAGTGGTGAAACACTGGCCCAGGATGCCATGGAAGTTACTCAAGTTTTAGAAGTAGAGCATTAGAGGATTTAAAATGTGAGTGTGCAAACCTCAGGTTTGTTCAGAGAGGTGGGAGATGTCCCATCCTTAGAGACATTCCAAGTCAGGTTGGATGTGGCTCTGAGCAACCTGCTGACTGTTGAAGATGAAGATGATCCTGCTGACTGGAGGAGGTTGGAGTAGATGACCTTGAAAGGTCCCTTCCAACCCAAACCATACCATGATTGTTTGTCATTCCAGTTGAAGAAGAGACAGGACAAGAGGAAGCAGCCTCAAGTTACACCAGAGGTGGTTCAGGTTGGATATGTACAATCTGGAGAAGACAAGACTCCAGGGAGACCTTAGAGCAACCTTAAGTACCTGAAGGGGGCTACAGGAGAGCTGGAGAGGGAGTTTTGACATGGGATTGGAGTGATAGGACAAGGGGGGATGGATTGAAGCTGGAAAGGGGAGATTGAGAGTGGAGATTAGGAAGAAATTCTTGACAGTGAGGGTGGGGAGACTCTGGAATATGCTGCCCGTGGAGGCTGTGGATGTCTCCTCCCTGGGGGTGCTCAAGGCCAGGTTGGATGAGGCCTTGAGCAGCTGAGTCTAGTTGAGAGGTGTCCCTGGCCATGGTGGAGATGTTGGAGGAGATGATTTCTGAGGTCCCTTCCAACCTGAGCCACTCTGTGATATCTTACCACTGATTTCAAAGCCATCAGCCACCCACCAAGTTTACAAACACTCTTCTGGGTGGTTCCTGCTTCTCTGAGCTGCTCTTTGGCTTTAGCTGATGGTGGGTTCTAAGAAGATGAAAGGAAAACAACTCCCAAGTTTTTCAGCCTCTAAACCCTGTTATCTGTTTCTTCACATGCCTCTGGTTGCTCTACATGGAAGAAGACACAGTTTTGTTTATTTACTGTTCCAGGCTTAATTAAGGAAAAGCTTCAGACCTACAGCTTGCAGGAGATAAACAACTGCATTTGGAAGGCATGGAAATCCAAGGCAGCAAGAACACATTCCACCCTTGCTCTCTGTACCCAAGAAGAAAAGGGCTTGTAGGAAACCAAACAGCCCTTAGTCCATACTCAGGGAGGTGGTGGGGGAGGAGAACTTCTCTGCCCTACTCAGCCCTCCCCTTCTAATCCACCCCAGATGCCACTGGCCTCCTTTGCCACAAGGGCACATTGCTGGTTCACAGGCATCCTTCTGTCCACCAGGATCCCCAGGTCCCTCTCCTCTGTGATGCTCTCCAACAGGTCAGTCCCCAGCCCACGATGGTCCATGGAGTTGTTCCTCCCCAGATGCCAGACTCTACCCTTGCCCTTGTTGTATTTCATTCAGTTTCTCCCTGCCCAGCTTTCCAGCCTGTCCAGGTCTTGCTGGATGGTAGCACAGCCTGACGGGGTGCCAGCCATTCCTCCCAGCTTGGTGCCATCAGCAGACTTGCTGGCAGTGCCCTCTGTGCCCTCATCCAGGTCACTGATGAATAGAAACAGCACTGGTCCCAGCACTGACCTGGCCAGGGACAAAACAACCTCCAACCCAACACTATTTCTGCACCAACCAGGGCCCCAGTTAATAAATGACATCTTCCAAGGCATCCCTGAGGATGGGTGGGATTACTGCATCCAGTTCTGGAGCCCCTAGCACAAGAAAGATCTGGAGGTGCTGGAACATGTCCAGAGAAAGCCCACGAGGGTGAGCAGAGGGCTGGAGCTCCTCTCCTATGAGGACAGACTGAGAGAGTTGGGGCTGTTCAGTCTGGAGAAGAAAAGCCTCCAAGCAGACCTTCTTGTGGCCTTCCAGTATGTGAAGGGGGGTACAGGAAAGCTGGGGAGGGACTTTTGAGGGTGTCAGGGAGTGATAGGACTAGGGGGATGGAACAAAACTAGAAGTGGGAAGAGACAGATTGGATGTTAGGAAGAAGTTCTTCCCCATGAGGGTAGTGAGACACTGGCACAGGTTGCCCAGGGAGGTGGTGGAAGTCTCATCCCTGGAGGTTTTGAAGGCCAGGCTGGATGTGGCTGTGAGCAACCTGCTATAGTGTGAGGTGTCCCTACCCATGGCAGAGGGTTTGGAACTAGATGATCCTTGAGGTCCCTTCCAAGCCTGACAGTTCAGTGATTCTATGCTCCTGCAGCTCTTGCAGCAGAGGTAGTTCATTTATATGCTAAGTATTCCACGTGGAGCTCAATCCAACACCAGGGCTGAGGTGCAGCGAAGGGGAAAGGAAAAGAGACTGCCACAGATAAGAGGACTCAAGAGTGAATGCCAAGGTTAAGAAAGCAGAGGTGAGGCTGTTAATGGAGGAGGGGCCACCTATGGAGCTCCAGATGAGTTTGCCCAAGCTCAAGCATATGAAAACATGAAAAGATTTCTAAAGAGAGAAGGCAGCTGGGGGTGAGGGTGGGGGAAGGAGGTGGGGAGTAATGAGGCTGGGATGGGAGCAGTTTGTGGGGTTTCAGAAGGGATACTGGGATTGAATGGAAGTTGCCAGTTTGGGTTGGAAGGGATGTTCCAAGGTCATCCAGTCCAATTCCCCCTGCAGTCAGCAGGGATACCTGCAACTAGTGGAAGGTGCAACAAGTGCAGGGGATAGAAAACAGCTCTGAGGAAAAGGACTTGGGGGTGCTGGGGGG
The DNA here is from genome assembly GCA_033816785.1 of Picus viridis. Lineage (NCBI taxonomy): Eukaryota > Metazoa > Chordata > Aves > Piciformes > Picidae > Picus > Picus viridis. The sequence continues at coordinate 39,918,839 of CM066566.1, read as the reverse complement.
AGAAGCTGGACAGGAGCAGGCAGTGTGAGCTTGCAGCACACAAAGCCAAGGGCAGCCTGGGCTGCAGCCAAAGCAGCGTTGGCAGCAGAGGCAGAGAGGTGATTCTGCCACTTTGCTCTGCTCTGGGGAGACCTCAGCTGGAGTGCTGGGTGCAGGTCTGGAGCCCTCAGCACAGGAAGGACCTGGAGCTGCTGGAGCAGGTCCAGAGGAGGGCCAGGAAAATGCTCAGGGGGTTGGAGCAGCTCTGCTCTGAGGCCAGGCTGAGGGAGCTGGAGGTGCTCAACCTGGAGAAGAGAAGGCTCCGGGGAGACCTAATAGCAACCTGCCAGTACCTGAAGGGGGCCTATGAGAAGGCTGCAGAGAGACTGTTCCCAAAGGTCTGCAGGGACAGGATGAGAGGCAATGGCTTCAACCCAACCCATTCTGTGAGTCTATGCTGGTAATGAAGCCTGGGTCTTCACAAAGCAACCCATGTTGTGAATCATCCAGAGTCAACAGGCTGAGCAGAAGCTGGACTTCTGAAGGGGGCCTACTGGAAAGCTGGAGAGGGACTTTCTACAAAGTCCTGTAGTGACAGGATGAAAGGTGATGGTTTCAAACTGGAAAAAGCTGGATTGAGATGAGACATGAGGAAGAAATTCTTCCCCAGTAGGGTGGTGAGGCATGGAAACAGGTTGCCCAGGGCAGTTGTGTAAGCTCCAACCTCGGATGTCAAAGGCAGGTTGGATGAGGCCTTGAACAACCTGGTCTAGTTGATTATGTTCCTGTCCATGGCAGGGGGCTGGAACTAGATGATTCCTGCTTAGTGGGCATGGTGGTGTTGGGTTGATGGTAGGACTTGATGATCTTATAAGTGTTTTCCACTTTAATGATTCTGTGAAACAGTCACAGAATCACTTATGGCTGGAAAAGACCTTCAAGATCATCAAATCCAACCATCATCCAACTCTACCAGAGCCTCTACTACACCATGGCATACAGTCATAGAATGGTTTGGGTTGGAAGGCACCACCTAGTTCCAAACCCCTTGTCATGGGCAGGGACACCTCCCACCAGCCCAGGCTGCTCAAGGCTTCCTCCAACCTGGCCGTGGACACCTCCAGGGAGGAGGCATCCACGATCTTCAAGTCCATTCTAACCCAAACCATTGTGTGATTCTGTGACTCTGTTCCCTCACCAAACTGCTTTTCACCAAGAAGAGTTCAACCCTCCTGCTCTGTGGACATTGGTGACATTTTTCCAGGCCAGTCCTCATTCTGCCTGGCTGGAAAGACCGAAACCTCCTGCAGAGCTCCTATCAAGCAGGCATCTGCTTACTTAGCAGAGCTTTGCCAAGCATGTGCTTCCTGAGCAAATCCACAAATGGCAGCAAGTGACATTTGAGAAATTCAACTTCTTTTTTGAGGGGGATGGGAGGTTGGTAACCTCATTCCACTTCCCTGAGCAGAAGGAATGAGCTTTTCTCACAGTGCTTATGAGCGGAGCATGACACCACTCCTGCAGCTGAGAGGTTCCACTGCAAGAAGACACAAAGAGCAGGAGGCTGAGACACAGCCAGGTCTGCCTGACTGCAGGAGCATCACCATTCACAGATTACAGGATGTTAGGGGTTGGAAGGGACCTCCAAACATCATCAGGTCCAACCTCCCTGCCAGAGCAGGACCACAGAATCCAGCACAGGTCACACAGGAACACATCCAGATGGGGCTTGGAAAGTCTCCAGAGGAGACTCCACAACCTCTCTGGGCAGCCTGTGCCAGGGCTCTGTGACCCTCACACTGAAGAAGTTCCTCCTCATGTTGAGGTGGAACCTCCTGTGCTGGAGTTGATATCCATTGCCCCTTGTCCTATTCCAGGGTCCCCTCCCTCCTGACCCCCAGCCCTCAGATATTGATAAATATTGATCAGAACCCCCTCAGTCTTATCCTCTCCAGACTGAACACCCCCAGGGCTCTCAGCCTCTCCTCACAAGGCAGTGCTCCAGTGCCTTCAGTATCCTGTAGCCCTCCCTTGGATTCTCTCCAGCAGATCCCTGTCCCTCCTGAGCTGGGCAGCCCAGAACTGGATGCAATATTCCAGGTAGGGCCTCCCCAGGGCAGAGTAGAGGGGGAGAACCTCCCTCCATCTGCTGGCCACACTCTGCTGAATGCAGGATCCCATCGGCCTTCTTGGCCACCAGGGCACATTGCTGGCCCATGCAGAACCTGTTGCCCACCAGGACTCCCAGGTCGTTCTGCACAGGACTGCCCTCCAGCAGATCACCTCCCAGCCTGTCCTGCTGCAGTTTCTTCTTCCTTCCCATCTGCAGGACTCTGCACTTCTCCTTGCTGACCCTCATGAGGTTCCTCTCAGCCCAGCCCTCAGTCTAAGTCTCCCTGAAGACAGAAGAGGAGCTCAGCCAAAGACAACTTTCAGCACAGCAGAGGAATAAATATTCACAGCCAAAAAGGAGGAGGGAGGGGGGAGGGAGAAGACAGCCCTCCACTGACAATTAAAGCTGGACCTGCGCTTCTGAGCTCATCAAACGAAGGAAACTACACCATAATGAGTCTTAATCAAATCTGATCTGCTACAAACACTCTCCTGAGAGCTGTAGATAGCCTAATGATGAGACAAAATGCAGCCCCTTCTAATTAAGTGGAAATAGGATTAATTGCTGTGGAGGTCCCAAGACTTTCCTGCAGTACAGACCTGAGTACCAGAGGGAAATCTTCCACCATCATTGAGAGAAGATGATGTCAGCCCTGGGACCCAACTATGCTACTTGGTGAGCCTCACACTGGGCCATCAGAGTCTTTAGTGTGAGAGAGACTAAATCAGATGAGAGGAAGAAGTCAATTAACCCAGCAGCAGGCTGAAAGAATCAGAGAATCATAGAATGCTCTGGGTTGGAAGGGATCTCCAAAGGTCCAACCCCTCTGCAGTCAGCAGGGCCATCCTCAACTAGCTCAGGTTGTCCAGAGCCCTTTCCAGCCTCACCTCCAGGCATGAGGCCCCAGCCACCTCCCTGGGCAGCCTCATGGTGCAGAACTTGTTCCTCACATCCAATCTAAATCTGCTCTGCTCTAGCTTGAAGCCATTGCTTCTTGTCCTGTCCCTGCAGGCCTTTGGGAACAGTCTCTCTCCATCCTTCTTGTAGCCCCATTCAGGTACTGGAAGACTGCAAAGAAGGTTTGGGGGAACCAAGGAAATAGCTTCAACTTCTCTTGTCTCTTCTTTCTGTACCACAGATCAGTGGAGATCAGTAAATTTTTGTCTCCAAGGGTTTAGAGGCAAAAGAAAAGAAGGAAAAGGTTATTGGGAGTGGTCTACATGGATTCACCAAGGAGAAATGATGGTGGGGATGGGAGAGGGAGAGGGAGAGGGAGAGGGAGAGGGAGAGGGAGAGGGAGAGGGAGAGGGAGAAGATGTTGTCTACCATGGCTTCAGCAAGGCTTCTGGCACTAGCTCCCAGAACATCCTCATAAGGAAACTTGGGGAGGGTGGGTCAGATGGGGAACAGTGAAATGGCTGAAGGACAGAGCTCAGAGGGTTGTGATCAATGGTGGAGGGCCTAGCTGGAGTCCAGAGGTGCTCCCCAGGGGTCACTACTGGGTCCAGTCTTGTTCAACATGTTCATCAAGATCCAGGTTGAAGGGACAGAGTGGAGCCTCAGCCAGTTTGGTGATGATACCAAAGTGGGAGGAGTGGTGACACCCTGTCAGGCTGTGCTGCCAGCTGTGAGATCTGGCCAGGCTGGAGAGCTGGCTGGCTGGAGAGGAACCTCACAATTCTCTGATTCTATGATTTAACTCTAGATTTCTAAGACTCACAAACACTTCAGCTCCAGACTCATTTCACCCGTGGCTTTTACAATGTTCTTACCTGAGAACCTTCTCCTCTGCACCTCCCTGCCCTGATTTTATCCCTCGCTGCTGCTCTTTCCTCTCCCAATCTCATGCTCTCTGTCCTTGCATAGTGAATCATTTACATCCTCAACTACTTTGGAGAACAATCTGTGGGAGGGTGGTGGAACACTGGAACAGGTTGCCCAGGGAGGTGGTTGAAGCCCCATCCCTGGAGATATTCAAGCTGAGGCTGGACAGGGCTCTGGGCAACCTGAGCTAGTTGAGGATGTCCCTGCTGGCTGCAAGGATGGGTTGGACTGGATGACTTTTGGAGGTCCCTTCCAAGCCAGACCATTCTGTGATTCCACAGAATAACTAACTCCAAAGAAAAGCTTCATACCTTTGAAACACTCTGGGTTTGGTTTTAAATGAGAGCCCAAGCTTCACCACACCAGCAGCAGGGATATTTGCACTCTGAATTTTCTAACCTCTTGAACTGTGAAGCACATCCTTAATTCCAGCAGCTCCTCTGAACATCTAAGCAGCATGAGAAGCACTTCACTGCAACAATTACCTTTGCTCTACGGTTTTAATTAAGCAATTCAGTCAGCTGAAAACTAATAAATGAGTTCCTCTTGCCTGCAATAAGCTTATTTGAATCACTGGCCATGAAAACAGTTGACTTCTACCCACCCAACAGTGGCAGTCAAGTATGGAGCTAGTTTGGCACTTCCTGAGTCTTTCTCAACCCACAGCTGGTCTCATAAAACTCTGCAACCTTTCCAGAAGTCCCTCAGAAGTATAAAAAGGAAGAGAAACAAAGATTGCTCAAGGATATGATACAAAATATTGCTCAGGAATCTGCCCTGGTGAGGGGATTCTGCCCCTCTGCTCTGCTGAGACCTCACCTGCAGCACTGCAGCCAGTGCTCCTGCCCCCAGCACAAGGGGGACATGGAGCTGTTGGACTAAGTCCAGAGGAGGCCATGAAGATGATCAGAGGGCTGAAGAACCTCCCCTGTGGAGACAGACTGGGTGAGTTGGGGCTGTTCAGCCATGAAAAGAGAAGGCTCCAGGGAGGCCTGAGAGCAAACTTCCAGTACCTGAAGAGGGCTAGAGGAGAGCTGGGGAGGGACTTCTGACAAGGGCTTAGAGTGAGAGGGAATGGATTGAAGCTGGAAAGGGGAGATTGAGACTGGGGATTAGGAAGGAATTATTTGCAGTGAGGGTGGAGAGACACTGGAACAGGTTGCCCAGGGAGGTTGTGGCTGCCTCCTCCCTGGAGGTGTTCAAGGCCAGGCTGGAGGAGGCCTTGAGCAACCTGGGCTGGTGGGAGGTGCTCCTGCTTGTGGCAGGGGGCTTGGAACCAGACGATCTGTAGGAGATGGGTTGGTTTTAGATAGTGTTGGAACAGCTATGTTTTGCCCTTGAGTTAGGAGTGCACACCTTATCGGTAATTGAGAGAAAGAAAGAGGGACATGTAAGGGAAGATTTGCCCTTGCTTGAGAATAGAATAGAATAGAATAGAATAGAATAGAATAGAATAGAATAGAATAGAAGTAGAATAGAAGTAGAATAGAATAGAATAGAATAGAATAGAATAGAATAGAATAGAATAGAATAGAATAGAATAGAATAGAATGGAATTAACCAGGTTGGAAGAGACCTTTGAGGTCATTGACTCCAACCTATCATCCAACACCATCTGATCAATTAAACCATGGCACCAAGTGCCACATCCAATCCCCTTTTCAACACCTCTAGGGATGATGACTCCACCATCTCCCTGGGCAGCACATTTCCATGGCAAATCACTCTTTCTATGAAGAACTTCTTCCTAACCTCCAGCCTAAACCTCCCCTGGCACAGCTTGAGACTGTGTCCTCTGGTTGCCTGGGATGGGAAAAGAGACCAACCCCCACCTGGCTACAACCTCCCTTCAGGTAGTTGTAGAGAGCAAGAAGGTCTCCCCTGAGCCTTTTCTTCTCCAGGCTAAGCAACCCCAGCTCCCTCAGCCTCTCCTCACAGGGCTGTGCTCCAAACCATTCTATGGCTCTATGCCACGGTGCAGTAGGGGCCCTAGGAGACTTAGGTAATGGTTAGACTTGATGATCTTGAAGGTCTTTCCCAAACCATAAGTGACTCTGTGACTATTTCATAAAATGGCTAAGGTGGAAAACACCTCTAAGATCACCAAGTCCAACCATCAACCCAACACCACCATGCCCACTAAACCATGCCCCATAGTGCCACGTCTAGAGATGGTTAGAGGACACAAACATGTACAGAATTAACCAGGTTGGAAAAGACCTCAGAGATCATCAAGCCCAACTTATCACCCAACACCATCTAATCAACTAAACCATGGCACTAAGTGCCTCATCCAGGCTCTTCTTAAACACCTCCAGTGATGGTGACTCTACCACCTCCCTGGGCAGCCCATTCCAATGGTCAATCTCTCTTTCTGGGAAGAATCTCTTCCTAACATCCAGCCTAAACCTCCCCTGGTGCAGCTTGAGACTGTGTCCTCTTGTTCTGGTGCTGCTTGCCTGGGATGGGAAAAGAGACCAACCCCCACCTGGCTACAACCTCCCTTAAGGTAGTTGTAGAGAGCAATAAGGTCACCCCTGAGCCTCCTCTTCTCCAGGCTAAGCAACCCCAGCTCCCTCAGCCTCTCCTCACAGGGCTTGTGTTCCAGACCCCTCCCCAGCTTTGTTGCCCTTCTCTGGACACATTCGTGCTACTCAACTTTTGGAACACCTCCAGGGCGGGTGACTCCACCACATTCCAAACATTTCCCTACTGACATGACAAATTAGTGTGGATCCCAAACCCCAGGAGAACAGAAGGAAAAGCACTTCAGCATGTGGCAGCTCATTCTAGAAGCCCAGAAGTGTGAGGACAGAGCTGTGACCACCATTTTCTGGTATTAATTCCTTCGAGCAGAAGGAAAGCAGTAAACTTGAGGTTGGTTCCCCCCTTCCCCTTCCTCTGTTTAAAGCCCCTAAAGCCTCTTGACCTTTGCACAGCAGCTGAAAATGCAGCAAGTTTAATCACTTTTCATCAGGAGGTTTTTTTTCCCCTTATTATTGCTCTTCTAATCTCAAGCCTTTCATTAAGTTGATGCAGTGATTTGAGAAGTATCAAATCAAAGGAAAAAAAAAAAAAGAAGAAGAACCCCTGATTTTTGGATGATAAAAAGCTTCCCTTGCCACAGAAATAGCTGTGACAAAATAACTCCTTCAGTGGCAAGAAGCTGAGAGTGCCAAAAGAATTTGCCTCTTACCTCAGCCTTGCGAATGCTCTCCCTGGCTTCATCTATTTTCTGCTCCAGTTCTGCTCTGGTTTGCTCAGACATCACAGGTCCATGGCATTCCAGCTCTTCAAGTGTCTGTCAGGAAGCAGAAAACACTCCTCAGGTGCAGCAAATGCTACAGATTCATTTTCAGGATGAATAGTCACAGAATCAAAGAACTGTTTCAATGGGAAGAGACTTCTAAGATCGAGTCCAGCCCTCAACACAATCCCACCGCGGCCACTAAACCCTGTCCCCAAGTGCCATCTCCACAGGTTTACTGAACACCTCCAGGCATGGGGACTCCACCACCTCCCTGGACAGCCTGTTCCAATCCCTGGCCTCTTCTGCAGCAAAGAATTTTCTCCCAATCTCCAACCTAACCCTCCCCTGGCACAATTTCAGGCCATTTCCTCTCCTTTTATCACCTGAAATTACAGAATTAACCAGTTTGGAAAAGATCTTTGAGATCATTGAATCCAACCCATCACCCAACATCATCTCATCAACTAAACTATGGCACTAAGTGCCTCATCCAGGCTCTTTTTAAATACTTCCAGGCATGGTGACTCCACCACCTCCCTGGGCAGCACATCCTAATGGCCAATCTCTCTGGGAAGAATCTCTTCCTAACCTCCAGCCTAAACCTCCCCTGGCACAGCTTGAGACTGTGTCCTCTGGTTGCCTGGGATGGGAAAAGAGACCAACCCCCACCTGGCTACAACCTCCTTCAGGTAGTTGTAGAGAGCAAGAAGGTCTCCCCTGAGCCTCCTCTTTTCCAGGCTAAGCAACCCCAGCTCCCTCAGCCTCTCCTCCCAGGGCTGTGCTCCAGACCCCTCCCCAGCTTTGTTGCCCTTCTCTGGACACCTTCCAGCATCTCAACATCTTTCCTAAACTGAGGGGCCCAGAAATTAGAGAAAGGAGACCAACCCCCACCTCACTGCAACCTCCTTTCACAGAGTTGCATAGATCAATGAGGGGCTGAAGCAGGTTCAGAGAAGGGCAATGAAGCTGGTGAATAATCTTGTGAGGAGCAGCTGAGGGAACCGAGATTGCTCAGCCTGGAGAAAAGGAGGCTAAGGGGAGACCTTCTGGCTCTCTAAAACTTACTGAAAGGAGGCTGAAATGATGTGGGGGTTGGGCTTTTCTTTGCAGGAGTAAGGGACAGAAGAAGTTGCACCAGGAGAGGTTCAGGTTGGACATGAGGAACAATTTCCTCACTGAAAGGGTTGTCAAGGCCTGGCTCAGGCTGCCCAGGGCAGTGGTGGAGTCTCCATCCCTGGAGGGATTTCAGCTCTGTGTAGATGTGGTGCTGAGGGCCATGATTTAGTGGTGAGCTGGCAGTGCTGGGTTAATGGTCGGACTTGATGATCCTAAAAGTATCTTCTTATGAAAACGTCTCTATGATTCTCTAAGATGTCAAGACTCTTCTTCAATGGTCAGTGTCCAAGGAGGACTCTCTGTTCTGCCTTTGATCCCAACCCCTGCATTCCATAATCCAGTTCCTGAAACCAGCTCCTGAATCCAGTTCCCAGCTGCTGCTGCGTCCAGTCTGGGACTTCTCCAGAGCCTGCCCACAGCATCAGTGCTGAGGGGGAGATCACTGCCATCAGGGACTGGGTTCCATACTAGCTTGGATCTTTTTCATTTCATTGTTCTTATTTCCATGCCAGCTGGTTTAGTTTCTTTCCCAACCCATCAGCCTCCCTCCCTTATTCCCTTTCTCTTCCCTTTGGGATGCAGAGAGGTTCATAGAGAGCCTCCATCACTCACCTAGTGGCTAGCCCAGCCCAAACCCTCGACATGGGTTCCTCTCTGTTGAGCCATACATGTAGATCCTTGATTTTGGTTTGGTTTAGAAGGGACCTTAAAGATCCCTTTAGACCTTAAAGTTGCAACTCCCCTGCCATGGGAAGGGACACCTCCCTCTAGACCAGGCTGCTAAAAATCTCATCCAGCCTGGTCTTAAATTCTTCCAGGGCTGACTGAATGAATATCTTCCTTTCTATAGGTAATATCCAGGTGATCTATAGAAGCTAAGGGAATCCCTGACACTCCAGCTGGAACAGAAGGGTGCTGTGAAGAGTACAGGCAGGTCTGTGAGTTACCTGCAGCAAAGATTTATATGGAAATACCAAAACATATTGAGGACATGAATCCATTGGAGAGGGTCCACAGGAGGGCCACAAAGATGATCAGAGGGTTGGAGCACCTCTCCTGGGAGGGCAGGCTGAGGGCTGTTCAGCCTGGAGAAGAGAAGGCTCCTTAGAAGGGAAGACCTTAGAGCAGCACTCCAGTACCTGAAGAGGGCTACAGGAGAGCTGGGGAGGGACTTTTTACAAGGGTTGTGGTGATAGGCCAAAGGACAATAGTTTTAAACTAGAGAAGGGTAGATTTGGATTGGACATTAGGAAGAAATTCTTTAGAGTGAGGCTGGCCTGTCACTAGTGGTGTGCCCCAGGGATCAGTACTGGGCCCCATGCTCTTCAACATCTTTATTGATGATCTGGATGAGGGCATTGAGTCCATCATCAGTAAATTTGCAGATGACACCAAGCTGGGGGCAGCAGTTGATTTGCTGGAGGGCAGAGAGGCCTTGCAGAGGGACCTCGACAGGCTGGACAGATGGGCAGAGTCCAATGGCATGAGATTTAACACATCCAAGTGCCGGATTCTGCACATTGGCCACAACAACCCCAGGCAGTGCTACAGGCTGGGGTCAGAGTGGCTGGAGAGTGGCCAGGCAGAGAGGGACCTGGGGGTACTGGTTGATTGTAGGCTGAACATGAGCCTGCAGTGTGCCCAGGCAGCCAAGAAGGCCAATGGCATCCTGGCCTGCATCAGGAACAGTGTGGCCAGCAGGAGCAGGGAGGTCATTGTGCCCCTGTACACTGCACTGGTTAGGCCGCACCTTGAGTCCTGTGTCCAGTTCTGGGCCCCTCAGTTTAGGAAGGATGTTGACTTGCTGGAATGTGTCCAGAGAAGGGCAACAAAGCTGGTGAGGGGTTTGGAACACAAGCCCTATGAGGAAAGGCTGAGGGAGCTGGGGTTGCTTAGCCTGGAGAAGAGGAGACTGAGGGGTGACCTTATTGCTCTCTACAACTACCTGAAGGGAGGTTGTAGCCAGGCAGAGGTTGGCCTCTTCTCCCAGGCATCCAGCACCAGAACAAGAGGACACATTCTCAGGCTGCGCCAGGGCAGGTTTAGGCTGGATGTTAGGAAGAAGTTCTACACGGAGAGAGTGATTGCCCATTGGAATCGGCTACCCGTGGAGGTGGTGGAGTCACCTTCACAGGAGGTGTTCAGGAGAAGACTTGATGGGGTGCTTGGCTGTATGGTCTAGTTGTTGGGTGGGTTGGATTGTTTGATGGGTTGGACGCAATGATCTTGAAGGTCTCTTCCAACCTGGTGTATTGTATTGTATTGTATTGGTGAGACACTGGAACAGGTTGCCCAGGGCGGCTGTGGATGCCTCATCCCGGAACTGTTGAAGACCAGGCTGGATGAGGCTTTGAGCAACCTGGGCTAGTGGGAGGTGTCCCTGCCCATGCAAAGGTGGTAGGAACTAGATAATCTTTAAGTTCCCTTCCAACCCAAGCCATTCTATGACCCCAAAAGCCAGAGAAGCTGCCAAGCTGGCAGTCTGAATGTGGGCAAGATGCCACCGGCAGGTTGCCCGGAGAGGTACCAGGACAAAAATAATTCCTTTGTGCTGGCAGCAGCTCCTCTTTCACGCTGTGGGGAGGTGGAACAGACAGAAATCTGTAGCCCAACATTTTCCTCACCTACCCTCTGAGTGTGGATGATGTTTTTGTGCTCCCGGGCCACGCGGGTCGCCCACTTCCGGGCCTCCTTGTTGAGGCTGTGCTCTTCCGTCGTGCCGGTCTCCGACTCCAGCTGTCGGCTCTGCAAGACAGAACAAGAGCATGAGGCAGGGACATGGAACTGGGGCTTCCTATGGAGAGCTTCACTTACAGGAGAACTTCCTGTTGTATTTATCAGCCCAGGATCTTGTTTCATCCAAAAGAAGAAGGATTCAACAAGAAGTCCCTTCCTCATGAACTCTGGGATGGTACCAAACCCAAGTGAGATTCACCAAGTCCTTTCCTCATCAACTCTGTGGTGCTACCAAACCCAAGAGAGATTCAACAACAAATCCTTTCCTTATCAACTCTGTGGTGCTACCAAACCCAAGAGAGATTCAACAACAAATCCTTTCCTTATCAACTCTGTGGTGGTACCAAACCCAAGAGAGATTCACCAAGTCCCTTCCTCATGAACTCTGGGATGGTACCAAACCCAAGTGAGATTCACCAAGTCCCTTCCTCATGAACTCTGGGATGGTACCAAACCCAAGTGAGATTCACCAAGTCCCTTCCTCATGAACTCTGGGATGGTACCAAACCCAAGTGAGATTCACCAAGTCCCTTCCTCATGAACTCTGGGATGGTACCAAACCCAAGTGAGATTCACCAAGTCCCTTCCTTATCAACTCTGTGGTGCTACCAAACCCCAGAGAGATTCAACAACAAATCCTTTCCTTATCAACTCTGTAGTGCTACCAAACCCAAGAGAGATTCAACAACAAATCCTTTCCTTATGAACTCTGGGGTGGTACCAAACCCAAGAGAGATTCAACAAGTCCTTTCCTTATCAACTCTGTGGTGGTACCAAACCCAAGTGAGATTCACCAAGTCCCTTCCTCATGAACTCTGGGATGGTACCAAACCCAAGTAGATTCACCAAGTCCCTTCCTCATGAACTCTGGGATGCTACCAAACCCAAGAGAGATTCACCAAGACCTTTCCTTACCAACTCCTTGGTGGTACCAAACCAAAAAAAGATTCATCAAGCCCCATCCTCATGAACTCTGTGGTGGCATCAAACCCAAGAAAGATTCAAGAAATCCCTTCCTTAGGAACTCTGTGGTGGTACCAAACCCCAGAAAGATTCAACAACAAAGGGCACAAACTATGAACACAGCAAGTTCCAGCTAAACATGAGCAGAAGCTTCCTTGCTGTGAGGGTGCTGGAGCCCTGGAGCAGGCTGTCCAGGGCAGTTGTGGAGGCTCCAGCCTTGGAAATGTTCAGGGCCAAGTCAGACAGAACCTTGAACAGTGTGGTCTGATAGGAGGTGTCCTTGCCCATGGCAAGGGGTTGGAACTAGATGATCTTTAAGGTCCTTTCCAACCCAACCCATTCTGTGACTCTGTTGTGCTAAAAGCATTCATTCCACAGATGAAACACCCCTGTCTCAGACACAAGAGCTCTAGAGGGTAAGTCTCCAAACCTTCTCTGTTCTACAACAGTATAGAGAGAAAGAAAAGCTTCTTGACTTTGAGGGTGCCTGCAGCAGAGGTTGTGGAGTCTCATTCTCTGGAAGGAGCTTCCAACCCCACCTGGCCATTGTGATCCTGGGCAAGCTGCTGTGGGTGCCCCTGACTGGATGATCTCCAGAGGTCACTTCCAACCTCACCATGCTGTGGTTCTGTCATTCTGTGATTTGGGCTCAGTTTCATCCCAGCTTGCTGGAGTAAGCATTTTTGTCCAGCTTCTTCCACAGCTTCCAGCTGCAAATCCAAGTGGAATGGTTTGACATTGCCTCTCCTCTACAAAACATCTCCCAAGGAACCTTCAACCTTCCCATTGGCCTTGCCCCTAACTCAGCAACTTATTTTCATCAAGAAAGAATTCAGACTCATCAACAAAGAATTCAGACTCCTTTTTAGTCACTTGATAACCTTCTCCCAAGTGTGTTTGCTGGTTTTAATCTCTTTATCAAGAGCACTTGACCAGGAAAATGAATGCAAATCTTGTGGGCTACTCCTCAGGGCATGCTAAATGAAAAAGGAATGGATGGTTGTTGGATCAGCGTGGTTGGATTAGTTATTCATAAAGCAGCATTGTCCCCAGGAAGACCTCACCCTTGATTAAAGGTCTAAAAATAATCAATAGGGGAAAAGGGGAATAAAAAAGGAGCTAGGGAGAAACTAGGAATGGTAGGAAGAAGTTCTTCATATAAAGACTGATTGGCCATTGGAATGGGCTGCCCAGGGAGGTGGTGGAGTCATCATCACTGGAGGTGTTTAGGAAGAGCCTGGATGGGGTGCTTGGTGCCATGGTTTAGTTGATTAGATGGTGTTGGGTGATAGGTTGGACTTGGTGATCTCAAAGGTCTCTTCCAACCTGGTCTGGTCTATTCTATTCTATTCTATTCTATTCTATTCTATTCTATTCTATTCTATTCTATTCTATTCTATTCTATTCTATTCTATTCTATTCTATTGCTACTGAAAATAAAGGCCAAAGTAGGAGATTAAATCTAGAAGCAAAATGTAGTCTCCAGGAGAAGAAGCTGAAACCAGGGACTGAAGCTGGGCAAGACCAGAGAGGGTGGTGGAAATGCACAGTTTGAATACTTGGCTGAGAAGACTGTCAAAGGAGAAATGTTTCAAACCCATCAGCACCTGAAATGCTTCCTGAACAAATGGAGCTGGGAGGGCTTGGAGGGGCTTCGCCCAACCTGTGGTGGACTAAGGTGATGGCACTGAGGAAGGCTGTGAAGGAATGTGCAAGCAGAGACGAGCAGCATCAAGCAAGGGGTTGGAGCAGCTCTGCTCAGAGGACAGGCTGAGGGAGCTGGGGGTGTTCAGCCTGGAGAAGAGAAGGCTCCAGGGAGACCTAAGAGCAACCTTCCAGAACCTGAAGGGGGCTACAAGAAGGATGGAGAGAGACTGTTTAGAAAGACCTGCAGGCACAGAACGAGAGGCAATGGCTTCAAACTGGAGAAGAGCAGATGTAGATTGGATGTGAAGAACAGAAGAACAAGTTCTGCATCATGAGGGTGGTGGAACACTGGAACAGGTTGCCCAGGGAGGTGGTAGAGGTCTCATCCCTGGAAATATTCAAGGTGAGGCTGGGCAGGGCTCTGGGCAACCTGATCTAGTTGAGGATGTCCCTGCTGAGTGCAGAGGGGGTTGGACTGGATGACCTTTGGAGGTTCTTTCCAACCCAGATCATTCTATGATTCTATTGATTCTGACTAGCATGGAAAAGTTCATGCTGCAGGAGGGCTTCAAGGATGACCTGAGAAGTCTGATCTTCAGGTAATGATTGGCTGGAGGAGTACCTCAAGTTAAGCAATGAAAACCCAACTTAAACAGGTATAAGAAAGGAGCTCAAATAGAGATTTAGCTGCTAAGAACATAAGAATCAAATTTGTAGGGAAGGGTTTGGGTCTGATTTACTCCATTTAGCACTTGCAAAACTGTTTTCAGGCCTGGAACTTGGTGGTGGCAAGACATCCAATGGCTCAATTTAACCTCTTTCACACACACACACAAAAGAGGGAAACCAAAAACCACTTTGCCATGGCCAAGGAATGAAGGAAGAGCCAAAAAACCTGAGCTAAACATAGCTGGGTGTTCTGCTGCTGTCTCAGGGTTTGGGTTACAGGCCAAGCAGTGTTCAAGGCTAAAAATTCAACCTTCAGGAGAAGGTAATACATGTCTCAAAAAGCTAAGGAGCTCAGAGGCTGGCAATGCTTGCTCCTTAAATTAGCAACGGCTGCAGGCACGTGGAGCTTCTCCATTTCTGTCTGAAATGTTGCTGTGCAGGTGTAGAAGCTGCCTTAAGGCAGGGACAAGCAAACAGCTTCTGGCATTCCCTTGTCTCCAAGAGTATGGCTGGATGCAGAAAGCAGATGGATAATCTTTACAGCAAAAAGAGAAGTTGGCTCTTTGAAGCTACATGGTCTTTATTTTGGGGCTCAGAGGTCTTTATTTGGGGCTAAAAGGTCCTTATTCTGGTTAAAAGGTCTTTATTTTGGGCTAAAAAGTCCTTATTTTGAGCTAAAAGTTCTACTTTGGGCTAAAAGGTCTTTAGTTTAGACTAAAAGTTCTCCATCCCTGGAGATACCCAAGGGGAGGCTCAACAGGGCTCTGGGCAACCTGATCTAGTCAAGGATGTTCCTGCTGACTGCAAAGTGGGTTGGACTGGATGACCTTTGCAGGTCCCTTCCAAACCAGATGATTCTGTGATTCTAGGATTCTTATTTTGGGCTACAAGGTCCTTATTTTGAGCTAAAAGGACTCCATCCATGCAAATATTCAAGATGAGACTCAAGAGGGCTCTGGGCAATCTGCTCTAGTTGACGATGTCCCTGCTGACTGCAGAGTGGGTTGGACTGGATGACCTTTGGAGGTCCCTTCCAACCCAGATGATTCTGTGATTCTAAGATTCTCATTTTGGGCTACCAGGTCCTTATTTCGGGTTAAAATGCCCTTATTTTGGGTTAAAAGGTCCTTGTTTGGGGCTTGGAGGCCTTTTTTGGGGGCTAAAAGTTGCTTATTTCAGCTTAAAAGGTCCTCATGTCAGATTATAAGGTCCTTATTTTGGTATCTGAAGACTACAAATAGTCCATCCCAAGGGAAAAAAAGCAGTGCACATCTGTTGCATGCAAATCACCAATGCAAAACAGCTCAAACCAGAGTCACTGCTTGTTAAAGAGGTGAGAAGAAGATGTTATGGTGCCAAGGCTGCTGATCAGCAGGTGAAGGAAGGGCTGTGCCTGACGTGTTTCACACTCCTCGTGGCTAGAGACAGCAGTCAGGAGGAAACGGTGAGCCAAGTTTGCTGGGAGGTTGGGTCTGTCAGTGCAGAACTGATTTAATTTTAGGGTAGCCAAAGTGAGCTGAGGACTGAGCTGCATTTCTGGAGGATTACAAACAGGACCCCACTCCCAAGCCCCATCTTTAAAAAGAGATGATTTGCATGCGGGGGGATTTTTGCCCCTCAGAAAACCAAGGGACCAACATCCACTATTAATAGAAGCACAGAATCAACCAGATTGGAAAACACCTCAGAGATCACCAAGTCCAACCTATTACCTATCAGCCAACACCTCATGACTTAACTAAACCATGGCTCCAAGTGCCACATCCAATCCTTTTTTGAACAACTTCAGGGATGGTGACTCCACCACCTCCCTGGGCAGCACATCCCAGTGGCCAATTACTCTTTCTGGGAAGAACTTTCTCCTCACCTCCAGCCTAAACTTTCCCTGCAAAGCTTGAGACTGTCTCCTCTTGTTCTGGTGCTGCTTGCCTGGGATGGGAGAAGAGACCAACTCCCACCTGGCTACAACCTCCTTTCAGGTAGTTGTAGAGAGCAATAAGGTCTCCCCTGAGTCTCCTCTTCTCCAGGCTAAACACCCCCAGCTCCCATAGAATAGAATGGAATGGAATGGAATGGAATGGAATGGAATGGAATGGAATGGAATGGAATGGAATAGAATAGAATAGAATAGAATAGAATAGAATAGAATAGAATAGACCAGACCAGACCAGACCAGACCAGACCAGACCAGGTTGGAAGAGACCCTGGAGATCATCGAGTCTAACCTATCACCCAACACCATCTCATCAATTAAACCATGGCACCAAGTGCCCAATCCAGTCTCTTCCTCTCCTCACAGGGCTGTGCTCCAGACCTCTCACCAGCCTCACTATGAGAATTCTGCACAAGAAAGATGGTCCTGGCATATCTGAGGAAGAGCAAAGAGATTCTGGGACTTTTTGATATCTTGTGGGCTGAAAAATACACCCACCCCCTCTGCAATGGGATGTTTTTTCACTACAGCAGAGTTTCTCTACAGCAAAACCTTGAAATGCCAACAACTCCTGAAGCTTTTGGCTGACAACTGAAGGTCTCCTCACTACAAGCACCCATGGAAGGAACAGCTGCAGAGCCATATGTAGGAGATGATGCCTCCAGTTGGGCTGGAGGGAGGGTGGGGGGAGGAGGTTGTTTATTTTTAACTCTGGTTCAGTCATTGTTTTGGGAGCATTAGCCTCAAAAGCTCCTCTGAACATCCCATGCACACAGATTGCAGCAGCAGCTGAGGCCAGGCACATCAGGAATGGAATGGAATGGAATGGAATGGAATGGAATGGAATGGAATGGAATGGAATGGAACGAACGGAACAGAACAGAATAGAATAGAATAGAATAGAATAGAATAGAATAGAATAGAATAGAATAGAATAGAACAGAACAGAACAGAACAGAACAGAACAGAATAGGTTGGAAAAGACCTTTGAAATCATCAAGTCCAACCTATCATCCGACACTATCTAATCAACTAAACCATGGCACCAAGCACCCCATCAAGTCTCTTCCTAAACACCCCCAGGGATGGCGACTCCACCACCGCCGAGGGCAGCCCATTCCAATGGGCAATCTCTCTTTCTATAAAGAACTTCCTAACCTCCAGCCTAAGCTTCCCCTGGCACAGCTTGAGACTGTGTCCTCTTGTTCTGGTGCTGGCTGCCTGGGAGAAGAGGCCAAACCCCACCTGGCCACAACCTTCCTTCAGGTAGTTGTAGAGAGCAATAAGGTCTCCCCTGAGCCTCCTCTTCTCCAGGCCAAGCAACCCCAGCTCCCTCAGCCTCTCCTCACAGGGCTGTGCTCCAGACCCCTCCCCAGCTTTGTTGCCCTTCTCTGGACACCTTCCAGCAAGTCAACATCCTTCCTAAACTGAGGAGCCCAGAACTGGACACAGGACTCAAGGTGGAGCCTAACCAGTGCAGTGTACAGGGGCACAATGACCTCCCTGCTCCTGCTGGCCACACTGTTCCTGATGCAGGCCAGGATGCCATTGGCCCTCTTGGCCCCCCGGGGCACACTGCAGGCTCATGTTTAGCCGGCTGTCAACCAGTACCCCCAGGTCCCACTCTGCCTGGCTGCTCTCCAGCCACTCTGACCCCAGCCTGTAGCACTGCCTGGGGTTGCTGTGGCCAATGTGCAGAACCCGGCACTTGGATGTGTTCAATCTCATGCCCTTGGACTCTGCCCATCTGTCCAGCCTGTCAAGGTCTCTCTGCAGGGATCTCCTACCCTCTAATAGATCAACACCAGCCTGTAGCACTGCATGGGGCTGTGATGGGAGTACTGCAGGGGTTGTAGAGTTGTTTGGGTTTTTTTCCCCATCTCTGAGTTTGGATGGTGTTGTGGGAAGGGGAGCAGGTTAGAATTATCAGGTTTAGAATCACAGAATCATAGAAATCACAGAATCATAGAATTCACAGAATCACAGAATCAACCAGATTGGGAACGACCTCAGAGATCATCAAGTCCAACCTATTACCTAATATCTAACACCTCCTGACAACTAAACCATGGCTCCCGGTGCCACATCCAATTGTCAGGGTTGGAAGAGACCTTAAGGATCATCTAGTTCCACCCCCCTGCCATGGGCCGGGACACCTCCCACCAGTCCAAGTTGCTCATGGCCTCATCCAACCTGGCTTTGAACACATCCAGGGAGGAGGCATCCCCAACCTCCCTGGGCAACCTGTTCCAGTGTCTCCCCACCCTCACTGCAAAGAATTTCTTCCTAATCCAAATCTCCCCTCTTCCAGGTTCAATCCTCTGCCCCCTGTCCTGTCACTCTCAGCCCCTTGTCAAAAGTCCCTCCCCAGCTCTCCAGTAACCCCCTTCAGGTACTGGAAGGCTGCTCTAAGGTGTCCTTGGAGCTTTCTCTTCTGCAAACTGAACAACCCCAGCTCTCCCAGCCTGACAATCAGACAAACCAGATTTGAAGACACTTTTTCACTTGCATGCTGAAAGAAAACCACAGCCTCAGGGATTTGCAGGGGACACCTCAATTGAAAACAGGAACAAAAAGGCCTCCAAAGCTCTTTGTCAGCTTTTTGTTGCCACTCTCTGGACATTTTCACACGTGATAAAATGTGGTTCAAGGAAAAAGAATCCTTCCCAAACAGGAAAGGGAGAAAAGCTGGCTAATTTCCTTTCTGGTTTGCCCTGTCCTTATGGCTTGGTATTATCTCTGCAGCATGGGGACAGCACGTTTGCAGCAGGAGAGGTTTCTGCAGACTTGTTATTAAATATCCCTTGACCCGTGGAAGGATGTTGGATGATTAAACTGTCACTAGTTGTGGCCTCCCTGCAAGGTCAGCATGTGCTGAGTGGGGTTTTTTTGATAAGGCTAAACATATTTCACAGAACCCCAGCACAGTGGGGGTGGGAAAGGACCCCTGGAGCTCAGCCAGTCCAACCCCTCCCTGCTCCAGCAGGGCACCCACAGCAGCTTGCCCAGGAACACAATGGCCGGGGGGGTTGGAAGCTCTCCACAGAAGGAGGCTCTAAACCTTTCTAGGCAGATGACACCAAACTGAGTGGTGCAGTTGATAATGCCAGGGAGAGGGATTCATCCAGGGAGTCCTAGATGAGCTTGAAAGGTAAGACCACATAAACCTCATGAGGTTCAACAAGGTCAGGTGCAAGGTCCTGCACATGGATCGGGGCAATCCCTGCTATCAATACAGGCAGAGGGATGAAGGGCTGAGAGCAGCCCCTTGGAGAAGGGCTTGGGGGTGCTGGGGGTTGAGAAGCTGGAGATGAGCCAGCACCGAGCATGGACAGCCCAGAGCCAGCCCTGTCCTGGGCTGATCCCCAGCAGGGTGGGCAGCAGGGGCAGAGAGGGGATTCTGCCCCTCTGCTGAGACCCCACCTGCAGGGCTGGGTCAGCTCTGGAGGCCTTAGTACAGCACAGACAGGGACCTGCTGGAGCAGGTCCCTTCATAAATCCAAATCTGGAGATGTTCCATATAAACCAGAACTCACAGAAGCATTTCAAGTAGGTGACTTCCACACCCATCCCATTTCTAACATTCTTCTTGCCTATGATACTCCAAGTTTCAATCCAGTAACTCTTAAAATCACAGACTCACAGAATCACAGAATGTAAGGGGTTGGAAGGGACCTCCAGAGAACATTGGGCCCAACCCCTGCCAGAGCAGGATCACCTAGGGCAGGTCACACAGGAATGCATCCAGATGGGCTTTGAATGTCTCCAGAGGAGGAGACTCCACAACCTCTCTGGGCAGCCTGCTTCAGGGCTCTAGCATCCTCACAGTGAAAAAGTTTTCCCTTATATTCACCTGGAACCTCCTCAGCTCCAGCTTGTCCCCAGTACCCCTTGTCCTGTCTCTGGACATCACTGACCAGAGCCTGGCTCTGTCCTCCCCACACTGTCCTGCACATCTTTATCAACAGGAATGAGGTCACCCCTCAGGCTCCTCTGGTCCAAGATAAAGAGCCCCCAGCTCCTTCACCTTGTCCTCATAGGCTGTTCCACTGCCTTCACCACCTTTGTAGCTCTGAGCTGGACTCTTTCAAGCAGTTCCCTGTGGTCCTTCTTGAACTGAGGGGCCCAGAACTGGACACAACTTTCCAGATGTGGCTTCACCAGAGCAAAACAGAGGAGCAGGAGAATCTCTCTCAACCTACTAACCACTTCCCTTCTAATCCACCCCAGGATGCCATTGGCCTTCTTGAGCACAAGGGCACATTGCTGGCTCATGGGCATCCTTCTGTCCACCAGAACCCCCCAGGTCCCTCTCTTCTGCTCTGCTCTCCAACACTGAGGTCATTCCTCAAGCAAACAAAGTTCCAAACCTTGACTGCAGTCACAGTGGATCAGTTATTTGGTTTGTAGAGAGGCCATCATTTGTTCTTGGAAAAGGTTAACATGAAACATTTGATTAAAGGCATGAAACCACTCTGCTTGCTTGTCTTTGGTGTGAAAACTCTCATGCACAAGCCACAAGCCCTAAAACCCAGGTGATCACCTCTGCAAGAGCAGCATGTGGCAAAAGAATGCTTGCTGGTTGTCCTTTAATTAGGTGTTGAGTAGCAAACAAACCAGTTCTGGCAAAGACAGAAGGCTGAGCTAAAGTTCTCAGCCTCTTGGATTCCAAGGTGTCAATGTGAGACCTGGATTTGGCCAGCTAGGTTCCTGCTAGCTGAGAATAGGTGCATGGATCATTACAAATGTCTGTGTCATTTATTAATCTGGGGGGGAGGAAATTAGTTAAGCAAAAGCACAGAAGCTCAAAGTAACAAAGTGTGATGAAGAAGTGCAGTGATTTTGCAGCCCAAGTGGCTTGGCCCAGGTAAAGAAGTCACCCAGACAGCTTTAGGCATGAAGAACTCATTCACCACCTTCTCAAACACTCCTGAAGCTGAGCACTCTCTGCACTGCCAGACCACACAAGTGTCACAGCAAAAAAAAAAATCAGGTTCAATTTTGCAGTGGCAAAGAGTTTGATCAGAGTGAATTCCAGCTGTGTCTTCCAAAGGGATGGCCCTCTGGCAAGAATGAAAAGCCCAACAGTGACTTAGTGGCAGGGCTGTGCTCCAGCAGCCCCTGTTAAGAGCCTCCAGTTGAGCTCCAAGCTTCCCCAGGCAGATTGGAGAAGTCACCAATGCCACTCATCACTAGCTGGAAAATTTTAATTGATTGCCCCCCCCCCAAAAGATTAAAATATTAATGACAAACACTCTGCAAGTGGTGAAACAGAAGAAGTGTGAAGCTGAAGGATTTTTTTCTCCCCCTGCTTCAAGTCAGGGTGGAAAAAGCTTGATTTCCGCCCCCCCCCCCCCCCCATTGTATACCCAAATCCTGCATTCTGTTGCCACTTCCAGGTGTAAATCCCACATCCCAAGCCACATGCATATGGATAAGGACACAAATGGTGAGGAGAAATCCCTCTCCCCCTCCCCATGTACCTCTGCTATTGTCATTCTCATAGCACTGACCGGTGAGGGCTCAATATCCACCAGCTGAACTGTGTTAAAACTCTGGAGGAGGCAGAGGAGATCCGAGGATGAAAACACAACAGCAAAGGTTAGAGAGGCAGGCACAGACAGAAAGGTTCTGCTCAGTGTGTTAAAACAGTCTCAAATGTTTGTAAGAATAAGTGACTCTAAACAAAGGTGACTCTAAACAAAGAAGCTGGGAGGCAAAAAACCCAATAAACCAACACAAAACAGTCAGTTTGTTAAATTGGAAAGGGAAAAAAAGGAAATTTGGGTTATAGCTGTTAGTAGGGCTGGGAAAAAAAGTCACACATCTAGCAAGAGGCTGCTGGAAATGAAGCACCTGAACTGGAGAAAAAGACTTTGCAGTCCAAACCATTCAACCTATTGTTGTGTTTCCAACCCATTTCTAGTCAAGTGCTGGCTGGAAAAGGATGTACACACTGGGGCTTACTCAGTTGTCATGCCGTTGATGATTGTTTGGGAAGCAACATGCCCCAAGAGAGTATTTCCTGAGATTGTTTTTGAATGTGATGTTTTAGCACTGATCTTTACATCAATATAAAAAGCTATCATGGAATGGCTCAGGTTGGAAAGGATCTCAGAGATCATCTCCTCCAACCTCCATACCAGGCCCAGGGACACCTCTCAACTAGACTCAGCTGCTCAAGGCTTCATCCAGACTGGCCTCAAAAACCCCCAGGGGGAGGAGGCAGCCACAGCCTCCCTGGCCAGCCTGTTCCAGACTCTCACCACCCTCACACTCAAGAACTTCTTCCTCAGCTCCAGTCTGACCCTGCTCTGCCTCAGCTTCAAACCATTCCCCCTGGGCCTGGATCTAGACACCCTTTGCAAAAGTCCCTCTGCAGCCTTCCTGCAGGATGCCTCCAGCTATTGCAAGGCAGCTCTGAGGTCCCCGTGGGGTCTTCTCCTAGCTGAACACCCCCAGCTCCCTCAGCCTGTCCTCAGAGCAGAGCCACTGCAGCCCTTGGATCATCTTTGTGGCCTCCTCTGGCCTCCCTCCAGCAGCTCTGTGTCCTCCTTGTGCTGGGGACAGCAGAACTGGAGGCAGGATTGGAGGTGGGGTCTGAACAGAGCCAAGGGTCAGAATCCCCTCTCTTGCCCTGCTGCCCACACTCCTCTGGCTGCAGCCCAGCAGGCAGCTGTGTGCTGGGCTGCGGGAAGGCACTGCTGACTCGTGGGGAGCTGCTCAGCACCCAACACCACCCACACTGAAGCCTCTTTCTTCAGGGCTGCTCTGCACCCCACTCTGCACCCAGCCTGGATTTGTGCCTGGGCTTGGCTTGACCGAACTGCAGGACAGCTTTGAAGGGATGAATCAACCGCCAGCAGTGGAGAACGTGGAAGGAGATGAACTCAGCCTGGATTTATGCCTGGGTTGGGTGTCCAAGGCCTCATTCAATCTGGCCTTAAACATCCAAAGGGGTGTGTCCTGAGCAGTTTTGAGGTATGTGGAGATTTCATTTGGTGTAACATCACCCCTGTTGTAACCCAGTAGCAGTGACTACGACAAGAATCTCACCCAATGATAAAAAGCCCCCAAAATGCTGTTAGAATTACACTGAAAGCAGAAGTCCACAGGGCTGCCAGTCACAATCTGGAAGCCAAGAAAAAAAGAAAAAGAAGAGGGATTCTGCTCTTCTTTGGCTGATGTGTAGCCTTTTTTGAGGCTTTTTTAATTCTCCTTACCCACCTCATGCAAGCAGAGCTGGTGGAATCCAGGCCACTTTTCCCTCGCCAGCACGAGGTGGAAGCAGGCTGAGATCCCAGCGAGCTCTGTTCTCTTCCCTATTTGTAACCAGGTTGGTAACACACACACACAAAATACAATAAAGGGAGATGAAAGAAATGAAGGGATGCAGGGAGGGTGGGAATTTCTTACAGTGTCAGTGTCACTGGGTTGGAACTGGAAAGGCTGTGGCTTGTGAAACACAGAGTTCTCCTGTAAGAACAGCTGCAGGCTGTAGTCCCGAACCACCTGGGGAAAAGAAGAGAGGCCATTTAGCTGGGGAAAGTCCTGCACCTCATTTAAAAACACAGATTGGAGAGTGACATCAAGAGAGAGATCAAATCTGCAGCAGAATGCAATGACAGATAGATATATCTATAAAAGCAGGAGCAAATTCTGGGCTGTGCTGCCCCAGAGCTATCCAGAAGCCACCTGCAGGCTGCAGGCTGCTGACACAGAGCTAAAATCAACCTGCCAGGGAGCTGTGGGAAACAGCACAAAGGTAAAAAGGCCAGTTGTTGAGTATAGAATATGTGGTGTCCCCAACATTGACACTTTTCCCCTCCTCTTGTGGATAATTTCCTGTGCACAGCTTTTTCATAAGCTGAAATGTCTGATTACAGAATCCCAGCATGGTGGGGGGTTGCAAGGGATCTCTGCAGATCACAGCACCCCAGCATGGTGAGGGCTGGAAGGGACCTCCAGAGAGCATCTGGTCCAATCCCCCTGGCTCCAGCAGGGCACCAACAGCAGCTTGCCCAGGATCACAATGATCAGGTGGGGTTGGAAGCTCTCCCAATAAGGAGACTCCACAACCTCTCTGGGCAGCCTGCTCCAGGCCTCCACTATGGCTAGTGTGAAGGTTTTCCTCAGGTTCAGATGGAAACTCCTGGGCTCCAGTTTGTGCTCTTTGCCCCTTGGCACCACTGAGAAGGCCCCTCAGCAGCTTCCCAGCCTCCACTGCACTCTTCTCCAGCAGTTCCCTGCCTCTCTTGAACTGGGGAGCCTAGAGCTGCACACAGGACTCCAGAAGTGGCCTCCCTAAGGCAGAGTGGAGGGGAAGGAGAACCTCACTTCACCTGCTGGCCACACTCTTCTGCATGCCCCTCAGGAGACCTTTGGCATTCTTGGCCACCAAGGCACAATTGATGGCTCATGGGCAACTTGTTGCCCACCAGCACTCCCAGGTCCTTCTGTGCAGAGCTGCTTTCCAGCAGGTCAGCCCTCACCTGTCCTGCTGCAAGAAGTTGCTCCTCCCCAGGGGCACAACCCTATGATTGCCCAGTCCCATCATATTCATAGCCCTCCATTGGACTCTCTCCAGGAGTTCCCTGTCTCTCCTAAACTGGGAAGCCCAGAACTGGACCCAATACTCCAGCACTTCTTTTTACCCCAATTCTCACTTGCAGATGATTTGGAACAAGGCCTGCAAAGCCAGTTGCAAAAAAATCCATCTCTATTAATCTGCTTGGAGAGGACAAGTCCCAAACCTTGCATTTTGCCGAAGCAAAACTACTTCAAGCTCCTCAATTTGTCTAATGACAGATTTCAGATGGCACCACACACATCCCTAAACAAACCTCTTGTGTCACAATTTACCCTTATTCACAGAGAGAGAGAGAGAGACAAAAAAACACCAACCCCAAACCCTCCATGATTGCAATATGAAGAAATAGAATCAAGTGGGGGAAGTGTTCGCTGCACCCACGGCTGGCAACGAGGCAATAACAGCACAAAATCTGTTCTAAAACTGAAGGTTTAAATGTAGAAGGGTGGCATAAAGATGGTATTTAGCCAAAAATAGCAGCAGCATTGAGAGAGGAGCAAGAATCCTGATTGCTCTCTGTGTACAATGGT
Organism: Picus viridis; assembly: GCA_033816785.1. Lineage (NCBI taxonomy): Eukaryota > Metazoa > Chordata > Aves > Piciformes > Picidae > Picus > Picus viridis. The sequence continues at coordinate 39,893,489 of CM066566.1, read as the reverse complement.
AAATATAGGCTGTGGAATGCAGCAAAATGTTGGTGCTGGTGTGCCCGAAATATTCGGCTGTCAGAGAATTAATCTTCAGTTAAAGACAGTAAATAGTCCTCCAGGGCCAATAACAGGCTCCTTTCAACCACCAAAGGACATAATGACTGCAGCAATTGGAGCACTGCAGCATAAACACACTGAAATCCACAGCAAACAGCCAGGGAAGGGGGAGAGGGAGCCTGGGTGAGGAATTCCCAGAGAGTGATAAAATGGTTTGGGTTGAAAGGCAACTCCAGAGATTCATACAAGGGGTGAAAGGGACCTAAAAGATCACCCAGTTCCAACCCCACTGCCATGGGCAAGGACACCTCCCACCAGCCCAGGTTGCTCAAGGCCTCATCCAACCTGGATTTGAACACCTCCAGGGAGGAGGCATCCACAACCTGTTCCAGTGTCTCCCCACCCTCACTGCCAAGAACTTCTTTGTCATCTTCAGTCTCAATCTCCCCTCTCCCAGGCAGCCAGCACCAGAACAAGAGGACACAGTCTCAAGCTGTGCCAGGGGAGGTTTAGACTGGATGTTAGGAAGAAATTCTTCAGAGAGAGTGATTGGCCATTGGAATGGGCTGCCCAGGGAGATGGTGGAGTTGCCATCACTGGAGGTGTTTAGGAGGAGACTGGATGGGGTGCTTGGTGCTGTGGTTTAGTTGATTAGATGGTGTTGGATGTTGGCTTAGACACGATGATCTAGAAGGTCCATTCCATTCCATTCCATTCCATTCCATTCCATTCCATTCCATTCCATTCCATTCCATTCCAATTCTTCCAGCTTCAGTCCATCGCCCCTTGTTTGCCACAGGGCCACATTGTTGGCTGATGATTGTCCTGTTGACCACCAGGACTCCCAGGTCCCTATCCCTCTATATGCCAACAGTGGCCACAGCAGAGAACTCTGTGCCAGGTGACCCAGATGAAATGATTTAAAACCAACTTCAAAGAGACAAGAACCCCAAAGTGTAGTGGCTGAGAGGTGCGAAAACCTCTGCTATCATTTGAAAACACAGATCTTGGCACTGTAGACCTTTGAAAAGCAACTTGGTTCTGCAAAGAAGAAAACTCATCTGTACAGCAGCACTCCTAAGAGATGAGCTGAAGAAGGGACAGAGTGGACTTGCAACCAGTTTGCTGATGGTACCAAACTGGGAGGAGAGGCTAACACCTCATCAGGCTGTGCTGCCATTCAGTGAGGCTTTGACAGGCTGGAGAGTTGAGAGAGAGGAACCTCATGAAGTTCAAGCAGGGCAAGTGTAGGGTCCTGCCCCTGGGGAGGAGCAACCTCTTGCAGCAGGACAGGTGAGGGCTGACCTGCTGGAAGGCAGCTCTGCACGGAAGGACCTGGGAGTGCTGGTGGGCAACAAGTTCCCCATGAGCCATCAATGTGCCCTGGTGGCCAAGAAGGCCAAAGGTCTCCTGAGGGGCATGAAGAGTGTGGCCAGCAGGTGAAGTGAGGCCCTCCTTCCCCTCCACTCTGCCTTAAGGAGGCCACTTCTGGAGTCCTGTGCCCAGCTCTAGGCTCCCCAAATCAAGAGCGACAGGGAACTGCTGGAGAGAGTGTAGTGGAGGCTGGGGAGAGGCTGAGGGGCCTGGAGCAGCTCTGTGAGGAGCAAAGGCTGAGAGCCCTGGGGCTGAGAGCCTGCAGAAGAGCAGCCCCAGAGGGGAGCCGAGCAATGCTCAGCAAGATCTCAAGGGGCTGTGGGGGCCAAGAGGATGGGACCAAACTCTTCTCAGTGGTGCACAGGGACAGGGCAAGGGGCACAAACTGGAACCCAGGAGGTGCCACCTGAAGAGGAGGAGGAAGTTGATTGATGTGAGGGTGCTGGAGGCCTGGAGCAGGCTGCCCAGAGAGGTTGTGGAGTCTCCTTGTTGGGAGAACATCCAACTCCACCTGGTCATTGTGATCCTGGGCAAGCTGCCATGGGTTCTGCTTTAGCAGAGGGGTTGGACTGGATGATCTTCAGAGGTCCCTTCCAACCCTCACCATGCTGGGATTCAGTGAGATTTTCCCTCAGTACAACTCTTATTGGAAGGTGAGGCTGGGGGAAGGGGGAGGGGCTGTCCACAGCCAGCAAACCCAAACCCTGAAGCACTGCACAGAAGGTATTTGACAATCAGTTAGAAAGCAAAGAAAGAGCCTCCTGAGCAATGAGATGTTCTCAGAATTCAGCAGCAACCTTTCCAAGAAGCTTTCCTGTTATTCAGAAGTGAAGTCAACCACCTCACACAGTCGCTTGAGAAAGTCCAAGTCGACTGAGACCTTCAAACAGCCTGGAAACCAACTGTCAAATCCACGCCTTCTGCAGGGAGGAGGCAGAGGCAGAGACGTGCAGAGAAGCAAGTTCCTCGCCCAGGCTTGGGGAAGTTTCTTACCAGAAACATCACAGCAATGCTTTTTTCCAAACAGCAAATGGAATTTCAGAAGGTGGTCCAAAGAAAATCAGTTTTTGTTGTTCCTCCCAAAAAGCGCAAGAAGAAGAACAAAGTCTTGAGCAAGGCTCCTCGAGTGGAAAGGAAGCTCGAGCATTTGGGGCTGCTTGCTGTCAGAGGCTATTTCCTGGACATGCCAGAGGAATGACAGAGAACCATGGAATGGTTTGGGTTGGAAGAGACCTTTCGAGGTCATCCAGTCCAACATCCTGCAGCCAGCAGGGACATCTGCAACTAGAGCAGGCTGCTCAGAGCCCCAAACAACCTGACATGGAATGGTTCTAGGCATGAGGCATTTCCCACCTTTCTGGGCAATCTGGGACAGGGTCTCACCACCCTCACTGGAAATCATTTCCACCTTCTATCTAGTCTTTTAGTTTCAAACCATCCCCTCTTGTCCTGTCACAACAAGCCCTGCTCAAAAATCTCTACCCAGCTTTCTTCTTGGCCTCTTTAAGCACTAAAAGGCCACCAGAAGGTCTCCCTAGAGCCTTCTCTTCTCCAGGCTGAACAACCCCAACTCTCTCAGCCTGGCCTCACTGCAGAGGGCTTCCAGCCCTCCCAGCATGGCTGTAGCCTCCTCTGGCCCTGCTCCAACAGGTCCTTGCCTGTGCTGTGGACTCCAGAGCTGCCCCAGCACTGCAGGTGGGGTCTCAGCAGAGTGGAGCAGAGGGGCAGAATCACTGCCTACATGAGACACCTCCACCTAATAGTAATCAAACCTCTAAAGCTGCAAGAAATGATGCTAGGATAATATGTGAAACACCTTCATTTTTACAGAATACCTGGCTTGGAAATGCTACCTCAATCTGCCTGGGGGTGTTCAAAGCCAGGCTGGATGAGGCCTTGAGCAGCTGAGTCTAGTTGAGAGGTGTCCCTGCCCACAGCAGGGAGGTTGGAGTAGATGATGATCTCTGAGGTCCCTTCCAACCTAAACCATTCTATGATTCTCTGACTGACCACCTCCTTAGCAGCTGGATGTAGAGCAAGCCACCCAGACAGGTTGTGGAGTCTCCTCTGGATAGATTTCAACCCTGCCTGGACACTGTGATCCTGGGCAAGCTGCTCTGGGCGCCTCTGCTGTAGCAGGGGTGGTTCAACCTTCCAACCTTCATCATGGTGGGACTCAGTGAACAATAAATCTCATTAAGTGAATTAATAAATGTGATGGAGAGCAACTGAAGAAGTTGGGGCTGCTTAGCTTGAAAAAGAGGAGGCTGAGGGGAGACCTCAACTACCTGAAAGGAGGTTGTGGAGAGGTTGGTGCTGGTCTCTTCTCACAGGTCATTAGTGACAGAACAAGAGGGAATGGCCTCAAGCTGCCACTGGGTAGATTTAGACTGGACAGTAGGAAACATTGTTTCCCAGCCAGAGTGGTCAGGCTCTGGAATGTGCAGGGCAGGGAGGTGGTAGAGTCCCCAAGCCTGGAGTGTTTCAAGGTGGGTTGAATGTGGTGCTTGGGGCTATGGTTTAGGGGTGAGCCTTGTAGAACAGGGTTCTGTGTTGGCCTTGGTGATCCTGAGGGTCTTTTCCAACCTGAATGTTCCTGTCATTCTGTGAATCAGGCACGGCCCTGCCCACCCAAAGAAGCCAACTGGGGCTCTCCACATTCAAGTAGTGGGCAAACACCTTCTGGGAAGGAACTTCCCTTGTTCTCAAGCAAATGTAAGTCGATTCCACCTTGTAAACAGACAATCATTTCAGGTGGAACACCAAAAGTCTTTCTACCAGCGATCTGCAAGGTCTTTTCTAAACGCAGCTTGGCAAGCTTGTGATCTTGTCCTCAAAGTAGCAGTGAAATATTCAAGAAAACTATAAATATTTAAAATCTTTGCTTCCCTGGCAGGCTGAGTTTTATCCCCAGCTACTAAACTGTCAACAGATTTGTTCCAGGCTTAAGACTGCAGCTTTTGTGGAAACACAAACACGTGTAGGGTTTCTACTCCAGCTTCACCTCTCTCATTGTTTGAGCTCGCTGTGAGGTGGACCTGCTGCATGTCCCAAAGCAAGGAGGAGCAAAGCTCACAGACATGAATCTGTGGAACAATGTTCCCCCCATTAATGTGGTTCTTTGTAGCAATGTAACACATTGGTTTTTTCTTCTCTGCATTCCTGAGCTGCAAGGAAGAGGAGGAATTTGCTGCTGCTGCTGCTGTGCTATAAAGCAGTTGTAAAGTTCCTGTTCAGACCTGACAGCTCTGTTTACATTTTTGTTCCTTCTCCAGGCATTGTCCTCACTTAGCAAAGCAAAACGATTTTCCTCAAGCATCCAGCATGAGCCTCTCACTGTGGAAAAGCAGCCAGACCTGCAGGCTGCTGGCCACACAGAGCCTTGCTGCCAGAAGCTGCCACAAGCTCAGCACACGCAGGTGTAACACGGAGCTGTCTCTGCACAAGGGAGCTTGGAACGGTTTGGGTTGGAAGGGACCTTTCAAGATCATCCAGTCCAAGCCCCCTGCAGTCAGCAGGGACATCTTCAACTAGAGCAGGTTGCTCAGAGCCCCAAACAACCTGACCTGGAATAGTTCCAGGGATCTCCCTGGATCTCCCACCTCTCTGGGCAACCTGGGACGGGGTCTCGCCACGCTCACTGGAAAACGCTTCCAACTTGTATCCAGTCTGAACTTTTTAATTCCAAACCATCCCCCTTGGCCTGTCACCACAGGCCTGCTCAGAAGTCTGGCCCCAGCTTTCTTCTCAGCACCTTTAAGCACTGGAAGGCCACCAGAAGGTCTCCCTGGAGCCTTGTCTTCTCCAGGCTGAACAACCCCAACTCTCCTAGCCTGGCCTCACAGCAGAGGGCTTCCAGCCCTCCCAGCATGGCTGTGGCCTCCTCTGGCCCTGCTCCAACAGGTCCCTGTCTGTGCTGTGCTGAGGACTCTTGTCCTGAGGAGAATGTGAACTTGCAGCTCAGAAGGCCAAGGCATCCTGGGCTGTATCCAAAGCAGTGTGGACAGAGATGAGAGAGGAGATCCTGCCCTCTGCTCTGGGGAGATCTCACCTGCAGGGCTGTGTCCAGATACAGGGCCCTCAACAGAGGAAGGACATAGACCTGCTACAGTAGGTCCAGAGGAGGACACAAAGATAGCTGGGAGACTGGAGCACCTGTGCTACAAGGACAAGCTGAGAGAGCTGGGGCTGTTAAGCCTGGAGAAGAGAATGCTCCAGGGAGACCTTAGAGCAGCCTTCCAGTACCTGAAGGGGCTATAAGAGGGCTGTAGAGGGCCTGTTTGCAGAGGCCTGCAGTGATAGATCAAGAGGCAAAGGTTTGAAATTAGAGAAGATTTAGATTGGCTGTGAGGAACAAGTTCTGCAACATGGGGGTGGTGGAACACTGGAACAGGTTGCCCAGGGAGGTGGTTGGGGCCTCACCTCTGGAGATATTCAAGGTGAGGCTGGACAGGGCTCTGGGCAAGCTGATCTAGTTGAGGATGTCCCTGCTGACTGCAGAGGGGTTGGACTGCATGACTTTGGAGGCCCCTTCCAGCCCATGGTTTCATTCTATGATTCTACAACCTCCAGAGCTGCCCCAGCACTGCAGGTGGGGTCTCAGCAGAGCACAGCAGAGGGGCAGAATCCCCTCCCTGCCCCTGCTGCCCAGGGATCCCCTGCCCTGCTGGGGATCATCCCAGGACAGGGCTGGCTCTGGGCTGGCAGAGCTTGGTACTGGCTCATCTCCAGCTTTTCAGCTTCCAGCACCCCCAAGTGCTTCTCCAAGGGGCTGCTCTCCAGCCCTTTATCCTCCCCAGCCTGGACTGATAGCAGGGATTGCCCTGGCCCAGGTGCAGGACCTTGCACTTGGCATTGTTGAACCTCATGAGGCTGACAAACAGTTTGCTAAAGGCACAGGCAGGCAGCACTCAAGTGCATTCTGCACACAAGGGATTTCATACAACACTGAGAAATGAAATGTGAGTATGCAGCCTTTATATGTGAGCTTATTTAGGGGAAGGATTCACACCCAGTATGTTTGGGTGAGGTATTTTAAGCCAATCTGAATGACGCTCACCAAGGTAAGAGCAAGTCCTTTCCCAACAGGAGATAAAAGAATATTCTCATTATGGAATCACAGAATCTTTAGGGTTGGAAAAGCCCTCCAAGATCATCAAGGCCAACCACCAACCCAACACCAACACTGCCATTAAATCATGTCCCAGCCACACAATTTTTGAACACCTCCAGGGATGGGGACTCCACCACCTCCCTGGGCAGACTGTTCCAACCCCTGACCACTCTTGCAGCAAAGAAATGCTTCCCAATCTCCAACATAAACCTCCCCTGGGGCAGCTTGAGGCCATTTCCTCTTGTCCTGTCATTTGTTCTTTGGAGAAGAGACTGACCTCCACCTAGCTCCAACATCCTTTCAGAGAGTTGTAGAGAGCAATGAGGTCTCTCTTCAGCCTATTTTTGTCGAGGCTGAACCACCCCAGTTCCCTCAGCTGCTCCTGAGGGACAAGGGGCAATGAATATAAACTACAGCACAGGAGGTTCCACCTCCACATGAGGGGGAATTTCCTCACTGGAAGGGTCACAGAGCACTGGAACAGGCTGCCCAGAGAGGTTGTGGAGTCTCCTTCTCTGGAGACTTTCCAAGCCCCACCTGGATGTGTTCAAGAAGGGATTGGACGTGGCACTCGGTGCCATGGTCTAGTCATGAGGTCTGTGGTGACAGGTTGGACTTGATGATCTTTGAGGTCTCTTCCAACCTTGGTGATACTGTGCTCCTGTGTGACCTGCACTAGATTCTAGAGTCCAGACTGACAGGGTGATTGGACTTAATGATCTCCAGAGGTCCCTTCCAACCCCTAACATCCTGTGATCCTCCCGAGACCTGTGCTCTAGGCCCTTCACCAGCTTCACATAAATTCAAAGAGAAGTGAACATGAAGCCAACTTTTAATCTCTTCCCTTGGTACCTTAGAAAGTTTGAGGTAGATTCATGGAGTGGTTTGGGTTGGAAGGGACCTTAAAGATCATCTAATTCCAACCCCCCTGCCATGGACAGGGACACCTCCCACTAGATGAGGTTGCCCAAGGATTAACCCACATGCAGATGTGTAAGGAATGTCTTAAATGTTTGGGTTTTTTTTCCTACCAAAGTCTCTGTGTGGGTGGTAGAAAGGATTATTATGACTGCACCTGAGCAGCTCAGTGGCAATTAATTATTATTTATTTATTTGTAACCAGGCTGATGAATTATTTCATTATCAAAATTAGCCTGGATGCCATCAGAGACTTCTGATTCTGGCTGCTTGACAAAGCAAACAAATCATGGCTGTGACAAGGCTCTAATTTGCTTTCTCCATTTGCCATCCTTAATTTGAGGCAGAAAGATTTGGGGGGAGGGGATAAGTGGAAACATGATCCAGTTTCCAAGGGCTCTGCTTTGATGGATGGCTAAGGTGGTTCCAGATTCCAAAGTGCTGGACTATCCAAACATGAGGAATGAGTGTGACTGAAGGTTTCTTCATCATTCACCTTTAAAAGTCTTAGAATTACAGAATCACAGAACTGGTTTTGTTGGAAGAAACCTTTCAGACCATCAAGTGCAACCATTAGCCCAGCACTGCCAGCTCACCACTAGACCATGGTCCTCAGCACCACATCTCCAAAGCTTTTCAATCCCTCCAGGGATGGGGACTCCACCACCTCCCTGGGCAGCCTCGATGACCCTTTTAGGGAAGAAAGTGTTGCTCATCAAACTGCTGCAGCAGATCCAGAGGAGGCCATGAAGATGATCAGAGGGCTGGAGAACCTCCCTATGGGGACAGGCTGAGGGAGTTGGGATTGTTCAGCCTGGAGAAGAGAAGGCTCCAGGGAGATCTTGGAGCAGCCTTCCAGCACCTGAAGAGGGCTACAGGTGAGCTGGAGAGGGACTTTTGATAATGGCTGGGAGTGTCAGGACCAGGGAAATGGATTGAAGATGGAAAAGGGGAGATTGAGACTGGAGATTAGGAAGAAATTCATCAGCGTGAGAGTGGCGAGACACTGGAACAGGTTGCCCAGGGAGGCTGTGGATGCCTCCTCTCTGGATGTGTTCAAGGCCAGGTTGTATGAGGCCTTGAGCAGCCTGGGCTGGTGGGAGGTGTCCCTGCTCTTGGCAAGGGGATTTGGAAGTGGATGACCTTTAAAGTCCCTTCCAACCTAAACCATTCTATGACTCTATGAATCACGTCCAAATTAAACCTCCCTGGGGTAACCTGAAGACATTTCCTATTGTCCTATTGCTTGTTACTCAAGAGGAGCTCAACCCCCACATTGCTCCAACCTCCTCTCAGAGAGCTGAAGAGAGCCAGAAGGTCTCCCCTCAGCCTCCTTTTCTCCAGACTCAACAACCAGAGAGTGGTGGTGAATGGTGCCACATCCAGCTGGCGGCCAGTCACTAGTGGTGTGCCCCAGGGATCAGTACTGGGCCCCATGCTCTTCAACATCTTTATTGATGATCTGGATGAGGGCATTGAGTCCATCATCAGTTAGTTTGCAGATGACACCAAGCTGGGGGCAGCAGTTGATCTGCTGGAGGGCAGAGAGGCTTTGCAGAGGGACCTCGACAGGCTGGACAGATGGGCAGAGTCCAAGGGCATGAGATTGAACGCATCCAAGTGCCGGGTTCTGCACATTGGCCACAACAACCCCAGGCAGTGCTACAGGCTGGGGTCAGAGTGGCTGGAGAGCAGCCAGACAGAGAGGGACCTGGGGGTACTGGTTGATTGTAGGCTGAACATGAGCCTGCAGTGTGCCCAGGCAGCCAAGAAGGCCAATGGCATCCTGGCCTGCATCAGGAACAGTGTGGCCAGCAGGAGCAGGGAGGTCATTCTGCCCCTGTACACTGCACTGGTTAGGCCACACCTTGAGTCCTGTGTCCATTTCTGGGCCCCTCAGTTTAGGAAGGATGTTGACTTGCTGGAAGGTGTCCAGAGAAGGGCAACAAAGTTGGTGAGGGGTTTGGAACACAGCCCTATGAGGAAAGGCTGAGGGAGCTGGGGTTGCTTAGCCTGGAGAAGAGGAGACTGAGGGGTGACCTTATTGCTCTCTACAACTACCTGAAGGGAGGTTGTAGCCAGGCAGAGGTTGGCCTCTTCTCCCAGGCAGCCAGCACCAGAACAAGAGGACACAGTCTCAGGCTGCGCCAGGGCAGGTTTAGGCTGGATATTAGGAAGAAGTTCTACACAGAGAGAGTGATTGCCCATTGGAATCAGCTACCCGTGGAGGTGGTGGAGTCACCTTCATTGGAGGTGTTCAGGAGAAGACTTGATGGGGTGCTTGGCTGTATGGTCTAGTTGTTGGGTGGGTTGGATTGGTTGATGGGTTGGACGCGATGATCTTGAAGGTCTCTTCCAACCTGGTGTATTGTATTGTATTGTATTGTATTGTAACCCCAGTTCCCTCAGCTGCTGCTCATAAGACCTGTTCTCTAGACCCTTCATGAGCTTCATTGCTCTTCTTTGGGCAAGCTCCAGCATCTTGCAGTGTGCAACCACAGCCAGAAGAATGCAATCTGGGTGGCAAGAGGAAAAGTTCTCCCCAAGAGAAGTGTCTAGTTTCTTTTAACTCAGTACCACTCAGCAGGAACCAAAAATAACAACTCTTCAGTTCTGTCATGATGTTGGAAGCCTGGCAACTTCTATATGCTGAAGGTATTCAGTTACCAAGGATCATTCAGTTTCAAACTTACCCTGCTGGAAGTCTCCAGTAGGAACTGGAATGTGTTTTGTACAGCTTGGCATGTCTCTAGTTCAGTCCTGCTGAATGCCATTAAATAATCCTTAAGGTGATCATAGACATTTCCATCCAGAGCCTGTAGGAGGGAAAGACAGGAAGAAAATTAAGAATATTCATGTGGAGAACCACAAGATCAGAGATGAAAGAATAGCTCAGGTTGGAAGGGACCTCAGAGATCATCTACTCCAATCCCTACACCATGCCCAGGGACACCTCTCAATTAGACTCAGCTGCTCAAGGCCTCATCCAGACTGGCCTTGAACACCTCCAGGAAGGAGACATCCACAGCATCCCTGGGCAGCCTATTCCAGCCTCTCACCACCCTCATGTTGAGGAATTCTTTCCTCAGCTTCAGTCTAACCCTGCTTTGCCGCAGCTTCAGAACATTCCCCCTTGGCCTGGCTCTAGACACCCTTAGGAAAATTCCCTCTGCAGCCTTCCTGCAGGATCCCTTCAGCTATTGGAAGGCAGCAATGAGGTCCCCTCAAGGTCTTCTCTAGGCTGAAGAACTTCAGCCTCTTTGGGCAACCTATTCCAGGGTCCCCTACTGAAGAACTTATTCCTAAGATCCAGTCTAACCCTTTTCTCCCTCAGCTTCAACCCAATTCCCCTAGTCCTATTGCTAGACACCCTTATGAAAAGTCCCTCTCCAGCCTTCCTAATGCTGGAAGGGACCTCCAAAGATCATCAAATCCAACCCCCCTACAGAGCAAGATTGCTTGGAGCTACTAAAGCCAGCACGACACAACCCAGGCACACCTGCCAGGCAGCGAAACCCACAGCTCCAGCACGTGGGGAGCTGCAAAACCTTCTCATGGTTGCCCAGAGAACGTGACATCCCATCAGTCAGGGGATTAGAGAGCTGGGGTGGCTCCAAATTGTCTCTTCATGCTATAAAAATGGCAATTATTCCATCGAGCTGGATAGGTTGAGAGTAAAACAAGGAAGGAAAGGCTGCGAGGTGCCGAAGGGCTCCGAGAGCAATTAACATTCAGGTGGCACTTTCTTAATCTGCATCTCATTAGCTTACAAACTCTCTGACCCAATCTATTCCACATCATAATTTAGCTTTGAAATCCCCCCAAAAAAGGCTTTTCCTTGAAAGGGAAACAGAGGGGGAAAAGACTAAATAAAGGAGTATTTCCAACCCCCCCCTCAAGCAGGTTACCCCTCCACAAAGGCTTTTGTTCTCTTCCTGCATCCCTGAGGATTACTCAAGCACTTGCTGTACTACAATCAGAGCTGTCTTGTTATCAGGCTCAAAAGGAAATCAAGATCTTCTTCTTTAAAACAAAGCTGACATCAGAACTAAGATGATCTGAGCTTCAGAGGAAGAGTCTTAGGGGGTTTAACAAAGCTAAGTGCTGGGTCCTGCACCTGGGGCACAACCACCTTACGAACGCTGCAGGATTGGGGTGGAGTGGCTGGAAACTATCCGGCAGAAAAGGACCTTGAGGGTGCTGGTGGACAGGCAGGTGAACAGTGTGCCCAGCTGGCCAAGAAGGCCACCAGCATCCTGGCCTGGATCAGCTATGGTGTGGCCAGCAGGAGCAGGGAAGTGATTGTGCCCTGGACTCAGCACTGGTGAGGCTGCATGTGAAGTCCTGGGTTCAGTTTTGGGCCTCTCATTCCAAGCAGGACACAGCCTCCCTGGGCAGCCTGTGCCAGACTCTCACCACCCTCACACTGAAGAACTTCTTCCTCAGCTCCAGTCTAACCCTGCTCTGCCTCAGCTTCAAACCATTCCCTCTTGACCTGGCTCTAGACAACCTTAGCAAATGTCCCTCTGCAGCCTTCCTGCAGGATCCCTTCAGCTATTGGGAGGCAGCTCTGAGGTCCCTGGAGTCTTCTCTTCTCCAGGCTGAACACCCCTGCATCTCTCAGCCTGTCCTCAGAGCAGAGCTGCTGCAGCCCTTGGATCATCTTTGTGGCCTCCTCTGGACTCCCTCTAGCAGCTCTGTGTCCCTCTTGTGCTGGGGACAGCAGAACTGGAGGCAGGATTGGAGGCGTAGTCTGAGCAGAGCAGAGCAGAGCCAAGGGGCACAATCCCCTCTCTTGCCCTGATGCCCACACTCCTCTGGCTGCAGCCCAGCACACAGCTGCCTGCCTGAGGGCACTGCTGGCTCCTGGGGAGCTGCTCAGCACCCAGCACCCTCAAGTCTCTTTCTTCAGGGCTGCTCTCAATCCACTCTGCACCCAGCCTGGATTTGTGCCTGGGCTTGGCCTGACCCAGCTGCAGGCCCTTGCACTGTGACATGCAGTTGTCCCTGGCCCAGTTCAAATCTATAAAATTATTTATAGAGGCAGGATAGGATGAGACAAGAATATTTTTCTGATTTCAACACAAAGTTTCAAGCATAATCATAGAATCACAGAGTGGTTAGGGCTGGAAGAGACCTTTCAAGACTGTCTAGTTTAAGCCCCCTGCAGCCAGCAGGGACATCTGCAACTAGAGCAGGTTGCTCAGAGCCCCAAACGACCTGACCTGGAACGGTTGCAGGGAAGCAGCATCTCCCACCTCTCTGGGCAACCTGGGGCAGGGTCACATTACCTTCAGCATAACAAATGTCTTAGTCTCTCCAGTCTAAATCTCCCTCTTTTAGTTTGAAATCATCACCCTCATCCTATCACTACAAGCTCTGCTAAACTGCCCCTACCCACCTTTCTTACAGACTCCTTTTAAGTACTGAAAAGTACTGAAGGTCCCCCTGGAGCCTTCTCTTTCCAGGCTGCACAACCCCAACTCTCTCAGCATGGCCTCCCAGCAGAGGGCTTCCAGCCCTCCCATCATTGCTGTGGTCTCCTCTAGGCATGCTCCAACAGGTCCCTGTCTGTGCTGAGCTCTCCAGAGCTTTTGCAAGTTGATGCAACTCAACAGTTGACCTCTTTGCTAACTTTGGCCTACACTGAGCACTAAGAATCACAGAATGGTCTGAGTTGGAAGGGACCTTAAAGATCCTCTAGCTCCAAGCCCTCTGCAATGGGCAGGGACACCTTCCATGAGCCCTGACAAACACTTTGGAGGCTGCCTCTGCAGCTGGAAACAATGGAGCTGATGTTGAAGGCAAAGAATTTCCTTACATGGGTGGAGGGAACAGAACAGAATTAGACTTGACCCTACCCCACCCTGCCTACAGCCTGAAAATGAAAAGATAAGGAGAAGTTTCAAAGGACCTGAACAAAAATCATTGTGTTTGTGGAGGGAGAGCTTGGGATAGCCTCAATGGCTATCTGAGATGTTTTCATGCTTGGTAATCAAAGCAAGCCCCCCCAAATTAAAAGGGAGATTTGAATCCTGGATGCTGCCTACCATCTATTTTAGTTTAGGACCTCTGAGGTGCAGCCTGGAAATTTTCAGTTCCATGATTTTGCTACATGAATCCTGGAATGGTTTGGGTTGGAAGAGACCTTAAAGATCATCCAGTTCCAACCCCCCTGCCATGGGCAGGGACACCTCCCACCAGCCCAGGTTGCTCAAGGCCTCATCCAAACTGGCCTTGAACACCTCCAGGGAGGAGGCATCCACAGCCTCCCTGGGCAACCTGTTCCAGTGTCTTATCACCCTCACTGTCAAGAGTTTCTTCCTAATCCCCAGTCTCAATCTCCCTTTTTCCAGCTTCAATCCATCTCCCCTGGTTGTGTCACTCCCACTCCAAGCCCTTGTCAAATGTCCCTCCCCAGCTCTCCTGTAGACCTCTTCAGGTACTGGAAGGCCGTTCTAAGGTCTCCCTGGAGCCTTCTCTTCTCCAGGCTGAACAGCCCCAGCTCTCTCAGCCTGTCCCCATAGGGAGGTTCTTCAGCCCTCTGATCATCTTCATGGCCTCCCCTGCACCTGCTCCAACAGCTCCATGTCCTTGTGCTGGGGGCACCAGAACTGGACGCTCCAGGTGGGGTCTATGAAGGAGAGAGGATTTACCTATTGAGGGAAGATTCAGACTAGATAGAAGAAGAAAGTTTTTTTCAGTGACTGTGGTGAAACACTGACCCAGGCTGCCCAGAGAGGTGGGAGATGTCCCATCCCTTGAGCCATTCCAGGTTAGCTTGTTTGGGGCTTGAGCAACCTTCTCTAGTGGAAAATGTCCCTACTGACTGCAGGGGGTGGACTGGATGAGTTTTAGAAGTCCCTTCCAACCCAACCTGTGATTTTAACATCTCATCTACAATTCAGAAGACAAAGTCATAGAATCATAGAATTGTCAGAGTTGGAAGGGACCTTAAGGATCATCCAGTTCCAACCCCCCTGCCATGGGCAGGACACCTCACACTACATCAGGTTGCTCAGAGCCACCTCCAGCCTGGCCTTAAAAACCTCCAGGGATGAGGCTTCCACCACAAGTGAAATCAGCTGGCTTTGCTGGCCTCAGCAGTATCCCCATCAGTGCTATATAATAGCATTTCCTAAGGACACTGGGAGAGAAAGGAAGGAAGGAAGGTCAGGAAAGCCCATCCTCTTCAGTTACCCAGTTACATTCCACAGTGATCTTCCCTTAAAAATGCTGATTTCTGGCAGTAAATTATTCCAGGCATCCACTTCCCCTGCTAGGGAAGAGCAACTTGCTTGCTGCAGGTCTTTTCCAGTTCTTTCCTCACTGCTCAAATCCTCTTCTTCTCCATCCAGACATCCTCACATCAAAGCAAATAATATCTGGGAGCATTTGTCAACAAAACATGACAACGTCTATACAAAAATCACCAACAAACCTAAGATCAAAGCCATGGCAGTGTCCCTGAACAGCCTCCCTGCAGCTGACATCCAACCAGCTCGAGCTTCTGCATCCCTCACCCACTGCAATCCAGGAGGAGCAACTGTGTGGTGTCTTCAGCCATCACTATGGTGAAGTCTGAGGCTTGACTTAAATGTGACAGGATGTCTTCTGCCCAGCCTGCCCTTTACAGGCTCAGCAGCTGATAAAAATCCTTTCCCCCTCCTGCTATACCATATGGGAAAACAAGAGAGAGTTGCTGATGAAAGCTGAGGACAAAAATCTACCTTAGAATCACAGAATTGTCAAGGTTGGAAGGGACCTCAAGGATCAGCCAGTTCCAACCCCTCTGCCACGGCCAGGGATACCTCACACCAGAGCAGGTTGCTCACAGCCACCTCCAGCCTGGCCTTCAAAACCTCCAGGCACGAGGCTTCCACCACCTCCCTGGGCAACCTGTGCCAGTCTCTCACCACCCTCATGGGGATGAACTTATTCCTAACATCCAATCTGAATCTCCCCATTTCCAATTTTTCTACATCCCCCCAGTCCTGTCACTCCCTGACACCCTAAAAGGTCCCTCCCCAGCTTTCCTGTAGCCTCCTTCAGATACTGGAAGGCTACAAGAAGGTCTTCTCAGAGCCTTCTCCTCTCTCAGCCTGTCCTCATGGGAAAGGAGCTCCAGCCCTCTGCTCATCCTCATGGCCCTTCTCTGGACACCTTCCAGCATCTCCATACCCTCTGGATCAAATAGTTGGTGTCAGAGTTCCTCAGCCTACAAGGAGAAAAGAGGAGCTATGCCTCTGTTGCCCTGTCCCTGGGCACCACTGAACACAGCCTGGTCCCATCCTGCTGCCACTCACCCTTGAAGTATTGCTCAGCATTGATGGAATCTCCCCCCCAGGCTGCTCTTCTCCAGACTAAACATCCCCAATTCTCTCAGCCTTTCCTCATCAGAGATGTTCCAGGCCCCTCAGCATCTTTGTAACCCTTTGCTGTACCCTCTCCAGCAAGTCCCTGTCCCAGTTGAACTGGGGAGCCCAGGACTGATCCAAATACTCCAGATGTGGCCTCACCAGAGCAGAGCAGAGTAGAGGGGGAGGAAAACCTCCCTCAGCCTGCTGCTGGCAGAGATGAAAACTGGACATGATTTTCAGGCTGATCTAAATGCTCTTAACAAGTCCCACTAACATCTGAAAGGACCAAACCAAACTGAAACTATTTTGGGGGAGTTTTTGTAATCTCCAAAACTAAGATTCCTTAAAAAGGAAACCAGCTCAAGAGTCACAGCTCTGTGATTATGGTGACAATTATAGAAGCAGGGAACAATGCAAGAAAATTGTCTTGGACAATCAAGGGACCAACATCACAGGGCCCTGGCCAAAGGTAGAGCAGCTGCACTGCAGCACAGCAGATTAATTCCTGTTTCTCCACATATCCCTTGGGAATTCCATCTGCCAATTATGCTTTATTACTTTTATGAGTCCATTCTCATTCCTCCCCAGGGGAATCACCCTCACAATTTATTCATGCTCTCCTTATAAGTCCCAGAGAGGGAGCAGAAAGATAATTTTAGGCTGAAGTCTGTAATTAAAAATATTGGGAAAGGTTTCTCCCTTTCAAAGAGATTCCCCCAACCCCCACCACAAAGCCTGACACAAAAGGTGCTGGAGCAGGTCCAGAGGACAACCAAGAACTGGATGAGGATTGGCTCCAGAACAGTCTGGAGGAGAAGGCCTTGGGGGTGTCAGCTGGTGACAAGCTCCCCAGCAGCCAGCAATGGTCTCTGGCTGCCCAGCAGGCAGCTGTGTGCTGAGCTGCATCCAGAGCAGGGAGAGCAGCAGCACAGGGAGGGGATTCTGCCCCTCTGCTCAGACCCCACCTGCAGCACTGCCTCCAGCTCTGGTGCTCCCAGCACAGGAGGGACATAGAGCTGTTCAACTGGGACCAGAGGAGGCCACCAAGGTGATCAGAGGGCTTCCACTATAGGGACAGCCTGAGAGAGCTGGGGCTGTTTGGCCTGGAAAAGAGAAGAGAAGGGTCCAGGGAGACCTTAGAGCAGCCTTCCAGTACCTGAAGGGGGCTACAGGAGAGCTGGGGAGGGACTTTTGACAAGGGCTGGGTGTGATGTGGGGCAATGGCTTGGAGCTGGAAGAGAAGAGATTGAGTCTGGAGATTAGGAAGACAGTGAGGGTGGTAAGACACTGGAACAGGCTGCCCAGGGAGGCTGTGGATGCCTCCTCCTTGGAGGTGTTCAAGGCCAGTTTGGATGAGGCTACGAGCAACCTGGGCTGGTGGGAGGTGTCCCTGCCCATGGCAGGGGATTTGAACTGGATGAACTTTAAGGTCCGTTCCATGATCATCTGTAAAATCCCACTGCAGGTTTTCCCCACCAACCCCTTTTCTGAAGTGATGTCTGTCAAAATGCCAGGGGAGAACTTGCTGATGAGTCCCCAGAGTCATCCAGAAATAGCTTTACTGTCCCATGACATCTGAGCCTTGTTTTCAGAGGCTTCCACTGCCCTGATTTCGAGGTTGGGCTTTGATGTGCTCTGTCCTTACACTGTACCCTCCTCATCCATGGAGAAGGAAAACAGAATCATGGAATGGTTTGGGTTGGAAGGGACCTTTCAAGGTCATCCAGTCAGCAGGGACATCTGCAACTAGAGCAGGGTGCTCAGAGCTCCAAAGAACATGACCTGGAATTCTTCTAGGGATAGGGCATCTCCCATCTCTGGGCAACCTGGGACAGGCTCTCACCACACTCAGAATAAAAACCCTCTTCCCTGTATCCAGTTTGAACCCCTCTTTTATTTTCAAACCATCCCCCTTGTCCTGTCACCACAGGCCCTGCTCAAAAGTCTGTGCCCAGCTTTCTTCTCTGTCTCTTTAAGCACTGAAAGCCTGCAAGAAGGTCTCCCAGAAGCATTCACTTCTGCAGGCTGAACAACCCCAACTCTCTCAGCCTGGCCTCACAGCAGAGGGCTTCCAGCCTTCCCATCACTGCTGTGACCTCCTCTGGTCCTGTTTCAACAGATCCCTGTCTGTGTTGTGCTGAGGACTCCAGGTTTGGACACCATACTCCCAACACTCCTAGAAACAAGCAACATTTTGGACTAAATACTTAAACAAGGACTTGAGCTGTGGTTAGCCACGAGATGAGAAAGAGCTGACTGTTAGCAGGCAGCTGTGACCAGCACTCAGCTTTCCTTCTGTCCACCAGAAATAGCTGTGAGCTCTTTTGTCTCGAGTTAGATTGGAGAGGCAGTGATGAATGAGGTGACTCTTGGCTGTGTTGGGTTAAAGGTTGGCCTCAAGGATCTTCAAGGTATCTACCACAGGCTCACAGGATGTTAGGGGTTGGAAGGGACCTCCAGAGATCGAGTCCAACCCCCCTGCCAGAGCAGGAGCATAGAATCCAGTGCAGGTCATACAGGAACACATACAGATGGGGCTTGGAAAGTCTTCAGAGAAGGAGACTCCACAACCTCTCTGGGCAGCCTGTTCCAGGGCTCTGTCACCCTCTAAGTGAAGAAGTTCCTCCTTAGGTTGAGGCAGAACCTCCTGTGTTGCAGCTTATATCCATTGCCCCTTGTCCTATCCCAGGGTGCAACTGAGCGGAGCCTGTCCCCTCCCTCCTGACCCCCAGCCCTCAGACATTTATAAGCATTTATAAATCCCCTCTCAGCTTTCTCCTCTCCAGACTAATCACCCCCAGGGCTCTCAGCCTCTCTTCACCAGGCAGTGCTCCAGGTCCCTTCAGCATCCTGGTAATCCTCCTTGGACTCTCTCCAGCAGATCCCTGTCCCTCCTGAGCTGGGCAGCCCAGAACTGGATGCAATATTCCAGGTGGGGCCTCCCCAGGGCAGAGCAGAGGGGGAGAAGAACCTCCCTCCATCTGCTGGCCACACTCTGCTGAATGCAGGATCCCAGGATCCCATTGGCCTTCTTGGCCACCAGGGCACATTGCTGGCCCATGCAGAACCTGTTGCCCACCAGGACTCCCAGGTCCTTCTGCACAGGGCTGCTCTCCAGCAGATCACCTCTCAACCTGTCCTGCTGCAGTTTATTCTTCCTTCCCAGCTGCAGGACTCTGCACTTCTCCTTGTTGACCCTCATGAGGTTCCTTTCTGCCCAGCTCTCCACTCTGTCCAAGTCTTGCTGAATGGCCACACAGCCTACAAAATTCTGTGAGTGTCTCTTTCAGGCTCTGGAGTGGGGGTTTTGCCACTGAAAATACCAGAAGCCAGCAGAGCTAGTGGTTGAATTGCCCCTTCCTACCAAGGCCATCAAAATAATGTCCCTTTGCTTGTGGTTTTGCAAAAGCTGCCACCAGAAGTGGTTTTCTTTCCGGTAGGAAGCTTCTGTTCACTTCCCTGCTGAGGTTTACTCAAGAGTCAGCTGGAACAAAAATGCTCAGAATTGTGCTTAGCTCAGATTTAAACTGGGAAGGAGAGAGAAGTTCTCCAAGCAGCATCTTGAAATAGAGTCATGGAAGCACTTTGGTTGGGAAAAGACCTTCCAGATCATGGAGCCCAACCATGCTCTGACAGGATCAGCTGGGAAGTGGGGACACCTCAGCACCTGAGAAAGAGCCAAAGCAAGAGAGCACACTTTACTATTCATTGTGAAATAATTTATGTGGATGCATGAGAATCCCAGCATGGTGAGGGCTGGAAGGGACCTCTGGACATCACTCAGTCCAACCCCCCTGCTAAAGCAGGGCATCCACAGCAGATTCAACAGGATCCTAGCCAGGGCGGGGTTGGAATCTCTCCATAGAAGGAGACTCCACAACCTCTCTGGGCAGCCTGGGCCATGGCTTCAGCACCCCCAAACTGAAGAAGTTTCTCCTCATCTTCAGATGGAACCTGCTGGGTTCCAGTTTGTGCCCATTGCCCCTTGTCCTGTCCCTGTGCACCACCGACAAGTGTTTGGCCCCATCCTCTTGTCCCCCCCAGCCCCTTCAGCTCTTGCTGAGCATTGCTCAGCTGCCCTCTGGGGCTGCTCTTCTGCAGGCTCTCAGCCCCAGGGCTCTCAGCCTTTGCTCCTCACAACGCTGCCCCAGGCCCCTCAGCAGCTTTCTAACCTCCACTGGACTCTCTCCAGTAGATCCCAGTGTCTCTCATCACACCACAAAGAGGACCTCATGGAGTTCATTCCCCCAAGGATTTCTCTTCACCTGTGTGCACAGCCTGATGTCCCAGGAAGAGAAACCAAGGCTGGTGTCTGCAATGAGCATCTTCTGGAACACTCTTATCATGCAACCAGAGAAGAAGGACCCTACAGAATGAGCATGATGAAGAGCACCTGAGGGCACTGGGACTGTTTAATTTGAAGAAGAGGAGAGGAGACCTCATTGCTCTCTACCCTTATCCAAAAGGACAATATACAGAGGTTGTTGCTGGTCTCTTCTCACATGGAATTAGTGACAGAGCAAGAGGGAACAGACTCAAGCTGCACCAGGGGAAGTTTAGGATGGATATCAGGAAACACTTTTTCATTCAAAGAATGCTCAGGCATTGGAACAGGCTGCCCAGGGAGGTGGTTGAGTCATGACCCTTGGAGGTGTTCAGGAAATGTGTGGCCATAGCACTTTGGGACATGGTTTAATGGCCATGGTGGTGGTGCTTCCATGATTCTATGATCCCTGGGGGGCTTAGGCAGGGTGCACTTGGTAGAGTTATGTTAATGGTTGGACCCAATGATCTCAAAGGTCTTTACCAACTATGACTCTATGTGCTGGCAACAGCCTCCCTCCCAGGACCAGAAGGGGGCTACAAGAAGGATGGAGAGAGACTGTTTGCAAAGGCCTGCAGGGACAGGACAAGAGGCAATGGCTTCCAACTAGAGCAGAGCAGATTTAGATTGGATGTGAGGAACAAGTTCTGCACCATGAGGGTAGTGGAACACTGGAACAGGTTGCCCAGGGAGGTGGTTGGGGCCCCATCCCTGGAGATATTCAAGGTGAGGCTGGAAGGGCCTCTGGGCAACCTGATCTAGTTGGGCATGTCCTTGCTGAATGCAGAGGGGTTGGACTGGATGACCTTTGGAGGTGCCTTCCAACCCAGACAATTCTATGATTCACTCATCTTCCACTCATAGGAATGAAGATGAGACAGGTCTGAATGCTCCTGGACCATCTGTGAAGCCAAGCTGCTGAGCCCAGCTGACACTGGAGCTAAAGCAACCCCTGGCTGCCTTCACTACAATTAAAAATACTTGTGGCTTGCAGCTGACAAGAAGGGGAAGTGAAACACTGGTTCCAGAAATTCCCTCTGCATTTTCAAGGGAGCATTTAGAGGATCTTAAAAGAATAGTTAGTGCTGACTTGATGAAAGAGATTTATAGAAGACCATGGAAACCCCTTGTGACTTGAGGGGCTTGGGTACCTCTCCTATGAAGATAGAGAGAGTTGGGGTTGTTCAGTGTGGAGAAGAGAAGGCTCTGAGGAGACCTTCTTGTGGCCTTCCAGTATCTGAAGGGGGCTACAAGAAAGCTGGGGAGGGACTTTTGAGGGTGTCAGGGAGTGATAGGACTGGGGGGAATGGAGAGAAATTGGAAATGGGGAGATTGAGATTGGATGTTATGAAGAAGTTCATCCCCATGAGGGTGGTGAGAGCCTGGCACAGGTTGCCCAGGGAGGTGGTGGAAGCCTCATCCCTGGAGGTTTTGAAGGCCAGGCTGGAGGTAGCTGTGAGCAACCTGCTGTAGTGTGAGGTGTCCCTGCCCATGGCAGGGGGGTTGGAACTGGCTGATCCTTGTGGTCCCTTCCAACCCTGACCATTCTGTAATTCTGTGACTTCAGAACTATTTTATCTTCAGGTTTTCTTTGTTGTTTTGGGCCAAACCTCTCCAATTTAGACAAGCAAATCCCTGGCTGCTTCTAAATAATTTCAAAGAGCATTAAAACAATAATGTGGATGCAAATTGATTCCTTACAGTGATGAAATTTCTGTCCAGAAAGAGCAGTCAGGGATTGGAACAGGCTGCCCAGGGAGGTGGTGGAGTCCCCATCCCTGGAGGTGCTCAAGAATCATGTGGCCATGACACCTGGGGACATGATTTGATGGCCATGGTGGTGTTGGGCTGATGCTCATAGATTTGTTGACTCATAGAATGGGTTGGATTGGAAGGGACCTCAAAGATCATCCAGTTCCAACTTCCCTGCCACAGGCAAGGGACACCTCCCACCAGCCCAGGTTGCTCAAGGCCTCATCCAAACTGGCATTGACCACTTCCAGGGAGGGGACATCCACAGCCTCCCTGGGAAACCTGTTCCAGTGTCTCCCCAGCCTCACTGGTAAGAATTTCTTCCTAATCTCCAGGCTCAATCTCCCCTCTTCTACTTTCAATCCATTGTCTCTCACCCTACCACTCCAAGCCCTTGTCAAAAGTCCCTCCCCAGCTCTCCTGTAGCTCCCTGCAGGTACTGGAAGGTTGCTCTAAGGTCTCCTTGGAGCCTTCTCTTCTCCAGGCTGAACAGCCTCTACTCACCCAGCCTGTCCCCATAGGGGAGGTTCTCCAGCCCTCTGATCATCTTCATGGCCTCCTCTGGACCTGTTCTAACAGTTCTACAACCCTGTCATGCTGGGGGCACCAGAACTGGACTGATCTGCCTGGGACTCGATAATCTCAGAGGTCTTTTCCAACCAAACAAATTCTGTGACTCTGTGATAAAATTGGTTCAGCTTCTCCTGGAGGCCACAGAAGTGGCCACAAATGGACAAAAAGTGCCCAACCATTGCTAGGAGAACCTTCCTGAGACAATTCAAGCTCTTCAGCTAAAAATTCAACTTGTTTCTCAAGTCCCACAAGAGTCACCAGAGGAAAAGAATAATTTTTGCCACGCACATCTGGTTCATTTTTGGGGTATAAATCAAATTATTAACTGCCAACCACCAAGCCTTCACTCTTGGGTCACTGTCCTAATTGCTGCCAGCTTCAGCTGGATCTCATTTCTCCAAGTGGTGTGTGGAATCTGCTGTTTACTTTTGGTTTAAGTCATCACTAGAAATGCTTGGGAAGAGCTGTGGATCACTCTGCTGAACGGCACAGATGTCAACATGGCCGCCCCAACAATGCCAATAAAGGAAGAGCCCAGGGGTCATCTAACCATGGACATCCCATACCTGGTGGCTGCCACACTTGTGCCAGCTGATGGCCAAAAACCCCTCCAGAAACTCAAAGCTGGAGGTCTACAAGAAGAACTTGTTAACAGAGAAGATGATTTCATAGAATCACAGAATGGTTTGGGTTGGAAGACACCTTAAAGGTCATCCAGTTCCAACAGCCATGCCAGGGGCTCCTTCAATACAATACAATACAATACAATACAATACAATACAATACAATACAATACACCAGGTTGAAAGAGACCTTCAAGATCATTGCGTCCAACCCATCAACCAATCCAACCCACCTAAATAACTAAACCATGGCACCAAGCACCCCATCAAGTCTCCTCCTGAACACCTCCAATGAAGGTGACTCCACCACCTCCACAGGCAGCCCATTCCAATGGGCAATCACTCTCTGTGTGTAGAACTTCTTCCTAACCTCCAGCCTAAACCTGCCCTGGCGCAGCCTGAGAATGTGTCCTCTTGTTCTGGTGCTGGCTGCCTGGGAGAAGAGGCCAACCTCTGCCTGGCTACAACCTCCCTTCAGGGAGTTGTAGAGAGCAATAAGGTCACCCCTCAGTCTCCTCTTCTCCAGGCTAAGCAACCCCAGCTCCCTCAGCTGCTCCTCATAGGGCTTGTGCTCCAAACCCCTCACCAACTTCGTTGCCCTTCTCTGGACATGTTCCAGCAAGTCAACATCCTTCCTAAACTGAGTGGCCCAGAGCTGGACACAGGACTCAAAGTGTGGCCTAACCAGTGTGGTGTACAGGGGCACAATGACCTCCCTGCTCCTGCTGGCCACACTGTTCCTGATGCAGGCCAGGATGCCATTGGCCTTCTTGGCTGCCTGGGCACACTGCAGGCTCATGTTTAGCCGGCTGTCAATCAGTACCCCCAGGTCCCTCTCAGCCTGGCTGCTCTCCAGCCGCTCTGACCCCAGCCTGTAGCACTGCCTGGGGTTGCTGTGGCCAATGTGCAGAACCCAGCACTTGGATGTGTTCAATCTCATGCCCTTGGACTCTGCCCATCTGTCCAGCCTGTCAAGGTCCCTCTGCAAAGCCTCTCTGCCCTCCAGCAGATCAACTCCTGCCCCCAGCTTGGTTCCACCAGCCCAGGTTGCTCATGGCCTCATCCACACCAACTTTGACCACCTCCATAGATGGGGCATCCACAGCCCCCCAGGGGCACCCTGTTCCAGTGCCTTCCCACCCCATCAAGAATTTCTTCCTAATCTCCAGTCTCAATTTCCCCTCTTCCACCTTCAATCTATTGTCCCTCACACTGTCACTCCAAGCCCTTGTCAAAATCTCTCCCCAGCTCTCCTGGAGCCCCCTTCAGGTACTGGAAGGCCACTAGAAGGTCTCCCCTGACCTTTCTCTTCTCGAGGCTTAACAGCCCCATCTCTCCCAGCCTGTAAGTATAGAAGAGAATCACAGAATTGTTCAGGTTGAAAGAGACCTTTAAGATCACGGAGTCCAACCCTTAACCCAGCACAGCCAGGTCACCTGTAAACCATGTACCTCAGCACCACATATACACAGCTTTAGAACCTTTCCAGGGATGGCAACTTCACCACTTCCTTAGTGATATTCCAGGACTTGACAACCCTTCTCCAGAGACCTTCCAGACCCATCTGGATGTGTTCCTGGGTGTCAGGAGGATGGGGCCAGGCTTTACTCCATGGTGCCCAATGGCAGGGCAAGGGCCAATAGGCATGACCTTGAACATAAGAAGTTCCATCTAAACATGAAGAGGAACTTTTTAATTTAAAGGTGACAGAGCCCTGGAGCAGGCTGTCCAGAGAGGTGGTGGAGTCTCCGTCTTTGGAGATATTCAAAACCTACCTGGACATGTTCCTGTGCAGCCTGCTCCAGGTGACCCTGCCTTGGCAGGAAGGTTGGACTGGGTGATCCCTGCATGTCCCTTCCAATCCCTACCTATGATTCTATGAGGACTGTTAATGTCTCCAGGTCATTGCTTATGCTGAGAAAACTCAGCTTTCTCAGTGTCTTTGCTTCCATCATGTGCTCCAGGTCCATGACTCAGCATGTCCACTTGGTGCTCCCTTGCAGGACTTCTAGCACTACTCACATTCCTCCTGGGCTCCCCAGTTCAGGAGGGGCAGGGATCTACATGAGAGAGTCCAATGGAGGGCTACAAGGAAGATTAAGGGACTGGAGCACTGCCTGGTGAGGAGAGGCTGAGAGCCCTGAGGCTGTGTAGTCTGGAGAGAAGATTGAGAGGGGATTTAATAAATGTCTATAAATATCTGAGGGCTGGGGGTCAGGAAGGAAGGCTCTGCTCATCTGCACCCTGGGATGGGACAAGGGGCAATGGATATAAACTACAGCACAGGAGTCTCCACCTCAACACAAGGAGGAACTTCTTCACTGTGAGAGTTACAGAGCCCTGGAGCAGGCTGCCCAGAGAGGTTGTGCAGTCTCCTTCTCTGGAGACTTTCAAGCCCCATCTGGATGTGTTCCTGCATGACCTGCACCAGATTCTATGGTCCTGCTCTGGCAGGGGGGTTGGACTGGATGACCTATGGAGGTCCCTTCCAACCCCCAGCATCCTGTGATCCTCCTCATGACTTCCAGCTCATTCCTCAGAAGCCAGACAGATCTCTTCCTCTAGCAGAACACTTTGTGACAGAGCTCAAAACCAGGCAAGGATGTCAGCATGGTGCAGATCACCTGGACTTTCAGAGCCTGATCTCTTGAACTCAACAAGGAGAGGCTGTAACACATCTTGATAGCCTCAGCCACGTGGTAAGGAAAGAGCTGCTCCAGGGACATTGCTGAACGTGGAGTTGCTCTTTCAAGCTGTCCTATCATGAGAGCTCTGAGCCAAACTAAACAACTACACTTCCTCATGGCAATCAAAAGGGAAAGCACAGGAGAAACAGGAAGGGTGACTGATGCTTACAAGACAAAATAATGCCTTGTAGAAACCACAAAGATGTGTGGAAATCACCAGCAAAGCACACCAGGTTTAGACATCATTCCTCCAACACAGACCTCCAACACCAAAACCCATGCTAGGTACAAGAGAGTCCAGCTCAGAGCCACAAAAGTGCTGAAGGCAGTGGAACATCTCCCTGATGAGGATAGGCTGAGGGACCTCTGAAGATCATCAGGTCCAAATCCCCTGCTAAAGCAGGGTCACCTACAGCAGGCTGGAGGCTATCTAGTCCAACCCTCCTGCTAAAGCAGGGTCACCTACAGCAGGTTGGAGGCTATCTAGTCCACCCCTCCTGCTAAAGCAGGGCACCCACAGCACGTTGGAGACTATCTAGTCCAACCCTCCTGCTAAAGCAGGGTCACCTACAGCAGGTTGCCCAAGATCACAACATCCAGCTGGGTTTGGAATCTGTGCAGAGAAGGATCTTAGAATGGCTTAAGCTGGAAGGGATCTCAGAGATCATCTCCTCCAACCTCCACATCATGCTCAGGGACATCTCTCAACTTGACTCACCTGCTCAAGGCCTCATCCAGCGTGGCCTTCAACACCCCCAGGAGGTGTTCAGCCTCCCTGGGCAGCCTGTGCCAGACTCTCACCACCCTCCTACTGAAGGACTTCTTCCTCAGCTCCAGTCTAACCCTGCTCTGCCTCAGCTTCAAACCATTCCCCCTTGGGCTGGCTCTAGACACCCTTAGCAAAAGTCCCTCTGCAGCCTTCCTGCAGGATCCCTTCAGGTATCTGAAGACTCCAGAACCTCTCTGGGCTCCAGCACCCTCACACCAAAGAAACTTCTCTTCATGCTGAGGTGGAACCTCCTGGGCTCCAGTTTGTGCTCACTGCCCCTTGTCCTATCACAGGACATCATTGAAAAGAGCTTGGCCCTATCCTCTTGTCCCTCACCCTTTAGCTACTGATCAGAGTGAGGAAGGTCTCCAAGTGCTGAGCTGACTCTCAGGTCATCTACAGAAGTTCAGACTCTGAAATCAATTCAAGTTTTACTTCCCCCTTCTCCCTAAGAACAAAGCAAGATATATTTCAACTTTTCATGACACCTCTTGTCTTGCTCTTATTTTTCAGGTCAGTGTTTCCTCATTCCAAGTCCCTTCATAAAGCCATCCTCAGGGGTGGCTCACAAGAGGAACTGAAGTGAGCAGAGCAGGAGGAAACTTCAATGGAGTAATAATAAAGTTTCCAAAATGACAGGTACCAAACCAGCCCTGAGTTAACTTCAACCACCCTCTCACCCTTCCTTCTGACCTCAGCTCATACTTCTGCAGATGCCTGAGCACCAAGCACACCACTCGTGCTTGAAAGGCTGTGAAGGCTCTATCACCACTCATGCTTCAAAGGGTTTGAAGGCTCTGCCTCAGCCATCAGCTGCTGATGGCATCTGCTCCCAAAGCAGGTTGGCAGGAGATTGGCAAAGAATAAAACAAGTTGGTGCTTTAAGTTTGGGGTTAATTTGACTACAGAGACACGGAGCTCAGCCTCGTGGCACAATGTTGTTATGTCCAGATGTAAATTCATAGAATCCCAGCATGGTAGGGACTGGGAGGGACCTCTGCAGAGCATCCAGTCCAATCCCTCTCTGCTAAAGCAAGGCACCCACAGCAGCTTGCCCAGGATCACAATGGCCAGGTGAGGTTGGAAGCTCTCCAGAGGAGAAGCCACAACCTGGATTCTCCAGGGCTCCAGCAGCCTCACACAAAAGAATTTTCTCCTCATGTTGAAGTGGAGCTTCCAGGGTTGCAGTTTGTGCCCTATCACACAAAACCACTGAAAAGATCCTGGCCCCTTCCTCTTGACACCCACCCCTCAGATATTTGTAGCCATTGATCAGGTCCCCTCTCAGCCTTCTCTTCTCCAGACTGAACAGCTCCAGGTCTCAGGCATTCCTCATCACACAGATGTTCCAGTCCCTTGGGCACCCTCATAGCCTTCATTGGGCACTCTCCAGTACATCCTCTTGAACTGGGGAGCCCAGAGCTGGACACAATACTCCAGGTGTGGCCTCACTAGGACAGAGCAGAGAGGCAGCAGAACCTCCTTTGCCCTGCTGGCCACACATAATGCTACATAAACCAATCCTTTTCTCACTGTGTCGCACACCGTGGCTGCCACACAACTTCACGAAGCTAAGCCAGAAACTAAGCCCTTGCCAGCAGAACTCCTTCCCTCACAACCCCCAAGGATTTACTTTAATCCCACATCTTCTCCAGCTCTTCAGGAGATATCAATCTAGGAGACAACCCTCACTGCCCTACCTTAATATTGTTCTTTGACGTAAGCAGAGACTGAGTGGGATGTTTGTTGAGAGCTCCTGGTGAACTGGAGATGTCTTATCAGATGAATCACACCGCTCCCCAGGCCTACTGGCTCCCAGATCTCTTTGTGAAGGATGCTTTGCCTCTGTTAAAAACCAGCTCTCTGTCTCTCCTGCTCCGTATCTCGCCGCGGGTGCCCTGGCTCCATCCATCCCTGCATTGTTCTGCACCAGGAGGATGCTGGAGCACGGCAACAGGTTGCCCAGGGAGGTGCTTGAGGCCCCATCCCTGCAGATAGTGAAGGTTAATCTTGACAAGGCTCTGAGAAACCTGACCTAGTTGAGGATGTCCCTGCTGAGTGCAGAGGGGCTTGGACTAAATGTCCCTTTGAGGTCCCTTCCAACCCAGACTCTGTGCACTCAGGGAAGGGCAATGGATTGCTTCAGCTCTAATTCACAGGGCACCTCCCGGAGCCCTGTTCAAAGACTGGGATTCATTTCTTTGTCTGTTTAGGGTTCTTTTTTTGGCACTGAGGTTGGGTTTTTTTGTTTGGTTGTTTCTTTGTTTTGTTTTGTTTTTCTAGGTAAGGCATCTCCCACCTCTCTGGGCAACTCTGGGACAGGGTCTACACCACCTTCACCATATAAAATTTCTTCCTTCTCTCCAGTCTGAATCTCCCTCATTTAGTTCAAACCATCACCCCTTGTCCTACCCCAACAGGCCCAACAGGCTCAAAAGTCTGTCTCCAGGTTTCTTCTTGGCCCCTCTAAGTACTGAAAAGCCATCAGAAGGTCTTCCTGGAGCCTTCTCTTCTCCAGGCTCAAAACCCCCAGCTCCGTCAGCCTATCCTCATAGCAGAAGTACTCCAGCAGAACATCTGTGGGCAACAGAAAGGGCACCAGGAAGACTTTCCCTTCCATTATTGTATACTTCATTTAAATGCAATTTAATGGTCTCTACTTTGATGTTTTATGGAACTAATAAAAAAAAAATCATCTCATTCCTGAGATCCCAGGAACTGAAAGCAGGTGTGTCAGAGAGAAGACACCACCTAGAAGACATAAATGATGATGGAAACTCAAAAGGGATGAAGGAGTTGCCTTAGCTGAGTGTGCAACACACATACAATCACAGGCAGGGTACCTCTGGATGGAAGAGACCCTCAAGATCATCCACTCCAACCTTAAATTGCAGCCCTGAGATGAGAGCACAGAATTGTACAACTGTGGAGGTTGGAAGAGACCTTTGAGATCATTAAGTCCAACCTCCTGCCTAGAGCTCACAATTCCACCACTACCCCTAAGCTACTACCACTAAATCATGACCCTCAGCATCACATCTACCTGGCTGTTGTAGATTCATACAACTGTTGGAAAGGATCTTAAAGCTCATCCAGTTCCAACCTTGTCACCATGGGCAGGGACACCTCCCACCTGCCCAGGTTGCTCAAGGTCTCATCCAGCCTGGTCTTAGACACATCCAGGGAAAGGACATCCACAGCCTTCCTGGGCAACCTATTCAAGTGTTTCCCCACCCTCACTGGCAAGAATTCCTTCCTAATCTCCAGGCTCAATCTCTCCTCTTCCAGATTCAATCCATTGCTTCTGGTCCTGTCACTCTCAGCCCTTGTCAAAAGTCCCTCCCCAGCTCTCCTGTAGCCTCCTTCAGGTACCAGAAAGCTGCTCTAAGGTCTCCCTGGAGCCTTCTCTTCTCCAGGCTGAACAGCCCCAACTCCCTCAGTCTGTCCTCACAGGGAAGGTCCTCCAGCCCTCTGATCATCTTCACAGCCTCCTCTGGACCTGCTTCAGCAGTTTGATGAACACCACTTTCTTCCCTCAAAGTGTTTTCAAGCCCTGTCAAGGCTGCCCAGGGAGGTGGTGGAGTCAGAGGGATCACCTTCATGGCTTCCTCTGGACACTTTCCAGTAGTTCCTTGTCATATGTGGGCACCAGAATAGCTGCAGTGCTTTAGGTGGGGTCTGAGCAGAGCAGAGGGGCAGAATCCCCTCCCTGTGCTGCTGCTCTTCCTGCTCTGGATGCAGCTCAGCACACAGCTGCCTGCTGGGCTGCCAGAGACCATTGCTGGGGAGTTTGTCACCAACTGACACCCCCAAGGATGGTGACTCCACCTCCTCCCCGGGGTATTCATATCCCATCATAGCAGCCAACATTTTACTTGCCATCTGCTCATTTTCTTACCATTTCAAATATTCTTTCTGTTTGCTTTCCTCTCTTAAATTCACTTCTGGCACAACTTCCAGGTGAGAGCATTGAGTGATGACAGCCAGCCATGCATGAAAGTATGGAATTCTCTTGTGTGAACATCAGTTAATGACTTTATCTCCAGTATCAGAAGGAAACACTTACTCTAGAGTCATTTGCATACACTGAACCTTTGGTCAGCTCAAATACTGATGGTTTACTAACAGAAAAGCACAACCACACAGAGCAGAGGCAGGGCTGCTGCCCCCAGGACAGGAGCTGATACAGGTGTGAGTTGATTTAGCCTTCCAGGAAGGCACAGCACTGAATTTGCAACACAGGTTTGTGACTTATGATCAAGAGGCACACAATTGTTAGAATCATGGAATTGCTTTGGTTGGAAAAGACCTCTGAGGTCATCAGGTTCAACCTTCAACCCAACCCCACCACGGCCATCAAACCACGTCCCACAGTGCCATGGCCACAGATTTCTTCCACACCTCCAGGGATGGAGACTCCACCAGCTCCCTGGGCAGCCTCTTCCAATCCCTGACCCCTCTGGCAGCAAAGAAATTTTTCCTCATCTCCAACCTAAACCTCTCCTGGCACAATTTCAGGCCATTTCCTCTTGTTCCATCACCTGATAACAGGGAGAAGAGACCAACCCTCATCTCTCTCCAACCTCCTTTCCGGGAGCTGTAGAAAGCAATGAGGTCTCCCCTTAGCCACCTCTTCTCCAGACAACCCCAGCTCCGTCCGCTGCTCCTCTCCAGCCCTGTTCTCTAGACCCTTCCCCAGCTTTGTTGCCCTTCTCTGGACCTGCTCCAGACCTTCAATGTTCTTCTTGCAGTGAGTGGCACAAACCTAAACTCAGTATTCCAGATGCAGCCTCACTAGTATGAAGTACAGGGGGGACAATCACTTCCCTACTTCTGCTGATCCAGGCCAGGATGATGTTGGTCTCTCTGGCCACCTGAGCTCACAGCTGGCTCATCTTCAGCCACTGTCAAACAGCACCCCCAGGTCCTTTTCTGCCCTGCCACTTTCCAACCACTCTGCCCCAAGCCTGGAGCCTTCATGGGGTTGTTGTGACCCATGTGCAGGACCCAGCACTCAGCTTTGTTGAACCTCACACAACTGACCTCAGCCCATGGATCCAGCCTGGCCAGATCTCTCTGCAGAGCCTTCCTACCCTCCAGCAGATCAGCATCCCACCCAATGCAGTGTCCTCTGCCTGTTGGTGGACGAGTAGTTAACTTAGTCAAGATACACTGGAATTATGGACAGGAGTCCCTTGGAGGACTTGTTGGGTCCTCTAATTTCCTACTTCAGTTACCTCCTTTTCATTTCAAGGCTTTTTTTTTTTTTGACCCCAGTATGCAAATCATGCTGCTAAGACAGTGATTTGTTCTACCACAGTGACAGTGCTTCAACAAAGAGATTTTTAAATGCAAATACCAGGCTCCTAAGATGCCAGGCCTGGTGGCATCACTTGGAAATAGTTTGTAGACAGCAAATTTCCATCAGCTCTGGAAATGTCAATTTATGAAATGCAACCTCATGAAGGGTGGAGAAGCCTTAAATGGCTGAGCTTCCATTTTATCTGCATCTGAGTTAAAGGAATGGTGGGCACTGAAGTAGTGGATTGGGGCAACCCCAGGCACAAATCCAGGCTGGGTGCAGAGTGGGATGAGAGCAGCCCTGAAGAAAGAGACTTGTGGGTGTTGGGTGCTGAGCAGCTCCCCAGGAGCCAGCAGTGCCCTCATGCAGGCAGCTGTGTGCTGGGCTGCAGCCAGAGGAGTGTGGGCAGCAGGGCAAGAGAGGGGATTCTGACCCTTGCCTCTGCTCTGCCCAGACCCCACCTCCAATCCTGCCTCCAGTTCTGCTGTCCCCAGCACAAGGAGGACACAGAGCTGCTGCAGGGAGTCCAGAGGAGGCCACAAAGATGATCCAAGGGCTGCAGCAGCTCTGCTCTGAGGACAGGCTGAGGGAGCTGGGGGTGTTCAGCCTGGAGAAGAGAAGGCTCCAGGGGCACCTCAGAGCTGCCTCCCAAGAGCTGAAGGGATCCTGCAGGAAGGCTGCAGAGGGACTTTTGCTAAGGGTGTCTAGAGCCAGGCCAAGGGGGAATGGTTTGAAGCTGAGGCAGATCAGGGTCAGACTGGAGCTGAGGAAGAAGTCCTTCAGTAGGAGGGTGGTGAGAGTCTGGCACAGGCTGCCCAGGGAGGCTGTGGCTGCCTCCTGCCTCGGGGTGTTGAAGGCCAGTCTGGATGAGGCCGTGAGCAGCTGAATCTAGTTGGTGGGGAGATTGAAGGAGATGATCTCTGAGATCCCTTCCAAGCTAGGCTATTCTGTGATTGTGTGACTGAACCTGTGTGCAGTTGAACTTTTCAAGTGTGTCATTTCCTCTGGAGTTCAAGTGCCTCCTCTTGGCTGTACTTTGGCAAGCTGCCACCTCTGAGAACAGCGACGCTGATTTGCTGCTCGAAAATCCAGAGTGTGAAACCAAGATATTAAAGGATTCTCTTATCACTAATCATAGCCATAAGGAAATGCTCTGATCAGATAATTGGTTTTTAAAAAAATGAGGAAGTATTAGGGGATATGCTGCTGAACAACTCCAGTTTACTCAAGGCCAACAACAGCAGGAAAATAAAGGGTTTAGTTTGACAAACTCAATTCCTTTATCCACGTGGATTGTTCAGATATAAAGTATAAAGTCAAGATGATTCACCTTGGGGCTTGATAACTCATAGATTTATGGTATGGTTTGGGTTGGAAGGGACCTTAAAGATCATCCAGTTCCATGGGCAGGGACAACTCACATCAGCCCAGGTTGCTCAAGGTGTCAGCCAATCTGGCCTTGAGTACCTCCAGGGAGGGGACATCCACAACCTCCTCGGGCAACCTGTTCCAGTGTCTCCCCACCCTTACTGTCAAGTCTTCCTTATCTCCAGTCTCAACTCCCCTCTTCCAGCTTCAGCTGGACACAATTGGACATAATTGGACACAATTGGACACAATTGTCCCTGCCCATGGCAGGGGGGTTGGAACTAGATGATCCTTAAGGTCCCTTCCAACCCTGACTGATACTATGATATTATGATACAATGATCTTGAAGGTCTCTTCCAACCTGGTTAATTCTATTCTATTCTATTCTATTCTATTCTATTCTATTCTATTCTATTCTATTCTATTCTATTCTATTCTATTCCCCCCATCCTACCACTACAAGCCCTTGTAATGGCTTGGAACCTTTATGACCCTAACCTGTGTTAACCTTTTTGCAACCTGCTTTAAATGACTTGAGGCAGAATCTGGTTGCAGCGGTGGTGCTGGAAGCACTCCGGTGGAACCATCCACTGGTGCCGATCGAGGCTGTCAGAGCTCTTTCGCTCTAAGGATGATCAATATTTGTCTCTCACATTCTTCCTGAGGCAGGTGAGCTGGGCTAGGTCAGGTTTTAATCCCTTGTTCACAGATCCCCAGATTGCATTGGGTTGGAAGGGATCCTCAAAGGTCATCTTGTCCAGCCCCCCGGCAGTCAGCAGGGACACCTCCAATTAGATCAGGCTGCCCAGGGCCACACTGAGTCTGATCTTGAATGTCTCCAGGGTCAGGACCTCAACCACATTCCTGGGCAGCCTGTCCCAGTATTTCACCACCCTCATTGTGAAGATGTCCAACCTAAATCTGCCCTACTCCAATTTCAAACCATTGTCCCTTCCGCCTATCCCCACAGGTCATTCTAAAGAGTACCCCACCCAGCTTTCCTGTGGGTTCCCTTCAGATATTGAAAGGCAGCAATAAGGTCTCCCTGGAGCCTTCTCCACTCCAGACTCTCCCAGCCTGTCCCTGTAGGGGAGGTTCTCCAGTCCTCTGATCATCTTCATGGCCTCCTCTGGACCAGCTGCAGGTGGGGTCTGAGCAGAGCAGAGGGGCAGAATCCCCTCCCTGTGCTACTGCTCTCCCTGCTCTGGATGCAGCTCAGCACACAGCTGCCTGCTGGGCTGCCAGAGACCACTGCTGGCTCCTGGGGAGTTTGTCATCAGCTGACAACCCCAAGGCCTTTTCAAAGCTGCTCTCCAGGCACTCCTCTCCCAGCTTCTATTTGTGCTTGGGATTGCCCCAGCCTAGGTGCAGGATCTTGCACTCGGCCTTGCTGAACCCCAAGACACTGGCTCCTGTCCACATCCCAAGTCTGTCCAAGTCCCTCTGGATGGATCCCTTCCCTCTAGAGTGTCAATAACACCACACAGCTTGGTGTCACCCACAAACTTGCTGAGGGTGCCTCAATGACAGATATTAAGCAGCACTGGTGTCAATACCAAGCCCTGAGGGACACCACTTGTCCCTGGTCTCCATTTGGGCATTGAGCCATTGACCACAGCTCTCTGAGTGCCACCATCCAGCTATTTCCAGTGGCCCACCTCTCAAGTCACAGAATGACAGAATCATAGAATCAGCCAGGTGGGAAAAGACCTCAGAGATCATCAAGTCCAACCTATTACCTAATCCCTAACACCTCCTGACAACTAAGCCATGGCTCCCAGTGCCACATCCAATCCTTTTTTGAACACCTCCAGGGATGGTGACTCCACCTCCTCCCTGGGCAGCACATCCCAGTGGCCAATCTCTCTTGCTGGGAAGAACTTTCTCCTCACCTTCAGCCTAAACTTCCTCTGGCACAGTTTGAGACTGTGTCCTCTTGTTCTGGTGCTGATTGCCTGGGAGAAGAGACCAACCCCCACCTAGGTACAAACTCCCTTCAGGTAGTTGAAGAGAGCAATAAGGTCACCCCTGAGCCTCCTCTTCTGCAGGCTAAGCAACCCCAGCTCCCTCAGCCTCTCCTCACAGGGCTGTGCTCCAGCCCCCTCTCCAGCTTTCTTGCCCTTCTCTGGACATGTTCAAGAGTCTCAATGTCCTTCTTAAATTGTGGAGCCCAGAACTGCATGCAGTACTCAAGGTGTGGCCTAACCAGTGCAGAGCACATTCCCAATTTGCTGACCACAATTTCATGTGGGACAGTGTCCAAAACTGCTACAAAGGTACCCTGCAGCCCCCTCCAGGAGCAATCCACTGCCCTGTGCTCCGATCTGCTGCAGCAGACCGGCAAAGTCACCGCGGCTGTCGCCAAGCAAGCCAAGATGTTGTTCTCCACTCATCCTGCTTCCCAGCATTTTCCCACTTCCCAGCTCCTTACCTTCATAATGTTCACTAAGTCTGTTTGATAATAACGATCCTGGTGTGCATTAGCAGCTGCCAGGGTCAGAAGGTAATCGTTCCGTGCGTGGATGGCCTTGGAGTTGCACTCGGAGCGGCGTGCTTTTAACTGCAACGAGAAAGGGGAGTTCAGAGAGAGGCCCTAAAGGGAAGTGAAGTGACCAAATGGCCATTAGTAACTCATTAGCAGCTAGATATATCATAGCATTACAGAACATTAGAGGTTGGAAGGCACCTCCAGAGATCATGAGGTCCAACCCCACTGCCAAAGCAGCATCACCCAGGGCAGTCTGCACAGGAAGGCATCCAGGTGGGTTTGGAAAGGCTCCAGAGAAGGACACTCCACAACCTCTCTGGGCAGCCTGCTCCAGGGCTCTGGCACCCTCACACCAAAGAAGTTTCTCCTCATGTTCAGCTGAAACCTTCTGTGTTCAAGTTTGTATCCATTGCTCCTTGGCTTATTGCTGTGCAGCACCCAAAAGAGCTTCCCCTCCACTTGACACCCACCCCTCAGAGATTGAGAGATATTGATCAGATCCCCTCTCAGCCTTCTCCACACTAAACAGCCCCAGGGCTCTCAGTCTCTCCTCCTGGCTCTCCCTTGGACTCTCTCCAGCAGGTCTCTGTCTCTCTTGAACTGGGGAGCCCAGAACTGGACACAGGATTGCAGCTGCGGTCTCAGCAGGGCAGAGCAGAGGGGCAGAAGTACCTCCCTAGCCCTGCTGGCCACACTTTTCTTGATACACCCCAGGATGCCATTGGCTCTCTTGGCCACAAGGGCACATTGCTATCCCCTGCAGAACTTGCTGTCCAAGGTCTTTCTCTGTGGAGCTGCTCTCCAGCAGGGCAGCCTCTAACATGCCCTGGTGCCTGCTGCTACTCCTCCCCAGATGCAGGACCCTGCACTTGTCCTTATTGAATACATACATATTAATAGAGTTCAAAACTTGAAGGGAATAATAATATTAAGAATTTTGAGAACATTAAAGGGGGCTTTGAATGTATTCTAGTCTCATACAGTTGTATTTTCATATGCAGTCACTAAGGGTCAGTTACCAGCAGGAAAAAAGCCTCCTGGTCACTTTGGGCCAGGTGGAATTCTACATTTTCACTCCTGAAAGAGGTCTCTTATCACTTGTCCTACCAATCTACCTTCCAAAATGCCACTCACCTCTGGATTCTGGAAAACTCTGCTCAGATGCCTCATGAAATGTGCTGCAATCATGATTAGAATGAACATGAAGGGTTTTTTTTTCCCTACTCACCTTTACACTTGCCTTCTGCAAGCTTATTCTTGACTGAAAAAGACTAAGTTTGGACCTGAAACAAAAATGACAAGAAAAGTTTAGCATCCTGCACCCTTCCTTTACACCCTTGTGTAGCACAGGATGAACCACTACTGCAACATTTTAACCCAAGTAACTTTTTATGCCTAAATTCATAGAATCAGAGAATGGCTCAGGTTGGAAGGGACCTGAATGGGGCTACAGGAGAGCTGGGGAGGGACTTTTGATAAGGGCTTGGAGTGATAGGATGACAGGGAATGGCTTGGAGCTGGAAGAGGGGAGATTGAGACTGGAGATTAGGAAGACATTTTTGACAGTGATCCTGGGATAGGTTGCTCAGGGAGGCTGTGGATGCCTCCTCCTTGAGGCTGTTCGAGGCCAGGTTGGATGAGGCCTTGAGCAGCTGAGTCGAGTTGAGAGGGGTCCCTGCCCATGGTGGGGAGGTTGGAGGAGATGACCTCTGAGGCTTGTAATGATAGGATGAGGGGGAATGGTTTGAAGCTGGAAGAGGGAAGATTCAGGCTGGAGATGAGGAAGAAATCAAAATCAACCAAAGGGCTCTTTCAATCTTGGCAACACTGCAGCATGAATCTGACCCAAAATTCCTAAGCTGAACTTTTTGGTTGACTTTTTGTCTGCTTGAGGGTTCTACCCCCCCCCCCCCCCCGACTTTCTTTAGGCATTACAGGCAATCTGATTGAAGTTTTTCTTATCCTCCAGCCCTCAATAAAGACAGAAAAAAAAATCCCTAATGGCACCATAACTTTTTTTTTCATACCCTGAGAACAATCCTAACTCATTTCTGAAATAAATGAATTGCAACATTTCTAGAATAGGATGGCTTGGGTTGGAAGTGACCTTAAAGATCATCTAGCTCCAACCCACCTGCCATGGGCAGGGACACCTTCCACAAGACCAGGGTTGCTCAAAGTGCCATCCAGCTTGGCTTTGAACAATTCCAGGGCTGAAGGCTCCACAATTTCTCTTTGCAATAAAGGCCTAGGGTTAGGGTTAGGCCAAACTTCAAACTAAACCCATGTCAGTTACTTGCTTTCCTGAAATGATGGAAATCAACTTCTTCAGGATGCTAAGGAACATAAAAAACCTAAAGCATCAAAAATTTATCTCCAAAATGGAAAATAATGTCCTAACCAACCTCTTTTTCCCTCCTGAAGGGGGCTACAAGAAAGCTGGGGAGGGACTTTTGACAAGGGCTTGTGGTGATAGGATGAGGAGGAATGGATTGAAGCTGGAAGAGGGGAGACTGAGACTGGAGATTAGGAAGAAATTATTTGCAGTGGGGGTGGAGAGACACTGGAACAGGTTGCCCAGGGAGGTGGTGGATGCCCCTCCCAGGAGGTGCTCAATGCCATGTTTCATGAAGCCTTGAGCAACCTGGGCAACTGGAAGGTGTCCTTGCTCATGGTGGTGGAACTAGATGACCTTTAAGGTCTCTTCCAACCTAAAACATTCCATGAATCTATGAATTATCAAGTCCCAAGGTGAAACATCTTTATTTTACAAATCCCTTTCCATCTGAATAATTCACTTGGATAAAAGGTCTAGTCCCTGCATGTGGCAGGGGGGTGGAACAGGATGAGCTTTAAGGTCCTTTCCAACCCAAACCATTCTACAACTGAGTCCAAAATGAGATGTGAGGAGAGCAAAGAACCTAAGCAGAGTTTAAGATCGAAAGAAGTGCCACTGCCCTTTGAAAATGTCAAAGGACAGCAGTTCACAGGATCAGAGGATATTAGAGGTTGGAAGGGACCTCCAAAGGTCATCCAGTCCAACCCTCCTGCCAGAGTAGGACCATAGAATCTAGAGCAGGTCACACAGGAATGCATCCAGATGGGGGTTGGGGATTGAAAGTCTCCAGAGAAGGAGACTCCACAACCTCTCTGGGCAGCCTGTTCCAGGGCTCTGTGACCCTCACACTGAAGAAGCTCCTCCTCATGTTGAGGTGGCACCTCCTGTGCTGTAGTTTATATCCATTGCCCCTTGTCCTATCCCAGGGTGCAGATGAGCAGAGCCTGTCCCTGTCCCCTCCCTCCTGACCCACAACCCTCAGACATTTATAAACATTTATTAGATCCCCTCTCAGTCTTCTCTTCT
This sequence comes from Picus viridis, assembly GCA_033816785.1. Taxonomy (NCBI): domain Eukaryota; kingdom Metazoa; phylum Chordata; class Aves; order Piciformes; family Picidae; genus Picus; species Picus viridis. The sequence continues at coordinate 39,854,431 of CM066566.1, read as the reverse complement.
CCAGACTAAACAGCCCCAGGGCTCTCAGCCTCTCCTCACAGGGCACATGCTCCAGTCCATTCAGCATCCTGGTAGATCTCCCTTGGACTCTCTTCAGCAGATCCCTGTCCCTCCTGAACTGGGAAGCCCAGAACTGGATGCAATATTCCAGGTGAGGTCTCACCAGGACAGAGTAGAGGGAGAGAGGAGAACCTCCCTCCATCTGCTGGCCACACTCCTTTGAATGCAGCCCAGGATCCCATTGGCCTTCTTGGCCACCAGGGCACATTGCTGGCCCATGCAGAACTTGTTATCCACCAGCACTCCCAGGTCCTTCTCCCCAGGGCTGCTCTCTAGTAGATCACCTCCCAACCTGCACAGTTACAGTTTAATTTCCTTCCTCAAGAAAGCAGCCTCAGGGAGTGAGATTTTTTTCACCTCTCAGGCCTAGGAGCACGCTTGAGAGGCTTCCCAAAGTGTACACAAGCTACAAGGAAACAAAACTGGCAGCAGCTTGTTGCAAGCAATTCTCTTCCTCCTTCCATCCTACTCAGCGTAACAACTAATAGGGGCAGAAATCCGCTTCCCACCCAGGCAATTCTCTCTACATATACTCTTAGGGAAACATACTTGGCCTCAATATCAGCTTTCTCCCGCACTGCTTGAGCCATCTGCTCAGTCTCAAAATATTTCTTTTTGCCTTTGGCTAAATCTTTGACTGTCTCTTGCAGCTCAGTTTGGATCCTCGTCAGCTGGTCCACGCACTGGAAGAGAGAAGAGAGACGACACAACAAAACGGTCAGGGAACAAACCACTCCTGAGGTCGGTGAGGGGTTGTGTTTGGTTGGTTGGTTTGCATCTAAACAATAATATCAGCAGCACTTTACTGCTCTTTATTACACTCTACATGGAACAGCAGGGGCTGCAAGGCACTTGTCAGTTATTCATGGCTTGTCTTTACTTCAAAGCTGATCAAAACTTAAACTCTCTCTCTCCCCCTTTCTTTCTTCCTTCCTTTCTTTTTCCCATTCCTTCTTTGTCTTTTTCTCCCTTTCCCTCTTGCATTCTCCCTCCCTTCCTCTGACCCTTTCTTTCTCCCTTCCTTTTTCCCTCCCCTTCTGTTCCTTTCTTTCTTTCTTTCTTCCTCCCTTCCTTTCCCCTCCATCACCCTCCCTTTCTCCATTCTTTTGTTTCTTCCTCCCTTTGTCCCTTCCTGTTTCTTTCTTTCTCCCCCGTTTCTTCCTCCCTTCCTCTGTTCCTTTCTTTCTCCCTTTCTCCCTCCCTCTGTTCCTTTCTTTCTTTCTTTCTCCCTCCCTCTGTTCCTTTCTTTCCCCCTTTCTCCCTCCCTCTGTTTCTTTCTTTCTCCCTCCCTCTGTTCCTTTCTTTCCCCCTTTCCCCTCCCTTGTTCTCCCCCCTTTCTCCCTCCCTCTGTTCCTTTCTTTCCCCCTTTCTCCCTCCCTCTGTTCCTTTCTTTCCCCCTTTCTCCCTCCCTCTGTTCCTTTCTTTCTCCCTTTCTCCCTCCCTCTGCTCCTTTCTTTCCCCCTTTCTCCCTCCCTCTGTTCCTTTCTTTCTCCCTTTCTCCCTGTTTCTTCCCCCCTTTCTCCAATTCTTCTTCCTTTTTCCCTTCCTTTTTCTCTCCCTTCTTCTGTTCTTTTCTTTCTCCCTTTCTTCCTCCCTTTCTCTGTTTCTTCCTCCCTTTCTCCCTTCCTTTTTCCCTCCCTATCTCCCTCTCTTTCTCTACTCCCTCCTCCCTTTCTCCCCTACCTTCTCTCTTCCTTTCTCCCTCCCTTTTTCTCCTTCCTTCCAAATTCCTTCCTAATTCCTTCCCTGCCAGCCCTGTGCTGGGCTGATCCCCAGCAGTGTGGGCAGCAGGGGCAGGGAGGGAATTCTGCCCCTCTGCTGTGCTCTGCTCAAACCCCACCTGCAGTGCTGGGGCAGCTCTGGAGGCCTCAGCACAGCAGACACAGGGACCTGTTGGAGTAGGGCCAAAGGAGGCCACATCCATGCTTGGAGGGCTGGAAACCAGGCTGGGAGAGTTGGGGTTGTTCAGCCTGGAGAAGAGAAGGCTCCAGGGAGACCTTCTGGTAGCCTTGCAGGACTTAAAGGAACCTATAAGAAATCTGGGGACAGAGTTTTTATCAGGGCCTGTAGTGACAGGCTAAGGGGGATGGTTTGAACTAAATGAGGGAGATTCAGACTAGCAAGAAGGAAGAAATGGTTTAGGCTGAAGGTGGTAAGACCTTGTCCCAGGTCACCCCGAGAGGTGGGAGATGCTCCATCACTGGAACCATTCCAGGTCAGGTTGTCTGGGACTGAGCAACTTGCTCTAGTTACAGATGTCCCTGCTGACTACACAGGGGTTGGACTCAATGACCTTGAAAGGTCTCTTGAAACTCAAAGCACACACTGTGATTCTGTCCCTCCATGAAATTAAGCATCAAAGTTCTGAAAGCTCAGAATGAGAGAATCAGTTGCAATAATTAGAATACAACTGGAAAAAAATCCAAAGGCAACCCACTGGAGGTGAAAAAAAACACACCTGTGGGGAGCCCAGAACTGGACACAATACTCCAGATGTGTTCTCACCAGGGCACAGTAAAGGGGAGGAGAACCTCCCTTGACCTGCTGGCCACACTTTTCTTGCTGCACCCCAGGATGCCATTGGCCTTCTTGGCCCCAAGGGCACATTGCTGTCCCATGGAGAGCTTGATGTCCACCAGCACTCCAAGGTCCTTCTCCATAGAGCTGCTGTCCAGCAGGTCAACCCCTAACCTGTACTGGTGCCTGGTGTTCCTCTCCAGGTGCAGGACCCCACACTTCTCCTTGTTGATGGGAAGCACTGAATTAACTCCTTGGTTTACTTTAATCAATGAATTGTCTTTATCTCTACCCTCAAAACATTTTGGACTTTCACCTTTCCCCACCCCTGCAGATATTGAAGGTCGGGCTCTGGGCAACCTGATCTAGTTGAGGATGTCCCTGCTGAGTGCAGAGGGGGCTGGACTGGATGACCTTTGGGAGCTCCCTTCCAGCCCAGACCACTCTATGATTCTCTCCCCCTCTCCCTGGGGCTAAGCTGCTGACCATGGCTAACCCTCCACAATGACAACAACTCTTGATCAATTCTCCAAACATTCAGCTTCCAAGAACAAAAAAAACACAGATCCACCCTTCTGTGGATCTGTGCTAAGCAGGAAGGATCAACTGAACAAAACCAATGTGAATTATCCACAGTTAGGATTTTCCTCTCTGTCCTTCAGGGAGAGTTGTAATGATTTTCTTTAACCCAAACTAGCTTAAGAGCTGCTTCAGTGCCTTTACAGCTAATTACAGCTCTTACAGACCAGATGTGGTCAATGAAGGCTCCAGGCAACACCTAGAGGTAGAGCCTCGAGCTAGCTTAAGGAAATCAATTTGCCTTTCAATTTGCCTCTCTGTTCTTCAAAGAGCAGAGCCCAAGTCCCATCCTCTGTTCACATCATTATCATAGACCCCATGGAAAAGCCTGGAGTTAGAGAACTATGGAATGGTTTGGATTGGAAGAGGCCTTTAAAACGTTATCCAGTCCACCCCCCTGCAGCCAGCAGGGACATCTGCAACTAGAGCAGGTTGCTCAGAGCCCCAAACAACCTGACCTGGGATGGTTCCAGGAATGGGGCACCTCACAGTATCACAGTATCACAGTATTACCTCCCACCAATTTGGGTCTCACCACCCTCAGCACCAACAATTTCTTCCTTGGATCTAGTCTAAATCCTCTCCTTTTTTAGATTAAAACACTTATCCTTCATCCTATCACTATGTGCCCTGCTAAAAAAATCCCTCTCCAGTTTTCTTCTAGTCCTTTTTGAGCACTGGAAGGCAACCAGAAGGTCTCCCTGGAGCCTTCTCATCTCCAGGGTGAACAACCCCAACTCTTTCAGCCTGGCTTCACAGCAGAAGGCTTCCAGCCCTCTGATCAGTTTTTGTGGCTTTGTTTGGACCTGCTCCATCAGGTCCAGGTCTGCCCTGTGTTGAGATTTCTCCCATTCAAAGCTCTCCACACCTCTCTAAACCCATTTATTCTTCCTCCCTTTGTAGTCAGCAGGGTCATCTGCCACTAGAGCAGGTTGCTTAGAGCCCCAAACAACCTGACCTGGAATGGTTCCAGGGAGGGGGAATCTCCCTCCTCTCTGGGCAATATGGGACAAGGTCTCACAACCTTCAGCACAAAAAAATTCTTCCTTAGATCTAACATTAATCTTCCTATTTTTAGATTAAAACTATCATCCTTCATCCTATCACTACGTGACCTCCTAAAAAATCCCTCTCCACCTTTCTTGTAGCCCTCTTTGAGAGCTAGAAGGCTACAACAAACTTTCCCTGGAGCTCTCTTCTCCAGGCTGAACAACCCCAACTCTTTCTGCCTGTCCTCACACCTGGAAGTGTTCAAAGGGAAGCTGGTTGGGGCCTTGAGCAACCTCATGTAATGGAAAGTGTCCTTGGTCAGGGCAGGTGGGTTGGAACTAGATGACCCTTAAGGTCCCTTCCAACCCAAACCATTCTATGGTTCTCTGATTTCAAGCAATTGGAATTCCAGATCACATAGCTCAGCACATAGAATAGAATAGAATAGAATAGAATAGAATAGAATAGAATAGAATAGAATAGAATAGAATAGAATAGAATAGACCAGGTTGGAAGAGACCTTCAAGATCATCATGTCCAACCTATCACCCAACACCACCTAATCAACTAAACCATGGCACCAAGCACCCTATCAAGTCTCCTCCTGAACACCTCCAGTGATGGTGACTCCACCACCTCCCTGGGCAGCCCATTCCAATGGGCAATCACTCTCTGTGTGTAGAACTTCTTCCTAACCTCCAGCCTAAACCTCCCCTGGCACAGCCTGAGAATGTGTCCTCTTGTTCTGGTGCTGGTTGCCTGGGAGAAGAGGCCAACCTCTGCCTGGCTACAAACTCCCTTCAGGTAGTTGTAGAGAGCAAGAAGGTCTCCCCTGAGTCTCCTCCTCTCCAGGCTAAGCAACCCCAGCTCCCTCAGCCTCTCCTCACAGGGCTTGTGTTCCAAACCCCTCACCAACTTTGTTGCCCTTCTCTGGACACCTTCCAGCAAGTCAACATCCTTCCTAAACTGAGGGGCCCAGAGCTGGACACAGGACTCAAGGTGCGGCCTAACCAGTGCAGTGTACAGGAGCAGAATGACCTCCCTGCTCCTGCTGGCCACACTCTTCCTGATGCAGGCCAGGATGCCATTGGCCCTCCTGGCTGCCTGGGCACACTGCAGGCTCACGTTCAGCCTACCACCAATCAATACCCCCAGCTCTCCAGCCCCTCTGACCCCAGCCTGTAGCACTGCCTGGGGTTGCTGTGGCCAATGTGCAGCACCTGGCACTTGGATGTGTTCAATCTCATGCCCTTGGACTCTGCCCATCTGTCCAGCCTGTCGAGGTCCCTCTGCAAAGCCTCTCTGCCCTCCAGCAGATCAACTCCTGCCCCCAGCTTGGTGTCATCTGCAAATTGACTGATGATGGACTCAATGCCCTCGTCCAGATCATCAATAAAGATGTTAAAGAGCAGCCTTCCTCAACCACCTACTTAGTTCTCTAACAACACACAGAGGAAGAGACAGAAAAGCAGAGATATTGGCTTAGAAATACCAAAAAAAAAAACCACTACAAAAATTATCTACAATCTTTTTAAATTTTTTTTTTTTTTTCCTTCACTAAATGAAACAAATAAATGTTCCAAGACCTGATGAAAGGACAAATACCTTCTTCAGTTGCTGCTCCTTAAAGCACCGGACAGTCCTGGCTGGTTCAGAAATCAAGTTCTTGTAGTTCTCACAGATGTTGAGTCGAGACTGAGCCACTTGCATGGTGCCTTCTAAGAGGGATTTCCAAACTGAGTACATGCTCCTAAAACAAGGAAACACAGAAGGGTTGTGGTGAGGAAGGGAGGGAGGCCAAGCTCAACACAGAAAAGTTTAAGGTGGTAGCAAAATGCACCCAAGGTTTGCTTTAGTAACCGAGCTGAAGCTTAAACCTTTGTGGAGGTCCAACACACAGAGTCACAGGTTGCAGTGGGCTGGAAGGGAACCTCAATAGAGGAGAGTGAAAATGGGATAATGAATTCCACTGACAGCCCATGCAGGCTCCCCACCTGCTCAAGGGCTATACATCTTCAGCTCAAGCCCATCCAACTTCATACTGGTCATCAGGGAGGTAGTGGAGTCACTGTCCATGGAGGTGCTCAAAAAGAATTGGATGTGGCACTTGAAGCCATGGTTTAGCTAGTCATGAGGTGTTGGGTGATAGGTTGGACTTGATGATTTCTGAGGTCTTTTCCAACCTCGTTGATTCTATGATTCTATGATTCAAAAGACATCTTGTACAACCCTTCTGTAGGCAGCAGGGACATCTCCAACTAGGCTGCCCAGGGCCCCATCAAGTTTAACCATGAATCTCTCCAGGGATGGGGCCTCCACCACATCCCTGGGCAACCCGTTCCAGTATTTCAGCACTCTCACTGTGAAGAACATCTGAGGTCCAACCTAAATCTGCCCTGCTCCAGTTCCAAACCATTGCTCCTCATCCTATCACCCCAGGCCCTTCTAAACAGTCCCTCCCCAGCCTACCTGCAGGTCCCCTTCAGACATTGAAGGCAGCTCTAAGGTCTCCCTGAAGCCTCCTCTTCTCCAGGCTGAACATCCCCAACTCTCTCAGTCTGTCCCCATAGCAGAGGTTCCCCAACCCCCTGATCATCTTTGTGGCCTCCTCTGGACCCTCTCCATCAGGTCCATGTCTCTCTTGTGTTGAGGGTCCATAGCTGGACACAGCACTACAGGTGAGGTCTCCCCAGAGCAGAGTAGAGGGACAGGATCCTCTCTCTCCAACTCTGGCCACACTGCTTTGGATTCAGCCCAGGCTGCCATCGATCTTTTGGGCTGCAAATGCCTATTGCTGGCTCCTCCCCAGCTTCTCACCCACCAGCAACCCCCAAGCCCTTTTCCTTTCTCCCCAAGTCCTTTACCTGCACTTTCAACTAAAATTTTACCTGAAGACTTGACCAGAAGTCAACATTTTCCCTCCCTACCCTGTTTTATGATTCAGTTTCTCGGTGAACTTATTTGCTTGAACCTCCTTCTGCAGTGGAACAGCTCCTGCAGAATGCAGCAGCCAAAGCCAAGTCAAAGGGTGGTCATTTTTGATAAGATCATGGATTTGGTGATTTTGGGGCATCTTGTAATCAAGGAAACAGTTACAGACTGCTCAGCAATTTTGCAACAGCTACTTGGAGTTTTGACAAGCATTTGTATTAAGTGGGCAAGGGGCAATGGATTGAAGCTGGAAGAGGGGACACTGAGCCTGGAGATTAGGGAGAAATTCTTTCCAGTGAGGGTGGGGAGACACTGGAACAGGTTGCCCAGGGAAGCTCTGGATGCCTCCTCCCTGGAGGTGTTCAAGGCTGGGTGGGATGTGGCCTTGAGCAACCTGATCTAGCGTGAGATGTCCCTGCCCATGGCAGGGGAGTTGAAACTGGATGATCTTTAAGGTCCCTTCCAACCCAACCCATTCGATGGTTCCTTCATCACGTACTAACAGACCAAAGACAAGAACTGGAGCTGTGTGGTGTGACCTTTGTAGAGCCCCAAGAACTCACCACAAAAATCTCAGAAATGCCCAAGAGAGAAGGAAAAGGTGGAAATGAAGATCGAGGGAGACCTTACACCAGCCTTTCAGTACTTAGAGGCCTAGGAAAAAAACTGGGGCCAGACTTTTGAGCAGGGCCTGTTGTGATAGGACAAGGGGTGATGGTTTGAAACTAGAAGATGAAGATTAAGACTAGAGAGAAGAATTTTTTTATGCTGAGGGTGGTGAGAGCCTGTCCCAGGTTGCCCAGAGAGATGGGAGATGCTCCATCCCTGAACCATTCCAGCTCAGGTTCTTTGGAGCTCTGAGCGTCCTGCTCTAGTTGCAGGTGTCCCTGCTGACTGCAGAGGGGGTGGACTGGATGAACTTTCAAAGGTCCCTTCCAACCCAAACCATTCCATGATACTCTGACCCACCCTGCACTGACAGAAAGGGAAGATTTGTGGAGCTTACAGAGCCCAAGTGCTCAGTGCTAGGGAGGGTTGGGGGCGGCAGGTATGGGGAGAAGACCTCTGGGCAGGGTGGGTGTATCTGATGGCATGAAAAGCTTCCTGAGTGGCAAAGGAAGAGGGGGCTGGGTGTGATGGGAGCACTTTACATAGACTGAAGACTGATTAATTCAGTTTATTTCTTTACAGATACACAAAGGGTGTGAAGCTACTGAGAATCCCAACCAGAGATCTCTCACCAATTTCTTCCTGTTTGAAACAAAACTTGTCAGAACAGGGGGAAAAACCAAAACCCAGCACCCAAACACATTAAAATAAAGGATCTTAGAGCTTCTCCAAAATATTTAGCAGGCACTGTGCCAAGGAGGGAGGCTTTCAGCATTCTGAGTCATTGCTGTTTTCATCTTCTGATTCACCTTTCATGTTAATGAAACTCAGTTTGTAAACAACTGCTTCTTGCCTCCCCTCCTCCTTGCTGTCAGATGAGATCTTCATGAAGATTGGCCTCCTGACAACAAAGTTGGAGCTGTCTTTTCCTATTAAGAAATCCACACACTGGAGTTCTCCTCCTGGGGAGGAAGAACCCCCTGCACCACTACAGTAAGGGTTGACCTGCTGGAAAGCAGCTCCATGGAGAAGGACCTGGGAGTACTGGTGGACAACAAGTTGCCCGTGAGCCAGCGATGTGCCCTGGTGGCCAACAAGGGCAAGGGTCTCCTGAGGAGCATGAAGAAGAGTCTGGCCAGCAGATCACAGGAGGTTCTCCTCTCACTCTACCCTGATCTAGGAGGGCACACCCAGAGTACTGGGTCCAGTTCTGGGCTCCTAAGTTCAAAAGGGACAGGGTAGAAAGGGAGACTACAAAGATGCTGAGGGGCCAGGAGCACCTCTGTGAGGAGGAAAGGCTTAGAGCCCTGGAGCTGTTGAGCCTGGAGAAGAGCAGCCCCAGAGGGAATCTGATCACTGCTCAAGCAAGAGCTCAAGGGGCTGTGCATAGCAAGAGGATGAGGCCAGACTCTTTTCTGGACAAGGGCTACAGGCACAAACTGTAACCCAGGAGGTTCCATCTGAACATGAGGGAAAACTCCACTTTGAGTGTTGCAGAGCCCTGCAGCAGGCCGCACAGAGAGGTTGTGGAGTCTCCTTCTCTGGAGAGCTTCCAACCCCACCTGGCCATTGTGCTCCTGGGAAAGCTGCGGTGGGTTCTCCTGCTTACCAGGGGGGTTGGACTGGATGCTCTCCAGAGGTCCCTCCCAACCCCACCATGCTGGGAGCCTGTGATTCTCCTAATCCAGCTGAGGTATCTAAGCAGTAACACCCAAACAGGCTGCAAAATCACAGCTGCTCTTCTGTCACCCCATTCTGGCTTTTCAATCTCCTTACATTATCCAAGATTAATTACCTGTAATCACTTCGTTCATCAGCTTTCACTCCAAGCCAGTCCTTCTTTAAGTATTGGCTGGCCAGCTTCTGAATGCTCTGTTAAAAGAAGGAAATCCAAGTTCAGAGGCAAATAAACCAAGAAGAGGGTTTGCTCCTCTAGCAGATCAACACAAACCTGACACACAGAAGTTCACAGAACCACAGGTTGCATCAGGTTGGAAGTGACCCTCAAAGGTCATCTTGTCCACCCCTGCTGCAGTCAGCAGGGACACCTCCAACTAGATAAGGCTGCCCAGGGTCACATCCAGTCTGATCTTGAATGTCTCCAGGGGCGGGGCCTCAACCACACCCCTGGGCAGCCTGTTCCAGGGTCTCACCACTCTCACTGTGAAGAGCTTCTCCTGATGTCCAACCTAAACCTGCCCTGTTCCAGTTCCAAACCATTGCCTCTTGTCCTATCACCCCAGGCCCTTCTGAACAGCCCTTCCCCAGCCTTCCTGTAGGTCCTCTTCAGATGCAGCTCTAAGGTTGGAGCTGGCTGAAGCTGGAGAAGGCTGGAGCCTTCTCTTCTTCAGGCTTAACAATCCCAACTCTCTGAGTCCCCATAGGACTCAAATTGATTCACAACATTAGGAAACTCCTCCCACATGAGACTTTAGACTTCTGTTTCTCTTTAGCTTCTGTTCAGATCAGTCACAGAATGGTAGAAAGATAACCTCCCTTGACCTGATCATTGGCAAATTGACTACAAAACTGCCATGACTAAGACCAGGCTGGCTGAGGCTTTGAGCAACTTGAAGAAGAGAAGGCTCTGGGGAGACCTTCCAGTACCTGAAAGAGGCTACAAGAAGCCTGCAGAGAGACTGTTTGCAGAGGCCTGCAGGGACAGGACAAGAGGCAATGGCTTCAAATCAGAGCAGAGCAGATTTAGATTGGTTGATTAGTTCTGCCCCATGAGGGTGGTGCAACACTGGAACAAGTTGCCCAGGGAGGTGGTTGAGGCTGCATCCCTAGAGATATTTGAGGTGAGGCCGGAAGGGCCTCTGGGCAACCTGATCTAGTTGGGGATGTCCCTGCTGACTGTAGAGGGAGTTGGACTGGATGACCTTTGGAGGTCCCTTCCAACCCAGACCATTCTAAGATTATGATTCTGTGGTTTAGTTGGAGATGTCCCTGCCCATGGCAGGGGGGGTGCAACCAGCTGATCTTTAAGGTCCCTCCCAACTCAAGCCATTCTCTGACTGCTTTCCAAAGTGAGCAAGCTCACCACTGAACTCCAAAGCCAAAGGTGTCTGCTTATGCACAAGGACAAACCATGGGGTGGAATTTCATTCAGGCCAGCACATGGCTCTCAACCAGAGCAGTGCAGAAGGTTTACTTTCTTAAGCTTTTTCCTGAATGAAACTTTTTTCCCCTTCTTCCTGTGAGATTCTCCTTCTTCTGTTCTCAGTAACACTTCTCGTTCTGCTCTGCTGAAACAAAGAACTCCACTGTTGGGCTCCAGCAGAGAAGTCAACTGATTGTTTAACCTCTGTCATCGCCTGGCTTCCCCGTGGCTGAGGAATGTGCTCCTTTCTTCCTCAAAGGTGAACATCCAGCAAGTTCAACCAGCTTGAGATCATGAAACTCAAACCCAGGAGTAAGTTTTAGAGAAGACAACAAGTGTGTGGAGATCAGGCTCCTGAATCGTTCTTCTCTGGAAAGAGTTAAACCTGCCTGGACATTGGGATCCTCTCCTTCCCTGGAGGCACCCCAAACACACCTGGACACTGGGATCCTCTCCTTCTCTGGAGGCACCCCAAACACACCTGGACACTGGGATCCTCTCCTTCTCTGGAGGCACCCCAAACACACCTGGATATTGGGATCTTCTTCTCTGGAGAGATCCCAACCCCACCTGGACATTGTGATCCTAGGCAAGCTGCTGTGGGTGAGCTTGCTTTAGCAGAACTCCCCAGAGAGGTTGTGAAGTCTCCTCTGGAGATCTTCAAAACTCACCTGGATGTGTTCCTCTGTGACCTGCCCTAAATGGTCCTGTTTGGCAGGGGGTTTGGACTTGATCATCTGAGAACCCTTCCAACCCCTATACCAATCTCTGATTCTATGATCTCCAGAGGTCATAGTATCATAGTATCATAGTATCAGTCAGGGTTGGAAGGGACCACAAGGATCATCTAGTTCCAGCCCCCTGCCATGGGCAGGGACACCCCACACTGGATCAGGCTGGCCAGAGCCTCATCCAGCCTGGTCTTAAACACCTCCCTGGATGGGGCCTCAACCACCTCCCTGGATAACCCATTCCAGGGCTTCATCACTCTCATGGTGAAGAACTTCTTCCTCACATCCAGCCTGAATCTCCCCACCTCCAGCTTCATTCCATTCCCCCTAGTCCTATCACTACCTGATGTCCTGAGAAGTCCCTCCCCAGCCTTCTTGTAGGCCCCCTTCAGATACTGGAAGGCCACAATGAGGTCACCTCTGAGCCTTCTCTTCTCCAGACTGAACAGCCCCAACTCCTTCAGTCTGTCCTCATAGGAGAGGTGCTCCAGCCCTCTGATCATCCTCGTGGCCCTTCTCAGGACACGCTCCAGCACATCCACATCCCTCCTGTAACAGGGGCTCCAGAACTGGAGGCAGTACTCCGGGTGGGGTCTCACCAGAGCTGAGTAGAGGAGAGGTCCTTTGCAATCCTCACCATGCTGGGATTCTGTGATGAGAGCCAGGTCCCCTAACACTTGCTGTCTGCATGGTAGACAGCAGCTGATGTAACACTGAGGTTTGGGACACATCAGGCAGACAGATTTTGTGCTCTTATTCATTTAGGTGGTTTCAGTTGCTTGCATCATTTTGATCACTTCTCCTTTTTAGAGCAGAATCCATCAATCAACTCCTAACTTTCATCAATGAAACCTACACCTTGCAGTTAAAAAGAACCTTGAATGGAGATGGACAGAGGAACACCGTCCTCTGAGTCCAGGGATCCAAAGAACTCCAACATAGCTCCAAATAATCTCTACACACACACACACACACACAGAGAATCACCAAGGTTGGAAGAGACCTCAAAGATTATCAAGTCCACGTGGGGAAAAAGGACAGGGATGGTACAAAAAGCCCAGTCAGGAGGCAAAGCCTTAGAGAATATGTTCAAGCAGGGGTTAGCAGAGAGGGGCATTTGGTCAGAAGCTGCTGGAAGAAGTCTATGACTGAAAAGGTCTCTCCAGCCATGCTCTTTGCAGTGGTGGTGAGACCCTGAAACAGCAGTGATGGAGAAAATGCAAAGGATAATGAAAGCAGGAAAAAAAGGGGTAAGTTCCTACCTGAAGCCAAGGCTGGGCTGGGTAGATGAATTCATAGAATGACTGGATTGGAAGGGACCTTTAAGATCATCTAATTCCAAAGCCCCTGCCATAGACACTTTCATAGAATCATAGAATCACCCAGGTTGGAAAAGACCTTAGAGATCATCAAGTCCAACCTATTACCTAACACCTTCTGACAACTAAACCATGGCTCTGGATGCAGCTCAGCACACAGCTGCCTGCTGGGCTGCCAGCGACCATTGCTGGCTCCTGGGGAGTTTGTCACCAGCTGACACCCCCCAAGTCCTTCTCCTCCAGATTGCTCTCAAGCCACTCCTCACCCAGTCTGTGCACCCAGAGTGCCACATCCCTTTGCCATGAACAAACCTATTTTACCTCAGTGCTGCTGGTTCTTCAGAAGCCCAACTGAACCTTACCTGCCCTTGTAAAAGCAGCAGTCTGACTGATAGCAGATATCCTTTAAAATCAGAGGTTTAGTTGTAGGAGAGTGAGAGGGGCTGAGAATGCAGAGAGACTGCCAAATACAGAGGGAATGCTCTAAAAAGCAAAAAAAGAAGGAGAGAAGAAAAAACCCCACACAACTGAGGTATGGGAAGGTTCCATGTTCTGAAGAAGGCTTCCACTACAACATGAAAAGAGGTGCATCCCAAACCAGACATTTCAGATGCTGGTGCACCCCTACAGCATCCATAAAGACATTTCAGATGCTGGTGCACCCCTACAGCATCCATAAAGACATTTCAGATGCTGGTGCACCCCTAAAGCATCCATAAAGACATTTCAGATGCTGGTGCACCCCTACAGCATCCATAAAGACATTTCAGGTGCTGGTGCACCCCTACAGCATCCATAAAGACATTTCAGATGCTGGTACACCCCTACAGCATCCATAAAGACATTTCAGATGCTGGTGCACCCCTACAGCATCCATAAAGACATTTCAGATGCTGGTGCACCCCTACAGCATCCATAAAGACATTTCAGATGCTGGTGCACCCCTAAAGCATCCATAAAGACATTTCAGATGCTGGTACACCCCTACAGCATCCATAAAGACATTTCAGGTGCTGGTGCACCCCTACAGCATCCATAAAGACATTTCAGATGCTGGTACACCCCTACAGCATCCATAAAGACATTTCAGATGCTGGTACACCCCTAAAGCATCCATAAAGACATTTCAGATGCTGGTGCACCCCTAAAGCATCCATAAAGACATTTCAGATGCTGGTACACCCCTACAGCATCCATAAAGACATTTCAGGTGCTGGTGCACCCCTACAGCATCCATAAAGACATTTCAGATGCTGGTACACCCCTACAGCATCCATAAAGACATTTCAGATGCTGGTACACCCCTAAAGCATCCATAAAGACATTTCAGATGCTGGTGCACCCCTAAAGCATCCATAAAGACATTTCAGATGCTGGTGCATCCCTGATGCTGCTTCTCCTCTTAGATCAGGAACATTTAGACTACTTCAACCTCCTCAGTACGTCTGACAGGAACAGTGAGATACTCAGTGCCAAACACTTCCCAGCCAGCTTCATCCATCACCCAGATGTTTTCTTTGCAAGCTCCAAGGGGAACTCCAAACATATTTTATGCTGTTGCCAATCTCTTGGAAAAGTTTGGACAGGAGAAAAGGGAAATGTGGGAGAGGAAAACGCGAAGCAGTCAGAGTCAGTGGGAAGAGAACTCCAGCTCCTGAGAGCAGCAGAACAATTTAGCCTCCAAATTAGATTCCAAGCTGGTTATTAAGTGTTCAGAGGGCTGAACTGAAGTGGTGTTTTATTTACTGGAGCTAGATTCAATAAGAGCTTTAATGGTATAATGAGAGTGAACTCTGCTCAGCGCAGGCTCAAGGCAGGGATTCCACGCAGGATGTGACTTGCTCCAATTGCCATCAGGAGTTAATGACTACAAAACCAGTGGCAGGGACAATGATTTTGCTCAGTGCTTAGCACAGAGCCTCAGGCAATGAGACCATGGCTGAAGTGCTGCTGCAGCACAAGTGCAAATGAAAACAAACTACATCACAGACACCATGTGATCTCCACAGAGCATCCTAACACCTCCTTAAAAGGTCAGATTATGGAATCACAGAATGACTCAGGTTGGAAAAGACCTCAGAGATCATATCCCCCAACCTCCACACCATGCCCAGGGACATCTCTCAACTAGAATCACCTGCTCAAGACCTCATGTAGCCTGGCCTTGAACATCCCCAGGCAGGAGGCAGCCACAGCCTCCCTGGGCAGCCTATTCCAGAGTCTCACCACCCTCCTCCTAAAGAACTTCCTCTGACCCTGCTCTGCCTCAGCTTCAAACCATTCCCCATTGGCCTGGCTCTAGACACCCTTAGCAAAAGTCCCTCTGCAGCCTTCCTGCAGGATCCCTTCAGCTACATCAAGGCAGCTCTGAGGTCCCCCTGGAGCCTTGTCTTCTCCAGGCTGAACACCCCCAGCTCCCCCAGCCTGTCCTCAGAGCAGAGCTGCTGCAGCCCTTGGATCATCTTTGTAGCCTCCTCTGGACTCTCTCCCTCAGCTCTGTGTCCTTCTGCTGGGGACACCAGAACTGGAGGCAGGATTGAAGGTGGGGTCTGAGCAGAGCAGAGTCTTCAGGAGCATCCCGCAATGCTTGATACCCAATGCAAAGCCACGTGTCTCCCTTTTGGAGTTGGGGTGCTCCACCCCACCATTTGGTGATTCCAGTTCCAAAAACCAGGGAGTTGCATTCTTAAATTCATTATTTCTTTGCTAGATGATTCATTTTTTTCCCAGCCTATTCTTTTCCCCTCCTCCACCATCCAGTTGCAATCCCCCCACCTTGGGCAGGGAGACTTCTCACCAGCCCAGGTTGCTCAAGGCCTCATCCAACCTGGCCCTGAACACCTCCAAGCAGGGGGCATCCACAACCCCCCTGAGCAACCTGTTCCAGTGTCTCCCCACCCTCACTGCAAAGAGTTTCTTCCTATTCTACTTGACACAGCTTCTTCTAGATTGTGAAAATGTTCCCCAACCCCAAAGAGAGGAGCTTTTTTTTTCACAGCCACCTTTCTTAAAGTCCCTATGAAACTCCTGAAAAACCTCAGCAAAGGGCACAGCCTCAGATTATGCTAAAAGAATTCTAGAGGCTCCCAGCACATCCCTGTTCTGTGTTGCTGAACACAGCTCAGCAGCTCTAAAGAAGAAAGTTCTTTGCCTCATGGTTCAAAAGTCTGTGCTTCTGGAGCACAGCCCCACTGGGAACAGCAAAGCCAAAGCCCTGGATAGCAGCAGAGGGTCACAAAGCTTCTCCTTTCCAGGCTTAACACCCCCAACAGTCTCAGCCTGGCCTCTCAGCAGAGGGCTTCCAGCCCTTCCACCATGGCTTTGGCCTCTGGCCCTGCTCCAGCAGCTCCCTGCCTGTGCTGTGCTGAGGACTCCAGAGCTGCCCCAGCACTGGGGGTGGGGTCTGAGCAGAGCACAGCAGAGGGGCAGAATCCCCTCCCTGCCCCTGCTGCCCACACTGCTGGGGATCAGCCCAGCACAGGGCTGGCTCTGGGCTGGCAGTGCTCGGTGCTGCCTCATCTCCAGCTTTTCACCCAGCAGCACCCCCAAGTCCTTCTCCACAGGGCTGCTCTCCAGCCCTTCATTCCCCAGCCTGGATTGCTACTGGAGATTGCCCCAAGCCATACGCAGAAGGACCTTGCACTTGACCATGTTCGCCCTCATGAGGTTCTCACAGGCCCACTTCTCCAGCTTGTTCAGGTCCCTCTGGATGAAGCCCATCCCTCAGGTGTGCCAAGCACACCAGCTTAGTGCCATTCTCCACCAGCATTTGGGAGGAACGTGTTAAGACACCAGCAGGGAAGTGCCACCAGCTCTGCTGCTCACAGCCAGCTTCGGCAGACAGCTGCAACTCCAGCAGCCAGTCAAAACTGTTTGAATTGTTCAAGATGCTCTCTAGGCTCCAGAAGAGTTGGGAAGCAAGAGGGCAGAAAACATCATTTGTAAAGATTCCCTGGTTCTGATGTTTGAGGTGCAGACCAGGGAAAGCACGTGTTAGAAGAGGGAAGGGAATGAATGGTTTGGGTGGGTGGATGCTTCACTGGGTTAAGACCTGACAGGGCCCAAAGAGTGGTGGGGAAGGTGATCTGCTGGAAGGTAGGAAGGCTCTGCAGAGGGATCTGGACAGGCTGGACTGATGGGCAAAGGCCAGTGGGATGAGGGTGAACGTGGCCAAGTGCTGGGTCCCGCACTTGGGTTACAAAAACCTCATGAAGGCTCCAGGCTAGGGGGAGGGTGGCTGAAAAGCTACTTGGTCACAAAGGACCTGGGGTTGCTGGCTGACAGCTGGCTGAAGATGAGCCAGCAGTGTGCTCAGGTGGCCAAGAAGGCCACCAGCAGTCTGGCCTGGATCAGCAATGGTGCAGCCTGCAGGAGCAGGGAAGTGATTGTGCCCCTTGACTCTGCACTCAAGCCACACCTTGAATCCTGGGTTCTGGTTTGGCCCCCTTGACTAGAAGGACATTGAGATGCTGTAGCAGGTCCACAGAAGGGCAACGAAGCTTGGGAAGGGTCTGGGGAAAAGGAGGATGAGAGGAGACCTCATTGCTCTCTGTGACTGCCTGAGAGGAGGCTGCAGTGAGGTGAGGGTTGGTGTCTTCTCCCTAGTCTCAGGGGATAGAGGAAATGGCCTCAAATTGTGCCAGGGAAGGGTTAAGATGGAGATGAGGAAAAATGTCTTTGCTGCCAGAGTGGTCAGGGATTGGAACAGGCTGCCCAGGGAGATGGTGGAGACCCCATCCCTGGAGGTGTTGAAGAAATGTGTGGACACGGCACTGTGGGACATGGTACTCGGGGAGATGGTTTAATGGCCATGGTGGCGTTAGGCTGACAGTTGGCCTCAATGATCTTAGAGGTCCTTTCCAATCCCACCAATTCTATGTTTCTAAGTCATGGTTCAGCATCTGGTGTTCTCCATGCAGACATCTGATTGCTAACCTTCATCCAAGGCAAGTTTTCCCAGAACACGAAATCTTCACTTCTTCAAAACAAAACCCAAATGTCACGTGTGGAAGTGACAGGAAAAGAGCAGTGACAGTGAAAAAGCAGTTGTAGATCATGCAAAAGAGGAACTACTTTCACCCACCAGCTTACTGGACCCACCAGCCTCCCCAGCTGTGAAGAAAGAGCCACATCCTTCCTCTGTCTCAAAGAAGCTCTTTGCACAAACCCTCTCTGGGCAAGCACTGCCTGAGAAGGAGGAGACAGGAGACAGCTGGGGAGGGGCAGTTTAGAAGGGCTTGAAGTGAAGAAAAGGCCGTGGGGGTGCTGGGAGAGGAGAAGCTCAACAGGAGCCAGCAGTGAGCACTTGCAGCCCAGAAAGCCAAGCACAGCCTGGGCTGCAACAAGAGAAGTGTGGCCAGCAGGGCCAGGGAGGGGATTCTCCCCCTCTGCTCCACTCTGCTGAGACCACACCTGCAGCACTGTGTCCAGTTCTGGAGCCTCTGTTCCAGGAAGGATCTGGAGGTGCTGGAAGGTGTCCAGAGAAGGGCCACGAGGAGGAGCAGAGGGCTGGAGCTGCTCTGCTATGAGGACAGACTGAGAGAGTTGGAGTTGTTCAGTCTAGAGAAGAAAAGCCTCCCAGGAGACCTTCTTGTGGCCTTCCAGTATCTGAAGGGGGCTACAAGAAAGCTGGGGAGAGACTACTTAGGGTGTCAGGGAGAGATAGGATTAGGGGAGCTAGAGGAGGGGAGATTCAGACTGGATGTTAGGAAGAAGTTCTTCCCCATGAGGGTGGTGAGACACTGAAACAGGTTGCCCAGAGGGGTAGTGGAAGCCTCATTCCTGGAGGTTTTGAAGGTCAGGCTGGATGTGGCTCTGAGCAACCTGATCCAGTATGAGTTTTTCCTGCCCATGGCATGGGTTTGGAACTGGATGATCCCTTCCAATCCTGACAATTCTATGATAGGCAATGACTGCAAACTGGAGCAGGGCAGATTTAGGTTGGACATCAGGAGAAGTTTCTCAGAATGAAGGTGACAAGACACTGGAACAGGTTGCCCAGGGATGTGGTTGAGGCCCCATCCCTGGAGATATTCAAGATCACTCAGTGTGGCTCTGATCCAGTTGGAAGTGTCCCTGCTGACTGCAGGGAGTTGGACAAGATGACCTTTCAGGGTCCCTTCCAACCTGATGCATTCTTTGAACCTGTATCCAGGGATTAAAACCTGACCTTGCCCAGCTTACCTGCCCCAGGAAGAATGCGAGAGACAAATTTTGATCATCCTTAGAGTGAAAGAGCTCTGACAGCCTCGATCTGCACCAGTGGGGATAGTCCCACCTGAGTGCTTTCAGCACCACCACTGCAACTAAATTCTGCCTCAAGTAATTTAAAGGTAGAAGCAAAAAGGTTAATGCAGCAGTTGCTCTATCACCAGGTGACCGACCCCTCCCCAGCAGAGAAGGGGAATCAGGACAAGCAGAGGAGAGCCACAGGCAGAAATGGAAACAGATCTCATGGAACAGCCAAATTAATGCCAAAGACAACACAAGACAGCGAAAGCTAGACTCAGCCCAGAAATGGTGCAGCAGTCACAGTACCCAGGAGAGCAGACCTCAAGAGCAGGAGAAGGCAAGCAGGCTGAGCAGGAGCTCAAGCAGCAAGCTCTAGTAGGAGGCTTCTCTCCCCTTAAACTTCCCTCTTGATACTGGGATACAGCTGCAGCCAACTCCAGTCAGCTGTGCTGGCTGACTCAGAGCTGCTGATGGCCTGCAGCCCATGGCTGGCCTGGGATCCTGTCCCAAGTCAAACCACGTTGATCCCAACTCCTAAGCCTGGTTTAGAAAGGAAGCTGAAAATCAAACTATTTGCCTTGAAAACAGTGCTTGGTGAGAGAGAGGCAGAGCAGTGTCGCCAAACAAGGAGAGTACCTTCTCACCTCCACGTTCAAATGAGGTTTTTGACGTGACTTAATGCTTGAGACCATTCTGCAGTTATTTGCTGGGTGAGCATAGAATGGATTGGGTTGGAAGAGACCATAAAGCTCACCCAGTTCCAAACCCCACTGCCACGGGCAGGGACACCTCCCACCAGCCCAGGTTGCTCAGGGCCTCATCCAACCCGGCCATGAACACCCCCAAGGAGGAGGCATCCACAGCCTCCCTGGGCAACCTGTTCCAGTGTCTCCCCACCCTTGCTGGTGAGATGAAAAAGATGTCCAGTACCTGGAGATATCCAGATAAATTTGGCAATAGAAAACAGCTGTACAAGTATAAGAACACTGAGATACTGGACCTGGATGTTAAAAACACAGCAAGTCAGGGTACAGTACAGCACAGGACCCCAGCATGCTGGGGGTTGGAAGAGATCGCTGGAGAGCATCCAGTCCAACTCCCCTGCTCCAGCAGGGCACCCACAGCAGCTTGCCCAGGAGCACAATGGCCAGGGCAGGTTGGAAGCTTTCCAGAGAAGGAGACTCCACAACCTCTTTGGACAGTCTGGGCCAGTGCTTGGCCACTGTCAAGGGAAATAAGTTTTTCTTTCTCTTTAGGTGGTACCTCCTGGGTTCCACTTTGTGCCCCTTGCCCCTTGTCCTGTCTCTGGGCACCACTGAGAAGATCCCATCCCTATCCACTTGCCTTCCACAGCCCCTGAGCTCTTGCTGAGCATTGCTCAGATCCCCTCTGGGGCTGCTCTTCTCCAGGCTCAAACAACCCCTAGGCTCTCAGCCTTTGCTCCTCACAGAGCTATTCCAGGCCCTTCAGCATCTTTGTAACCTCTATTAGCCTCTCCCAGTACTTCCCTGTCTCTCCTGAACTGGGAAACCCAGAACTGGACCCAGGACTCCAGATACGGCCTCACCAGGGCAAAGCAGAGGGGGAGAAGAACCTCCCTTGACCTGCTGGCCACATTCTTCTTCATGCATCCAACACAACATAAATATTTTCTTACTTAAGTACATGGAAGTGTAGAAGGGTAAGAGAAGAAAGTGCAAACTGAAACCACAGGCTGGAAATGATTTGAAAACATGCTGATAAAATTCCACCCTAGAGCAGTCACCCAGAAAGATTCAGAGATAATAAACCCGGACTCTTCACAGTCAGAGATTTACAGGGACTATAAAAAGTGAGGAATTCAGTGAAAACTGGAAAAACACATCAGAGGCTTTCTGTTAGCTGAGGAAGTCCAGCTAAGGAAAGATTTACTGTCCAGGTTTACTTCTGCTTCATTACAAGGTTAGAAAACACAGGCAGATGAATTGTGATGTGGTGAAATTAGAGTTTGAGGGCAAATCTTGATATCAACACAGGCAGGGGGATGATGAGATTGAGAGCAGACCTGCAGAGAAGGCCTTGGGGGTGCTGGTGGGGAGAAGCTGGACAGGAGCCAGCAGTGGGCACTGGCAGCACAGAAGGCCAAGTGCAGCCTGGGCTGCATCCAAAGCGGTGTGGCCAGAGATGGAGAGAGAGGATCCTGCCCCTCTGCTCTGCTCTGGGGAGACCTCACCTGCAGGGCTGTGGCCAGCTCTGGGGCCTCCAACACAAGAAGGACATGGACCTGATGGAGCGGGTCCAGAGGAGAGCCATGAAGATGATCAAAAGGCTAGAGAACCTCTGCTATGAGGACAGGTGGAGGGAGCTGGTGGTGTTCAGCATGGAGAAAAGAAGGCTCCAGGGAGACCCGAGCTGTATTTCAGTATCTGAAGGGGACCTACAGGAAGGCTGGGGAGGGACTGTTCAGAAGAGCTTGGGGGTGATAGGACAAGGGGCAGTGGTCTGGAACTGCAGTAGGGCAGATTTAGATTGAACATCAGGAGAATATCTTCACAGTGAAAGTTGGTGGGATACTGGAACAGGTTGCACAGGGAGGTGGTTGAGGCCCCATCCCTGGAGACATTCAAGATCAGACTCAGTGTGGCCCTGGGCAGCCTGCTCTATTTGGAGGTGTCCCTGCTGACTGCCGGGGGTTGGACAAGATGACCTTTGAGGATCCCTTCCAACCCAGTGCAATCTGGGGATCTGTGAACAAGGGATTAAAACCTGACCTAGCCCAGCTCACCTGCCTCAGGAAGAATGTGAGAGACAAATTTTGATCATCCTTAGAGTGAAAGAGCTCTGACAGCCTCGATCGGCACCAGTGGATGGTTCCACCGGAGTGCTTCCAGCACCACCGCTGCAACCAGATTCTGCCTCAAGTCAGTTAAAGCAGGTTGCAAAAAGGTTAACACAGGTTAGGGTCATAGAGGTTTCAACCCAATGCAATCTGTGAGCTTATGACTTTTAAAATGACATTTGTGTGACTTTTTATTGACACTAGAATTAGAATTTAGAATAAACCAGGTTGGAAGAGACCTTCAAGATCATTGTGTCCAACCTATCATCCAACACCACCTAATCAACTAAACCATGGCACGAAGCACCGCATCAAGCCTCCTCCTGAACACCTCCAGTGATGGTGACTCCACCACCTCCCTGGGCAGCCCATTCCAATGGGCAATCACTCTCTCTGTGTAGAACTTCTTCCTAACCTCCAGCCTAAACCTCCCCTGGCACAGCTTGAGACTGTGTCCTCTTGTTCTGGTGCTGGCTGCCTGGGAGAAGAGGCCAACCTCTGCCTGGCTACAAACTCCCTTCAAGTAGTTGTAGACAGCAATAAGGTCACCCCTGAGCCTCCTCCTCTCCAGGCTAAGCAACCCCAGCTCACTCAGCCTTTCCTCATAGGGCTTGTGTTCCAAACCCCTCACTAACTTTGTTGCCCTTCTCTGGACACCTTCCAGCAAGTCAACATCCTTCCTAAACTGAGTGGCCCAGAGCTGGACACAGGACTCAAGGTGTGGCCTAACCAGTGCAGTGTACAGGAGCAGAATGACCTCCCTGCTCCTGCTGGCCACACTGTTCCTGATGCAGGCCAGGATGCCATTGGCCTTCCTGGCTGCCTGGGCACACTGCAGGCTCACGTTCAGCCTACCATCAACCAGTACCCCCAGGTCCCTCTCTGCCTGGCCGCTCTCCAGCCACTCTGACCCCAGCCTGTAGCGCTGCCTGGGGTTGTTGTGGCCAATGTGCAGCACCTGGCACTTGGATGTGTTCAATCTCATGCCCTTGGACTCTGCCCATCTGTCCAGCCTGTCGAGGTCCCTCTGCAAAGCCTCTCTGCCCTCCAGCAGATCTCCTGCCCCCAGCTTGGTGTCATCTGCAAATTGACTGATGATGGACTCAATGCCCTCATCCAGATCATCAGTAAAGATGTTAAAGAGGATGGGGCCCAGCACTGACCCCTGGGGGACACCACTAGTGCCTGGCTGCCAGCTGGATGTGGCACCATTCACCACCACTCTCTGGGCTCGGCCCTCCAGCCAGTTCCTACGTATAAGGAGATCATAAATCTGGTTGAGGGCTTTCTGTGCTATTGATGAGAATTAATTGATATTTTTAAATTAATACTGAGAATATTTACTATTTTAAAAAAGCCTTAACAAGTGGAAACACTGGCCTGGAATGTGGTGGATATAGGTTCACGGAGTCATAGAATGGTTTGAGTTGGAAGAGACCTTAAAGATCATCCAGTCCCAAGCCCCATGCCATGGGCAGGGACACCTCCCACCTTGAGGTTGCTCAAGGCCTCATCCAACCTGACCTCGAACACCTCCAGGCATCAGCATTGTATTGAATCCCAGAGGTGAAGAACAGCAAAACCATTCTGGCAGCTTGTTCCTTCCAGGCTATTCCAGCTGAGAGTTGCTGACTCTGAGGGTTCACAAGATCACAGGATGTTAGGGGTTGGAAGGGACCTCTGGAGATCTTTTGAGTCCAATCCCCCTGCTAGAGCAGGACCATAGAATCCAGCATAAGTCACACAGGAATGCATCCAGATGGGCCTTGAAAGTCTCCAGAGAAAGAGACTCCACAACCTTCCTGGGGAGCCTGTTCCAGTGTTCTGTGACCCTTACAGTGAAGAAGTTGTTCTGTGGTGTAGTTTACATCCACTGCCCCTTCTCCTATCACAGGGCACAACTGAGCAGAGCCTGTCCCCTCCCTCCTGACCCCCAGCCCTCAGATATTTATAAACATTTATTAAATCCCCTCTCAGTCTTCTCTTCTCCAGACTGAAAGCCCCCAGGGCTCTCAGCCCCTCCCTACCAGGCAGTGCTGCAGCGTTCACCTCTACTAAGCCTTTCCTGTGAGCTCCTGTATTTTATTGCACTAGAAACAACCTGCAAACCATCACTCCTTTGGATGGAATCCATCCTGTAGCTAGTGTCTTCCAGCTGGTTAAAAACCTCCTTTCTGAAGCTGGCTGCTCCTCTGTAGTGCCGTTAGCAGCCATTTGTGGAGCTGCTCGGTGTTATTCACTGCGTCTTCCAAGCCAGCAGGTTGGCATTTGCTATTCTGTGGGAACTCAGTTGCCCCTCAGGTGCCCCTCAGTTTAAGAAGGCCATTGAGACACGTGAACGTGTCCAGAGAAGGGCAACGAGGCTGGGGAGAGGCCTTGAGCACAGCCCTGTGAGGAGAGGCTGAGGGAGCTGGGGTTGTTTAGCCTGGAGAAGAGGAGGCTCAGGGAGACCTCATGGCTCTCTACAACTACCTGAAGGGTGGTTGTAGCCAGGAGGGAGTTGGTCTCTTCTCTCAAGCAACCAGCACCAGAACAAGAGGACACAATCTCAAGCTGCACCAGGGGACGTTTAGGCTCAAGGTGAGGAGAAAGTTCTTCACTGAGAGAGTCATTAGCCATTGGAATGTGCTGCCCAGGGAGGTGGTGGAGTCACTGTCCCTGGAGGTGTTCAAGAGGGATTGGATGTGGCACTTGGTGCCATGGTCTAGTCATGAGGTCTGTGGTGACAGGCTGGACTCAATGATCTTTGAGGTCTCTTCCAACCTTGGTGATACTGTGATACTGTGAACTTAGTAATTAAAAGCAGTGCCACAGCTCCACGGCTTATCTAGCACAAAAGCTCTTCAGTTGTTCTGGGTTTTGTTGGATTTTTCCTTTTCTGTTCCTTTTCCATCCTAAAAACAGCTGGCAGAGAACTGCTGCACCTGGGGAAGCTTCCCTGTGGTTATGCAGTGATCAGTTCAGGAGTGAAATGTTCCTGCTGATGATGCTTTCTCCCACTTTACAGCATCCCTGTTCAGGTGGGTGAGCAGCTTCTGAGCTCATTATCTTCAGGAGATGGGACATGCCATTAGGTAATCTTTTAGGTTCACATTTTAGGGCATGAGTTGAAATGTGGCTCCCTTATTATTGGGGGCAGGGGGGGAAACCCAGCACAACCTGCCTGGGAAGACAATGTTCTGTGTTTAATCATTCTGGGATGTGTTGGGGTCTTTGGGCGTTTGGGACGCCTGGCAAAGCTTGCAGCACTAAATTTTGCTCTGTCAGTGATGATCATCACTGCTCAGACTTCATTCTTCTCATTACTTTTTTCCCCCCTTAATACTGTTTTTTGTTCAACCTCTTTAAGGTGTTCTTTGAAAGCAGTAAATGCTGGATGTCTGCTTTTGGCACTGCTGAAATCTTACACCAGCTGATACAAGGCAGTAAGTGGAGGAAGGAAAATAATGAGACAAAAATAATAATAAAAGGAGGACAAGAAGAAGAAAAATAAGAATAAATTGTGAAATGAAAGGAAGGATAAAAGGAAAAATAGAATGGGGAAGGGGAAGGGAAGGGGGAAGGGGGGGAAGGGGAAGGGGAAGGGGAAGGGGAAGGGGAAGGGGAAGGAGGGGAAGGGGAAGGGGAAGGAGGAGGAGGAGGAGGAGGAGGAGAAGGAGGAGAAGGAGAAGGAGAAGGAGGAGAAGGAGAAGGAGAAGGAGAAGGAGAAGGAGAAGGAGGAGAAGGAGAAGGAGAAGGAGAAGGAGAAGGAGAAGGAGAAGGAGAAGGAGAAGGAGAAGGAGAAGGAGAAGGAGAAGGAGAAGGAGAAGGAGAAGGAGAAGGAGAAGGAGAAGGAGAAGGAGAAGGAGAAGGAGAAGGAGAAGGAGAAGGAGAAGGAGAAGGAGAAGGAGAAGGAGAAGGAGAAGGAGAAGGAGAAGGAGAAGGAGAAGGAGAAGGAGAAGGAGAAGGAGAAGGAGTCCAATACCAGCTGATTCCAACCATCCCCTCCTCAGTTATCCCAGACATGGACAACTTTGCACCTAATGCTACCTCCCTGCACTCCCAGTGCCGCTACTATCCACATCCCACCACATTCCACCACAGCTGCCTCAGTCTGCCTGTGACCATCAGCTTGACCAACCAGTGCAGTCCTCTCCAACAAACTTGGACTGTCTCTAAGTGTCCTTCATGCCAGACCTCATTAGG
This sequence comes from Picus viridis, assembly GCA_033816785.1. Classification (NCBI taxonomy): domain Eukaryota; kingdom Metazoa; phylum Chordata; class Aves; order Piciformes; family Picidae; genus Picus; species Picus viridis. The sequence continues at coordinate 39,828,358 of CM066566.1, read as the reverse complement.
ATTTGGGAGCATGTTCATGTTAGAGAAGCATATTCCAATAAGGAGAGGATATTAATGGGAATTATTAAACAATAAATAATGGAGAACAGTGCTGGTGAGGAGCAGCTGAGGGACCTGTGGTTGTTGAGCCTGGAGAAAAGGAGGCTGAGGGGAGATCTCATTGCTCTCTACAACTCCCTGAGAGGAGGTTAGAGCCAGGTGGGAGCTGGGCTCTCAAGTGACATGATGAGAGGAAATGGCCTCAAGTTGCAGCAGGGGAGATTTAGGCTGGAGATTAGAAAAAGTTTCCTTGCTGCAAGAGTGGTCAGGGATTGGAACAGGCTGCCCAGGGAGGTGGTGGAGTCCCCATCCCTGGAGGTGTTCAAAATTCATGTAGCCATGACACATGTAGGCATGGATTAGTGGGCATGGTGGTGCTGGGTTGATGGTTGGACTCTGATCTTAGAGGTCTTTCCCAACCTCAACCATTCCAACTTCAGCCTTTGTTAGGTATCAGTCAAAGCAACACAACAGAGATGACTTCAGACAGCTCAATTTCTCTTTCTGGACACCAGCAGAAGTTTCTTTGACCTTTCAGCTGAGTTGAGATGGAAAATGACATTCTCAAGAATCTTCAACCCATGGCCTACTGCTCTGCTTCTAACCTGAGCCAACTGATTGCCACAGCACAAGCTTCACACCATGGGGCATGAAATGCCAGGTGCCAACACAGTGCTCAAGTTCCAATTCACAGTGAGGGTTGATGAGACACTGGAACAGGCTGCCCAAGGAGGTTGTGTATGACCCCTCTCTGGAGGTGTTCAAGGCCAGGTTGGATGAGGCCTTGAGCAGCCTGGGCTGGTGGAAAGTGTTCCTGCCCATGGCAAGGGGTTGGAACTGGATGGTCTTTAAGGTCCCTCCCAACCCAAACTATTCTGTGAATCTATGAAATGTTTGACAGTGAGGATGGTGAGACCCTCACCCAGGTTGCCCAGAGATGGGAGTTGCCTCATTCCTGAGTCCATTCCAGGTCAGGTCATTTGGGGCTCTGAGCAACCTGCTGTAGATGAAGATGTCCCTGCTGACTGCAGGGGAGGCTGCCCAGGGGGCTGTAGAATCTCCCTCTCTGGAAATACTCAGCCCCTCCCGGATGCATTCCTGTGTGATCTGCTCTAGGGGATCCTGCTCTGGCAGGGGGGTTGGACTGGATGATCTTTCAAGGTCCCTTCCAGCCTGTAACATTCTGTGATTTTGTGACTAGGTGACCTTGAAAGGTCCTTTCCAACCCAAAGCATTCTGTGATGGTCTAATTCGAAATCCCAGAGATCTCTCTTTTCAGCAGCAGAGAGGAGCAGCAGCTGCAGCTACTGCAGAGATGGGAAAGGTTGTGTTCATGCTCAAACATCTGGGGCAAAACCCCTTCCACACAGCCTAGGATACAGAGGCCAAAGTACTCACTGAGGAGAGGGAAAAAAAAAAGGCTGTTACAAAGTATTTTCCCCCTGAAGTTATGAGGCAAGCCAGCTCTTACAGGAGCTGCCAAGAGCATTCAAGTCCAACTCGGTTTGATTTCATTCATATTGAAAAAGAAAATATCCTTCCTGCTCATTTCAGAAAGAACAGAACAGAACAAGGACCGGAGAGGGGAAAAAATAAAATTAAAAACAATGGAGCAAATCTCTGCAGAGAAGACTAAGTGGGGAAAAGCAGCCAGAATCCTAGGCTGGCTCAGGTTGGAAGGGACCTCAGAGCTCATCTCCTCCAACCTCCACACCAGGCCCAGGGACACCTCTCAACTAGACTCAGCTGTTCAAGGCCTCATCCAGACTGTCCCTGAACACCCCCAGGCAGGAGGCAGCCACAGCCTGCCTGGGCAGCCTGTTCCAGACTCTTGCCACCCTCCTGCTGAAGAACTTCTTCCTCAGCTCCAGTCTGACCCTGCTCTGCCTCAACTTCAAAACATTCCCCCTTGGCCTGGCTCTAGACACCCTTAGCAAAAGTCCCTCTGCAGCCTTCCTGGAGCTATTGCAATGCAGCTCGGAGGCGCACCTGAAGCCTTCTCTTCTCCAGGCTGAACACCCCCAGCTCCCAGTCTGAATGTCTCTCTTTCCATTTCAACCCATCACCGTTTGTCCTGTCACAACAGGCCCTGCTCAAAATGTCTGTCCCCAGATTTTTTAGGGGCCCTTTTAAGCACCAAAAGGCCACCAGAAGGTCTCCCTGGAGCTTTCTCCAGGCTGGAGAACCCCAACTCTCCCAGCCTGGCCACAGCAAAGGGCTTCCAGCCCTTCCATCATTACTGTGGCCTCCTCTGACCCTGCCTCAATAGGTCCCTGTCTGTGCTAAGGACTCCAGAGCTGCCCCAGAGCTGCAGGGGGGGCCTCAGCAGAGCACAGCAGAGGGGCAGAATCCCCTCCCTCCATTTATAGAAGTTGAAAAAGCTGACAGCAAAGCTCCCTTGCTTATGAAAATGGAGACAGTGTTTGCAGAGAGGACTTTGTAGATGGAGCTCTGGACTGGATGGTGACAGTCTTCTCCCAAGCAGGATATGATAGGACAAGAGGAAATAGCCTCAAGCTGCCCCAGGCGAGTTTTAGGTAGGACATGAAGAACAATTTCTTCATTGCAAGAGTTGTCAAGTCCTGGAACCAGATGCCTGGGGCAGTGGTGAAGTCTCCATCCCTGGGGAGATTGAAAAGCTGTGTAGATGTGATGCTGAGGGACATGGTTTAGTGGTGGTATTTAGTGCTGTGTTGATGGTTGGACTTGATGACCTTAAAGGTGTCTTCCATCCTCAATAATTCTGTGATTCTGTGATCTTCAGGTAACTTGGTCCAACAGTGCTTCATTCTCCTGCACCTGGGAACCCAACTGCACTTCTCTTGGCTGTAGCCAAGTTGGCAGTCTCAGTATTGTGTTAAATAATAAACCACATGGCTGGTGTCTCTTAACGTGCCCCACCACTGCCTCAGTGTCCTGATAGAGACTGGGGACAAGTGGTGTCCCTCAGGGGTCTGTACTGGGCCCAGTGCCGGTGAGTATCTCCACCAATGACATGCAGAGTGGGATCTAGGCACCCTCAGCCAGCCAGTTTGCAGGTAACACCAAGCTGGGTGGTGCAGGTGACAGGCTGGAGGGGATGAATCCATCCCTCTTGAGCAACCTGCTCTAGTGCAAGGTGTCCCTGCCCATGGCAGGGGGACTGGAACTGGATGATCTTTAAGGTCTCTTCCAACCCAAACCACTCTATGGTTCTATGATTCTGTTTAGCTATAAGGTGTGCATGAGCTACCTGAGAACAACCTCTCCTATAAACACCAAGTACACTGATGGAGTTTCCACCTCTGGAGACATTCCAAACCCACCTGGATGTGCTCCTGTGTGACCTTCTCTAGCTGAACCTGTCTTGGTAGGGGGTTGGACTTGATGATCTCCAGAAGTCCTTCCCAACCCCGACCATTCTGTAACTCTATGAAACACTTTTCTCCCCTTCTGGTGGCATTCAGAAATTCAGGATCAGGGGGTTGGGAACACCTCTGCTAGGAGGACAGGCTGAGAGTTTTTAAGTTGGGGCTGTTCAGCCTGAAAAGAGGCTCCAGGGAGACCTAATTGCAGCCTTCCAGTACCTGAAGGAGGTTACAAGAAGGATGGAGAGAGACTGTTTGCAAAGGCCTGCAGGGACAGGATGAGAGGCAATGGCTTCAAACTAGAGCAGAGCAGATTTAGATTGGATGTTAGGAAGAAGCTCTTCACTATGAGGCTGGTGGAACACTGGAATAGGTTGCCCAGGGACATGGTTGAGGTCCCTTCCCTGGAGGTATTCAAGGTGAGGTTTGATGAGGCCCTGGGCAACCTGATCTAGATGGGGATGTCCCTGCTGGCTGCAGAGGGGGCTGGACTGAATGACCTTTGGAGGTCCCTTCCAACCCAGCCCATTCTATGATTCTATGATTCAATGGGCAGGGAAGAAAGCTGGGGACAGACTTTTTAGCAGAGCCTGCTGCGACAGGACAAGAGATGACAGTTTGGACCTAAAATAGGGGAGATTTAGACTAAAGAGAAGGAAGAATTTTTTTACTCTGAGGGTGCTAAAATCTGCCCCAGGCTGCCCAGAGAGGTGGGAGATGCCCCATTCCTGGAAACATTTGAGGTCAGCTTGGTCAGGGCTCCAAGCAACCTGCTCTAGTTGCAGATGTTCCGTCTGACTGCAGGGGGGTTGGACTGGATGATCTTTAAAGGTTTCTTTCAACCTAAAGCCTTCTGTGATTCAGGATTACATTCTAGTTTTTTCTTTCTTCCCCCCTCCCCCCAGTTTGATGTAATATTGGTTAGAAAACACAAAAAGTCCTCAAGTGAGAAGCAAATTCAACTGCAAGGAATTGAACAGAGGGATTTGCAACAACAACAACAACATAATCATAAATAAAGTGCTCTTGCTCATTCTCTGCCTGACAAAGGATTTGCTGCGCTCACAAGAGAGACCTGAGCAAAGTGTTACACTTAGGTAGCAGCACAAAGCATTAATTAATAGATGCCAAAGTCATCTGGCTCTGTGTCCTCCACTCTTCTTCAAAGGCAAATCCTTTCCAACCTAAATATAGCCTTCAGAGAAAGCCCTGAAAGGTTAAACAAAACCCTCTTCACTCCAAACCCCCTTACAACCCTTAAGACAGCAAGCTATAAATTATTAAGTAGCTTGTCTAATTGCTTCATGATGGCATCCAAAGATTCCACTCCCCACCCCCACATCCCAAGATGTAATTCCAGCTGGATGCACTTTCACCACAGCCCCATTATTCACCAGAGTCCCCTCTAATGTTCAAATGAGGTACCAGAGGTCAGGCTCCTAATCAGAAAACAAAGAATGAGATTCCCATAGCCACCTAACATCCTAAATCTTGAAGCTCCAGCAGCAAGCTGACAACTGGAAAACCTAGGAGACCTCATCAATAAGTAATGGAGAAAGGAACTGGATTCCACTGAGCAGGCCCAAGATTTTTAAGCCCATCAAATTAAGTCATGTGCAGGAAGGGGGTGGGGTGGGAGAAACTGCTCCTATAAACACTGTGGGCAATCAGGAACTTAAAGCAAGGCTCAGGGAACTGTCAGGTCTGCAGTTAGAGGGCACAAAAAGGGAACTCAATTTCCAGTTATTGTACAAGAAATAGGCAATGAAGGGGAAAAAAAAACCCCAAACCACAAACCAAGAGTGAGGTAAACTGAAGTCTGTCCAATTCATCACCATGAACTGATGTTCCATTTCACTACTTTGGTGGGGTTGAAACAAGGAATGCCAGACAGAGCAAAGGTGGATTTGATGATTCAGGGCTGACAAAGTCTAGCAGGGTTTGCTAACCCAACCAAACTGCTCCTTTTTTTAACTGGGGAATACCCAAATCAAACCAAACTCCTCATTTTCTAACTGGGGAATACTCAAATCAAACCAAACTCCTCATTTTCTAACTGGGGAATACTCAAATCAACCCAAACTCCTCATTTTCTAACTGGGGAATACTCAAATCAAACCAAACTCCTCATTTTCTAACTGGGCAATACTCAAATCAAACCCAAACTCCTCATTTTCTAACTGGGCAATACTCAAATCAAACCAAACTCCTCATTTTCTAACTGGGCAATATTCAAATCAAACCAAACTCCTCATTTTTTTTCACTGGGGAATAGCAAGCAACAATAAAAGACATAAATAAACCATCCCCACTCACAAAATCAGAATCTAAATTCAAATGTTGACTGCTGAAGCACTAAGTCTTGGCTTGAAACCTCTTCTTCATTCACAGGTGTTCAGTGCTTATTCTTCCCCTGCTGTCCTGGTTTGAGTCAGAACAGCACAGATTCTGCTCAGGGATTTGGCTTCTCAGCTCAGGCTCTGCTCAGTGAGGGCATTTTCTGATGTTGAGGGCAGGTTTGCCCAGCCAAGAGCTACTCCTAGCTGTGAGAAGCTAATAGGGAAAGCAACTACCAAGGGTTGGGCTGCAGAAAGGCTCTGGCTCAGACTTGCCCCTGCGCAGACCAAGGGCACTACTAAATGCTGTATGCTGTGCTGGGGTGCAAAAAGTCAGAGGTGGCATCTGTGGAGGAGTGGAGAGGACAGATGACCCTAAACTGACCAACAAGGGATTCCATCAGCTGGATGTCCTCTTCAGGATCCAGATGGGGCTTTTCAGTGTGGAGAGGAGAAGGCTCTGAGGAGACCTTATTGTGGCCTTACAGTATCTGAAGGGGCCTACAAGAAAGTTGAGGAGGAACTTTTTAGGGTGCCAGGGAGTGACAGGATTAGGTTGAATGGATCCAAGCTAGAGGAGGGGAGATTAAGATAAGACATTAGGAAGAAGTTCTTCTCCATGAGGGTGGTGAGGCACTGGCACAGGTTGCCCAGGGAGGTGGTGGAAGCCTCATCCCTGGAGGTTTGAAGGCCAGGCTGGATGTGGCTGTGAGCAACCTGCTCTGGTGTGAGGTGTCCCTGCCCATGGCAGGAGGGTTGGAACTGGATGATGCTTGAGGTCCCTTCCAACCCTAACAATTCTGTGATTCTAAGCTGAAGGATCACCAGGTCAAGCTCCTTCTTCAATGGTCAGTGCCTGAGGAGGATTCTGTCCCTTCTGCTTTCAATCCCAGTCCATGTGTTCCTGAATCCAGATCCAGAAGCCAGCTCTGGAATTCAGTTCCCCTCTGCTGCCAAGTCCAGTCTGGGACTTCCCCAGTGCCTACCCACAGCATCAGTGGTGAAGGAGACATCACTGCCATCAGGGATTGGGTTCTATATTGGTTTTGCATTGGTTTTAATATATTTCATTTTATTGTTATTATTGCCACCAAAACTGGATTAGTTTCCCAACCCATAAGCATCTCTTCCTTATTCCTCTTCTCTTTCCCTTTGGGAAGGCAGCAAGTTGATAGCTTATCACTGACCTGCTGGCCAGCCCCAAACCTTGCCACCTGCCTACCATTTTCCACTGTAATTAAATTGTTCTTCATGACAGCAAAATGCAGTGGATTGATGTTGGGAGCTCTCACTCAGGAAAACAAACAAGAACCTGACACAGACATTTGACTTTCTTCAACCAGCCCTACTGACCAACAGCTACCTGAGGGACAAATCATAGAATGCTCTAGGTTGGAAGGAACCTCCAAAGCTCATCAGGTCCAACATCCTCTGCAGTCAGCATGAACATCTGAAACTAGAACAGGCTGCCCAGAGCCTTGTGAAGTTTGACCTTGAATATCCTCCACTAGATCAGGTTGCTCAGAGTCTTCTTGAGCCTCACCTTGAATATCTCCAGGGATGAGGCCTCAACTACCTCCCGGGCAAGCTGTTCCAGTGTTCCACCACCCTCATAGTGCAGAACTTGTTCCTAACATCCAATCTAAATCTTCTCTTCTCTAGTTTCAGAGCCACTCTCGCTCCTACCTCGCAGCTATGATACCAAAGTCCACAGCAACTCAAATACCTGCACAGCTGATACTACCAATCGGTAACTCAGATGTAATGAGTAACCTGCAATGTTCACCAGGAGCATTATCAAGTGATTGATAACTAAAGGAAACACAAGAGCTGAAGCAGCTCAGACAGTGGCAGACATGTGAGGAACGAGAGAGAACCAAAACTGGTAGTAAACTGAAGGTGGTGGACGTCTGATCTCAAGCATGGAAATGCAGAAGCAGCTGATGACTGATAGAAATCCTCTGCCTCTTATCCACTGCAACCAAACTGACATCAGAAATGGCACAGATCATCATAGAATGGTTTGGGTTGGAAGGGACTTTAAAGATCATCCATTTCCAACCCTCCTGCAGGTTAGGCAAGGACAAGAACACCTCCCACCAGCCCAGGTTGCTCAAGGCCTCATCCAACCTGGCCTTGAACCCCTTCAAGGAGGGGACATCCACAATCTCCCTGTTCCCAACCTGTTCCAGTGTCTCACCATGCTCAGATAGTGCAGAGTGTTGGAAAAGGGCTCAAAAGGGGAGTCAAAATAATAATCTTCTGTTAGCTCCAGCCATCTCTTCCATCTCTTATCTTTACCTGCCACTGGAAAGCAGAAACAGGCAAGGGAAGAAAAGATAACACTCCTGGCTTTATGCTTAACTAACCAATTCTTGGTCAAACACTTTGGCCACTTCTTTTCACTATGAGCAAAAGAACCCAGCAGCAAATGACAGAAGGATGAAAAGTACAAAAGGGGAACCTGGAAATGTTCTCTCTGGGGTCATTTATGGCCAAAAGAAAAATATTAAGGAAGGGCTTGGTCTGCTTTCTCCAAAGACAGCAATCGAAACTCAGTCGATGTGCGCCAGGATGAGCAAAGGTTGGTGCGCAATAAAACCTGGCTCCAGGGCCTGAAGGGGCCCTGCAAAAAAGCTGGGGAGGGACTTTTTATAAGGGCTTGCAGTGAGAGGATGAGAAGGAATGAACTGAAGCTGGAAGAGGGGAGATTGAGACCAGAGATTAGGAAGAAGCAGGTCTGGAGTGGGTCTAGAGGACAGCCACAAATTATGGTCAGGTGGCTAGAGCACCTCTGCTACGAGGACGGGCTGGGAGAGTTGGGGCTGCTCAGCCTGGAGAAGAGAAGGCTCCAGGGAGACCTAATAGCAGCCTGACAGTGCCTGAAGTGGGCTAGAGGAAGGCTGGGAAGGGACTGTTTAGAAGGGCCTGGGGTGATAGGATATGGGGCAATGGTTTGAAACTGGAGCAGGGCAGGTTTAGGTTGGACATTAGGACGAAGTTCTTCACAACAAGGGTAGTGAAATACTGGAACAGGTTGCCCCACGATGGGGTTGAGGCCCCATCCCTGGAAACATTCAAGATCAGACTCGTGTGGCCCTGCACAACTTGATCTAGTTGGAGATGTCCCTGCTGAGTGCAGGAGGAGTGGACAAGATGACCTTTGAATGTCCCTTCCAGCCCAATGGAATCTGTACAGAAATTCTATAAAGTGAGGGTGGGGAGACACTGGAACAGGTTGCCCAGGGAGGTTGTGGGTGCCTCCTCCCTGGAGATGTTCAAGGCCAGCTTCGATGAGGCCTTGAGCAACCTGGGCTAGTGCAAGGTGTCCCTGCCCATAGCAGGGGGACTGGAACTAGATGATCTTCAAGATTCCTTCCAACCCAACCTGTTCTATGATGATTCTATGAATGTGTCCTTCCTACAGCTTGGCTGGGAAAAGCTCCCAACCTACCCTAATGAAGGGATTTTAGGGTTTTTCCCCCTTAAGATGGGAATTAAAATTAGTTTACTACTGAGTCTTTACTCACAGGGGTAAAGAGCTTCAAAGAACAACATTCCTGCCTGGAAGTGTTCCTGCGTGATCTGTCCTAGGTGATCCTGCTCTAGCAGGGGGTTGGACTAGATCTCTGAAGTTCCCTTCCAACCCCTTCCATTCTGTGATCCCTACAGGAGTCTGCCTCCTTGAAGATACTCAAGACCCACCTGGATGTGTTCCTGTGTGACCTGTCCTAGGTGACCTTGCTTTGGCAAGGGGTTGGACTGGATTATCTCTGAAGTTCCCTTCCAACCCTTCCCATTCTGTGATTGTGATCCCTACAGGAGTCTGCCTCTCTGGAGATACACAAGACCCACCTGGATGTGTTCCTGTGTGACCTGTCCTAGGTGACCCTGCTTTGGCAGAGGGGATGGACTAGATGATGTCTAGAGTTCCCTCCCAACCCCTCCCATTCTGTGATACTGTGATGCAGTGGTGTAGAGCGAGGAGGTGTAACTCCTGTGCTGAAGCAGTGGCCAGGGCAGTGCCCTCAGCACCCTTCCTTAGCCCTCCTCTTGTTCAGAAGTCGATTGTTTAAGGAATTGTTTTCCACAGGGACCATTGGAAAAACATCAGCAAGACGTTAAGACATCATTGATCCGAGGATAAATGCAAATCATTCCGAGGTTTGGGGTGGGTTTTGTTGGTGGGGTGGGGTTTTTTTATGGTTTGGTCGAGTTTTCTCTTCTTCCCACCCCCTGATTAATATTCATGAGGATAATTTCACAAAGGCAGTTACAAAAACGATGTCACAGGCAGCATGGAAACATAGTTGGGCTAACAGAGAGAGAGGAAAGTCTCTTTTTCACACCCCCCCGCCCCCCCCCAAAAAAAATGAAGGGTGGGGGAGAGATTTAAACCCAGGGGGAAGATTTATTGAACGGTGGAGGGGGTTTATGATATTTGAATCAAGTTATTCATGAGCTCACGTTAAATAAATAAATAAATAAACAACTAAGTCACAAGTGTGGCAAAGCAGATAAGGTTAGACAAAAGCTAAGTTCATTTGTTCTGGACAGGTGGCCAGTCTGCAGCTCCGTGCTGGCATCCAAAGCCCGCCCACAATAGCCCTAAAGACGATTATGCAAATGGTCCTCATTCCCTGCTATTTTCCCAGGAATGGGAGCAGGGCTCCGTGTGGAAGAAGCGATTGTTTCCCACTCATGTGGAAAACAAACCGAGAGAAAGAAGGGGAGGGGACGTGAGGAGAGAGATAGGGATGCGGTAACCTTCGGAGCCAGGCTGGGCTTCTGCTGAGGAATGTTTGAAATGATCATCAACGGTGCCGTGAGGGCGGCTGGCAGAGGGGGGTCAGAGCCAGAGTTCAGAGCCCAGGACATGTATTCATAGGATCACAAAATGTTAGGGGCTGGAAGGGACATCCAAAGATCATCCAGTCCAACCCCCTTCCAGAGCAGGAGCACCTAGAGCAGATCACACAGGAACACATCCAGGAGGTCTTGAACATCTCCACAGAGGGAGACTCCACAACCCCCTGGGCAGCCTGTTCCAGTCTTCTGCCACCCTCACAGGGAAAACAAAATTTTCCTCCTGTTTCCATGGAACTTCCTATGCCTCAACTTCCACCATTGCCTCTTGTGCTGTCACTGGGCATCACCCAGCAGAGCCTGGCTCCAGCCTCTTGGCACTCACCCTGCACATCTTTATCCACAGCAATGAGGTCACCTCTCAGGCTCCTCTGCTCCAAGCTACAGAGCCCTCAGCTCCCTCAGGTTCTCACCACAAGGAAGATGTTCCACTGCCTTCATCATTTTTGTGGCTTTTCATACACAGCTCCTGGACCTTTTCCCTTGTGTTCCCCCAAGGACAAAGCCCTTGGAAGGTGATAACTCTGCTCCACTGTGGTGTGAATGGTGGGGCAAGGTGAGGCTTGGCTAGGACAAGCTGGAAGTTTGGACAAGGTGGAGATCTTCGAGTCCAACCCCCCTGCCAGAGCAGGACCATAGAATCCAGTGCAAGTCACACAGGAACACATCCAGATGGGTCTTAGAAGTCTCCAGAGAAGGAGAGTCCACAGTTCCAGGAGAGCCTACACTTTGGCCACATTTCAGGCTCTTAAAAGATTCTTGGTCTTACTTTTTTCCCAATTCCACAGCTTGATCACAGAGTAATTATAAAATAAATATGAAATCCATGGCATAGGCTGCCTTAGGTTGGGAGGCACCTCTGAGATCATCTCCTCCAACCTCCACACCATGCCCAGGGACACCTCTCAACTAGACTCAGATGCTCAAGGCCTCATCCAGACTGGCCTCAAACACCCCCAGGGAGGAGGCAGCCACAGCCTCCCTGGCCAGCCTGTTCCAGACTCTCACCACTCTCCTGCTGAAGAACTTCTTCCTCAGCTCCAGTGTGACCCTGCTCTGCTTCAGCTTCAAACCATTCCCACTTGGCCTGGCTCTAGACACCCTTAGCAAAAGTCCCTCTGCAGCCTTCCTGCAGGATCCCTTCAGCTATTGCAATGCCGCTCTGAGGTCCCCGTGGAGTCTTCTTTTCTCAAGCTGAAGCCCAGCTATCCTCATAGCAGAGGTGCTCCAGCCCTTGGATCATCCTTGTGGCCCTCCTCTGGACTCACTCCAACAGTTTCACATCCTTCTTATGCTGGGGACACTGCTTCACTTCAGCCACAGAATGGTAGGGGTTGGAAGAGACCTTCGGAGATCCTTAAGTCCAAGGCCCCTACCAGGGCAAGGTTCACCTTGTGAGTGATCTTTAATCTCCCTTCCACCTCAAATACTTTTCTGAGCCTCCTTCTCTGGAGACTTTCAAGCCCCATCTGGATGTGTTCCTGTGTGACCTGCCCTAGATGACTCTGCTTTGCCAAGGGGCTGGACTCAATGATCTCCAGAGGTCCTTTCCAACCCCTAACATTCAGTGATTAATGGAGCAGAAGTTGTAGCTGATAACCAACCCATTCCACTAGTATGGTACAGGAGTGGCTGCATCAACCCAGGGTAGCTTCTCCTTCCATCACACCTGTCAGGGCCAAACCAGTTGCCTCCCATTGAGATCTCCTCCAGTATGCAGTTTCATTCAGGCTGGGCAAGCACCACACATTGTGATACTCAATGATAATGGTTTCAAAATGAGGATAGATTCAGGTATAACATTAGGAAGAAATTCTTCACTGTGAGGGTGAAGAGTGAGGCACTGGAACAGGTTGCTCAGAGAGATTCTGACGCCTCCTCCCTGGAGGTGTTCAAGGCCAGGTAGGATGAGGTCTTCAGCAACCTGGGCTAGTGGAAGGTGTCCCTGATGATTGCAGGGGGTTGGAACCAGATGATCTTTAATCTCCCTTCCAACCCAAATACTTTTCTGATTCTTCGTTTTTTACTCTTCCCATTCTAAAGGATCCAAGTTTCCACAGCTGCTGTCAGGAGAATAAATAAGAAATCATCACCTGGTTAGCCTTGCTCAAATGAAAAAATGACCTAAAGAAACTTCCCTTGTGCCTAAAACCATGGCGATCAGTCTCAAAGCTTGTTAAGTGTAACTTCTAGGAGCACTATTTAGGAGAGAGTGTTCAGGAGCAAGTCCAGAGGAGGCCACAAAGATGATCCAAGGACTGGAGCGGCTCTGCTCTGAGGACAGGCTGAGGGAGCTGGGGGTGTTCAGCCTGGAGAAGAGAAGGCTCCAGGGGCACCTCAGAGCTGCCTCCCAAGAGCTGAAGGGATCCTGCAGGAAGGCTGCAGAGGGACTTTTGCTAAGGGTGTCTAGAGCCAGCCCAAGGGGGAATGGTTTGAAGCTGAGGCAGATCAGGGTCAGACTGGAGCTGAGGAAGAAGTTCTTCAGTAGGAGGGTGGCAAGAGTCTGGAACAGGCTGCCCAGGCAGGCTGTGGCTGCCTCCTCCCTGGGGGTGTTTGAGGCCAGGCTGGATGAGGCCTTGAGCAGCTGAGTCAGCTGAGTCTAGTTGGGAGATGTTCCTGGGCATGGTGTGGAGATTGGAGGAGATGAGCTCTGAGTTCCCTTCCAGCTTAAGCCACTCTATGATTCTACAATGGTTCCATGGTAATCACAGTGTACTAGGGGCTGGAAGGGACCTCTGAAGATCATTGAGCCCAACCCCTCTGCCAAAGCAGGATCACCTAGGGCAGGTCACACAGGTACACATCCAGATGGGTGTTAGAAGTCTCCAGAGAAAGAGATTGGTGATATAAAGATCAGCATTGGCACACCTGTAGTACTGCACCCCTCAACACAGGAAGGACATGGAGCTGCTGGAGCAGGTCCAGAGGAGGGTCACAAAAATGCTCAGGGGGTTGAAGCAGCTCTGCTATGAGGACAGGCTGAGGGAGCTGGGGGTGGTCAGCCTGGAGAAGAGAAGGCTCCAGGGAGACCTAATAGCAGCCTGCCAGTACCTGAAGGGGGCTACAAGAAGGATGAAGAGAGACTGTTTGCAAAGGCCTGCAGGGACAGGACAAGAGGCAATGGCTTCAAACTGGAGCAGAGCAGATGTAGATTGGATGTGAGGAACAAGTTCTGCCCCATGAGGGTGGTGGAACACTGGAACAGGTTGCCCAGGGAGGTGGTTGAGGTCCCATCCCTGGAGATACTCAAGCTGAGGCTGGACAGGGCTCAGGGCAACCTGATCTAGCTGAGGATGTCCCTGCTGACCGCAGAGGGGTTGGACTAGGTGGCCTTTGGAGGTCCCTTCCAACCCAGACCATTCTATAATGTTATGATTTAAAGACAAACATCTCCTCTGCTTCAAGGAAAACATCTCAGGTCCCCACCCTATCCCAACCCTGGCATTCACATTAGTAAAGACAAAAGCAGCCTCATAGACAAAGAGGGGGTTTCCTTTTCAGTTCTAGCTTTGCAGAAATTGGGGGTTATGCCTCTTTTTACCTCCCCATCACCTGACCCTGCTGCCAGGTTTCCCCAGCACACATGCTCTACTCTCCCAGTTGCTGGATGTTTGTTTCCATTTCCACTGGCCAGCTCTTCTCCATTCAGCTGCTGACAGCTGAAAGGCTTCCTGCTGCTCTTCCATTCAAAAGGATCTCTTGGCACTTTTTCTGCCATCCCTTCAAAGCCATTAAGAAAAATCCTTCTCCCAGCGCTGATATCATTGCTGTGATTTCCTCCTTCAAAGAACAAGTGCTGAGTGAAGGCTCCTGCTCCTGTGAGCAGCTTCAGCGTTGCCTCCTGCCTGCCTAAATCACCTCTGGCTTATTTGGACTCTCCTCAGAATTTGGATCCTTCCCTTTTTCATAGATTCATCAAATGGTTTGGGTTGGAAGGTACCTTAAAGATCACCCAGTTTCAACCTCCCTGCCATGGGCAGGGACACCTCCCACCAGCCCAGGTTGTTCAAGGCCTCATCCAACCTGGCCTTGAACACCTCCAGGGATGAGGCATCCACAACCTCCCTGGGAAACCTGTTCCAGTGTCTCCCCACCCTCACTGTCAAGAATTTCTTCCTAATCTCCAGTCTCAATCTCCCTTCTTCCAGCTTCAATCCATCCCCCTTCATCCTAGCACTACAAGCCCTTGTGAAAAGCCCCTCCCTAGCTCTCCTGCAGTCCCCTTCAGCTATTGAAATGTAGCTCTAAGGTCTCTCTGTAGCCTTCTCCTCTCCAGGCTGAACAGCCCCAACGCTCTCAGCCTGTCCCCATAGCAGAGGTTCTGCAGCCCTTTGATCATCTTCATGGCCCTTCCCAAGCTATCAAGTGCTTTGCATTCCATTAGTGCCACTATTGGCTTTCCCTCTTTTCTTGTAGGAATCTCCTCCAGGACCAACCTGCCTATTGGCTTCTGGGCCCCCTGTAGAGCTTCCATACATCTTTCTGCTGTTGCCTGTGTCCTTCCTTGCTCCCAATGATTCCTTCTCTTTCAGCACTGACTTCAATTCCAATGCTTCACTTCTGAGGTGTCTTATTTCCTGCTACAGCTCATTTCAGGTTCCTCTCCACGCTCCTCTCACCTCTTTTCCTAACCCAGGCATTGCTGTAGCTCCTTTGTCAACACTGACTCTTTAATCTTTTTTCTTCTCCCCCTCCTCCAACTTCTGAACAATTTCCAGCTCAGCAGCTCCTTCTTCTTTACCCACTTCTATTTCTTTGTCTCAGCCTCCATCAGCCCATCCTATAATCTCATTTTTTATGCTGTTCCACAGCTCTTCACCATTCACTTCTTCTTTCACAAGAGACAAAATTCCCCACACCCAGACACAGACACACACACAGAGACCCCTCCAACTCCTTTGTTTTCTTTCCTGGATCTGGCTCTTTCCATCTGTCCTTATCGTAGATCTTCACTCTTGACACTTTTTTGGGTGCTCTTAGCCTCCCTGATGCCAGCTTGAACTGCAGCTCTGGAGGTAATTCTGGGAGAGGGGAAGCCTCCAGAACAGGCCCTGATTTACTACAAACTCCCTCCGGAGCCATCACTTCTTGTTCCTTGTCATGTGCAATTCCCTGTGCCTTTAGAGGACAGGGATTCTTCCAGGGACTGAGATTGCTCTTGGAAATGCTCAGGAATTTCAGACAGAATTAAAAAGGTAAGCAGAAGCTTGGCTCCAATTCAATATAGCCATTTCCTAGTTTAATTAAACTGTGCCTGCAGGTGATGGCAGCATTCGTGCTGCTTTCAGGGTTGTTTCTGCACAGCAGGTAATTTTCGGCCTCTGAGAACATCAGTGCCTGCTGTCATTGGATGTGACCAGCAGGACAGGGAGGGGATTCTGCCCCTTTGCTCTGCTCAGGCCCCACCTCCAATCTTGCCTCCAGTTCTGATGCCCCCAGCACAAGGACATGGAACTGTTAGACAGAGTCCAGAGGAGGCCACGATCACAGGGCTGCAGCATCTTCCCTATTGGGACAGGCTGAGAGAGTTGGGATTGTTCCGCCTGGAGAAGAAAAGGGTCTGTGAAGACCTTAGAGTAGCCTTCCAGTACCTGAAGGGGTTACAGGAGAAGGGGGAGGGACTTTTGAAAAGGGCTTGTAGTGCTAGGATGAAGGGGATGGATTGAAGCTGGAAGAGGGGAGATTGAGACTGGAGATGAGGAAGAAATTCTTGACAGTGAGGGTGGGGAGACACTGGAACAGGTTGCCCAGGGAGGTTGTGGATGCCTCCTCCTTGGAGGTGTTCAAGGCCAGGTTGGATGAGGCCTTGAGCAACCTGGGCTGGTGGGAGGTGTCCCTGCCCATGGCAGGGTGTTTGGAACTGGATGACCTTTAAGGTACCTTCCAACCCAACCCATTCTATGGTTCTATGATACAACCAGGCAGGACTGGATTTAACTGAAGGTTCTTCTCTGTCTTTCATTGAGCAGACAGAACACATGAATTATGATTGGCCTTTTTTCTAGGTATGCACAAAATAGGTTGGCAGAAGGACAGAAAGCATCTAGAACATAAAAAAAAACAGATGCACAGAGACAACACAGCTTACTACTGCAGGAACAAACTTAACCTGCTCTAAAAGTCCAACTCTGAGTCTTCTCCCTATCACCTTTTCTCCACCAGAAAGTGAGAAATCACATCACAGAATCAAGAATTTCTTCCTAATACCAGTCTATATCTGCCCTAATCTAAATAATCTTCTGAAAGGTTTTTCAGTTCCTAAGTCATTGATTCCCAGAATGGAGGGGGTTGGAAGGGACCTCTGAAGATCATCAAGACCTGCCAGAACAGCTTCACCCAGAGCAGGCTGCAGTGCTGTGTGTTCTCTCCTACTCAGGACTGGTGCCCAGGAGGCTGCAGCTGCCTCCTTCCTGTGGGTGTTCAAGGCCAGGTTGGATGAAGCCTTGAGCAGCTGAGTCTAGTTGAGAGGTGTCTCTGCCCATGGCAGGGAGGTTAGAGTAGATGATCTCTGAGGTACCTTCCAACCTAAGACATACTGTGATTCTATGATCCTTCTTTGCAGTGATTCCAAACCCAGCTGGACATTGTGACCCTGCTTTAGCAGGAGGGTTGGACTAGATAGCCTCCAACCTGCTGTGGGTGCCCTGCTTTAGCAGGAGGGTTGGACTAGATAGCCTCCAACCTGCTGTAGGTGACCCTGCTTTAGCAGGAGGGTTGGACTAGATAGCCTCCAACCTGCTGTAGGTGACCCTGCTTTAGCAGGAGGGGTGGACTAGATAGCCTCCAACCTGCTGTAGGTGACCCTGCTTTAGCAGGAGGGTTGGACTAGATAGTCTCCAACATGCTGTGGGTGCCCTGCTTTAGCAGGAGGGGTGGACTAGATAGTCTCCAACCTGCTGTAGGTGACCCTGCTTTAGCAGGAGGGTTGGACTAGATAGCCTCCAACCTGCTGTAGGTGACCCTGCTTTAGCAGGAGGGTTGGACTAGATAGCCTCCAACCTGCTGTAGGTGACCCTGCTTTAGCAGGAGGGTTGGACTAGATAGCCTCCAACCTGCTGTAGGTGACCCTGCTTTAGCAGGAGGGTTGGACTAGATAGTCTCCAACCTGCTGTAGGTGACCCTGCTTCAGCAGGAGGGTTGGACTAGATAGTCTCCAACATGCTGTGGGTGCCCTGCTTTAGCAGGAGGGTTGGACTAGATAGCCTCCAACCTGCTGTAGGTGACCCTGCTTTAGCAGGAGGGTTGGACTAGATAGCCTCCAACATGCTGTGGGTGCCCTGCTTTAGCAGGAGGGTTGGACTAGATAGTCTCCAACCTGCTGTAGTTTACCTGGCTTTAGCAGGAGGGTTGGACTAGATAGCCTCCAACCTGCTGTAGGTGACCCTGCTTTAGCAGGAGGGTTGGACTAGATAGTCTCCAACCTGCTATAGGTGACCCTGCTTTAGCAAGAGGGTTGGACTAGATAGACTCCAACATGCTGTGGGTGCCCTGCTTTAGCAGGAGGGTTGGACTAGATAGCCTCCAACCTGCTGTAGGTGACCCTGCTTTAGCAGGAGGGTTGGACTAGATAGCCTCCAACATGCTGTGGGTGCCCTGCTTTAGCAGGAGGGTTGGACTAGATAGTCTCCAACCTGCTGTAGTTTACCTGGCTTTAGCAGGAGGGTTGGACTAGATAGCCTCCAACCTGCTGTAGGTGACCCTGCTTTAGCAGGAGGGTTGTAGATAGTCTCCAACCTGCTATAGGTGACCCTGCTTTAGCAAGAGGGTTGGACTAGATAGACTCCAACATGCTGTGGGTGCCCTGCTTTAGCAGGAGGGTTGGACTAGATAGTCTCCAACCTGCTGTAGGTGACCCTGCTTTAGCAGGAGGGGTGGACTAGATAGTCTCCAACCTGCTATAGGTGACACTGCTTTAGCAGGAGGGTTGGACTAGATAGCCTCCAACCTGCTGTGGGTGCCCTGCTTTAGCAAGAGGGTTGGACTAGATAGACTCCAGCATGCTGTGGGTGACCCTGCTTTAGCAGGGGATTTGGATTAGATGATCTTCAGAGGTCCCTTCCAACCCCCACCAGCCTGTGACACTCTTACAGCACATACACTGCCATGTCACCAGGCCCACATCCAAAAGAGGACCTGCACAGAGATGCTCATTTCTGTCCTGCTTTGCAATTCCTTGACCAAACCATCTGACTGAAGAGGCACCTGCTGAGCTACACAGCCACAGACCAGCGCTGGACATGGTGCAGGACATGTCCCTGCTCCAGCCAACATCACGGAATGGGCTGGGATGGAGGGGACCTTTCAAGGTCATCTGGTCCAAGCCCTCTGCAGGGAGCAGGAAAACAGAATCATTTTGGTTGGAAAAAGACATTAAGGTACTCCAGTCCGACCATTCTCCAACTCTGTCAAGGCTGGGGCTAAACCATGGCCCTCGGCACCGCATTTCTGGGCCTTTTAAACCCCTCCAGGGATGGGGATTCAACCACCTCCCTGGGCAGCCTGTGCCAGTGTTTGAGAACCCTTTCAGTCAAGAAGTTTCTTCTAGTGTCCCACCTTAACTTCCCCTGGTGCAACCTGAGGCCATTTCCTCTTATTCTATCACTTGTAATCAGGAAGAAGAGACAACCCCACACCTGAGCCCCACCTCCTTTCAGGGATGTAGAGAGCAATGAGGTCTCCCTTCAGCCTCCTCTTCTCCAGGCTCAACAACCCCAGTTCCTCCACAGCCCTGTTCTCCAGCCCCTTCCCCAGCGTGGTTGCCCTTCTCTGGACCTGCTTCAGCCCCTCAATGTCCTTCTTGGAGTGAAGGGTCCAAAACTGAAGCCAGTACTCAAGGTGTGGTCTCACCAGTGTCGAGTCCAGGGGGACAATCATCTTGTGTGCCTTCTCTGGATACATCCCAGCCCCTCAGATGCATGCACAGAAGGCCACAAGGGTCTCTAACACTTAAGAGAGGGCTATCAAGCTGCTCACTGTGCATTAGTCAAAGGTTTCTGCTGCTCACCAAAGCTGTCCTGGTAAGTAAGAGCTTTGGCCTCACAACAAGGTGAATCATGTTTGAGTTGTTCCAGGGAACTCAGCTGCTCATTCTTTAAATATTTTTTACTCTCTGAGTATAATTTAGAGTTGTGTAGAGAAAAATAAATAATAATTAAAAAAAATCTTTGCTACAAGCCATAGGGAGAAGGGGGCAGTGGGGAGGGAAGGGAGGAAGAAGAAACTCATTGTAAATAATCAGCTGCTCCTGGGAGACAGAGACCTCGCAGCGTGCCAAGGCAAATTAATCCCAGCCACAAAGATGTGAATAAAGCTTGAAAAAAAGTGAGAGAAAGCAGGGAAATGAAATAGATCACTCAGAGAAATAAACCCAACTTTCAGATGTGAAGACACTGGCTGATGTGTGCTGCAAAGTCCAGGTTTCTGCAGCAGGAAAACGCTCCTCACACGAATGCTTTGAGGGCAGAAAGAAGGGGAGCAGTGTGTGGAGAGAGAGGAGAACAGAGATGGGTTTCTGAAGTCTTGCTTTAAGCCAAAGCATCAAGAAGAAAATTTTTTTTTTTTTTTTTTTTTTTTTTTTTTTTCACCAAAATGTGGGTTTAAAAGATCTGAGATAGGCTCAGAAGCCAAGTGAGTGAGCTGCATTCATATTGAAATCAGTGATTCTTAAAAGGACGACTTTCCTCTGGCCAAGGGTAAGAGACGAATTTGCAGTCTGGTCTCATCTCACCACTCAAACCTTTCTATATCGGGTTTTGCATGTTGAGGCCTCCCAATGAGCAGAGAAGGAAGGGAGGGGGATGCTGACCACCAGCCATCAAGCTCAGCTCTGCTGTGACTTCATTAACTTCTCCAGGGCTTAAGTCATTAGAAAACATTTAGATATTGTGGCAGTTTTGCACAGTGCAGGCCAAAGGCACGAGGCAACAGGTTGCCAACCCGGGTGCACATCAATCAAACACAAAGCCACCACGGATCAGGGTAAGCAGAGGATGGGGTGAGTTAGCAGATACAGACATGGGGCACTTTGAGGGGCACAGAAAATTGTCAATGAAGGCAAAATAGTCCAGAGATAGAGAAAGGTGAAATCACAGCAGAGGCAGCTTAATGCACAAGGACACTGGAATGCACAAACACCTCCAATCCTGACTCCAGTTCTTGGTGTCCCCAGCACAAGAAGGACACAGAGCTGCTGGAGGGAGTCCAGAGGAGGCCACAAGGATGATCCAAGGGCTGCAGCAGCTCTGCTCTGAGGGCAGGCTGAGGGAGCTGGGGGTGTTCAGCCTGGAGAAGAGAAGGCTCCAGGGGGACCTCAGAGCTGCCTTCCAATAGCTGAAGGGATCCTGCAGGAAGGCTGCAGAGGGACTTTTGCTAAGGGTGTCTACAGCCAGGCCAAGGGGGAATGGAGAGAGACTTCTAATGTTCTGACTTGTGCTATTGATGGGAATGAGAGGCAATTAACAGGACCAAATTGCTCCTCACCTTTAAAGCAGATGCTAAACCCAGACATGCTATTTCTGCACTTAGTCTGTATTCCTTTCATTCACTCAGGAAGGTTTTTGGACCTACTGGAGAGAGTCTAACAGAGGCTACAAGGATGATGAAGGGACATGGAACATCTCTGCTGTGAACAAAGACTGAGAACCCTGGGGCTGCTTAGTCTGGAGAAGAGATGGCTGAGAGGGGATCCTATCAATGTCTATCAATATCTGAAGGGTGGGTGTCAGGATGAAGATGCCAGGCTCTGTTTGGTGGTGCCCAGAGATAGGACAAGGAACATTAGGTACAAGCTGGAACCCAGGAGGCTCCACTTCAGGACAAGAAGAAACGTCTTTGGTGTGAAAGTGCTGGAGCCATGGAGCAGGCTGCCCAGAGAGGTTCTGGAGTCTTGTTTGGAGACTTTCAAAACCCTCATCTGGATGCATTCCTGTGTGACCTGTGCTGGATTCTATGGTCCAGCTCTGGCAGGGGAGTTGGACTCACAGAATCACAGAATCAACCAGGTTGGAAAAGACCTCAAAGATCATCAAGTCCAACCTATCACCCAACACCACTTGACAACTAAACCATGGCTCCAAGTGCCACATCCAATCCTTTTTTGAACACCTCCAGGGATGGTGACTCCACCTCCTCCCTGGGCAGCACATCCCAATAGCCAATCTCTCTTGCTGGGAAGAACTTTCTCCTCACCTTGAGCCTAAACTTTCCCTGGTTGGAAGAGACCTCAAAGATCACTGAGTCCAACCTGTCACCACAGACCTCATGACTAGACCATGGCACCAAGTGCCACTTCACTGGACATATTCAAGTATCTCAGTGTCGTTCTTAATACGAGGAGCCCAGAACTGGTCAGGAAGTGTTCCTGTGCTATCTGCTCTAGGTGATCCTGCTTTGGCAGGGGAGGTTGGTGTGGATGACCTCTGGAGGTCCTTTCCCACCCCTGCCACTCTATGATTCCATGAGTCAGTGAAATATGAGCACAGCCGGCAGCCAGATCACAGCCACCACACACACAAGGTCATCCTGACAGGGAAGGTGCTCTGTGGCTTGGTGTTTTCTGTGACTCTTTGGCCAAGTGTCTGCACTTAGAAGCGAATCCATCTTCCAGCCACCCTGAGAGGCAGCAGTGGCAGCGCTTCATTTTGCTTTGTCATTCTCCACTCCCACAGCAGTGCCGTTTCTGGGCGCTTGGCCAAAGGATATTTAATTAAAATCCATCCTGCTCTGGATTCTTTAGTGACTTGGTTACCAGCTCCACTGACCAGCTCTGCTCTGAAAGGCATTTAATAAAAACTTGGCTTTCTCTTGTGTTTGCAGACCCAGTGACAGCGTCACGTGGAGCCCAGAGCCAGCTGGGCGATGTAATTTGCTTAAAAAACCTCAGAGCGGTAAAAATCCTCAGAGAGGGGAGACAGAAAATGGCCCAAAATCAATGGAGTCTTGTGGACACCAAGATGGTGAAGTGCTGCTGCTTTGACTTTCCTGTCTGCCATGGTGAGGCCACATCTGGAGTCCTGGGTGCAGTTCTGGGCTCTCCAGTTCAAGAGAGAAAGGGAAGTACTGGAGAGAGTCCAGCAGAGGCTGGGAAGATGCTGAGGGACCTGAAGCAGCTCTGTGAGGAGCAAAGGCTGAGAGCCCTGGGGCTGAGAGCCTGCAGAAGAGCACCCTGAGAGGAGATCCGATCAATACTCAGCAAGAGCTATAGGGTGGAGGTCCTGAGGATGGGACCAGACTCTTTCAGTGGTGTCCAGTGATGGGGCAAAGGGCAACTGGTACAAACTGGACGCCAGGAGGTTCCATCTGAACATGAGGAAAAATTTGTTGAGTGTGAGGGTGCTGGAGCCCTGGAGCAGGCTGCCCAAACTGGTTGTGGAGCCTCCTTCTCTAGAGACTTTAAAAACTCACCTGGATACATTCCTGGGCAACCTGCCCTAGGTGATCCTGCACTGACAGAAGGGGTGAATTAGATCACAGAATGGTCTGGGTTGGAAGGGACCTCCAAAGGTCATCTAGTCCAATCCCCCTGTAATAAGCAGGGGCATCCTCCACTAGATAAGGTTGCTCAGAGCCTTGACAAGCCTTACCTTGAATATCCCCAGGACTACCTTCCTGGGCAACCTGTGGAAGTGTTCCACTATTCTCATGGGTGATGATCTCCAGAAGTCCCTTTCAGTGAAGAAGTTTCTTCCAATGTCCAACCTAAACCTCCCCTGAGGCAACTTGAGGCCATTTCCTCTCATCCTATCACTTGTAACCAGGAAGAAGAGACCAACCCCCACCTGACCCCAACCTGCTTTCAGGGAGGTAGAGAGCAACAAGATCTCCCTTCAGCCTCCTCCAGACTGAACAACCCCAGCTCCTCCAGCTGCTCCTCACCAGCCCTGTCCTGCACACCCTTCCCCAGCTTTGTTGCCCTTCTCTGGACTTGCTCCAGCACCTCAATGTCCTTCTTGGCCCCAGAGGTCCCTTCCAACCCCTGCATTTTGTGATTCTGTGCCGTTCCAGATGTAAAACTGAACGCAGTACTGCAGCTGTGGTCTCACCAGTGTTGAGTGGAGGGGGACAACCACTTCCCTAGTCCTGCTCGTTATACCACTCCTGATCCAGGCCCGGATGCTCTTGGCCTTCTTGGTCAACATCGGGCCAGATGTACACCCTAAGGATCAATCTGAGGCAATCTACTGCAGTGCTCTACTTCACTTGGCAAAGAAAGAACTCTTGGAAGTTTGATTATCTGCATAACTTCATTATTAAGAGGATCCTGAGCCAAATTTTAAGTAACAAACTGATGCTTTAGCAAGATTTAAACGCTTTGCTTTCTCTCCAACTTCTGCTGCTTTTGGCTTCCAAATTTTAGGCACTCAAAACAGCAATTCGCATCCTTCCACCTCTGAGCAAATAAGAGACTCAATAAAACCAGTTAGAACCACCTGAATAAGACCAGTTACAACCACCAAGCTAAGCATTCATCTGCAGAAATTGTTGTCACAGAACCCCAGCATGGTGGGGGTTGGAAGGGACCTCTGGAGATCATCCAGTCCAGCCCCCTGCTCCAGCAGGGCACCCCAGCAGCTTGCCCAGGAGCACAATGGCCAGGGGGTAATGGAAGCTCTCCACACAAGGAGACTCCACAACCTCTCTGGGCAGCCTGCTCCAGGCCTCCATCACCCTCACACCAAAGAAGTTTTTCCTTATCTTCAGGTGGCGCCTCCTAGGTTTCAGTTTGTACCCACTGCCCCTTGGCCTGTCCCTGGGCACTACTGAGAAGAGTCTGGCCTCATCCCCTTGACCTCCATACTTTAGATATTTATCACAGAATGCCAGGTTGGAAGGGACTCCAAGGATCATCTGGCCCAACCTCTCTGGGTGATGGTGGAGTTGGAATGAGCTGGCCCAGCACCCTGCCAAAATGACTCTTCAAAGTGTCCAGTGTAGGGGAATCCACTGCTTCCCTGGGGAGGTGATTCCAATCTCTGACTGTTCTCGTGGGAAAACATTTTCTTCTGCATTTTAGGGTCTCCTCTCAGTCTTCTCTTCTCAAGCTTCAAGAGCCCCAGAGATGTCAGCCTTTCCTCCTCACAGAGATGCTCCAGGCACTTCATCATCTTTGGAGCCTCAACTGGACTCCCTCCAGTAGTTCCCTGTCACTCCTAAACCGGGCAGCCCAGAACTGGACACAATACTCCAGGTATGGCCTCAACAAGGCAGAGTAAAGGGGGAGAAGAACCTCCCTTGCCCTGGTGGCCACCATCCTCTTAATGCACCCATTAAAAAGATCTTTCCTCAGTCTGCTCTTCTCCAGGCTAACTTTCTACCTACAGTTTGGGATAATATCAGGAAAATCACTGAGTATCTGACAAAGCCCTGACTGGATCTAAACAGCAGCACCAAGATGGGCCCTGCTCCCTCATCCCCCAGTGCTAAACATGCACCATCAGCCAAGCCAGGCTACACTGGGGTCACACCCAAGGCTAAATCCCAGCCCTGCTTCCTCAGCACATCCTAATCCTGCCAGGAATCAGTAGGCACTTCACAGTCCTGAGCCTGGATAAACTGCAAGGACCACCAAGGAGAAACCTTGAGAGAGGAAATCTCTGTTTGCTGCTGTCACACCCAACCCCGTGAGGCTGGAGCTGGTGGAACTTCACAGCAGGGCTTAGAGTAAAGATTTAGTGATGAAAATCTGGTCACCATTTAGTGACATCTTTGTCAGCCATGAGGACTTCTTCTTTAACAATACTCCAGGGCTCAACTTAAGCTGCATTTAATATTTTCATTTGGAAGTCTGTGAGCAAAAGGAGTCCTGGGGCCAATGGGATCCTGGGGCATCAAGAAGAGTGTGGCCAGCAAGTCTAGGGAGGTTCTCCTCCCTGTCTGCTCTGCCCTGGCGAGGCCACACCAGGAATACTGTGTCCAGTTTGGGGCTCCCCAGTAAAAGAGGAAGAGGGAGCTGCTGGAGAGACTCCAGTGGAGGGTACAAGGATGATGAAGGGACTGGACCACCTCTGCTATGAAGAAAGGCTGAGAGCCCTGGGGCTGTTCAGTCTGGAGAAGAGAAGGCTGAGAAGGGATCTGATCAATGTCTACAAATACCTGAAGGGTGGCTGTCAGAAGGATGCAGCCAGGCTCTTTTCAGTGATCCCCAGTTATAGGACAAGGGGCAACCACAGGAAGTTCCATCTCAACAGGAGGAGACACTTCTTTACTGTGAGGGTGACAGAGCCCTGGAGCAGGCTGCCCAGAGAGGTTGTGGAGTCTCCTCTGGAGACTTCCAAGACCCATCTGGATGTTTTTCTGTGTGGTCTCCCTAAGCGATCCTGCTCTGGCAGGGTGGGGTTGCAATCAATGATCTCTAGAGGTCCCTTCCAACCTTAACATTCTATGATTCTATGAATTAGGAACTGAAAAACCTCTCAGAAGATTATTTAGATTAGGGCAGATTTAGGCTGGAGATTAGGAAGCCAGCAGAAAGATCACAGCAACTGATCCCAAAGTTTTTCCCCCACCTGGAGCACCAGAGGGGGAACCAGCAGACAGAATGTGGTGGCTTCCCTGAAGTGTAGAACAAAATACACTCATGAAATTGCTGCATTCTCTCTCATGCCAGCTGATGCTGCTACTGTCCTTTTTCTTCACAGGTGTTCAAATGGGCAATCAAAAAAAAAACCCAAAGGGTTTTGCTTTGTCAGTTCTTCCCCTGCCATCAGTCAGAGAGCTAAAAAAAACGCCACAACTCAAAAGGCACAAAAGGCTGGAAGAGAAGGAACTGAAACTCTCGCCTTTAGCTTCGACAAAGCAATCCTCACATCGCACCCCACCTACTTAAGGATCAAAAGCTCTTCTTGCAATCAAACCCTTTTATTCCTTTCTGGAGCCTCCAGCAGGAATGGAATTGCTTAAAACTTCTCTGCCATTGAGGACCCCTCTTAAAGAGTCCAAGGCATGAATGCGAGGGGATGCCACGAAGAGGAGAGCAGGTCAGAAAGGAAGCTGTTGAACCCAGCAATGAATTCGGCAGTGCTGATGAAGACCTCAGCTGTTAGTTTCACCTTCAAATTAAAAAATAAAGCTCTCTTCCCCCCAAACCCCCAACTTCTGCAAAAGAAGTCTTTCTGGGTTATAATCAGCTTGCTCAGATGTTTCACTCATGATTTGTTACAGCCCCCACAACGGGGATGACTGTGTTCCGTGTTCTTCTTCATGTTTTTCGATCCATGTTTGCAACACCCAAGGTTGAAAAACTGCCAAATTCCACCCTAAGGTTTGGGGTTTCCCATGAATAGTCTTTCCCATCATAGTCTTACAAGGGCAACTTGCAGTGACAGGATGAGGGGGAAGGGATTGAGGGTGGAAGAGGGGAGACTGAGACTGGAGATGAGGAAGAAATTCTTGACAGTGAGGGTGGGGAGACAGTGGAACAGGTTGCCCAGGGAGGTTGTGGCTGCCTCCTCCCTGGAGGTACTCAAGGCTAGGTTGGATGAGGCCTTGAGCAACCTGGGCTGGTGGGAGGGGGGTTGGAACTGGATGATCTTTAAGGTTCTAGAGAAAAAAGAATCCTACTCACAAGCCCCATCCCCCAAACCACATTTCCTGGAGAACATTCAGACAGGGGCTTTGCTCTATCTTTACTGAATAGGAATTAGCAGGAAAAAAACAAAACCAGAAACCCCACAGGAGGCAGAAAACATCTTTCAAAGACGCAACTGTAAGGAGCAGAAATGCAAACTGAGAAGAAAAATGCAGATTTCTCAGGAGCCCATTTGGACAGACAATCAAAATCCAAACACAGATGTACTTGGCAGCCTAGAATCATAAAGGTTGGAAATGACCTCTAAGATCTTAAGGCCCAACCTTCTACCCAACACCTCCATGACCACTAGACCATGTCCCAAAGTGCCACATCTACTGGGTTTTTGAACACCTCCAGGGATGGTGACTCCACCAGCTCCCTGGGCAGCTTGTTCCAATGCCTGAGAACCCTTGCTGGGAAGAAAAATTTCCTAATATCCAATCGGGCACAGCTTGAGGCCACTTCTTCTTGTCCTATCACAGTTCTGGGCCCCTCAGTTTAGGAAGGATGTTGACTTGCTGGAACATGTCCAGAGAAGGGCAACGAAGCTGGTGAGGGGTTTGGAACACAGCCCTGTGAGGAGAGGCTGAGGGAGCTGGGGTTGTTTAGCCTGGAGAGGAGGAGGCTCAGGGGAGACCTTATTGCTCTCTACAACTACCTGAAGGAAGGTTGTAGACAGGCAGAGGTTGGTCTCTTCTCCCAGGCAGCCAGTACCAGAACAAGAGGACACAGTCTCAGGCTGTGCCAGGGGAGGTTTAGGCTGGAGGTTAGGAAGAAGTTCTATACAGAGAGAGTGATTGCCCATTGGAATTGGCTACCCGTAGAGATGGTGGAGTCCCCATCACTGAAGGTGTTCAGGAAGAGGCTTGATGGGGTGCTTGGTGCCATGGTTTAGTTTAGGTGGGTTGGATTGGTTGATGGGTTGGACATGATGATCTTGAAGGTCTCTTTCAACCTGGTGTATTGTATTGTATTGTACTGTATTGTATTGCAATACACTGGGTTGGAAGTCAGCCTTGAAGGTCATCTTGTCCATAGAATGGTCTGGGTTGGAAGGGACCTCCAAAGGTCAAGTCCAACTCCCCTGCAGTAAGCAGATTCTATGATAATGCATTGGGTTGGAAATAAGCCTTGAAAGCCATCTTGTCCAAGCCCCCGGCTACACCTGACCGTTGTTTCAGGAACAAAATTTCCCCCAGTCTCCAACCAAAACCTGCCCTGGTGCAATGTGAGGCCATTTCCTCTTGTCCTGTTGTTAGTTACATGGGAGAAGAGGCCAACACTGGCCTCACTCCAACCTCCTTTCAGGTAGCTGTAAAGAGCCAGAAGGTCTCCCCTCAGCCTCCTCTTCTGAAGACTAAACAAACCCAGTTCCCTCAGCTGCTCCTCCCCAGCCCTGTTCTCCAGACCCTTCCCCAGCTTTGTTGCCCTTCTCTGGACATGCTCCAGCCATTCAGTGTCCTCCTTGGAGTGAGGGAACCAAAACTAACCTCAGTACTCAAGGTGTGGCTCAAGTGAGCAGAAAGGAATCCAGGAACTCGCAGCTTCACACATCAACAAATGAAAATGTGATCAGCCCTTACTGTCTGCTACTTCTCATTCACTGTAAGTTCCCTCCTTATGGCTTGTGGAGTCAAAATTAGCTTCCAGCCACACTGCTACACACTCAGAGCTCAGAAAAATCAGTGCTGAGAGGGTTGGGTTGTTTTTTTTTTTTTTTCATACATCTGCAGGCTTCCTCCTCCTCCTCCTCCTCAATTAGTTTCTGTTTGCAAGCAGGATGAAATCTGCTTTTATTCTGCTTGAAAATATGACAAACAGCTTTTAAACTGCACCAGGCACAGTAAGGAAATGGATTGCCAGGGAAATGAACAGCAAGGAGAATATCTGCCAAGGAAAAAACCCAAAACCCAACAAACAACACTGAAGAATGTTAAAATCAGAGATCAGCTTAGATTGGAAGGGACCTCAGAGATCATCTCCTCCAAACTCTCTGCCATGGGCAGGGACACCTCTCAACTAGACTCAGCTGCTCAAGGCCTCACCCAGCCTGGCCTCCCCAGAGGGGAGGAATCTACAACCTCCCTGGGCAACCTGTTCCAGAGTCCAATCACCCTTGTACTGAAAAACTTTGGCCACAACAACCCCATGCAGCACTACAGGCTGGGGTCAGAGTGGCTGGAGAGCTGCCAAACAGAAAGGGACCTGGGGGCGCTGGTTGACAGCCACCTAAACATGAGCCAGCAGTGTGCCCAGGTGGCCAAGAAGGCCAAGGGCATCCTGGCCTGCATCAAGAATAGTGTGGCCAGCAGGAGCAGGGAAGTCATTGTGCCCCTGTACTCTGCACTGGTTAGGCCACACCTTGAGTCCTGTGTCCAGTTCCGGGCCCCCCAGTTTAGGAAGGACATTGAGACACTTGAACGTGTCCAGAGAAGGGCAACAAGGCTGGGGAGAGGCCTTGAGCACAGCCCTGTGAGGAGAGGCTGAGGGAGCTGGGGTTGTTTAGTCTGGAGAAGAGGAGGCTCAGGGGAGACCTCATTGCTCTCTACAACCACCTGAAGGGAGGTTGTAGCCAGGAGGGAGTTGGTCTCTTCTCCCAGGCAACCAGCACCAGAACAAGAGGACACAGTCTCAAGCTGTGCCAGGGGAGGTTTAGGCTCAAGGTGAGGAGAAAGTTCTTCACTGAGAGAGAGTTGTTAGTCATTGGAATGTGCTGCCCAGGGAGGTGGTGGAGTCACCATCCCTGGAGGTGTTCAAGAGGGGACTGGATGTGGTACTTGGAGCCATGGTCTAGTAGTCATGAGGTGTTGGGTGACAGGTTGGACTTGATGATCTTTGAGGTCTTTTCCAACCTTGTTGATTCTATGATTCTATCATTCCTAATATCCAGTCTAAACCTGCTGTCCTCAGAGGAGGCTGAGGGCAGACCTCATTATCTTCTGTAGTTTGAGAAAGTTGGGGGTTGGTCCCTGCTCATATGCAGCAAGTGACAGGAGAAAAGGAAACGGCCTCAGGTTGTGCAAGGGGAGGTTCATGTTGGGACATGAAGAACAATTTCTTCCCCAAAAGGGCTGTCAAGGGCTGGTTCAGGCTGCCCTGAGAAGTGTTGGAGTCCCCACCCCTGGAGGGATTTGAAAGAAGCCTGGATGTGATGCTGAGGAACATGGCTCAGCAGCAGTGGTGGGATTGCAAGCTCTAGGCAAGCAGTTAGACTTGATGACCTCAAAGGTCTCTTCCAACCTCAGCAGTTCTAAGACTCCATGGAATTGTTTAGGCTCATAAAGATCTTCAAGATAATCAAGCCCAACCATTAACCTAACACTCCCAACTCCACTGCTAAACCACATCCCCATGGATTTCCAACCTCTCCAGGGATGAGGGTCGCACCACTTCCCTGGGCAGCCTGAGCCAGGCCTAGATAACTGTTTTGTGGAAGAACCCATCTAGATCCAACATGAGGAGGAACTTCTTCACTGTGAGAGTCACAGAGCACTGGAACAGGCTGCCCAGAGGGGTTCTGGAGTCTCCTTTTCTGGAGACTTTCAAGCCCCATCTGGATGCATGCCTGTGTGACCTGTGCTAGATTCTATGGTCCTGCTCTGGCAGGGGAGCTGGACTCACAGAATCACAGAATCAACCAGGTTGGAAAAGACCTCAGAGATCATCAAGTCCAACCTATTACCCAACACCACCTGACAACCAAACCATTGCTCCAAGTGCCACATCCAATCCTTTCTTGAACACCTCCAGGGATGGTGACTCCACCTCCTCCCTGGGCAGCACATCCCAATGGCCAATCTCTCTTTCCGGGAAGAACTTTCTCCTCACCTTGAGCTTAAACCTCCCCTGGTGCAGCTTGAGACTGTGTCCTCTTGTTCTGTTGGTGGTTCCCTGGGAGAAGAGACCAGCCCCCACCTGGCTACAACCTCCCTTCAGGTAGTTGTAGAGAGCAAGAAGGCCTCCCTGAGCCTCCTCTTCTCCAGGCTAAGCAACCCCAGCTCCCTCAGCCTCTCCTCACAGGGCTGTGCTCCAGCCCCCTCCCCAGCCTTGCTGCCCTTCTCTGGACACATTCAAGTATCTCAATGTCCTTCTTAAAACGAGGAGCCCAGAACTGGTCACAGCACTCAAGGTGTGGCCTAACCAGTGCTGACTACAGGGGCATAATGACATCCCTGCTGCTGCTGGCCACACTATTCCTGATACAGGCCAGGATGCCACTGGCCTTCTTGGCCCCCTGGGCACACCGCTGGCTCATGTTCAGCTGCAGTCAACCAGTCAACCTTTTCTGCTTGGCTGCCCTCCAGAAGATCTCCAGAGGTCCCTTCCATCCCCTAATATCTTGTGATCCTCTGATCATGCAGATAGATCCATCCCCTGCAGCGAGCTCAGTTTGCCAATTCAGCAGCACATCTTGTCTCACTTTGCAGCTGCCAGCTGCCTCCTTCTCCTTTGCTGGCCTCTGTAACCTCACATTTCCTTTCTGCCTCCTCTTTCCCAGGAGGGCAGGGAGGACTGGCTGATGAAAAACCTTTTATCTGCCCCAAACTGAACAAGTCAACTACTGTGCATGTGGAGGGTCTTCTACTGAATAACCCTTTAGGGTAGATTAGACTTAAGCCTTCTCTCTCTGTTTTTTTTTGGGAGGTGGGTTGGGTTTGTGTTTTTTTTTTTACAGCTGTCAACACGTCCTGGTTTGTGCAGGTCTGAAAGCAAGACTTCCAAGGTTGCAAAAGGGGAAGAAGGGAGCACAGTTGTTAAAAATAGTGAAGAACACATCTACTGTACCCTTTAAAGTAAGCCTTGGCCTAAGACAAACAGCTGGAGGAGCCAAGGTTGGCCCAGTTTACCTTACATCCATCTCAGAAACTGCTCAGCATCAAGTGGAAAATCTGGAGCACTGGGGTCAGGGATTGCTCCAGAGCTGAAAGGAGGCCAAGGCTGCTCCTCTCAAAGTAGCTTCAGGCAGTTTTAGAGCACTGAGAACACATTCATGAAGTTCAATTACTGCACTAGGGCTTAAATCAGAGAATGTCTCAGGTTGGAAGGGTTTTCAGAGCTCATCTCCTCCAAGCTCCACACCATGCCCAGGAACACCTCTCAACTAGACTCACCTGCTCAAGGCCTCATCCAGACTGGCCTTGAACACCCCCAGGCAGGAGGCAGCCACAGCCTCCCTGGGCAGCCTGTGCCAGACTCTCACCACCCTCACACTGAAGAACTTCTTCCTCAGCTCCAGTCTAACCCTGCTCTGCCTCAGCTTCAAACCATTCCCCCTTGGCCTGGCTCTAGACACCCTTAGGAAAAGTCCCTCTATGTGCTCATCTAAATAACTCACCCACTCTTCTGTATCTCTGAGGGTTCAGCAGGACACAAAAATGTGAACTGTGTCCAGTTCTGGGCCCCTCAGTTTAAGAAGGACATCGAGACACTTGAACGTGTCCAGAGGAGGGCAACAAGGCTGGTGAGAGGCCTTGAGCACAAGCCCTATGAGGAGAGACTGAGGGAGCTGGGGTTGTTTAGCCTGGAGAAGAGAAGGACCAGGGGTGACCTCATTGCCCTCTACAACTACCTGAAGGGTGGTTGTGGACAGGAGGGGGTTGGTCTCTTCTCCCAGGCAACCAGCACCAGAACAAGGGGACACAGTCTCAAGCTGTGCCAGGGGAGGTTTAGACTCGAGGTGAGGAGGAAGTTCTTCACTGAGCGAGTCATTCGTCATTGGAATGGGCTGCCCGGGGAGGTGGTGGAGTCGCCATCCCTGGAGGTGTTCAAGAGGAGACTGGACATGGCACTTGGTGCCATGGTCTAGTTGTGAGGTCTGTTGGGACGGGTTGGACTTGATGATCCTTGGGGTCTCTTCCAACCTTGGTTATACTGTGATACTGTGAAAAATCTCTGTGTACAAATGAACCAGCAGCCTCCAACCATATTAATTATAAGTCAGGTGTGATTAATTATCATTATAAAGCCACAACAGCCCCTTCCCAGGTATTAAACAGATGCACCACCCTCCTACTGAAAAACTTCTTCCTCAGCTCCAGTCTGACCCTGCTCTGCCTCAGCTTCAAACCATTCCCCCTTGGGCTGGCTCTAGACACCCTTAGCAAAAGTCCCTCTGCAGCCTTCCTGCAGGATCCCTTCAGCTATTGCAAGGCAGCTCTGAGGTCCTCCTGGAGTCTTCTCTTCTCCAGGCTGAACACATCCAGCTCCCTCAGCCTGCCCTCAGAGCACAGATGCTTTGAGCAACCTGGTCTAGTGGAAGGTGTCCCTGCCCATGGCAGGGAGGCTGGAGCAGATGATCTCTGGGGTATCTTCCAAGCGAAGCCATTCTCTGATTGAGCCCCCAGTGCAATAATTCAACTCCATGAACTTGTTCTCAGTGCTGTAAAACTCCCATGGCAGGGAGGTTGCTTGAGATGATGGTTAAGGTCTCTTCCAACCCAAATCATTTGATGAGTCTATGACTGAAAGTGGGACAACTTCCAGTGGTGACACTGCCTTCATTCCTGCCTAATGAACTGCCCAACCCATAAAGCCAGACTGAAGTAACTCTGAGCTGAACACCTGATGCCTGCAAGGAATACAGGTATGGACAGCCAGGTATGCATGTATGGGAGGCTTGCCTGAGATGTCTGAAGGCTGTGTGACCATTCAGGGACACTGAGAGCTGGGCAGAGAGGAACCTAATGAGGGTCAACAAGGAGAAGTGCAGAGTCCTGCAGCTGGGAAGGAAGAAGAAACTGCAGCAGGACAGGTTGGGAGGGGATGTGCTGGAGAGCAGCCCTGTGGAGAAGGACCTGGGAGTCCTGGTAGGCAACAAGTTCTGCATGGGCCAGCAATGTGCCCTGGTGGCCAAGAAGACCAATGGGATCCTGGGCTGCAGCAAGAAAAGTGTGGCCAGCAGATGGAGGGAGGTTCTCCTACCCCTGGGGAGGCCCCACCTGGAATATTGCATCCAGTTCTGGGCTCCCCGTTCAGGAGGGAGCTGCTGAAGAGAGTCCAAGGGAGGGCTACAAGGATGCTGAAGGGACCTGGAGCACTTCTTGGTGAGGAGAGGCTGAGAGACCTGGGGCTGGTTAGTCTGGAGAGGAGAAGACTGAGAGGGGATTTGATAAATGTTTGTCAATATCTGAGGGCTGGGGGTCAGGAGGGAGGGGACAGGCTCTGCTCAGTTGCACTCTGGGACAGGACAAGGGGCAATGGATACAAACTCCAGCACAGGAGGTTCCACCTCAACTTGAGGAGGAACTTCTTCACTGTGAAGGTCCCAGAGCACTGAACAGGCTGCCCAGGGAGGTTGTGGAGTCTCCTTCTCTGGAGACTTTCAAGCCCCATCTGGATGTGTTCCTGTGTGACCCGTACTGGATTCTATGACCCTGCTCTGATAGTCTCCAGAGGTTCTTTCCAAGCCCTAACATCCTGTGAAACAAAGAGCCTTCTTGCTCTTGTATTCCCAGGAAAACATGGATGAAAAGATGCAAATGAAAAAGGAATCCAAAGGTTGGATTGGAGCAGAGAACATATGAGGGATGGCTGAGGGACCTGCAGTTGTTCAGCCTGGAGATAAGGTGGCTGAGGGGAGAACTCTTTGCTCTCTACAACTCCCTGAAAGGAGGATGGAACCAGGCTGAGGTTGGTCTCTCTGCCCTAGTTACCAGTGATAGGATGAGAGGAAATGGCCTCAAGTTGCAACAGGGAAGGTTGAGGTTTGATTTTAGAAGAAATCTTTTCACTGAGAATATTCTTGAACACTGGAAAAGGCTGCCCAGGGAGGTGTTTGAAACCTTACCTCTGGAAGTATCTAAAAGGCAGAGAGAGGTGGTGCTGAAGCACATGGTTCAGCACCAAACATTTTAGAGAATGGTTGCACTCGATGATCTTGAAGGTCTTTTCCAACCAAAAGAAATGTTTTGATTCAAACAGAGGTGGAAAAGTCCTAGGGGCATATTGCTGGTAGCAGTCCTGACTCAGTGCTGGTACTGCTGCTGCTTTGGAGACCCAAAGTTTCCACTTGGTTTATTTATAAAGCATTGAGTTGTGACTCACCTGCCCTTCTGAATCCCAGGAGAGAGCAAAGCAGCTATTGGGAAGGATGCATTGCCTGCAGACCCAGAGAGGTGATTCTGCCACTTTGCTCTGGGGAGACCTCACCTGGAGTACTGCATCCAGATCTGGAGCCCTCAAAACAGGAAGGACATGGAGCTGATGGAGAGGGTCCAGAGGAGGGGCACAAAAATGATCAGGGGGTTGGAGCAGCTCTGCTCTGAGGCCAGGCTGAGGGAGCTGGGGGTGTTCAGCCTGGAGAAGAGAAGGCTCCAGGGAGACCTAACAGCAGTCTGCCAGTACCTGAAGGGGGCTACAAGAAGGCTGCAGAGAGACTTGTCCCTGCAAAGGCCTGCAGGGACAGGACAAGGGGCAACAGCTTCAAACTAGAGCCGAGCAGATTTAGATTGGATGTGAGGAAGTTCTGCACCATGAGGGTGGTGGAACACTGGAACAGGTTGCCCAGGGAAGTGCTTGGGGCCCTGTCTCTGGAGATATTCAAGATGAGGCCAGACAGGGCTCTGGGCAACTTGATCTAGTTGAGGATGTCTCTGATTACGGCAAAGGGGGTTGAACTGGATGACCTTTGGAGGTCCCTTCCAGCCCAGCCCATTCTATGCTTGAAAGGCTTAGAGAGAAGTTGAAGTGCAGGGGGGAAAAAAACACAAACAAACTACACACAGCACTTGGATATTGGGAAGGATTTCTGTGCTGAGGGAGGAATCAGGCATTGGAACAGGCTGCCCAGGGAGGTGGTGGAGTCATCATCCCTGGAGGTGTTCAAGAAACCTGTGGAGATGGCACTTTGGGACATGGCTTAAGGGCCATGGTGGAGGGTAGATTCAGATTGGCTGTTAAGAAGTTCTTCCCCATGAGGGTGGTGAGACACTGGAACAGGTTGCTGAGGGAGGTGATGGAAGCCTCATCCCTGGAGGTTTTTAAGGGCAGGCTGGATGTGGTTGTGAGCAACCTGATCTAGTGTTAGGTGTCCCTGCCCATGGCAGGGGTGTTAGAACTGGATGATCCTTGTGGTCCCTTCCAACCCTGTCAGTTCTAGGATTCTGAAGGTGTTCAAGAAACCTGTGGAGATGGCACTTTTAGACATGATTTAATGGCCCTGGTGGTGTTGGTTTGATGGTTGGACTCAACGACCTTAGAGGTCTTTCCCTGTTGTCCTGGGGTGAACCCATCCTGGGGCAGGGGAGGGTTGCGAGAGCCCTGCTTCCCCCAGGGGACAAAAGAAACCTGATCCAGGTGGACTTGCTTCCCCCTCCCAGGAGGTGTCTGAGTTGGTCTGAGGACTATAAAGAGAAGCAGCCATCTCTCTCTCTGCTCTGCCTCACCTATTGGAAAGGAGCCACAGCCGTTGCTGGCCTGCTGGCTTTGCCATGCAGCCAGGGCTGATCTCCTCCCTGCCGCAGCCACGCCTCGCTAAAGGACTGAAATCCACAGACACCAGGGCCATCCAAATCTGGCTTTGCACATTCTCCTAGTCATCCTTATTCCTCACCCTTGTAAACCCTCCCTGTTACTGCTATACATATATATATCTTGTTAAAAAATTTACTTCACCTACTTCCAAACCGACTCCAGAAAGAGGACACAGTCTCAAGCTGCACCAGGAGAGGTTTAGGCTCAAAGTTCTTCACTGAGAGAGTTGTTAGCCATTGGAATGAGCTGCCCAGGGAGGTGGTGGAGTCACCATCCCTGGAGGTGTTCAGGAGGGGATTGGACATGGCACTTGGTGCCATGGTTTAGTCATGGGGTCTGTGGTGACAGGTTAGACTCGATGATCTTTGAGGTCTCTTCTAACCTTGGTGATGCTGTGATTTACCTCCAGTCTCTTTGGGTGGCAGGGGGAGGATTTAGAATCATATAATCATAGAATCAGTCAGGGTTGGAAGGGACCACAAGGATCATCTAGTTCCAACCCCCCTGCCATGGGCAGGGACACCCTACACTAGATCAGGCTGGCCAGAGCCTCGTCCAGCCTGGGCTTAAACACCTCCAGGGACGGGGCCTCAACCACCTCCCTGGATAACCCATTCCAGGGCTTCACCACTCTCATGGTGAAGAACTTCCTCCTCACATCTAGCCTGAATCTCCCTATTTCCAGCTTCATTCCATTCCCCCTAGTCCTATCACTACCTGAGATCCTGAGAATCCTGAGAGATCTTGTGGGTTTTTTTGCTACCATCTGAGCTCTTAAATTCCAGTTAAGGCTCAAACCACAACAGACATCCACAACAGCACCTCCCAGATATCTCCATGGACTGAAAGCCTAAGTTGAAAAGGAGCAGCTTTTAGGCATCAAGTTTTCCCCCTGCAAGCAGAGCGCTTCCATGCAGCCGGATTCCAGGCAGTGGATGCTTAGGAGCGTGGTAATTGGAAAGAAAAACAAGGGCTGAAAAAGCAGGCAAAGAGCAATCTGCTTGCATCAGGCCAGCAGAAACTGCACTCCCTTCATGAAGGGCTTTCTGTGTGGAAGCAGAGGAATTCCAAGCTTAGCAAACCCCTTTTATAAGGAACTCGATGTTTTCACTGAAAATAGAAGCTGACAGTCGCCTTCTGTTCTTGGAGAAATATTATTTTAACCTAAAGAATTCCATAAAGCCTGGAGCTGAGAGCTTAGCACTTCTCAAAGGCTGCCTGTCCAAAAGCTTTTGATATGAGATGGGCACATATTTCAGTCCAAGGTGTTCTCAACTTTCAGCTAACAGAGCACTGAGACGAGACCTCAATCGTAGAATCACAGAACTGGAGGGACTGGAAGGGACCTCTGGAGATCATCCAGTCCAAACCCCCTGCCAAATGAGGATCACCTAAGGCAGGTCACACAGGAACACATCCAGATGGGTCTTGAAAGTCTCCAGAGGAGGAGATTCCACAACATCTCTGGGCAGCCTGCTCCAGGGCTCCAGCACCCTCACACCAAAGAAATTTTTCCTCATGCTGAGGTGGAACCCCCAGGGTTCCAGTTTGCGTTCACTGCCCCTTATCCTACCACAGGACACCACTGAAATGAATCATAGAATCAATAAGGTTGGAAAAGACCTCAAAGATCATCAAGTCCAACCTGTCACCCAAGATCTCATGACTACTAGACCATGGCACCAAGTGTCACATCCAACCCTTTCTTGAACACCTCCAGGGACGGTGACTCCACCACCTCCCTGGGCAGCACATTCCAACAGCTAACAACTCTCTCTGGGAAGAACTTTCTCCTCACCTCCAGCCTAAACTTCCCCTGGCACAGCTTGAGACTGTTCTGGTGCTGGTTGCCTGGGAGAAGAAACCAACCCCCCACCTTGCTACAACCTCCCTTCAGGTAGTTGTAGACAGCAATACTTCCTCTTCTCCAGGCTAAACAACCCCAGCTCCCTCAGCCTCTCCTCGCAGGGCTTCTGTTCAAGGCCTCTCCCCAGCCTCCTTGCCCTTCTCTGGACACATTCAAGAGTCTCAAGCCTGGTCCCTTCTTGACACCCACCCCTCAGATAGTAATAAGCATTCAGAAGATCTCCTCTCAGCCTTCTCCTCTCCAGACTAAACAGCTCGAGGTCTCTCAGCCTTTCCTCAGCACACAGATGTTCCAATCCCTTCATCACCCTCATAGCCTCCACTGGACTCTCTCCAGCAGATCCCTGTCCCTCTTGAACTGAGAAGCCCAGAACTGGATGCAATATTCCAGGTAAGGTCTCAGCAGGGCAGAGGAGAGGGGGAGGAGAATCTCCTTCCATCTGCTGGCCACACTCTGCTGCATGCAGCCCAGGATCCCATTGGCCTTCTTGGCCACCAGTGCACACTGCTGTTCCATGGAGAACTTATTTTCCACCAGGACTCCAGGGTCCTTCCCCATGGAGCTGCTTTCCACCAGGTCAGCTCCTAACCTGTACTGGTGCCTGGTGTTGCTCCTCCCAGAGTCAGGTATCTGACTTTCTTTTACCCCCACTGCTGATGTGATTCTTGGAGAACAAAAAGGACACTAAGGACTGAATAAAGAAGGAAAAGTTTCTTCACTCTGAGGGTGCTGGAGCCCTGGAACAGGCTGCCCAGAAAGGTTGTGAAGTGAAAGAATCACAAGGTGGAAACAAAAATCAGTTAATCAATTAATTAGAGGGAAATCCAAGGAAAAGAGTGGCTGTGCTGGGAAAGCTCTGCAGGGGCACTGCCAGCTTCATTGATTGAGCACAGTGGTTGACTTGAGCAACCAAGGTGGGACCAGGAGCCATCACCTCTCATCTTTCACTGCATTCTGGGAAGAAGGGTGTGAGGATTCCCCCCACAACAGATGCTGAGATGTGCACATGGAAGAGCATTTCCATGGCCTCCAAAAACAACACTCCAAAGATGTGTCACCACAGAAGATCATCAGAGATGTGCCATCATTCCCACCTGGCTCCAGCCTCCTTTGGGGGAGATGTAGAGAGCAATGAGATCTCCTCTTCTGAAGACTAAACAACCCCAGTTCTCTCAGCTCTTCCTCTTACAACCCTCTATCAGCTTTGTTGCCTGTCTCTGGACCTGCTCCAGGACCTCAATGTACTTGGAGTGAGGAGCCCAAAAACTGAACCCAGAATTCCAGGTGTGACTTCAGCAGTGCCCAGTACAGGGGGACAATCACTGCCCTGGTCCTGATGGCCACTCTGTTGCTGATCCAGGCTAGGATGGTGGTGGGTTTTTGGCCACCTGGGCACACCCTGTCTCATCTTCAGCTGCCTGTTGACCAACAGCCTCAGCGTCTTTTCTGCCAGGCACCTTCCAGCCTGAAGCCTGCATGGGGTTTTGTGAACTACACTCAAGTTGTCCTCTGCATCAAATCCTAGTGGTGACATGGTTGGATGAGGCCTTGAACAGCCAGGTCTAGTGGAAGGTGTCCCTGCCCATCAGAAGGGTGGATCTAAGTGATCTTAAAGGTCCCTTCCAACCCAACCCAAACCACGGTGTGATTCCATGAAGGCTCTGAGGAGACCTTATTGTGGCCTTCCAGTATCTGAAGGGGGCTACAAGAAAGCTTGGGAGGGACTTTTTAGGGTATCAGGGAGTGATAGGACTGGGGGGATGGAAGAGAAATAGAAATGGGGAGATTCAGGTTGGATGGTAGGAAGAAGTTGTTCGCCATGAGGGTGGTGAGACACTGGCACAGGTTGCCCAGGGAGGTGGTGGAAGCCTCATCCCCTGGAGGTTTTGAAGGCCAGGCTGGAGGTGGCTCTGAGCAACCTGCTCTGGTGTGAGGTGTCCCTGCTCATGGCAGGGGGTTGGAACTGGATGATTCTTGAAGTCCCTTCCAACCCTGACAATTCTATGATTTCAACCAATGATACCATCTCCTAGCAAGCATCATCTGCTTCCTATGGCTTCCACCCTCCTCAGTTTCTAGGGCTAAAAAAAGAGCACATTTTCCCCCTTCTCTTTTTATTTCCCCTTCCAGAAGCCTGCTCAGCTGTTTATATTTTTATTCCTGAAGCAGGACAAGGTCTCCAGAAGGAAGCCAGTGTGTTTAGAAGCCAACCTGCCATGGGTTTTCATGACAGGTGAGATCAACCAGAGCAAGACTCTGAAGAAGGAGAAACAGAGGAGCCTCACAGCCCCTGAGCACACACTTGGGAATATCACTCAGTGCAGGAATGAGCCTGGATGGCTCCAGCATTTTTACATTTGGATCCAGAGCTTTCTTGGATCTAGCTTTTGCTGCCCTCCCTCAAGGAGCTGTGCCAACAAGTTCTGAGGGAGCTACACTCAGGGAAGCTACACACCTGGAGCTTCAGAAGGTCTGCTGAGTTTTCCTACAGGAATTCCTACAATGGGAAAGGCAGAGAATTCCAATCAGAATATAGATTGCAGGAATTTAGGAGCTATTATCTCTGGGCAAGTAAGAAATTAACTCCCCTGAGTCAAAGAGGAGCCATTTTCACACTATGGGGAACAAGTGAAGCTGGATAAAGACCATGAAGAAAGTCTCCCCTCGGGATCTGATGCTGAGTCCCAGCTCTGCCTTTTAGGGAGAACATTCTCCAGCAACAGAGGACAAAAAGCATACAGGCATAGAATTGTTTTGTTTGGAAAAAACCTTAAAGATCATCAAGTCCAAACATTGATCTATCACAGAATCACAGAACAGAATCACAGAATCAAATGTCAGGCTTGGAAGGGACCTCGAGGATCAGCCAGTTCCAACCCCCCTGTCATGGGCAGGGACACCTCACACTACATCAGGTTGCTCAGAGCCACATCCAGCCTGGCCTTCAAAACCTCCAGGCATGAGGCTTCCACCACCTCCCTGGGCAACCTGTGCCAGTCTCTCATCACCCTCATGGGGAAGAACTTCTTCCTAACATGCAATGTGAATCTACCCTCCACCGTGGCCCTTAAGCCAAGTCACAAATTGCCATATCCACACATTTCTTGAACACCTCCAGGGCTGGGCACTCCACCACCTCCCTGGGCAGTCTCTTCCAATCCCTGACCACTCTGGCAGCAAAGACATTTTTCCTCATCTCCAACCTAACCCTCCCCTGGCATAGTTTCAGGCCATTTCCTCTCCTATCACCTGAGACTAGGCAGAAGAGTCCAACCCTCACCTCACTGTAGCCTCCTTCCAGGGAGTTGTGGAGAGCACTGAGGTCTCCCCTTTGCCTCCTTTTCTCCAGACTGAACAACCCCTGTTCCCTCAGCTGCTCCTCACCAGACCTATCCTCTCTCCAGACCCTTCCCCCAGCTCTGCTGCCTGTCTCTGGACCTCCTCCAGCACCTCTATGTCCTTCTTGGAGTGAAGGGCCCCAAACCAAAGCCAGGATTCAAGGTGTGGTACCTTCCTCACAGCTATTTTTAACATCACTGCTTGTTTACAGAACTCCCCATTTTCAACCATAGAGCAAAAAAAGAAGACAAAAGCTTTAAATATCACAGAGCTGCTCCAAAGGGACACAGACCACAGCAATAAATCCTCCATCCTCAAAGCAAGAAGCAAATTCTTTCAGTTCACTGCTTCACAAAAAAAGGCTACTGAGCAGTCAACCTACTGCTGCTTCTTGTTTGTCCCCAAGTTGGGGACCCACCCTTAAAGTCCACAATCTCTTCCTGCTCTCCAGAAAGCCACAAGTAACCTTCTCTATCCCTTGGGATGAAAGAAAAAACAACCAACCCCAATCTCCTGTCCAGACAAGAGGGAATGAAGTCACAGACAGCTGCTTGTTGGGATTTTGAAGGCAGGACCTCCAGGTGTTTTTTTCCTGGTGCTCCAGGGGTTAGGTGCTGAGTCAGAAGAAGACTTTGGATCCCCTGACTGTTTGGATTGGGTTTTTTTTTCCATCTCAAACCTGTGGTGTGGTTGTGTTTGCCAAGCTGGCAGTTGCTTTGCCACGTGGGACTGCTGAATTGGTCCAGGTGACTCATGTTCCATGCAGTAATGGTCACGTTTACAAAGCTCTCCAGCACCTTCCTCATGCCCCACAGGCACCGCTGCCATCCTCCTGCCCTTTCTCTCCTGCAATAAAGCAGGATCTTCTCAAAAGGGAAGCCCTGCACCCAGCACCTCAACCTTTCTCTCCTGAAAGATTTGACTTTTATCACAAGTAGAGCAATCTGCTTTGCAGGAAGTTGTCTGTACTCTGCTAAAGCACATCTCACCCCTTCCTGATGCAGCAGCATAGGTACCACAGAATCATAGAATGCTAGGGGTGGGAAGGGACCTTTAGAGATCATCCACTCCAACTCCCCTGCCAGGGCAGAGACACCTAGGGCAAGTCACAGAGGAATACAACCAGATGGTCTTGAAAGTTTCCAGAAAAGGAGACTCCACAATCTCTCCAGGCAGTTTTGTTCAGTGTTTGAGAACCCTTAACTAAGGGAGGAACTGAGAAGAACATCCATATTCTGTATCTGGGGAGGAGTAACAGCAGGCACCAGGACAGGGTAGGGGCTGCCCTGCTGGAGAGCAGCTCCATGGAGAAAGACCTTGGAGTGCTGGGGGACAGCAAGTTCTGCAGGGGCCAGCAATGTGCCCTTGTGGCCAAGAGAGCCAATGGCATCCTGGGCTGCAGCAAGAGAAGGGTGGCCAGCAGTGCTAGGGAGATTCTTCTGCCCCTCTGCTCTGCCCTGCTGAGACCACAGCTGCAATCCTGGGTCCAGTTCTGGGCTCCCCAGTTCAAGAGAGACAGAGACCTGCTGGAGAGAGTCCAAGGGAGAGCCAGGAGGATGCTTAGGGGACTTGAGCATCTGCCCTGTGAAGAGAGACTGAGAGCCCTGGGGCTGTTTAGTGTGGAGAAGAGAAGGCTGAGAGGGGATCTGAGCAATGTCTCTCAATCTCTGAGGGGTGGGTGTCAAGTGGAGGGGGCCAAGCTCTTTTGGGGGCTGCACAGCAATAAGCCAAGGAACAACAGGTTCAAACTTGAACACAGAAGTTTTCAGCTGAACATGAGGAGAAACTTCTTTGGTGTGAGGGTGCCAGAGCCCTGGAGCAGGCTGCCCAGAGAGGTTGTGGAGTGTCCTTCTCTGGAGACTTTCAAACCCACCTGGATGCCTTCTTGTGCAGACTACCCTGGGTGATGCTGCTTTGGCAGGGGGTTGGACTGGATCATCTCTGGAGGTTCCTTCCAACCTCTAACATTCTGTGATTGTGGTTATCAGTCATGGCATATAGAACCCGGAATGATTTTGGTTGGAAAAGACCTTAAGATCATTGAGCCCAACCATTATCTAGGTCTACCAAGGCTGGTGCTAAACCATGTCCATCCTTACCAAAACTCTGCCTCTCCCCACCTCCCTGGGCAGCCTGTTCCATCATTTTAGGATCCTTGCAGTGAAGAAGTTTCTTTTAATGTCCATCACAGCAATCAAAAAATCCTTTGGGTTCAAGGAGACCTTTAAGATCATCCATTCCAACCACTCCCTAACTCTGCCAAGGCTGGTGCTAAACCACAGCCTTCAGCACCACATCTCTGTGTCTTTTAAACACCTCCATGGATGGGAATTCAGCCACTTCTCTGGGCAGCCTGTGCCAGCCCTTGAGAATGCTGTCAGTGAAGCAATTCCTTCTAAATGTCCAACCTAAAGTTTCCCTGCTGCAACTTGAGGCCATTTCCTCTTGTCCTGTTTCTTGTTACTG
This sequence comes from Picus viridis, assembly GCA_033816785.1. NCBI lineage: Eukaryota > Metazoa > Chordata > Aves > Piciformes > Picidae > Picus > Picus viridis. The sequence goes on along the minus strand of CM066566.1, from coordinate 39,784,060 downwards.
GGAAGAAGAGACCAACCCCCACCTGGCTGCAACCTCCTTTCAGGGAGCCATAGAGAGGCAGAAGCTCTCCCCTCAGCCTTCTTTTCTCCAGGCTCAACAAAACCAAGCTCCTTCAGCAAGTTCAGCCTCACAGGACACCTTGGATAGTTGGTAAACACACACAAAAATGGAATGTGCCCCTTCCTAGACAATGGGGATTCAGATATTGTGATGTATTCCAAGAAGTGGTTTTTCACATCTGCTGAGGCACTTCCAAAGGTGAGGAAAGCTGGTGAAGGCCATGCTACCTGCTTACAACCACCTTTCCTCTTGTCTTTCCTGCTCCTCTCTCCCTTCCACCTGCTTTTTCCTTTGGCATTCATTTCAGCCTCTTCTAAGGCTCCTCTCCTGCTGACTGGCATTAACATCAGCCCAGAGGATGCACTTGGACTGCACTCAGAGCTGGCAGGAGGAATCATAGAACTGCTTGGGTTGGAAAAGGCCTATAAGATCATCAAGTCCATCTATCAACCCAGCACCACCAGTGCCATTAAACCCTGTACCCAAGCACCATGGCCACAGGTTTCTTGAAAACCTCCAGGGGTGGGGACTCCACCATCTCCCTGGGCAGCCTCTTCCAATCCCTGACCACTCTGGCAGCAAAGACATTTTTCCTAATGAGTGGCTATAAAGCACACTCCCTTCTATTTTCTCCCTGTCTCAGAATGTTCTCAATGTATCACATTTCTCATTGCAGCAGCCACAGCAATCAACACCAAGTGACCCCTCTGCTCCCTCCAGATCTCAGATAAGATGTTTTTCCTGAGCATATTCATACCCTGTGTGCTGGGCTGCAGCCAAAGCAGGGAAAGCAGCAGGAGGAGGGAGGGGCTTCTGCCCCTCTGCTCTGCTCAGACCCCACCTGCAGCACTGCAGCCAGTTCTGGTGCCCCCAGCACAAGAAGGACCTGGAGCTGTTGGAGCAGGTCCAGAGGAGGCCATAAAGATCATCAGAGGGCTGGAGAACTTCCCCTATGCAGACAGGCTGAAGGAATTGGAGCTGCTCAGCCTGGAGAAGGGAGGGCTCCAAGGAGACCTTAGTGAAACCTTCCAGTACCTAAAGGGGGCTACAGGAGAGCTGGGGAGGGACTTTTGACAAGGGCTGGGAGTGACAGGACCAGGGGCAATGGATTGAAGCTGGAAGAGGAGAGATTGAGACTGGAGATTAGGAAGAAATTCTTCCCAGTGAGGGTGGTGAGACACTGAAACAGGTTGCCCAGGAAGGCTGTGGACATCCTTTCCTTGGAGGTGTTCAAGGTCAAGATGGATGCGGCCTTCAGCAACCTGGACTGATGGGAGGTGTTCCTGCCCACGGCAGGGGTTGGAACTGAATGATCTTTGAGATCCTTTCCAACCCAAACCATTCTAGGACTCTACGACCTCTTCAATGTTAATATGACCTCCAGAAAAGAGAAAACAATCAAACAATCAGAGGCTTTTGTTTTGCATCTGACCACAGATTTCTACCCAGTTCCCATTCAAAGCTTTTGTGCAGCTTACAGGATGGATTTTCCCATCTCTTTTCCCCCTTCCTTTTCTTTTTCTGCCTGATCAATGCCTCCAGCTGAGCTACTACAGTTAGTAACTAATTAGTATGCACTGAGAGGAGTAGCACCTTGCACAGCTCCAGCTCTTTCAGGTGTCTTGCAGAGCCACAGAGCCTGCCTCAAGTCAGGCTGTGCTCAGGAGCAGTCCCAGCTAAATACTGAGCAGAGCCCAAGCATGACATAACATGACAGGGAAGGTCACCTCGGTGTCCTCTGCATTCCACACAGGCTGCTGATGGCCTGTTAAGTGTTAGATCACAGAATGTTAGGGGCTGGAAGGGACCTCCAAAGATCATCCAGTCCAACCCCCCTGCCAGAGCAGGAGCACCTAGGGCAGGTCACACAGGATCCCTGGGAGATCTGGTTGAGGGGTCAGGTGCACAAATAATTTTTACATCGATACCGTTAGTTGCAGGAGGGAACACAATAAGGAACAGGTCAGCCGCTGTAATCAACAAGTGGCTTAGGGGCTGGTGCAGACGAATGAATTTTGGGTTTTTCGATCTTGGGGAACTTTCTACTGCACCAGGTCAGCTGGTAACAGATGGAGTACATCTGTCCCAGAGGAGGGGAAAGGTCATAATACATGAGAATGGCCTGTCCCCCAAAGGTAAAAAGATTCTGGGAAGGGAATTAGCAAGTCTCATTGACAGGGCTTTAAACTAGCTTCGAAGGGGGAGGGTCGGAAACCAGTGCCCTTAGGCAGGAGTCTGGAGGTGATAAGCTAGAGCTAGAGGTGAAACCAGCAGCCCAGCTGCAGTGCATGTACACTAATGCACGAAGCATGGGTAACAAACAAGAGGAGCTGGAAGCCTTGTTGCAGCAAGAAAGTTATGATGTAGTTGCCATCACAGAGACGTGGTGGGACGACTCGCATGACTGGAGCGCTGCAATTGATGGCTACAGGCTCTTCAGGAGAGACAGGCAAGGAAGAAGGGGTGGAGGGGTGGCCCTGTACGTCAGGGAGGCACTGGATGCTGTTGAGATGGAGATCAGGGATGATAGGGTTGAGTGCTTGTGGGTGAGAATTAGAGGGAAGACCAACAGGGCAGACATCCTGGTTGGCGTCTGTTATAGACCACCCAACCAGGAGGAGGATGTCGATGAGGCATTCTATAGGCAGCTTAAGGCTGTCTCAAGATCACCTGACCTCGTTCTCATGGGTGACTTCAACCTGCCTGATATCTGTTGGGATCTCAACACAGCAGAGAGGAGGCAGTCTAGGAGGTTCTTGGAGTGCATGGAGGACAGCTTCTTATCCCAGGTGCTGCGTGAGCCTACCAGGGGTAAGGCTATGCTTGACCTCCTCTTCACCAACAGGGAAGGGCTGGTGGGTGATGTGGTGGTCGGAGGGTGTTTAGGCACCAGTGACCACGACATAATAGAGTTTTCAGTATGCAGCCAAGCCAAGAGGGGCAGCAAGAAGACCTCCACTCTGGACTTCCGGAGGGCAGACTTCAGGCTACTCCAGGAACTAATTCAGAAGGTTCCTTGGGAATCAGTCCTTAAAAATAAAGGGGTCCAGGAGAACTGGACCTACTTCAAGGAAGAACTATTGAAGGTGCAAGAACAGGCTGTGCCGGTGTGCCGGAAGATGAGCTGCCGGGGCAGACGGCCAGCCTGGATGGGCAATGAACTTTTAATAGAACTTAGGGAAAAAAGAGGGTGTATCATCTTTGGAAGAAAGGGGAGGCAACCTACAGAATGTTTAGGGATGTTGCTAGGTTGTGCAGGAAGAAAATTAGGGAGGCAAAAGCCCATTTAGAACTTAGACTGGCCTCTGCTGTGAAGGACAACAAAAAGTCCTTCTATAAATACATCAATAGCAAGAAGAAGGGCAAGGACAACCTCCACTCCTTGGTTGACACGGAGGGGAACGTTGTAACAAAGAATGAGGAAAAGGCAGAGGTGCTTAACACCTTCTTTGCCTCAGTCTTCACTAGCAGGGCAGAACGTCTTCCAGACAGCTGGCCTGCAGAGCTGGCAGAAAGAGCCAGAGAGCTGCATAGTTTACCACTGCTCCAAGAGGAAGTTAGAGATCTACTGAGCTGCTTGGACCCCCACAAGGCCATGGGACCGGATGGGATCCATCCTAGGGTGCTGAGATTGCTGACAGATGAGCTGTCCAAGCCACTTTCCATCATTTTTCAGCAGTCCTGGCTCACTGGAGAGGTCCCAGAAGACTGGAAGCTGGCTAACGTGGTGCCCATCCACAAGAAGGGCCGGTTGGATGAGCCAGGGAATTATAGGCCTGTCAGCCTGACCTCAGTGCCAGGCAAGATTATGGAACGGGTCATCTCGAGTGCGATCACACAGCACTTACAGGATGACCAGGGGCTCAGGCCTAGCCAGCATGGATTTAGGAGGGGCAGGTCCTGCCTGACCAACCTGATCTCCTTCTATGATCAGGTGACCCGCCTGGTGGATGCGGGGAGGCCTGTGGATGTGGTCTACCTGGACCTCAGCAAGGCCTTTGACACCGTCCCCCACAGCAAACTCCTGGCCAAGCTGGCAGCTCATGGCTTGGACAGGAGCACACTGCGTTGGGTTAGGAACTGGCTGGAGGGCCGAGCCCAGAGAGTAATGGTGAATGGCACCACATCCAGCTGGCGGCCTGTCACTAGTGGTGTGCCCCAGGGATCAGTGCTGGGCCCCATGCTTTTCAACATCTTTATTGATGATCTGGATGAGGGCATTGAGTCCATCATCAGTAAATTTGCAGATGACACCAAGCTGGGGGCGGCAGTTGATTTGCTGGAGGGCAGAGAGGCTTTGCAGAGGGACCTCGACAGGCTGGACAGATGGGCAGAGTCCAATGGCATGAGATTGAACACATCCAAGTGCCGGATTCTGCACATTGGCCACAACAACCCAGGCAGTGCTGCAGTGCTACAGGCTGGGGTCCGAGTGGCTGGAGAGTGGCCAGGCAGAGAGGGACCTGGGGGTACTGGTTGATGGTAGGCTGAACATGAGCCTGCAGTGTGCCCAGGCAGCCAAGAAGGCCAATGGCATCCTGGCTTGCATCAGGAACAGTGTGGCCAGCAGGAGCAGGGAGGTCATTGTGCCCCTGTACACTGCACTGGTTAGGCCGCACCTTGAGTACTGTGTCCAGTTCTGGGCCCCTCAGTTTAGGAAGGATGTTGACTTGCTGGAACGTGTCCAGAGAAGGGCAACAAAGCTGGTGAGGGGTTTGGAACACAAGCCCTATGAGGAAAGGCTGAGGGAGCTGGGGTTGCTTAGCCTGGAGAAGAGGAGACTGAGGGGTGACCTTGTTGCTCTCTACAACTACCTGAAGGGAGGTTGTAGCCAGGCAGAGGTTGGCCTCTTCTCCCAGGCATCCAGCACCAGAACAAGAGGACACAGTCTCAGGCTGTGCCAGGGCAGGTTTAGGCTGGATGTTAGGAAGAAGTTCTACACGGAGAGAGTGATTGCCCATTGGAATCGGCTACCCGTGGAGGTGGTGGAGTCACCTTCACAGGAGGTGTTCAGGAGAAGACTTGATGGGGTGCTTGGCTGTATGGTCTAGTTGTTGGGTGGGTTGGATTGTTTGATGGGTTGGACGCGATGATCTTGAAGGTCTCTTCCAACCTGGTGTATTGTATTGTATTGTATTGAACACATCCAGGTGGGTCTTGAACATCTCCAGAGAAGGAGACTCCGCAACCCCCTGGGCAGCCTGTTCCAGTCTTCTGTCACCCCCACAGGGAAACAATTTTTCCTCCTGTTTCCATGGAACTTCCTATGCCTCAAATTCCACTATTACCTCTTGTGCTGCCACTGGGCATCACCCAGCAGAGCCTGGCTCCAGCCTCTTGGCACCCACCCTGCACATCTTTAACAACATGAATGAGGTCACCCTCAGGGTCCTCCTCTCCAAGCTACAGAGCCCTCAGCTCCCTTAGGCTCTCCTCCCAAGGAAGATATTTGTGGATGCCTTCATCGTTTTTCTGGCTCTGTGCTGGACTCTTTCAAGCAGTTCCCTGAGTTCCTTCCTGAACTGAGGGGCCCAAAACTGGACACAATATCCCAGATGTGGCCTCACCAGGGCAGAGTAGAGGGGAAGAGAACCTCTCCCAGCCTACTAGCCTACTAGATGATGGCATCAAGGACAGAAGAGATGGAGTTACCTCCTTTAAAATACCTTTTTAGCTATGAAACATACCAGGTTCTTCACTAGGTAGCAGCAGAAATGCTCACCTTGAGAACTGGGTTTGGTTTGGGGACCACCACTGTGAGGACATTAGGAGGCTGGAGCAGGTCTAAAGAAGAGCAAAGATGCTGGGGAAAGGGTCTGGAGAACAGGTCTGGGGAGAAGCAGCTGGGACTGTTCAGCCTGGAGAAGAGAAGGCTGAGGGGAGACCTTCTGGCTCTCTACAGCTCCCTGAACAGAGAATGGAGTCAGATGAGGGTTAATCTCTTTTCCCAAGGAACAAGTGACAGGATGAGTGGAAATGGCTTCAAATTACCCCAGGAAGGGTTTGAGTTGGACATTAGAAAAACCTTCTTCACTGGAAGGGTTCTCAAAGACACAGGCTGCCCAGGGTGGTGGTTGAATCCTCATCCCTGGGGTGATCCCTGGAGCCACAGAGATGTGGTGCTGAAGGAGATGTGGTGCCTCTACGAGAGCGATGAGACAGAGGAACGGATCGCCCAGGGAAGTTGCGCACGCCTCATCTGTGGAAGCAGTTAAGACCAGGCTGGATGAGGCTTTGAGCAACCTCACCTAGGGGAAGGTGTCCCTGCCCACCATGGCCATTAAACCATCTTCCAGAGTGCCACCTCCACACACTTCTTCAACACCTCCAGGCATGGGGCCTCCACCACCTCCCTGGGCAGCCTCTTCCAATCCCTGACCCCTCTGGCAGCAAAGACATTTTTCCTCATCTCCAACCTAACCCTCCCCTGGCACAGTTTCAGGCCATTTCCTCTTGTTCCATCACCTGATACTAAGGAGAGAGACCAACACTCACCTGGCTCCAACCTTCTTTCAGGGAGCTGTACAGAGCAATGAGGTCTCCTCTCAGCCACCTCTTCTCCAGACTAAACAATCCCATTTCCCTGAACTGCTCCTCACCAGACCTGTGCTTCAGGCCCTTCACAAGCTTCATTGCCCTTCTCTGGCACTGCTCCAGCTACTCAATGTCCTTCCTGGAGTGAGGGGCCCAAAACTGAAGCTAGGATTCAAGATGTGAGCCTCACTAGTGATGGGTACAGGGGTACAATCACTTCCCTGCTCCTGCAGGCCACACCATTGCTGATCCAGGTCAGGATGCAGGATGAGGGCTAATCCATCAGAACCTTCTACTATTGATACCATGGAACAGTCTGGAAAAGCCAGTGAAGAAGCTGCTGGAAATAGACAATCAGCAGAAAAACAATGAAAAGCAAATGGCTGGTGAAAAGCCCCAGAAACCTCCCATGATCAAATAAATCACAGAATCATAAAGTCATTTTGGTTGGGAAAGCCCTCCAAGATCCTTGAGTCCAACCTTCAACCCAGTCCCACCATGGCCCCAAGTGCCATGGCCACACGTTTCTTGAATGCCTCCAGGCATGGGGACTCCACCACCCGCCTGGGCAGCCTCTTCCAATCCCTGACCACTCTAGCAGCAGAGACTTTTTCCTCATATCCAACTCAGACCTCCCCTGGTGCATCTTGAGGCCACTTCCTCTTGGTCTATCACCTCATACTAGGGCAGTTTACATTGAGATCACCACCTACATTCAAGTCACTTCCCACACAATTAGGGTTAAATTCTAAACCCTGACCCATGGTTTGTGATAGAATCATAGAACGGTCTGGGTTGGAAGGGACCTCCAAAGGTCATCCAGTCCAACCTCCTCTGCACTCACCAGGGACATCCTTAACTACATCAGGTTGCCCAGAGACCTCTTGAGCCTCACCTCGAGTATCTCCAGGGATGAGGCCCGAACCACCTCCCTGGGCAACCTGTTCCAGGGCTCCATCACCCTCATGGTGCAGAACTTGTTCCTAACATCCAATCTAAATCTGCTCTGCTCTAGGCTGAAGCCACTGCCCCTCATCCTGTCACTGCAGGCCTTTGTCACTTGTGCAGGTTCTCCTCTCCAAACAAAAGCCCTCTGTGTGGAGAAACTTGGCACCTCAGCATGGTCCATCAGCACTCAAGGTTGTTTGGCTTTTTTTGAACCGACAAAACATTCAGTTCTGGAAAATTTATTTGCCCTGTCCCATTTATTTCCCTTGGCTTGCCAAAAAAGCCCTAAATCAGTACATTCTGAGTTGTCCAAGGTGACAAAAGGCATTTGGAGAGAAGTGGGGTAAGGATTTGGAAATCTTGCTTCAGAAAGTGACAGCTGAGAGTTTCCAGTTCTTCCTCTAACTGCTTTGACAAGGAATATCCACTGCTGCTCAACACGACTTCACGTGGCTTGTGACCACCATTTCTCTCCCCAAAAGCCTTTCTGTGAGACGTCAGCACCACCTCCACGACAAAAAAAAAATCCTTTGAGAGGCCTGAGAAGAGACATCCAACATTGTTCTTGAGCTGCACACTCATCAAGCAGCCAAGGAAGCCAGCCCCACAAGCCCTCATTCATAGGAGCAGCCATTCAGTGCCTCTCAAACGACGCAGCTGGAAGGTCGAGGGGGGCTTACAAGCAAGAATCTGAAAGCCTCAGTTGTTAAGATTGAAGCTTCTGAATCTGAGAGTGTCATTATTTATCCAACCCATCAAGCCTCTTCCCTGCTCCAAGTGCCTCTGCATAGCAAAACCATTCCCAGCATAGAGACAAATGCATTGAGGATTGATCCTCAGTTCTCTGCAGCCTCATTCCAAAACTCACTCCAGGATGCATCCCTTCTAATCACAGCTTCAGCAGGTCCCTATTGATCCTACCCCTGAAAAATGCTTGGATTTCATCAAATCAGGTGGCTGGGATCAATGTTTGCTCCTGGCAGCTCAGGTACAGCCAGAGAAGCAGAGCAGCAGGAACTGCAGGTCCTTGAGTTTGCATGAAATTCAAACTTCATTGGATTTACAAATTTGAGACTCTGACCACAAGGAGAAATATCACAGAAGGTTCCAGGCTGGAAGGGACCTCTCAAGGTCATCTAGTTCAGGACCACTGCAGTGAGCAGGGACAAAGAATCATAGAATGGTAGGGGTTGGGAGGGACTTGGTTGGTTGCCCAGGGAGGTGGTGGAAGCCTCCTCCCTGGAGGTTTTGAAGGCCAGGCTGGATGTGGCTCTGAGCAACCTGCTCTAGTGCGAGGTGTCCCTGCCCATGGGCAGGAGGGTTGGAAGTGGATGATCCTTGAGGTCCCTTCCAACCCTGACAATTCTATGATTCTATGACCTCCAAAGATCATCCAGTCCAAGCCCCCTGCCAAAGCAGAGTCACCTAGGGCAGATCACAGAGGAACACATCCAGATGGGTTATGGAAGTCTCTAGAAGAGGAGACTCTACAACCTCTCTGGGCAGCCTGCTCCAGGGCTCCAGCACTCTCACATCTTCAACTAAATCTAGGACTGGAAAATGTGTACACCACAGCAATCACAGTATCCTTTGGGCTGGAAAAGACCTTTAGCCAACCATTCCCTAACTCTACCAAGGCTGGTGCTAAACCATGGCCTTCAGCACATCTCTGTGTCTTTTAAACATGCGGATTCCACCACCTTCCTTCTGCAGCCTGTTCTAGGCCTTTAGAATGCTTTCAGTGAAAAATTTTCTTCTAAATAGCCAACCTAAACCTCCCCTGGTGCAACCTGAGGCCATTTCCTCTTGTCCAATCCCTTGTTCCTTGGGAGGAAAGACCAGCCCCATCCTGACTCCAGCCACCTTTCACGGAGTTGTAGAGAGCCAGGTGGTCTACCCTTAGCCTCCTTTCCTCAAGGCTCAACAACCCCAAATCCTTCACCCACTCCTCACAAGACTCGTGCTCTAGACCCTTCCCCAGCTTTGTTGCCCTTCTCTAGACCCACTCCAGCCCCTCAATGTCCTTCTTGGGAATGTGGGCCTGCAAATTTAACTTAGCACTCAAGATGTAGCCTTGCCAATGCCGAGTACTGGGGGACAATCACTTCCCTGGTCCTGCTGCCCACAACACAGCTGATCCAAGCCAGGATGCTGGTGGCCTTCTTGGCCACCTGGACACACACTGGCTCACACTGAGCCATCTGTCAGCCAGCACCCCCCAGGTGTTTCTCTGCTGGGCAGCTTTCCAGCCACTCTTCCACAAGTCTGAAACCTTCATGGAATTGCTGTGACCCAGCTACAGGACCCAGCTTTGCTGAACCTCGTACCCTGGCATTAGCCCATCAATCCAGACTGGTCAGGTCCATCTTTGAGGCAATCCCAGGCACAAATCCAGGCTGGGCAGTGACTGGCTGGAAAGCAGCCCTGAGGAGAGAGACTTGGGGGTGCTGGTGGACGAGAAGCTCAACAGGAGCTCTCAATGTGCACTTGCAGCCCGGGAAGCCAATCAGATCCTGGGCTGCACCAGGAGAAGTGTGGCCAGCAGGTCAAGGGAGGTGATTCTCCCCCTCTACTCAGCTCTGGGGAGACCCCACCGGGAGTACTGCCTCCAGTTCTGGAGCCCCTATTACAAGAGGGATCTGGAGGTGCTGGAAGGTGTCCAGAGAAGGGCCACGAGGATGATCAGAGGGCTGGAGCACCTCTCCTATGAGGACAGACTGAAGGAGTTGGGGCTGTTCAGGCTGGAGAAGAGAAGGCTCCGAGGTGACCTCATTGTGGCCTTCCAGGATCTGAAGGGGGCCTACAGGAAGGCTGGGGAGGGACTTCTCAGGATCTCAGGTAGTGATAGGACTAGGAGGAATGGAATGAAGCTGGAAATAGGGAGATTCAGGCTAGATGTGAGGAGGAAGTTCTTCTCCATGAGAGTGGGGAAGCCCTGGAATGGGTTGTCCAGGGAGGTGGTTGAGTCCCTGTCCCTGGAGGTGTTTAAGACCAGGCTGGATGAGGCTCTGGCCAGCCTGATCTAGTGTAGGGTGTCCCTGCCCATGGCAGGGGGCTGGAACTAGATGATCCTTGTGGTCCCTTCCAACCCTGACTGATACTATGATACTATCTTCAGAGCCTTCTCATCCTCCAGCAGATCACCATCCCACCCACCTTAGTGCCATCTACAGACTGACTGAGGACGCCTCCATCCCCTCATCCCGAGCATTGATGAAGACATTAAAGAGAACCAACCCCAGCAGTGAGCCCTGGGGGACACCACTTGTGCCCAGCCACCACCTGGAGAGAACTCCATTTCCCATCACCATCCTCTTCCATAAACTGACAGCAAACTCTGGCCCACAGAAGCCACTTCTGCTGTAGATCCCTGTGGCTGATGCAGCACTGAGGACAAGGACAATTGACGACAAGAGCTTACAAACTCCTGCTGGAATCATCCAAGTGACAGCTTCTCTTTCGCATGCCCTCCAACACCACCAACTCCAGCAGGTCCATCTCCAGTGTGATTTCACAGAATCACCAAGGCTGGAAGAGACCTCAATGATCATCAAGTCCAACCTGTCACCACAGACCCCATGACTAAACCATGGCACCAAGTGCCACATCCAATCCCTTCTTGAACACCTCCAGGGACGGTGACTCCACCACCTCCCTGGGCAGCCCAATTTATTGCATTCTGAGCTCCACAAGCTCCCTCACTTCCCTTTTATTTTACCTTTCATCTGTTTTAAACTAAATTAATGTATTTTTAATCTGCTGCAACTGGACTTAAGCTCTGAGAGCCTTTACTGTGAATTAAGCAGGCAGCTGCCCCTCGTTAGATGCTTTCTAATCTTGGAACAAGAGAGATACAAAGAAAAAAACCCAACAACAAACCAACAAACCCAAATCAATCCTCTCCTTTCTCCCAAGCACATCCAAATTCATTCCACTCCCTATCACAAGCATCAGGCCAAATGTGGCTGCTTTGATTTTCAGCTGAATGGGAAGCTGCTCTTACTGAAGCAATGTCAATGGACATTTATTTTGGACTCAAGTGTGCCAGAGCACATTTCCTCTCCCTTTCATTGACCTGATTTCACTCAATTTCTGAGAGAAACCTTCCAAGGGCTGATTGGCTTTAGAAGAATCAGCACCTAAAAAAAACCCCAAAAGGTTCCAATTGTCTTCTGTGCCAGTGGTAGAATGGCCATGGCTAGACCAAAGAGTCTGATTTCAGAACTTTCTGACAGCTGATTACAGAGCAAGCAACTTCTAAAAGCAGAAATGCCAAAAGAGACACTGGTGTGGGGGGTGGAATTTATTAACTGAATAAATGAACTCAAGAGAGCAACACCACAGGCATAAAAATTATTTCAGAACCTACCTGGGCATATTCTTTCTCAATTGCAGCTCTCTTCTGACTGAATGATCTGAAAGAGAGGAAGGGAAAAAAAAAACAAAACAAAACCAAACAATAAAGTTGATTAATACACAGAACAAACCTCTATAAATTCAATAATTGACCTAAAAGGATTTTCTGCTCCCCAGCTTTTCCAGTTAACTAACCAAAAATTGTTTGACAACTGTGTGGCAGTAGCCTAGCAACTACCACTTGTGGACTTCACAGATGGGATCCTCACATTTCCAAGTTGCATTGGGCAGATTCAGTTCCCAGGACTACTGGTGTAAACACCACTTAGCTCATTAAAGGCTCATCAGTTTTCCACTGGTACAGCCCAGGGAAGAGTTTTGGTAGCAGAGAGGAGAATTTGGCTTTGTACTCGTGGACAGACTGAAGATTTCTTTGTTTTTCAAGGAAAAGGAAAGTTTATGCTTCTTTCACAGCACCCAACACGGCAGATTCAGAGATGGAGTCACAAGACTGAAAGTCTTAAAACCCAGCCTTGTCCTCCAGCAACATCCTGACTCATCCACTGATGTAGTTTGTGGCACATCTGACACACTTAACTCAACTGGTGCCACTCACTGCACTCAGCCCACATTAACATCACCCTCATGCAGGGCTCAAGTTCAGAAAATCAAAGAATCACTCAGATTGGAAAAGACCTCTAAGATCATCAGGTCCAACAGAGAATCACAGAATCATACAATTGTCAGAGTTCGAAGGGACCCCAAGGATCATCCAGTTCCAATCCCTCTGCCATGGGCAGGGACATGTTCCACTAGAGCAGATTGCCCAGTGCCACATCCAGCCTGGCCTTAAAAACCTCCAGGGATGAGGCTTCCACCACCTCCCTGGGCAACCTGTTCCTCATGGGGAAGAACTTCTTCCTAATGTCTAATCTAAATCTACCCTCCTCTAACTTCCATGACCACATCCACAAGTCAGCAGCAATAAAATCTCTCCAAATATTAACTTCAGATCTGATTTCTCCACACTACAAACCTACAGCAGCCTCACCTTGCTCTCCTAAGGCTGAGCTCCTTCAACCTTAGCAGATCATAGAATGATGGAAACTGCTAAGGGTGGAAGAGACCTCTTAGATCAGCAAGTCCAGCCATCAACCCAACACCAGCATGGCCATCACACCATGTTGCCAAGTGTCATCTCCCCAGATGTCTTGAAGATCTCCAGGGATGGGGACTCCACCACCTCCTGGGCAGCCTGTTCCAGTCCCTGACCACTCTTGCACCAGATAACATTTTCCCAAGCCTCAACCTAACCCTCCCCTGGCACAATTTCAGGCTGTTTCCTCTTAGACTGTCATTACTTCCTTGGGACAAGAGGCCAAGACCAGCCTTACTCCATCCTCCTTTCAGGGAGTTGTAGAGAGCAATGAGGTCTCCCCTCAGCGTCCTCTTCTCCAGACTGAACAACCCCAGGTCCCTCAGCTGCTCCTCTCCAGCCCTACCCTCCAATCCCCTCACCAGCTTTGTTGTCCTTCTCTGGACATGTTCCAACCCCTCAATGTCCTTCTTGGAATGAGGAGCCCAAAACTGAACCCTGTCCTCAAGATGCAGCCTCACCAGTGCCCAGTACAGTGGCAGGATCACTTCCCTACTCCTGCTGGCCACACCATTGCTGATCAAGGCCAGGCTGCCGGTGGCCTTCTTGGCCACCTGAGCACACTGCTGACTCATCTTCAGCTGCTGTCAACCAACACCCCCAGATCCTTTTCCACTGAGCAGTCTCCAGCCACTCTGCCCCAGGCCTGGAGTGCTCATGGGGTTGCTGAGACCAAAGTGCAGGACCTGGCACTTGGCCTTATTAAACCACATGGTACTGACCTTAACCCATTGATCCAACCTACTCAGATCTCTCTGCAGAGCCTTCCTACCCTCAAGCAGATCAACAGTAAGGGGTGGTGAGACACTGGAGCAAGTTACCCAGGGAATTTATGGATGTCCCTCCCTGGAAGTGTTCAAGACCATGTTGGATGAGGTCTTGAGCAACCTTGGCTAGTGGGAGGTATCCCCTGCCAGTACCAGAGGGGTTGGAACTGGATGATCTTTTAAGGTCCCTTCCAACCCAAACCATTCCACGAATCTATTAACACTCTTGCTTAATTTTGTGTCAGCTGCAAACTGAGGGTGCACTCAACCCCTTCAAGTTCTACCATCCCAAGCAGGATTTCAACACTTAGCACCATTCCAACCGGAAGAAGCTTCACACACCTCAGTGTGTGAACAGCTGAAGCCATTCCCCCCAACAGCCAGAGCAGAGTCATGTTCTCTGTCAGAAACTACGAAGCTTGAAGCTCTACCACCAGCAAAAAAAAAAATTACCTTATTCTGATTAAATTAGTTCCACAATAATGATGGTGACTCATTAATAAAAACAATAATCCTCAGGAACATGCTGTAATGAGGTTAACTCCATAAACACAAACAAAAGGAGCTCTGAATGGCCTATTTCTACTCCTGTCTTCTCCATTTCACCCATGAAGAACATCTTCCACATGCTGATAGGGCTCAGTCTAGCCTGGAAGGAAACCAAAAGTCTCATGGCATCAGGATTGCCTCAAATCCTGTCCAGATTAATGACTGCCCCAACGTTCTGGCCACATTCCAACTCAAATCATTGCATCCCTGCCCATGGCAGGGGGGTTGGAACTAGATGATCTTTCAGGTCCCTTCCAACTGAAACCATTCTATGAATTCTATGAATCCCACCTCCTTCAACACCCCCCCCCGTGTAGCTCAGGTGGGTACCAAGGGCTGCATGACTGTGCCACAATCATTGCCTCCATGGCAACACATAAAGCTGTCTGAGATCCTCCTAAATCATAGAATGGGTTGAGTTGGAAGGGACCTTCCAGATCATCCAGTTCAAACCTCCCTAGCATGGGCAGGGACACCTTCCACTACACCAGGTTGCTCAAAGCCTCCTCCAGCACTTAAACACTTCCAGGGTTAAGGAGTCCACAACTTTTAATTAATCTGCTTTGTAGAGTTCAAGGTATTTCATCTAGTATTACAAAACCATTTATTTTAGGCTCTCCTGTTTCAAAGACAAATCCCACAGGCTCCATGTCCTCCCTGAACATGCCTGGATATGATGCTGAGCAACCAGTGACCCTGCTCCAGCAGGACTAAATGACCTCTAGAGATTCCTTCCAAGTCCTATCATTCTGTGATTCTGCATCTAACATCTAGAGCAGTCAGCAAACATCTGAACAACTAAAACTCACAGTGTCATTGATTGGGTTTGATTGGAAGGGACCATAAAGATCATCTAGTTCCAACCCTCCTAGACTGCACCACACTGCACCATAAGTCCCCATCCAACCTGCCCTTGAACATTCCCAAGGTTGAAGCCTCCACAGCTTCTCTGGGCAACCTGTTCCCATGCCTCACCAGCCTCATAGGGAAGAATTTCTTCCTAATGTCTCATCTAAATCCTGCTTCTTCCCATTTGTAACCATCACCCCTTGTCCTGTCTCTAACCAGCCCTGGTAAAAAGCCCCTCTTTGCTCTCCTGGAGGCCCCCTTCCACAACAAGGAGGTTGCTAGAAAGGTTCCCCAGAGCGTTCTCTTCTCCAGGCAGACGAATCCCAACTCTCTCCTCCATGCAGATCAACCCCAACTCTCTCAGCTGGTCCTCAAAGCAGAGGTATAGAAAAGCTCTGTAGATGTGGTGCTGAGAGACATGGTTCGGTGGTGGACTTTGCTGTGTTATTTTACTGGTTGGACTTAGTGATCTTAAAGGTCTTCTCCAGCCCAAACATTTCTGAGTCCATGAAAATCACGCTCAGCACCAGGCCAAGAAGCCACCACTTGACAGAAACTATTTTATTACAGCTCCAGAGTGGGCCCAGGCTCTTGAAAGGAGCCTGTTGCAAGCCTGAAGGAAAACATCCCTCTCAGGAAAGTTCTCCTAATGGTTTCACCATGCAGAGATGATTTAACCCCCAGAGACCATGCCAACCACCCACAGCATTTCCTCACAGCCTGCTGGCTGCAGCCCCTTCCATGGTTTAC
This sequence comes from Picus viridis, assembly GCA_033816785.1. Lineage (NCBI taxonomy): Eukaryota > Metazoa > Chordata > Aves > Piciformes > Picidae > Picus > Picus viridis. The sequence goes on along the minus strand of CM066566.1, from coordinate 39,768,091 downwards.
TGCTCCCTGTGACCAGGATGAAATCTCACCCTGGCAGGATTCCAAAGGAATGTTCTTTCCCAAAGCACAAACAGCTAGAGCAGCTCTGCACAGGAGGGTTGTCCTCCTCTGCAGTGTCAGCAATTGGCCAAGGCTGGCTGAAAGCAGAGTGGTGGAGTTACACAACAGTTGCTCCTGGTGTTGTTAGGACAGTCAGGACCCAAAGTGGGACTGAAAAGGACTTTCCTTCCAGACTCTAATATCTGAACAGGAGGGGGAGAGTTTTCTGCTGTGTGGCAGGACTTCACCCACCTACACACAATCACAGAATGGCTCAGGTTGGAAGGGACCTCAGACCATTCACCTGTGTAAACGTGGTCCCTTCTTTCTTTCCAGAGAACTGCACTTGAAGTCTCTGATTTAATTTTTGCACAGCTCTGTGGATGGAGTTAAATCAGCTCTTGAAGACAGAGAGCAATTCCCTCTCTGGTTGTCAGGGCTGCACAGTATTCAAGTGTTTGTGCTGTGCAAGCTGTGGCCTCCAACCCTACAGTCGCAGAATTGTCAGGGTTGGAAGAGACCTCAAGGATCATCCAGTTCCAACCTCCCCACCATGCCCAGGGCCACCTCTCAACTAAACTCAGATGCTCAAGGCCTCATCTAACCTGGCCTTGAACACCCCCAGGCAAGAGGCAGCCACAGACTCCCTGGGCAGCCTGTTCCAGAGTCTCAACACCCTCCTGCTGAGGAAAGTTGAGTGATGTGAATCTCTCCCTCTACATCGCTCCGGTGAGACCTCACCTGGAGCACTGTGTACAGTATTGGAGCCCCTACTGGAAGAAAGATCTGAGGTGCTGGAGCATGTCAAGAAAAGGCCCATGATGATGGTTAGAGGGCTGGAGCTCCTTTGCTATGGAGACAGACTGAGAGAGTTGAAGTTGTTGAGCCTAGTGAAAAGAAGGCTCTGAGGAGACCGCATTGTGGCCTTCCAGTATCTGAAGGGGGCTACAAGCTGAGGAGGGACTTTTGAGGGTGTCAGGGAGTGATAGAACTGGGGGGAATGGATCCAAGCAAGAGGAGGGGAGATTTAGATTAAACATTAGGAAGAAGTTCTTCCCCATGAGGGTGGTGAGACACTGGCACAGGTTGCCCAGGGAGGTGGTGGAAGCCTCATGCCTGGAGGTTTTGAAGGCCAGGCTGGAGGTGGCTGTGAGCAACCTGCTCTGCTGTGAGGTGTCCCTGCCCATGGCAGGGGGGTTGGAACTGGATGATCCTTGAGATCCCTTCCAACCCTAACAATTCTACAATTCTATGACTTTAAGTCATACAAATATAGGGATGGAGGCCACAGCTTGCACAGCACAAACACTTGAATACTGTGCAGCCCTGACAACCAGAGAGGGAATTGCTCTCTCTGTTCAAAAGCTGATTTAACTCCATCCGCAGAGCTGCACAAAAATTAAATCAGAGACTTCAAGCACAGTTCTCTGGAATAAAAGAAGGGACCACATTTACACAGGTGAATGGATTTCCACTGAAAAGCTGAGAAATTCAGCTGGAATGGGATGGGGAGCCTGCTCCAGGGTTTGAGATTCCTATCAGCAAAGAGGTTCCTTCTAAATATCCAACCTAAACCTACTCTGGAGCAACTTGAGGCCATTTCCTCTTGTCCTATTCACTTGTTTTTCTGGGAGAAGAGATCAACACCCACCTGGCTCCAACCACCTTTCAGGGAGCTGTAGAGAGGAATGAGGTCTCCCCTCAGCCATCTCTTCTCCAGAGTAAACAACCCCAGGTCCTTCAGCTGCTTCTCACCAGCCCTGTTTTCCAGACTCTACACCAGCTTTCTTGCCCTTCTCTGGATATGCTCCAGCCCCTCAATGTCCTTCTTGGAGTGAGAGGTCCAAAAGTGAAAGGTCCCAGGACTCAAGGCATGGCCTCCTCAGTACTGTGTTCAGGAGCACAATCATTTCCTTGCTCCTGCTGGCTACACCATTGCTGATCCAGGCCAGGGTGCTGGTGGCCTTCTTGGCCACCTTGGCACACAGTGGCTCTTCTTCAGCCAGCTTTCAGCTACCACCCCCAGATCTTTCTCTGACAGGGCTCTGGGCAACCTGATTTAGTTGAGAGTATCCCTGCTGACTGCAGAGAGGGTTGGACTGGATGACCTCTGGAGGTCCCTTCCAACCCAGACCATTCTATGATTCTATGGAATCACCTCCTAATGGGAAGCAGTGGACTCCTCTCCATGGGACAGTTGAGCCAACACGAGTCATTTGGCCAGGGTGCTGGGCCAGCTCATTTCAACTCCACCATCACCAAGAAAGGTTGCACCAGATGACCTTGGGGTCCCTTCCAACCTGGCATGTTGTGATTCTATGAAAATTTCTTGAAGTAAATCAACTTGGGAATCATTGAGAATATTGAAATTGATTCAAACTGACTCAAGCCACCAACATTCAACCAGTGAATCACAGAATTGTCAGGGTTGGAAGGGACCTAAGGATCATCCAGTTCCAAACCCCTGCCATGGGCAGGGACAACTCACAGTACATCAGGTTGCTCACAGCCACCTCCAGCCTGGCCTTAAAACCTCCAGGGAGGAGGCTTCTACCACCTCCCTGGGCAACCTGTACCAGTCTCTCACCACCCTCATGGGAAAGAACTTCTTCCTAACATCCAATCTGAATTTCTCCACTTCCATTTTTGTTCCATTCCCCCAGTCCTATCACTCCCTGACACCCTAAAAAGTCCCTCCCCAGCTTTCTTCAGATACTGGAAGGCCACAATAGAATATAATAGAATTAACCAAGTTGGAAAAGACCTTCAACATTATCGAGTCCAACCCATCACCCAATACCATCTCATCAACTAAACCATGGCACCAAGCACCCCATCCAGTCTCTTCCTAAACACCTCCAGTGATGGTGACTCCACCACCTCCCTGGGCAGCACATTCCAATGGGCAATCTCTCTTTCTGTGAAGAACTTCTTCCTAATATCCAGCCTAAACCTCCCCTGGTGGTCTCCTCAGAGCCTTCTCTTCTCCAAACTGAACAATCCCAACTCTCTCAGTGTGTCCTTATGGGAGAAGAGCTCCAGCCCTCTGCTCATCCTTGTAGCCCTTCTCTGAAATGGCTACAAAATTCCAGCTTCCCATCAGCAGCTCAAGAATAACTCAGGACTTCTAGAACAGATGACAGTGGCCAGTTATGACTTTGCAGTTTCTGCAAACAGAAGGTTTGCAAACACAAACAGAGTGCAATGTTGGTTCAGTGCAAACACTGAACTACTTTGCTTTGTCAAGATGAAAGTAAACAATCACTCCAAATCTTTCCATTGAAAACATTCAAGCACACAGCTACCAGTGAAAGAAAAGTGGGGACAAAGCTGGGCATAAGCTGGCGCCAAGCTCTGCCAGCCCACAGCTGGCCCTGTGCTGGGTTGACCCCCAGCAGTGTGGGCAGCAGGTGCAAGGAGGAGATTCTCCCCCTCTGCTGTGCTCTGCTCAGACCCCACCTGCAGTGGTGGGGCAGCTCTGAAGTCCTCAGCACAGCACAGACAGGGACCCATTGGAGCAGGGCCAGAGAGAGAGAGGCCATGGAGATGATTCGAGGGCTGGAAGGCCAGGCTGGGAGAGTTGGGGTTGTTCAGCCTGGAGAAGACAAGGCTCCAGGGAGACCTTCTGGTGGCCTTTCAAGACTTAAAGAAAGCTGGGGACAGACTTTTGAGCAGGCCCTGTTGTGAAAGGACATGGGGGGATGGTTTGAAACTTAAGAGGGAGATTCACACTAGACATAAAAAAGGATATTTGGGGTTTTTTATCCTGAGGGTGGCGAGAGCCTGTCCCAGGTTGCCCAGAGAGGTGGGAGATGCTCTATCCCTAGAACTACTCCAGCCCAGGTTGGAGGGTCTTTGAGCAGCCTGTTCTAGTTGCAGATGTCCCTGTTGATTGCAGGGGAGTTGGACTGGATGACCTTGAAAGGTCCCTTCCAACCCAAACCATTCTGTGATTCTATAAATTAAATGGAGACACCCCTAGAAAACTCCCTAAGCCATCAGATGTATTAAGGTAGAATCCCAGAGCTGGCTTTGCTCATTCTTTATGTCTCATTCCAAGACAAAACTTGCAACTGAACCATCTAAACCCCATCTATCAGCCCTTCAATGAATGAACACAATCTTAGCCTCCCCCCAAATATCCCAACCTACCTCTGAAACAAAACTAAGCAAAAACCTACCCGTTGCAACTTAAAATCCAGCCTTGACTGTCACTTCTCTCCCTCCCTCAGCTACCATGAAGATCTAGGATGGCTTTGAGAGTGATGAGATCCTCGGCAAGGGAAGCATCCTGACTCATGAGCAACAGGGGAGGAGCTGCAATGCTGAGCTACACCCCGTGAAGTATTTATGGACCAGATGATGTGGACAGTTCCAGCACGTTGGCCCAGCCTGCTCTGCTGCTCAAGGCTGGCATGTCCCAGGGGCAGGACTTGCCACTTGCCTTTGTTGACCTTCACAAGGTTCCTGCCAGCCCCATATCACCCACCTGTCAAGGTCACTCTGGACACAGCCCTGCCTCCAGCCTAACTACCAACCATTGTTCCCCAGTTTGAAAGCTTTCAACTGGTTTGAAATTAGAGGAGAATTAGATTGGATGTGAGGAACAAGTTCTGCACCATGAGGGTGGTGAACACTGGAACAGGTTGCCCAGGGAGGTGGTTGAGGGCACATCCCTGGAGATACTCAAGGTCAGGCTCCATGAGGCTCTGAGCAACCTGATCTAGTGGAGGATGTTCCTGATGACTGCATGAAATAGATGACCTTTGAAGGTCCCTTCCAACTCATGGTTTTATTCCTGTCCATAGTTTCATTGTCCCTGCCCATGGCAGGGGGGTTGGAACCAGATGATCCTTGAGGCCACTTCCAACCCTGACAATTCAGTGATTCTATGACTCCAGGGCTGCCCCAGCACTGCAGGTAGGGTCTCAGCAAAGCACAGCAGAGGGGCAGAATCCCCTCCCTGCCCCTGCTGCCCACACTGCTGGGGATCAGCCCAGGACTGGGTTGACTCTGGATTGGCATCACTCTGTGCCAGCTCATGTCCAGCTTTGCCCCCACTTTTCTCTGGGAGCCATCAGCTCAAATGTTTCCACAAAGCTCTGAGCAACCTGAGGATGTCCCTGCTGACTGCAGGGGTGTTGGACTAGACAACCTTTGGAGGTCCCTTCCAATCCAGACCATGCTGTGACTGCTGAGAACATGCTTCACCCCATCACCCAGCCTCTTACTGAAGTAATTGACTAGCATTGATCACTACTGACCTCTGAGGGACACCCAGCTACCAGCTAGGCTTTGCACTGCTCTCCACCACTTCCAGCTGGCAAGTCCAGGCAATTTTCCACCCACTTATCAGTCCCTGAAGTGGCTATCAAGGTCCTGCAGCAGATTGTGGCAAAGGTCTCACCGAAGCCGGTCCACACCACACACGTTGCTGCCACCACGTCATATTGCCAGCTCTCTCAGAAGGCAAGGAGGGACAATTTGCCCTGGGGAAGTCCATGCTGGCCATTCCCAGTCACGTTCTTGCTCCTTCAAGAAACAGTTTCTGAGAAAAGAAGCCTTGGAGGTAGCTTCTAGGAGATTTTGCTCCATAATCTTCCCAGGAAATAAGGTGAAGCTGCCCAGCCAGCTGCTCCCCAGATGCTTCTTGCAGCTGTCTCTGCAAATGGGGATGGCCTTTGCCTTCATCCAGCCACCAGGAACCTCTCCTGATTGCCACCACCTTGCAAAGATGTCAGAGAGTGACCTCTCTCACCACATCTCTGGGCTGCCAAGGACCTCACAACTGCAAGCATATTTTGAACACCTCCTGTTTGTTTCCCAGAAGTTCACATCCAGGCACCTGTCACACAGCCCCAACCAGGATACCCTTGCCCACACACTTCTTCACTGGTCCAAATGACCTCCACAGAAGCATGGAATTGTTTGGGTTGGAAAAGATCATTGAATCCAACCATTCCCTAACTCTACCAAGTCTGGTGATAAACCATAAAATCACAGAAGGGTTGGAGTTGGAAGGCAGCTTAAAGATCATCACCCAACCCTGCTCCCACTAGATCAGGTTGATCAAAGCCTCATCCAGCCTGGCCTTGAACGCTTCCAGGAATGAGGCATCCACAACTTTCTCCAGGCAATCAATACCTGCCTCACCACCCTCACAGAGGGACCCCATCTCCTTCAGCACCGCATCTCTGCATGGTTTAAACACCTCCAGGGATGAGCATTCAACCACCTCCCTGGGGAGCCTGTTCCAGTCTTTGAGAACCCTCCCACTGAAGGTGTTTTTGGTAAAATCCTATGTAAACCTCCCCTGCTGCAACCCAGAGGCCACTTCTCATCCCATCACTTGCTGCTAGAGAGAAGAGACCAACCCCCACCTGAGTCCAACCTCCTTTCAGGGAGCTGTAGAGAGGCAGAAGGTCTCCCCTCAGCCTCCTTTCCCCAGGCTCAACAACCCCAGGTCCCTCAGCTGCTTCTCACCAGACGTGTTCTCCTGACCCTTCATTAGCTACATTGACCTTCTCTGGTCCTGCTCCAGCACCTCAATGTCCTTCTTGAAGCGAGGGCAGGAGGGCAAAACATTTTGCCCCCCTCAGAGGAAACCAGGATTCTGTTAGGCACACTGAGATGCTTGTCTGGTGGCTTCATCTACTGCTTTTATCTGGCTGCCTCATCCCACCTTCCCCAGCAGGATGGAAAAAAGCAGCACAAAGAGAAGAAGGGGGTTTCACCTGGGTTTGAAGCGAAGGACAGACAGGACTGTCACTCCCAAAGGCACGGCTGAATTCCCAGACACTTCAGCTGAGAGAAATCAACAGCATGGCTCAGTTCAGACCAGTGGTGGAGATAATAAATGCTGAGCTAACAGAGCCCCTGGCAGCTGCATGCCTAATGAGGGGCTGGAGGAACACCCACACAGGCAGGGACACAGCACATTAATATTCCCTTCCCATGTCCAGAGACAAAGCCAAGATACCTGGAGCAATAATTCATCTCCAGGAGCGATTCATCACGGCAAGACGCAAGCCCCGCGCATCCCAGGCTCCTCTCTTGTGCTTTTGTGTTTACAGTGAAGAAAATCATCACTGCTGAGGCCTCTGAGGAGAAATCAGAGAATTGGTTTGATTGGAAAAGACCTCGAGAGGGAGCGTTGAACTGCTGGAGGGCAGGAAGGGTCTACAGAGAGACCCGGCCAGGCTGGATCCGCGGGCCAAGGCCAACGGGATGAGGTTCAACAAGGCCAAGAGGTGGGTGCTGCACTTGGGTCACAATAACCACAAGCAGGCTTGGGGTAGAGTGGCTGAGAAGCAGCCAGGTGGAAAAAGATCTGGGGGTGCTGGTTGACAGCCAGCTGAAGATGAGCCAGCAGTGTGCCCAGGTGGCCAAGAAGGTCACCAGCTTCTTGATCAAGAACAGTGTGGCTAGCAGAAGTAGGGAAGTGATGGTTTCCCTGTACACAGCACCAGTGCTGCACCAGGGGAAGTTTAGGCTGGAGGTGAGGAGAAAGTTCTTCCCAGAAAGAGAGACTGGCCACTGAGATGTGCTGCCCAGGGAGGTGGTGGAGTCACCATCCCTGGAGATGTTCAAAAAAGGACTGGATGTGGCACTTGGAGCCATGGTTTAGTTGTTAGGAGGTGTTAGGGATTAGGTAATAGGCTGGACTTGATGATCTCTGAGGTCTTTTCCCACCTGGTTGATTCTGTGATTCTGTCCAATTCCAGGCATCACAGCACAGGAAAGACATTGAGGTCCTGGAGAGTGTCCACAGAAGAGCAGCAAGGTTGGAGAGGGGTTTGAAGGGCATCATACAAGGAGTGGCTGAGGGAGCTGTGGTTCTGGAGAAAAGATGCCTGAGGATAGATGTTATTGCTTGCTACAGCAACCTGAAAGGTGGCTGGAGTGAGGCTGGTATTGGTCTCTTCTCCCAGGTAACAACAGATAGGAGGAGAGGAAAGGGGCTTAAGTTGTACCAGGGGAGGTTTACACTGGACATTAGGAAAAAACTTCTTTGCTGCCAGAGTGGTCAGGAATTGGACTAGATTGCCCAGGGAGGTGGTGAAGTCACCATCCCTGGAGGTGTTCAAGAAGCTGTAGATGTGGCACTTCAGGCTACAGTTTAGTGGTCATGGTAGTTGGGTTACAGTTGGACTCAATGATCTTAAAGATCTTTTCCAACTTTAATGATTCTATGATCAACCTAATGCCACCACAGCCACTAGTGCCACGGCCACAGATTTCTTGAACACCTCCAGAGATGGAGACTCCACCACCTCCCTGGGCAGCCTCTTCCAATCCCTGACCACTCTGGCAGCAAAGACATTTTTCCTCCTCTCCAATCTAACCCTCCCCTGGCACAACTTCAGGCCATTTCCTCTCCTTCTATCACTTGAGACTAGGGAGAAGAGAACAACCACATGACTCCAACCTCCTTTCATGGAGGTGTAGACAGCCAGGTGGTCTCCCCTCAGCCTGCTTTTCTCCAGACCATACAACCCCAGGTCCCTCAGCTGCTCCTCACAATGTTTGTTTCCCAGACCCTTCCTCAGCTTTATTGCCCTTCTCTGGACATGCTCCAACCTTTCAATGTCCTTCTTGGAGTGAGCAGCCCAAAACTGCACCCAGTACTCAAGGTGTGGCCTGACCAATGCCCAATACAGTGGCACAATCACTTCTCTGGTCCAGCTGGCCACACCACTACTGATCCAGGCCAGGATGTTGTTGGTGAGGACACAGCAAATTCTGAGCACCTGAAGGAGAAATTGTGTTAACAGAAAAGCCTCCATTTCCAAAGTTATCCAGAGAGGGACTTCAGAGGCTGGAATGTAACAAGATCATTAAAATGAGAAACAGCCTTCTAATGAGTTGAGGGTCTCCTGTTAGCTCCTTTCCAGCAGGTAAAGTTGGTTCTTCAAAGAGAAGAGGGAGCAAGGTGCCGCTTCAAAGAGGCAATTAAAAGCACTACCTACAGCCAAGGCAGACCCATCAGAAAGAATTTTCATCACCAAGTACCCACAGCTTCCAGTTCAGAGACTTCTGGAGGTGAGGGACTTCCCAGAATGACACAAAAGCCTGGATTTTCCTTTTCCAAGCAAAACTGCTCTGAACGCACAAAGCGGTCCCGGCCAAAGGCAGGGCAAAAGCCACACCTGGAACCCAATAACTGAAGTATTTCTCTGCCTGCAGCATCAAAATCATCTCCATCAGCCCTGTGACATCAGACCTCGGAGTCCCAGTGAACAGCAAGTTCTGCAGGGGCCAGCAATGTGCCCTCACAGCCAAGAGAGCCAATGGCATCCTGGAGTGCAGCAAGAGAAGGGTGGTCAGCAGGGCCAGGGAGGTTCTTCTGCCCCTCTGCTCTGCCCTGCTGAGACCACAGCTGCAATCCTGGGTCCAGTTCTGGCCTCCCCAGTTCAAGAGAGACAGAGACCTGCTGGAGAGAGTCCAAGGGAGAGCCAGGAGGATGCTTAGGGGACTTGAGCATCTGCCCTGTGAAGAGAGACTGAGAGCCCTGGGGCTGTTTAGTGTGGAGAAGAGAAGGCTGAGAGGGGATCTGAGCAATGTCTCTCAATCTCTGAGGGGTGGGTGTCAAGTGGAGGGGGCCAAGCTCTTTTGGGTGCTGCACAGCAATAAGCCAAGGAGCAATGGATACAAGCTTGAACATAGAAGGTTTCAGCTGAACATGAGGAGAAACTCCTTGAGAGAGCCCTGGAACAGGCTGCCCAGAGAGGTTGTGGAGTCTCCTTCTCTGGAGCCTTTCCAAACCCACCTGGATGCCTTCCTGTGCAGCCTACCCTATAAGTGAGGCTGCTGTGGTAAGGGGTTGAACTGGATGATCTCTGAAGGTCCCTTTGAGCCTCTAATATTCTGTGATTCCGTGTCCAACCAGTGTTGCCTAAGACCAGATCTCACACTCTTGCTTTGACAACAGAAGAAATTAAGAAGCTGCTAGTAAGCAGAAAACTCACTTCCATTTCATACTCTCCACTCTCCCGAAGTCCTTCAGCTGCCTTTTCAGCTACTCAGAGTAGCTGGCAAGTGCCTGATGCTCTCTACGACCCCCTCTGCACCCCAAAGGGAAGAGTAAGGGAATAAGGGAGGGAAACTGATGGGCTGGGAAAGAAACTAAACCATCTGGGATGGAAATAAGAACAATGAAATTAAATAGTTACAGAGAGATCCAAACCAACATCATGGATGTGGGGAAGGCTGTGGATGTAGTCTATCTGGACTTCAGTAAGGCCATCCCCCAACAGCAAACTCCTGGCCAAGCTGTCAGCCCCTGGCTTGGACAGCAGCACTCTGTGCTGGGTGAGGAACTGACTGGAGGCTGAGCCCAGAGAGTGCTGGTGAATGGTGCCACATCCAGCTGGCAGCCAGGCACTAGTGGTGTGCCCCAGGGATCAGTGCTGGGCCCCAGCCTGTTCAATATCTTTATTGATGATCCAGAGGAGGGCACTGAGTCCATCATCAGTCAGTTTGCAGATGACACAAGCTGGGGGCAGGAGTTGATCTGTTAGAGGGTAGGAGAGCTCTGCAGAGGGACCTCAACAGGCTGGACAGATGGGCAGAGTCCAAGGGCATGAGATTGAACACATCCAGGTGCCAGGTTCTGCACATTGGCCACAACAACCCCAGGCAGTGCTACAGGCTGGGTCCGAGAGGCTGGAGAGCAGCCAGGCATGAAAGGGACCTGGGGGTACTCATTGACAGCTAGCTGAACATGAGCCAGCAGTGTGCCCAGGTGGCCAAGAAGGACAATAGTATCCTGGCCTGGATCAGGAACAGTGTGGCCAGCAGGAGCAGGGAGGTCATTCTGCCCCTGTACTCAGCACTGGTTAGGCCACACCTTGAGTCCTGTATCCAGTTCTGGGCCCCACAGTTTAGGAAGGATGTTGAGTTGCTGGAAGGTGTCCAGAGAAGGGCAACAAAGCTGGGGAGGGGTCTGGATCACAGCCCTGTGAGAAGAGGCTGAGGGAGCTGGGGTGTTTAGCCTGGAGAAGAGGAGGCTCAGGGGAGACCTTCTTGCTCTCTACAACTACCTGAAGGGAGGTTGTAGCCAGGTGGGGGTTGGTCTCCCTTCTCCCAGGCAACCAGCACCAGAACAAGAGGACACAGTCTCAAGCTGCACCAGGGCAGGTTTAGGCTGGATGTTAGGAAGAAGTTCTTCATAGAAAGAGAGATTGGCCATTGGAATGGGCTGCCCAGGGAGGTGGTGAAGTCACCATCACTGGAGGTGTTTAAGAGAAGACTGGATGGGGTGCTTGGTGCCATGGTTTAGTTGTTTAGATGGTGCTGGGTGATAGGTTGGACTGGATGATCTCAAAGGTCTTTTCTAACCTGGTTAATTCTAGTCTATTCTATTCTATCAAACCCAGCCCCAGATGGCAATGATGTCATCACTGAGGCTGTGAGCAGGCACTGGGGAAATACCAGACTGGACTCAGCAGCAGATGGGAATCACAGAACAGTTTAGGCTAGAAGGGACCTTAAAGATCATCTAGTTCTATACCCTCACCATGGGTAGGAACACCTTGACTAGCCCAGGTTGCTCAATATCTCATCCAGTCTGGCCTTGACCACCTCCAAGGAGGGGTATCCATGACCTCCCTGGACAACCTGTTCCAGCGTCTCTCCACCTTTACTGTAAAGATTTTCTTTCTTGTGTCCCTGAGCAGCAGTAGATGGATCTGAGACTGACCCTTAGCAGCCAAGCAAAGCTTTAGGAGTCCTCCTTTATTGTCCACCTTCTTCACTTCTCTGCTGTGTTTCAGCTCCTTGCTCAGCCTTGAGGGACTTCTGCTGTAATTCCTGATCTTCCCACACAAGATGCTTTGTTCCTCAGCTTTCTTGGAAGTCCTCTGCAGAGAAAAGCTAAGCTAAAACCATCAATCCAGGCATATTTCCCCTTCCTGGCTGCTTCCCAAGGGATTCTGCCCACCAACTGCACCACCAAGCTGAATTCATGACAGCATGTCTCTAGGTCCTGAAGTCAATTTGTGGTCAGAGAAACCCAAGCTGCAACTAGTCTGGACAGGACTCCTCACAAGAAGTTAGGATTACCCAGCTCCCCTCCCACAACAAGTATGGACAATCTGCAGTTCTTACACCACAAGCATCTCCAGACAGTGTGAACTTGGCCTCCAGGCCAAGACTTTTACCAAGAGCACACAAACAGGAGCAGTGCTGGGTAGGCTGAGTTCCCATCAGCTGGGAAAACAGGAGAGCCAGGACAACAAACTCAAAACCACCCTCACAAGGTCACCCACAGCCTAATTATTTGCCCACAATCAAGCTCTCTGACCCACCAGGAGAAACCAGTGACGTTCCCTGTTTGGGAATGGACTCCAAGAGGTCTGCCTGATCTCAGCAGATGCTTGAAGGACATCTTTAAAACTCTTCAGGCACAAATGTGAGCAAACTCTTTGCTTGTTGAGTCAAGAAATGAGGTTGTCCTCCCTGCAGGGCACTGTGCTTGCAGCTCGGGCCAAGCCATCACGGTATCACCAAGGTTGGAAGAGACCTCAAAGATCATCAAGTCCAAACTGTCACCACAGACCCCATGACTAAACCATGGCACCAAGTGCCATGTCCAATCCCCTCTTGAACACCTCCAGGGATGGTGACTCCACCACCTCCCCAGGCAGCACATTCCAATGGCGAATGACTCTCTCTGGGAAGAACTTTCTCCTCACCTCCAGCCTAAACTTCCCCTGGTGCAGCTTGAGACTGTGTCCTCTTGTTCTGGTGCTGGTTGCTAGAGAGAAAAAGACCAACCCCTTTCTGGCTACAACCACCCTTCAGGTAGTTGTAGAGAGCAATGAGGTCTCCCCTGAGCCTCCTCTTCTCCAGGCTAAACAACCCCAGCTCCCTCAGCCTCTCCTCGTAGGGCTTGTGCTCAAGGCCTCTCACCAGCCATCCCTCACTTCTACTCACCTCAGAAAACACAGTCTCATCCTGCAGCTAGAGAGGCAACTGGGTGCCAGCTCTTGCCACCACTGAAGTATTTGCAAATGATAAAGAACACAGAATGGCTCAGGTTGGAAGGGATCTCAGAGAGTATCTCCTTCAACCTCTCTACCAGGGGCAGGGACACTTCTCAACTAGACTCAGCTGCTCAAGGCCTCATCCAACTTGGCCTTGAACACCTCCAAAGAGGAGGCAGCCACAGCCTCCCTGGGCAGTCTATTCCAGAGTCTCACCACCCTCTCTGGAAAGAATTTCTTCCTCATCTGCAGTCTCCATCTCCTCTCTTCCAGCTTCAATCCATTGCCCCTTGTCCTGTCCCTAGAAGCCTCTGTCAAAAGTCCCTCCCCAGCTCTTCTGTGCCCCTTTTCAGGTAATGGAAGGCTGCTCTAAGGTCTTTCTGGAGCCTTCTCTTCCCCAGGCTGAACAACCCCAGCTCCCTCAGCCTGTCCTTACAGCAGAGGTTCTCCAGCCCCCAGTCATTTTCACGGCTCTCCTGTGGACCTGCTCTATCAGGTCCATGTCACAGAATCACAGAACTGTCAGGGTTGAAAGGGACCTCAAGGGTCATCCAGTTCCAACACCCCTGCCGTGGGCAGGGACACCTCACACTGGAGTAGGTTGCTCAGAGCCACCTCCAGCCTGGCCTTAAAAACCTCCAAGGATGAGGCTTCCACCACCTCCCTGGGCAACCTGTGCCAGGCTCTCACCACCCTCATGGGGAAGAACTTCTTCCTAACATCCAATCTCAATCTACCCATTTCTAGTTTTGCTCCATTCCCCCCAGTCCTATCACTCCCTGACACCCTAAAAAGTCCCTCCCCAGCTTTCTGTAGCCCCCTTCAGATACTGGAAGGCCACAAGAAGGTCTCCTCAGAACCTTTTCTTGTCCAGACTGCACAACTCTCTCAGCCTGTTGTCACAGGACATGTCCTTCTCCTGTTGAGGGCTCCCCAGCCAACACTAAACAGCAAGCAGTGCACTCACCACAAATCACATTACTGAGCAGTTTGGGATTAGGATGAGTTGCCACTAGCAACAGAGCCCCAAAACAAAATAAATCAATCAATTCTGTCACTAAATATAGAGAGAATTCTTGTAACCTCAAAGCTAGTCAATGCTTTCAGCAGTTTGTCTGGGCAAAGTATTAGCAGTGCAGCATGTGATCAGAGAAACATGACAGCCAGACACAAAACACTGCTCAAACAATGGGGTTCTCTCTTTAGGAGATGAAAAAAACAGCCAGAAAAAAACAGAAAAAGAACAAGCAGGAAGCTGCTGGGGAGGGTGAATGTTGCCTTCAGCCCCTTCAAAACCAAAGTGTTGCCTGGATAGCACCAGGGTTTGCAGTAAGCCTGATACAGTAGGTCCAGAAGAGGGCCACAAAAATGATCAGGGGCTTGGCACAGCTCTGCTCTGAGGACAAGCTGAGGGAGCTGGGAGTGTTCAGCCTGGAGAAGAGAAGGCTCCAGGGAGACCTAACAGCAGCCTGCCAGTACCTGAAGGGGGCTACAGAAAGCTGGGGAGGGACTTTTTAGGATGGAGAGACACTATTTGCAAAAGCCTGTGGTAAGGAGCAATAGCTGCAGACTAGAGCAGAGCAGATTTAGATTGGATGTGAGGAAGAAGTTCTGCACCATGAGGGTGGTGCAACACTGGAACAGGTTGCCCAGGGAGGTGGTTGAGGCCCCATCCCTGGACATATTGAAGGTGAGGCTGGACAGGGCTCTGGGCAACCTGAGCTAATGTAGGATGTCCCTGCTGAGTGCAGAGGGGATTGGACTGGATGACCTTTGGAGGTCCCTTCCAACCCAGACCATTCTATGATAATGTGGTTTGGAGCTCAAATGCATTTCAAATGATCACCGATGAGTTTTGGGTTTTAATCTAAGCAAACACTAAGGAGAGGCAATTTAGACAAATAAAGGCACTTTCCTGTACCTTACCCAAAACCAGATTCATCATCTAAAAGATATTTCCCACTCAGAAAACACAGAAAGGGTACCAGGAGTCCCTAGAAAACAGCAATTTAGGGAGTTTATTACATCCCCATTTATTCTGGACTCGATGATCTCAAAGGTCTCTTCCAATCTGGTTAATTCTATTCTATTTAACAATTCTCTGAATGAATACTCCCAGAATCCCAGCATGGTATGGGTGGGAAGGGACCTCTAGGGCTCATACAGTCCAAACCCGCTCCTAAAGCAGGGTCACCCACAGCAGCTTGCCCAGGAGCACCATGGCTGGGGGAGGCTGGAGGTTCTCCACACAAGGAGACTCCACAACCTCTCTGGGCAGCCTGCTCCAGGCCTCCAGCACCCTCACAACAAACAACTTTCTCCTCCTCTTCAGCTGGCACCTCCTGGCTTCCAGTTTGTGCCCCTTGGCCTGTCCCTGGGCACCACTCAGCAGATGCCAGCCCCATCCTCTTGCCCCCCACAGTCCCTTCAGCTCCCCTCTGGGGCTGCTCTTCTGCAGGCTCTCAGCCCCAGGGCTCTCAGCTTTTGCTCCTCACAGAGCTGCTCCAGGACCCTCAGTATCTTCCCAGCTTCCACTGGACTCTCTCCAGAAATTCTCTGTTTCTCATGAGCTGGGAAGCCCAGAACTGGACACTCTGTGACCTCCCTAGAGCAGAGTAGAGGTGGGAGGAGAACCTCAAGGAGGTCATTGTGCCCCTGTACACTGCACTGGTTAGGCCACACCTTGAGTCCTGTGTCCAGTTCTGGGCCCCTCAGTTTAGGAAGGATGTTGACTTGCTGGAACGTGTCCAGAGAAGGGCAACAAAGTTGGGGAGGGGTTTGGAACACAAGCCCTATGAGGAGAGGCTGAGGGAGCTGGGGTTGCTTAGCCTGCAGAAGAGGAGGCTCAGGGATGACCTTATTGCTCTCTACAACTACCTGAAGGGAGGTTGTAGACAGGCAGAGGTTGGTCTCTTCTCCCAAGCAACCAGCACCAGAACAAGAGGACACAGTCTCAGGCTGCACCAGGGCAGGTTTAGGCTGGAGGTTAGGAGGAAGTTCTATACAGAGAGAGTGATTGCCCATTGGAATGGGCTGCCCAAGGAGGTGGTGGAGTCACCATCACTGGAGGTGTTCAGGAGGAAACTGGTTGGGGTGCTTGGTGCCATGGTTCAGTTGATTAGGTGGTGTTGGATGATAGGTTGGACACGATGATCTTGAAGGTCTCTTCCAACCTGGTCTATTCTATTCTATTCTATTCTATTCTATTCTATTCTATTCTATTCTATTCTATTCTATTCTATTCTCACTTGATCTGCTGGCCACATTCTTACTCATGTCCCTCAGGAGACCATTTGACTTCCTGGGCACGACGGCTCATTCCTAGCTCATGGTGAGCTTGTCAACCACCACTCCAGGTCCTTCTCCATGGAGCTGCTTTCCAGCAGGTTATCCTCAAACCACTATGTGGGCAAGAATAAAGTCATAAAAGGGCTTGGGTTGAGTCTTTAAAAGGTCACCCAGTCCAAACTCCCTGCAGTCAGCAGGGACATCCCCAACTAAAGCAGGATGCTCAGAGCCCCCAGCAACCTGGCCTACAACGGTTCCAAGGATGGGGCATCTCCCACCTCTCTGGGAAACACGGGCCAGCATTTCACCACCCTCAGTATTAAAAACAAAAATCCTTGTTGTATCTAAGGATCCAGGACAGATTTCATCATCCATACAGTTTCCTATCACCCTGGGATCTGCAGAATGATTTGCAGCTGACAGCAACCACCTTGGAGGTTTTTTTTTTACTTTTCCCTACCTGTCACATTTCAGGAATCTTGACAACGCCACACAGGTTTATTACAAAGCCTTTTCTCCTTTTGATTTCCTTCTTTTAATCCAGACATTTCATTTTTAAATGATGCCCTTCACAAGGTTTCATTGTCATTAAGTCAAATGCTGGAGTTTAATGCAGTTGACAAGGAGTAAGAATTACCATAATGGGTTTCTCCTCAAGGCATTGTCTAAGCACATGCTGCATAGAATCACAGAATGGTCTGGGTTGGAAGGGACCTCCAAAGGTCATCCAGTCCAAACCCCTCTGCACTCACCAGGGACATTCTCAACTACATCAGGTTGCCCAGAGCCCTGTCCAGCCTCACCTTGAATGGGGCTGGAATGGGGCCCAAACCACTTCCCTGGGCAACCTGTTCCAGTGTTCTACCACCCTCATAGTAAAGAACTCCTTCCTGATATCCAATCTAAATCTGCTCTGTTCTTGTTTGAAGCCATTGCCTCTTGTCCTGTCCCTGCAGGCCTTTGCAAAAAGTCTCTCTCCATCCTTCTTGTAGTCCCTTTCAGGTACTGGCAGGCTGCTATCAGGTCACCCTGGAGCCTTCTCTTCCACTGTTCCACTGCTCTAACAGGTTGTGGGTGACATACCATGGAAAACCCAACTCTTTCTACCACTGTGATTGTGTCTTCTAAACAAGCAATGAAAAAGTTGCCCAGCCCTCAGCTATTCAGCTCATGTGCACTGTCCCTGGGCCAGGTGGGACGCAGAAGAAGCAATGAAGGAGATGCTGAAGCAGAATTATGCTTGTTGTCTGTGGTGCCACTGTTGAAACACCAAGAAGAGCAGGTCCCTAGAATCTTCTTACCACGTCCATGCCACCAGGGCACTGCCTATCCTTTTTCTTCTAAGAACCACCAGTCATTCCCAGTTCTGCTTTGATCATTCCCTACCCAGAGAAGGACAAGTCAGAGCCCACCCCATCACTGAACTCATGTCTAATGCCAAGCAGGCTCCTGGAAAGGATCTTTGGAAGACTACAAGAAGCATTTTCTTCATGCCACTGCTTCTCCTTGATCTTGCTTCAGCTGCTGCAAACACCTCAGACCACAAAACCCAACAGAGGATGATGTTCCCCAAGGGCAAACACAGCACAGGTGCTAAACTGGGAGTGAAAAATCAGATTTTAGTGTAATTCTCTTGGATATTTATTGATGAATTTGGCCACTCGCTCCAAGGAGGACACTGAGGGACTGGTGCGTGTCTAAAAGCTGGTGAGAAGCAACTGAGGGAACTAGGATTGTTGAGCCTGGAGAAGAGAAGGCTGAGGGGAAACCTCATTGCTTTCTACAACTCCCTGAAGGGAGATTAGAGCCAGGAAGAGGTCTCTTCTCCCAAGGAATGAGCCATAAGACAAGAGAAAATGGCCTCAAATTGTGCCAAGGTTTAGGTTGGACGTGCGGAACAATTTCTTCCCCAAAAGGGTTGTCAACCCTTGGCCCAGGCTGCCCAGGGAAACAGGGGAATCCCCAAGCCTGGAAACATTGAAAAGCTGTGGAGATGTGATGCTGAGGGACATGGTTTAGCAGTGACCTGCCAGTGCTGATAGTTGGACTTGATGACCTTAAAGGTCTCTTCCACCCAAAACTGATTTTATGAAAACAGCATTTTTGGAGAGCAGAGTATCATACTGGGAGACTATTTTTTGCTGAATGAAAAGCCAGAGTAAAAGCAGAAACCAGGTGCTAACAGGTCACCTCTGCCCTGGCAGTTGGCCAGCACAGCAAGGTAAAGGCAAAGCACATTTCAAACATCCAGTTAGCTATGCCAACAAAATTGGGCCCAGCCCTACTCCAGCATGACAATAAACTAAGCTGCTCTATTCCCTCGCACTCACCTCTGGTCAGGCCACACATCGAGTGTTGTGCCCAGTTTTGGGCACCTCAATGCAGGAGAGATGTGGGGGTGCTGGAGCCAGGGCAGAGGAGGGCAAGGAAGCTGTGAAGGGCCTGGGGAATACATCTGATGAAGAGCAACTGAAGGAGCTGGGGATGGTTAGTTTGGAGAAGAGGAGGCTGAGGGGAGACCTCATTGCTGTCTACAACTACCTGAAAGGACAACGTGGAGAGGTTGGTGCTGGTCTCTTCTCACAGGTCATTAGTGACAGAACAAGAGGGAATGGCCTCAAGCTGCGACTGGGTAGGTTTAGACTGGACAGTAGGAAACATTTTTTTTCATGGCAAGAGTGGTCAGGCACTGGAATGTGTTGGGCAGGGAGGTGGTTGAGTCACCAACCCTGGATGTGTTTTTAAAGGTGGTTTGGATGTGGTGTTTGAGAATATGGTTTAGGGGTGACTCTTGCAGAGCAGGGTTCTGAGTTGGACTTGGTGATCCTGAGGGTCTTTTCCAACCTGAATGTTTCTGTGATACAGAAAGAAACACAACTTCAACAGATACAATTGGACAGCAGGGAGATGTATTTGCTCAAGTGAGAGTGGAGTGTTTGGATGTGTCTGCATTCACAAGAACATCCGGAACACGTTGTCCAGGGAACACATTGCCCAGGGAGGTGGAGGAGTCACCATCCCTGGAGGTGTTCAAGGAAAGTGTGGACACAGCACCTGGGGCTGTGGTTTAATGGCCATGGTGGTGTTGGATTAATGGTTGGATTCAATCATCTTAGAGGTCTCTTCCAACTGAAAGAATTCCACAATTCTGTGATCCTTTTGGGTGAAAAAATCTGGTCTTGGTCCTTGACTGTGAAGGACCATGGGAATGACTTGACATTCATCAGCTCCAGCAAGCAGAGGACATCAAAGCCTCTCAGCTAAGAAAAATGAACTTTCTGAGGAAGACCAAAGCTCAACACACTCCACAATCCAAGCCCAGGCTGTTTTAAAAGATTAACCAAACTCCAGAACAAAGACCACTGTCAACAGTCACATTCCTCTGGCACAGCAGAGCTCTGCAGCAACAGTAAATCTTGGCTGCAGGACACAGAACACGAGCGGTCAGGAGTCCAAGTCTGCCCAGGAAATCAGGAATATCAACATCACCATCGTGGAGTTCAAGGGAAAGAAATACACCTCACCCCTGCTTGCACATTTGGAAAGATGAAAAGGAAGAGAGCAAGCTCAGACCAAAAGCAAAGGGAGCACAAACAGGAAGCATGTGCTGAAAAAAGAATTAAAAGCATTTTTATCAAGCTTCAGCAGCACACTAAATGATTCTCCAAATCCTGAGAGAGACTCTTACACTACTTCTTGGGTACTTAAAATCATAGAATCATAGAATTGTCAGGGTTGGAAGGGACCCCAAGGATCATCCAGTTCCAACCCCCCTGCCATGGGCAGGGACACCTCACACTAGAGCCGGTTGCTCACAGCCACATCCAGCCTGGCCCTCAAAACCTCCAGGCATGAGGCTTCCACCACCTCCCGGGGCAACCTGCTCCAGTCTCTCACCACCCTCATGGGGAAGAACTTCTTCCTAACATCCAATGTGAATCTACCCATTTCTACTTTTTTTCCCCATCTCCCCAGTGCTATCACTCCCTGAATCCCTAAAAAGTCCTTCCCCAGCTTCCTTGGAGCCCCCTTCGGACACTGGAAGGCCACAAGAAGGTCTCCTGGGAGCCTTCTCTTCTCCAGACTGAACAGCCACAACTCCCTCAGTCTGTCCTCACAAGTGAGGTGCTTCAGTCCTCTAATCATCCTCATAATACACTTGATGCCCAGAACCTGCTACAAAAGCATCAGAGATTCATAGAGTCATAGGACGGTTTGGGTTAGAGGGGTCCTTAGAGATCAACCAGTTCCAACACCCTTACGCTGTGTTCAGGCTCTAAACAAAAGGCCCTAAATTGTTTGATGTTTCCTGGAGGTCAAATGGACACCAAAGAGGTCATAGAATCATAGAACAGGTTGGGGTGGAAGAGACCTCAAAGATCATCCAGTTCTAAACCCCCTGCCTGCTAAAGCCCCTCCCACCAGCCCAGGCTGCTCAAGGCCTCATCCAGCCTGGCCTTGAGCACCTCCAAGGGGAGACATCCACAGCCTCCCTGGGCAACCTGTTCCAGTGTCTCACCACCCTCACTGTCAAGAATTTATTCCTAATCTCCAGCCTCAATCTCCCCTCTTCTAGCTTCAATCCATTGTCCCCTGTCCTGTCATTCCAAGCCCTTGTCAAAAGTCCCTCCTCAGCTCTCCTGTAGCCCCCTTCAGGTACTGTTAGGCTGCTCTGAGGTCTCACAGGATGTTAGGGGTTGGAAGGGACCTCTGAAGATCATTGAGTCCAACCCCAAAGCCTCCCTCAAGCCTCTTCTTCTCCAGGCTGAACAGCCCCAACTCTTGAAGCCTGTACCCATAGGGGAGGTTCTCCAGCCCTCTGATCACCTTTGTGCCCTCCTCAGGATCTGCTCCAACATTCCCACATGCCTCTTACAGACAGTCAGGTCACTTCTTCCCCAGTGCCAGACAGACTGGAACACCAACCTTGGATACTGGCAGCAAAATTCTGCAGATTTACAAATGAAAGACTCCTGCAGATGACGCTCACCTCCTCCGCAGAACAGCCTAAGCTTCAAAGACTTCTACACCAAAGAGACTTGCATGGCTGGATTTGTTTGCTACACAACTAATTAGATCAGAGTAACCAACCCAGAGCTGCCTCCATGTAGAGTAAGAGAAATAAAGATGAAGCCATTTTACTGTTTCAGTTTTTTGTTGGTTGGAGGTGGTGGTTTTTTAACCTATTTGAGCAGCCTGGTCTAGTGAAAGGTGTCCCTGCCATGGCAGGGGAGGGGTTGGAACTAGATGATGTTTAAGGTCCCTTCCAAGCCAAACCACTCTGTGATTCTATGCTGATGCACAGCATTTGAACTCTGCATACACTTTGATAGATCAGAAGCTTTTAGACAGATGCAACCCTGCGTGTCTGTACATGGGCCACTGCATCCCAGAACCCACCATGGTGGGGCTTGGAAGGGACCTCTGTAGATCATAGAGAATGGTTTGGGTTAGAAGGGGCCTCCAAATGTCACCCCCTCTGCAGTCAGCAGGAATACCCTCCACCCCATCAGGGTGGTCAGAAACTTGATGAGCCTGACCTTGAATATCTCCAAGGATGAGGCCTCAACCACCTCCCTGGGAAACCTGTTCCAGTGTTCCATCACCCTCACAATAAAGAACCTGAGATAGAATAGAATAGAATAGAATAGAATAGAATAGAATAGAATAGAATAGAATAGAATAGAATAGAATAGAATAGAATAGAATAGACCAGGTTGGAAGAGACCTTTGAGATCATCGAGTCCAACCTATCACCCAACATCATCTCATCAACTAAACCATGGCACCAAGCACCCCATCCAGTCTTTTCCTAAACACCTTCAGTGATGGTGACTCCACCACCTCCCTGGGCAGCACATCCCAATGGCAAATCACTCTATGAAGTACTTCTTCCTAACAACCAGCCTAAACCTCCCCTGGTGCAGCTTGTGACTGTGTCCTCTTGTTCTGCACCCAAAGCAGCTTGCCCAGGAGCACCACAGCTGGGGTGGGGCTGGAGGCTCTCCACACAAGGAGACTCCACAACCTCTCTGGGCAGCCTGCTCCAGGCCTCCAGCACCCTCACAACAAACAACTTTCTTCTCATCCTCAGGTGGCACCTCCTGGTTTCCAGTTTGTGCCTCTTGCCCTGTCCCTGGACACCACTCAGCAGATGCCAGGCCTATCCTCTTGCCCCCCACAGCCCTTTCAGCTCCTGCTGAGCATTGCTTAGCTCCCCTCTGGGGCTGCTCTTCTCCAGGCTTAGCAGCCCCAGGACTCTCGGCCTTTGCTCCTCACAGAGATGCTCCAGGCCCTTGGACACATTGTACCAAGTGCTGCTGCACCTTTTGCAAGGAAAAACAAATATCAGACACCCAAAGAGAACTCCTGCACTTCCAAAGTCTGTCACTGTATGAAGAGGCAGATCTTCAAAAGACTCAGCACCTCCCAGATCATTAGACTTTGAGTTCTTCTGTTTAAAACACACAGGGAAAAAAGGGAAAAAGCAGACACAAATTTGACTCACTGCAACTGCTCAGAGAAACTGCAGAAATTACTTCTCTTTCATCTCTTTACTACTATTGAGCAGTAAATGTGGAATGCAAGGAGTAGTTGTAACTCCAACTAACAGAGCCGAAGACTATTACAGAGGCTTATGGTGACAAAACGAAGGGCAATGGGTTGAAGCTAGAAGAGGGAGATTGAGACTGGCAATGAGGGAGAAATTCTCCACAGTGAGGGCAGGGAAACACTGGAGCAGGCTGTGGATGTCCCCTCCCTGGAGGTGTTCAAGGCCAGGTTGGATCAGGCCTTGAGCAACCTGGGCTGGTGGGAGGTGTCCCTGCCCATAGCAGTGGAGGTTGGAACTGGATGAGCTTTGAGGTAGGTCCCTTCCAAGCCAAACTATTTTGTGAATCTATGAATATTAGTTACACAAAATCCTTTGGTACCTTCAGATTAGCCATGTTTGCTGCACAGAGAGCTGAGTGTGCCTTAACTGCAAAGAAAAGCTGACAAGGTCTAGAGAAGAAATCACATCACAGTTCCTGAGCTGCACAAAACAAAGGTATAGGAGATCAACAGCCCAGGAGAGATATTTTAGAGGCACATCACAGAATGCTTTATGTTGGAGAGATCCTCTAAAGGTCACCTAGTCCAACTCCCCCGCAGTCAGCAGGGACATCTGCAACTACAGCAGGATGCTCAGAGCCCCAGACAACCTGACCTGGAATGGTTCCAGGGATGGAGCATCTCCCACCTCTCTGGGAAACCTGGGACAGGGTCTCTACACCCTCAGCACAAAGAATTTCTTCCTTCCATGTAATCTAAATCTCCCTCTTTGTGTTTCAAACCATCCCTCCTTATCCTGTCACAACAGGCCCTGCTCAAAAGTCTGTCCCCAGCTTTCTCCTCATCCTCTCAGTTCTGAAAGGCACCAGAAGGAGCCTTCTCTTCTCCAGGCTGAATAACCCAAACTCTCTCAGCCTGGCCTCACAGCCGAGGGCTTCCAGCCCTCCCACCATGGCTGTTGCCTCCATTGGACACTGTCAGAGAATCACAGAATCAGTGAGGTTGGAAGAGACCTCAAAGATCATCAAGCCCAACCTGTCACCCAACACTTCATGACTACTAAACCATGGCACCAAGTGTCACGTCCAGTCCCCTCTTGAACAGCTCCAGGAACGGTGACTCCACCACCTCCCCGGGGCCGGCAGGGCACCACGGCGGCGTCCAACAGGTCCATGTCCTTCTTGTGCTGAGCTATCTTGAAGGAGCTCCTATGTGTTCCAGCATTACTGCTACAGTGAATAAACTTCAGTTTACCAGCTCACATCAAGACCACAGGAGCTGGTGAAATAAATCTGTTAAAAGGTCTGAGCTTTGTAATGATTCATGTTAAAAAGGAACAAAAGCCTTGTGATGCTCTTCTATTTGCTGCTTCTCCTTCTGGTATTTCAAAAGGAACTAAATCCTGAAAGTCACACTGGCCTTCCCAGAAATGGTTTGGTTTTCCCCCAGCTATCCAAAAATAGAATCACAGAATGGTTTGGGTTGGAAGGGACCTCCAAAGGTCATCTGATCCAACCTCCCCCTGTAGTCAGCAGCACCATCTGGAAACAGTGCCTTGTCCAGCCTCACCTTCAGTATCTCCAGGGATGGGGCCTCGACCACCTCCCTGGGCAACCTGTCCCAGGGTTCCATCACCCTCATGGTAAAGAACTTGTTCCTAACATCAGTCTAAATCTGCTCTTGTCTAGTTTGAAGCCATTGCCTCTCATCCTATCACTACAGGCCTTTGCAAACAGTCCCTCTGCAGCCTTCTTGTAGCCCCCTTCAGGTACTGGCAGGCTGCTATTAGGTCTCCCTGGAGCCTTCTCCAGGCTGGACACTCCCAGCTCCTTCAGTCTGTCCTCATAGCAGAGGTGGTACAACCCCCTTAGCATTTTCATGGCGCTCATATCATAGGGCCACATATTGAGAACAAGCCCTGTGAGGAGCAGCTGAGAGCCCTTGGGGTGTTTAGTCTGGAGACTAAGCAACCCCAGCGTGGACTACCCTAGGTGATCCTACTTTGGCAGAGGGGTTGGACTCGATCCCAAAGGTCCCTTCCAATCTAATGTGCTGTGATTCTGTGAGAAGAGGCTGAGGGAAGACGTCATTGCACTCTATACCTCCCTGAAAGGAGTGTGCAGTAAGGTGGGGACTGGGCTCTTCTCCCCAGTCTCAGGTGATAGAATGAAAGGAAATAGCCTGAAATTGTGCCAGGGGAGGTTTAAGGTTGGAGATTAGGAATAATTCCTTTGCTGCCAGAGTGGTCAGGGATTGGAACAGGCTGCCCAGAGAGGTGATGGAGTCACCATCCTTGGAGGTGCTCAAGAAACCTGAGGCCATGGCACTTGGGGACATGGTTTGATGGCTGTGGTGGTGTTGGGCTGAAGACTGGACTCGATCTAAGAGGTCTTTTCCAACCCAAACAATTCTCTGATCCTCTTCAAATACTGCAGTAGAACTTGTACAGAAAATGTGAACTTTTTGCCAGTGATCTGACACACAAGTGTGGACTAGCAGTGTTGAGAAGAAGAGTGAACAACTGAGAAGATAAAAAGGAAATTCCAAAGCAGGACCTGCATCTAATTAGATGTCACTAGGCAGCTCTATTTACTCGTCCCCTTATTTAGGCAGCTTACATCACCCCGAGATAATTAGAAACAATCACACAGGAATCAATCAGCAGGAAAGAAAACTTCATCAACCACAAGACCCAAAGCTGCTGCCACCTCTGTCCCTTGTCACAACACAGCTGAAAGTGAGCAAAGTACATTTCGAGATAAGAGAGGCCAAAACGTGGCAGGTTAAAGATAGCAAGAGGAGGAAAAGGAGCTGCTGGGTATCAAGACACTGGAATGTTGCCCATTTTAGTCCATGAGGACAGACAGACATCGATTGTTAGGTCAAACATTAACAGAATTTCAGCAGCCTGACATCTGGTGCTGCTCCCACAGAGAAATTCACCACCAGGGCCAGAGATAAAACTGGTCTTGGGTGCATGAAGAATGTGGCCAACAGATCAAGGGAGGTTCTCCTCCTCTCCTCTGCCCTGGTGAGACCACATCTGGAGTACTGCGTCCCATTGTGGGCTACACAGATCAAGAGAGGCAGGGAACTACTGGAGAGAGTCCAGCAGGCTACAGAAATGCTGAGGGGCCTGGAGCAGCTCTGTGAGGAGCGAAGGCTGAGAGCCCTGAGGCTGTGGAGCCTGGAGAAGAGCAGCCCCAGGCAGGGATCTGATCAATGCTCAGCTCAAGGGACTGAGGAGGCCAAGAGAATGAGGCTGGGATCTTCTCAGAGGTGCCAAGGGACAGGACAAGGGGTAAAAAGGACAAACTGGAAGCCATGGAGGTTCCATCTGAAGATGAGGTGAAACATCCCTTCTACGAGAGTGCAGGAGCCCTGGAGCAGGCTGCCCAGAGAGGTTGTGGAGTCTCCATCTCTGGAGAGACTAAAACCCACTTGAACATGACCCTTCCTTATCAAGCAAGATGGACTAGATGATCCCTAGAGGTCCCTTCCAACATCTACCGTTCTGTGACTCTGTGATATTCAAACATCTTTAAAAGCACTTTTGATCCAAGATCATCTTAAGAGTACCATAACCTCAGGAAAAAGCATGGATAACTTATTTCTGCTGCACATTACATGGATTTAAAAGTGGTCACAAGTGCCAAAATCTTCCTCCCTAACACTGGCTGGCATCTGGCACACAAGCTAGAAATAACCCAGGAGCTTTACCAACAGAAACCTTCTAAAGCCTTCTACATGGCTGAGCTCTGCTGAGAAAAGTCAGACAACAGCAGGCTGGGTCTCTCTCATTAAAAGGAAGCTTGCTGGAGAAAATGCAGGAGGAGAGAAATGAGCGTGAACAACCCTCAGGAGGTTGGACCTGACCACCTGCTCACAGGCCCAAAGAAAGGAACACCTAAGATGACTTGAAAGCCTCTTACAAGGAACAAGGAATGAGGGGTAGAAGGTGGAATCCAGGAGGATGCACCTCAACATGAGGAGAAACTTCTCTGGTGTGAGAGTTCTGGAGCCCTGGAGCAGGCTGCCCGGAGAGGTTGTAGAATCTCCTTCTCTGGAGACTTTCAATCCCATCTGGATGTGCTCCTGTGTGACCTGCCCTAGGTGATCCTGCTTTGGCAAGGGGCTTGGACTTGGGGATCTCCAGGGGTCCCTTCCAACCCTTAACATTCTGTGATTTCCTCTTGTTCTAACACCTGATATTAGGGAGAAGAGACCAACCCTCAGCTCACAACTCCTCAGGGAGTTGTAGAGAGCAATGAGGTCTCCCTTCAGCCAACTCTTGTCCAGACTAAGCAACCCCAGGTCCCTCAGCTGCTCCTCAACAGCCCTGTTCTCCAGACCCTTCCCCAGCTTCATTGCCCTTCACTGGACATGCTCCAGCACTTCAATGTGATGTGAGTGACACCACTTTAAGTGACTCAGAAGATTAAATTACCCCAGTGACTAGAATTAGACCAAAACCCCATTGAAAGTCAGATGCACATCCATCAGAAAACTGAAACCCCCTCAGCTGTAACAGAAGGTAACAGCAAGCTTAAAAGTCCACGAGGAGCAGAAGCTGAACTCAATAACCACCTGGAAATGGCAAAGTCCCACAGTACCAAGTCCTCCATGGCCAAGATAACCCTGGCACGTGGGCCCCTACCTGAAGAACAGAAGAAAACTCTCTCTAGACCTCTGCCTCCTGCTTCAGAGTATTCCCAGGAGGTATAACCTGATCACATCTTCTACCTCATTCAGCAGAAGCAGCTCTCCACTCACCAGTGTGGACAAGGCACCAGCACAGGTGAGGGGTTGACCTCCTGGAAAGTAGCTCCACAGAGAAGGACCTGGGAGTGCTGGTGGATGAAAACTTCCCCAGGAGCCAGCAACATGCTCTCAGGGCCAGAAGGGCCAATGGTCTCCTGGAGGGCATGAAGAAGAAAGTGGACAGCAGATCAAGGGAGATTCTCCTCCACCTCTGTCATAGGGAGGCCACATTTGGAGTACTGTGTGCAGTTCTGGGCTCCACAGCTCAAGCGAGACAGGGATCTACTGAAGAGAGTCAGAGGGGCCTGCAGCAGCTCTGCCAGAAGCAAAGGCTGAGAGCCCTGGGGCTGAGGGCCTGGAGAACAGCAGTCCTAGAGGGGATCTGATCAATGCTCAGCAAGAGCTAAAGGGCCTCAGGAGGGCAAGAGGATAGGGACAGACTCTTCTCAGTGGTGCCCAGAAACAGGACAAATGGCACAAACTGGAGCCCAGAAGCTTCCCTCTCAACATGAGCTGAAACTTCTTTGTTGTGAGGATGCTGGAGGCCTGGAGCAGGCTGCCCAGAGAGGTTGTGGACTCTCCTCCCCTGTGGAGAGCTTCCAAACCTCTCTGGCCATTGTGCTCCTGGGCAAGCTGCTGTGGATGTCCTTGCTTTAGCAAAGGGGTTGGACTGGGTGATCTCCAGAGGTCCCTTCCAACCCCCACAATGCTGGGATTCTGTCACTCAGAGTTTCCTCTTGGAGACTTCTCTCTAGGCTGAACAGCCCCAACTCTCCCAGCGTGTCCCCACATAGGGAGGTTCTCCAGCCTTCTGATCATGGCCTCCTTTGGACCCCCTCCAACATTCCCCATGTCCTTCTTGTGTTGGGGACACCAGGCCCAGATGCAGTGCTGCAGGTATCAATCATAACTTCCACTAAAGATCTAAAACCCACTTCAGACACAGCACCAGCCATCAGCTTCTCCCAGTCACCCCAGCTCCTCTAACTTCAGTGTCTTTTTTAGTGTTATCTGCTTTCAAAAACACCAACCTAAGACTCTGCTTGCATGAGGAACCCTGGAGAAGGTTTTTCCTTTCTGACTAACCCCAGTATTGTGGCACAAACATGGGCAGTGCCAAGAAGCAGCCTTCAGGATGTGCCAAGGGGTATTTTCAGCACAACTAAAAGTGAACTTGTTTTGAGCCAGCTTGACACACAGGCAAAAGTACTTCAGTGAAGCCAGTTGTGGAGCAATGTTGTCTCCTGCTAGTCACCACACCCTTCTCACAGAGGCAAGAGACAAGAATCTGTGCCCTCAAGATAGAGAATATAATGGACTAGGAACCGGACTAACATGAAATCAGCTTTGCTGGTTGATGCACATCTCCATGTTCACCCATGAAAGTCTAAAACAACTTCCAGACTGGCACATGAGGAAAAATTCCTTTCTTGTGAGGGTGCAACAGCACTGGAACAGGCTGTTCAGTTGTGGAGTCTACTTTTTCCCTTGTAAGAGGTGCAGAAACACTTGGCACTATGTCTCCAGGGGCCTGGAGAAGCTCTGTGAGAAGCAAAGGCAGAGAGCCCTGGAGCTGCTGAGCCTGGAGAAGAGCATCCCCAGAACGGATCTGCTCAGTGCTCAGCAAAAGCTACAAGGGGCTGTGGGGAACAAGAGGATGGGGTTGGGATCTTCTGAGTGGTGCCCAGGGACGGGACAAGAGGCAGTGGGCACAAGCTGGTACAAAGGAGGTTCCCTCTGAACATGAGGAGAAAGTTGTTTGTTGTGAGGCTGCTGGAGGCCTGGAGCAGGCTGCCCAGAGAGGTTGTGGAGTCTCCTTGTGTGGAGAGCTTCCAACCCCCCCAGCCATGGTGATCCTGGGCAAGCTGCTGGGGGTGCCCTGCTTTAGCAGAGGGGTTGGACTGGATGAACTCCAGAGGTCCCTTCCAACCCCTATCATGCTGGGATTCTGTGGCACAGAGGGGAAGAAAATTCCCTTCAATCATCTCCAACCATGAAGCAAGATGAAATGGGTGGAGTGCCCTCTACATCAACAGCCTCAACAGGAATTGTTTACAGAAGCCTTTGTGCAGGCTGTGCTAAAAAGGCCAAGAGTATGGTCTATGAAAGATGCCTAAAAGCACTATTGGCAAAGGATGCAAAACCTGCCAACTAAACCTTTTTTCCCCACCAAACAAGATGAAACAAACTCAACCCAACAGCGTAGGAAATTAAGCCAGGCTACACTAATTGTGTCTGGAATGATAAGAATGCTCTTCCTCTTTCCAACCCAGCTTATCCTGACATTTGGGCTCTGTTCTGATCATCTCCAGTTCCTCTTACATACAAAGTAAGAGAGTATCAGAGTGGCAGAAGTCAACAGGAACCTCTGGAGATCATCTGGTCCAGCTTCTGATAAAGCATCTTTACCCAGGGCAGCCTGCCCAGGATCACAATGGCCAGGTGGGGCTGGAAGCTCTCCGGGCAGCCTGCTCCAGGCCTCCAGTATCCTCACAACAAAGAAGTTCCAGTTCATGTTGAGAGGGAAGCTTCTGGGTTCCAGTTTGTGCCCACTGCCAATTGTCCTCTTTCTGGGCAGCTCTGAAAAGAGCTTGGCACCATCTTCTTGCCCCCTGCCCTTTAGCTCTTGCTGAGCATTGAGAAGATCCCCTCTCAGTTTGCTGTTCTCCAGGCTAAACAGTCCCAGCTCTTTACAGTTTTTGGGAAGAGCTGGGATTCAAAATATTTGGAGAGCCTCAGAAGGGAAACCCTTACTCACAGAATCAGGCTTGGGCTTGACCAAGTGGATCAAAGAAAGAACATTTTATTCCTTGAGAATTATCCTGTAGGATATATGCTAATATCCCGAGCTTCATGGAATGGTATGGGTTGAAAGGAACCATAAAGATCATCCAGTTCCAACCCCCTGCCATAGGCAGGGACACTTTCCACTAGCCCAGGTTGCTCAAGGCCTCATCCAACCTGGCCTCATCCAACCTTACCTCCAGGGAGGGGACACCCACAACCTCCCTGGGCAACCTGTTCCAGTGCCTCACCACCCTCACTGGAAAGAATTTCTCCCTAATCTCCAGTCTCAACCTCCTCTCTTCTAGCTTCTATCCATTCCCTCTCATCCTATCCTTACTAGTCCTCGTCAAAAGTCCCTCCCCAGCACTCCTGTACTGGAAGGCTGCTGGAAGCAGTTGGTTTTCAGCTACACCTTGCAAATGTCACCATCAAGCTCTGTTACAAAGGCAACTTCCCGGGCTGCTTTTCTCGAGCTCCGCCGAGCACCGACTGTGTTGAAAAATGACAGCTCCAGGAAAAGCCACTCTGGGCTAGAAGCCAGAGAAGAAAACACCCACACAACGTTCTGCAAGCTGAAGAATTCATTCTTAAAAAAGGAGGCACTCAGTCAAAACTGGAAATGTAACTTTAGGCCAAGAATGTCCGCTCTGTTTAGTACCAGAGGCAGTTTTGGTTGCCATCTTCCAAAGCACGGTGCTCACCGCCTAATGCGACCTTCTCCTGAAAGTCCTCCCAAACTCAAGACTTCCAGAGCTGCTGCTGGAGTTGGTTTAATCAAGAAAAGCTCATTCAAATGCAAACCTTAGCTAAAGTGGAAGAAAAAAACCCAACCATATCTTTCTGATGTGAGAAATGGATCAGAGGATGTTAGGGGTTGGAAGGGACCTTCGAAGACCATCAAGTCCAACCCCTGCTGGAGCAGGACCATAGAATCCAGCACAGGTCACACAGGAACGCATCCTGGTGAGTCTTGAAAGTCTCCAGAGAAGACTCCACAATCTCCCTGGGCAGCCTGTTCCAATGCTCTGTGACCCTGTGTGACCTGCACCAGATTCTATGGTCCTGCTCTGGTAGGTGGGGGTTGGACTTGATGATCTTCAAGAGTCCCTTCCAACCTCTAGCATCCTGTGGTCCTGTGATGAAGGAGTGTGGCCCAAGCCTCAATTTCATTATGCCAATTCAAACCTGACTCATCACACTCTGGCTGTGTTTATATTGAAACTAATTTTTTGTTTTCTTCCCTTCCTCACTCAAAACTTGGGACTTCCACACCCAGTAAGCAACAGGCTTGGGTTGTTGGTGGGGTGGCTCTTTTTTTTCTTCTTCTTTTTATTTTAACTACATTCCAAGCTTCCCCTCAAACAGTTCCAGTCAAAACATCACCAGGTTTTAATTCTTCCAAGAATGTGAGCATCTCATTAAAGGGCAGCCTAATTACAGGTAGCGTGCCCAGACCACAGCTTCTGTGGTCGCTTTATAGGGAGTTCAGAAGCACCACCACCAACTGCTCTCAAAACAGTTTCTGGGATTTCCGCATGTTTCATCTTAAAGGCAAAAATCCTGGGTTCAGATTGGGGCCCCTCACTACAAGATGGACATTGAGGTGCTGGAATGTGTCCAGCGAAGAACAACCAAGCTGGTGTAGGGCTCTGAACGTAAGCAACAGCTGAGGGAATTGAGGTGGTTTAGTCTTCAGCCCTGGAGACATTCGAAGTCAGGCTTGATGTGGCTCTGAGCTACCTGATTTAGTTGGGGATGTCCCTGCTGACTGCAGGGCAGTTGGACTAGATGAGCTTCACAGGTCCCTTCAACCCAAACCATTCTGTGATTGTATGATTCAGAAGAGGAGGCTGAGAGGAGACCTCATCACCCTCTACAACTACCTCAAAGGAAGTTGGAGAGAGGTGAGGGTTGGTCTCTCTCACATGCAACATGTGACAGGACAAGAAGAGACAGTCTCAAGTTGGGCCAGGGAGGTTCAGGTTTGATATTAGGAACTACTCCTTCCAAGTAAGGGTTCTCAGGCACTGGAACAGGCTGCCCAGGGAGGTGGAGTCACCATGCCTGGAGGAGTTTAAGAGATGCATGGATGGGGTGCTGAGGGACATGGTTTAGCAGTAGTGTCTTAGCAGCAGAGCTGGTATTGTGAGCTCTAAGTGAGCTGTTGGACTTGATGATCTCAAAGGTCTCTTCCAGCTTCAACAGTTCTATAATGATGTTGTGTCCCCTCAGCTAATTAACAGAGCCTGAGGGGGAAAAAATAAACCAGGAAGCCACAACACTCACTGGTGCTGAGAAAGAGCAGCTCAAGAGCTGGTCAGGTTAGATGAGGCTCCGAGAAACCTGATTTAGTTGAAGATCCTTGAAGCTGTTGAAGTTATCCTTGCTCACTGCAGGGGGGTTGGACAAGATGACCTTGAAAGGTGCCTTTCAAACCATTCTATGCTACTGTGAAGAGGAAAGAAATGGCACCAACTCTTCAGAAAAGAGCAAGCTTTAAAGACAAAAACCCCTAAGCCTCAAGATCCACTGGTTGCACAGGGGAAGTCTTCCCAAGTGTGAGTCAAACAGATTAAAACAGCATTGGCCACCATTTTCTTGAGTTTTCCTGGTTCATCTTGGCAGGCTGCAGATTTCACAGAGCACAGAAGGAAAAAAAATCAATCTCCTCCTACTTAAATAAAGCTGCAAACAACAGAAGTGAGCATCACATCTGCTGGAGCGAGTGACCTTGAAGGAAAAAGGAAAGGTGACAATGAAGGAGTAAATTGTGAGCAGGGAGGTGACTTCCTCCTGCAAAGAGGAAGTGAAGAAGAAAGGCTTTTCTCAGACACCCCCTACCAGCCAGGGGCAAACATGCTCTGGAGACCAATACGAGGCTCAAGACTACCCAGGCTGTGTTCCCTGCAGCTGGAGACCAGAAAGAACAAGAAGAAAAAGTGAACTCCTCACTACCATCATGCCTTAGGCCAGAAACAGCAAAGCTTTCTCCTCCTTTTTCAGAATCTCTAACCCATAAGGTTTTATACACACAGCAATGCAAATTAGAAAATCACTGAGGTTGGAAAACATCTCCAAGATCATCCAGTCCAACCGTCAAGCCAGCCCTGCCAAGTCCACCACTAAACCACGTCCCTCCACACCACATCTCCACAGCTCCACAGATAGGACTGGGGGGAATGGAGCAAAACTGGAAGTGGGGAGATTCAGATTGGATGTGAGGAAGAAGTTCTTCCCCATGAGGGTGGTGAGACACTGGCACAGGTTGCTCAGGGAGGTGGTAGAAGCCTCATGCCTGGAGGTTTTGAAGGCCAGGCTGGAGGTGGCTCTGAGCAACCTGCTGTAGTGTGAGGTGTCCCTGCCCTTGGCAGGTGGGTTGGAACAGGAGGATCCCTGAGGTCCTTTCCACCCCTAACAATTCTATGATTCTATGGGGACTCCACCACTGACCTGGGCAGCCTGAACCAGGGCTTAACCATTCGTACAGTGTAGAAATTGTTCCCGATATCCAACCTTAACCTCCTCTGGGGCAGCTTGAGGGAGTTTCCTCTTGTCCTGTTGCTTCTTATCTGGGAGAAGAGACTGACCCCCACCTGGCTCCAACCCACTTGCAGGGAGTTGCAGAAAGCCAGGTCTCCCCTCAGCCTTCTTTTCTCCAGGCTGAACAACCACAAGTCCCTCAGCTGCTCCTCACCAGCCCTGATCTCCAGACCTTCCCCAGCTTTCTTGCCCTTCTCTGGACCTACTCCAGCACCTCAATGAACTTCCTGGAGTGAGGAGCCCAAAACAAAATCCAGTATTTGAAGTGCAGCCTCACCAGTTCTCAGTACACCTCCCTACACCTGCTGGGCACTATTCCTGATCCAAACCAGGATGCTGGTGGCCTTCTTGGCCACGTGGGCACACACTGGTCCCTCTTCAGCCAGCTGTTTACCAGCACCCCCAGGTCATTTTCCACCAGGCAGCTTTACACTCTCTTATATTTTTCATTTCCAGTTACCTATCCCTGTGCAGCTTTCTCCATGCTGCAATGAGACTTTGCCCTAACCCAGTATCTGTTCAGTGAGCTGCACTGTAGCTGCTGTGTTAGATTTGCTGTATTTACATCTGGAACTGCACAGAATCACAAAATGCAGGGGTTGGAAGGGACCTCTGGAGATCATCAAGTCCAATCCCCTTGCCAAGGCAAGTTCACCTAGAGAAGGTGACAAAGGAACATGTCCAGGTGGGTTTTGAAAGTCTGCAGAGATGGAGACTCCATCACTTCTCTGGGCAGCCTGCTCCAGTGCTCTGCCACCCTTAAATTAAAGAAGTTCCTCCTCATGTTTAGATCTGTTTGAATTTCTTCCTATTACCCCTTGTCCTGTCACTGGGCACCACTGAGAAAAGCCTGGTCCCATCCTCCTCCTGACATTCATCTGATCAACATGGATGAGATTCTGCTCCCCCCCCACCAAGGCTGCTCTTCTCCAGACCCCAAATCCCCAATTCCCTCAGCCTTCCCTTATCAGAGACGTTCAAGTCCCCTCTGCATCTCTGCAGCCCTTTGCTGGACCCTCTCCAGGCAAATCCCTGTCCTTCCTGAACCCAAAAGTGGCCAGAGTTTCAACTTCAGCAGCTTGACTTGCAGCCAAAGCTGCCATAAACCTTATCATGAACCCACCAACATCAGCGGGGAGATTCCAGCAGCGCAGTCAAATTCCGCCAGCCAGCACAGCAAAAGGTTCCAGGCAGCTGTACTCAGGGGAGCAGATCTCAGCACACACAACGACGTGTTACAACTAGCAGCAACCAGTTCTCTGCAGCAGAGAAATATTCATTCATGCTTTGATTCTCTTTTTTTGTGATTTCCCCCCCCCCTCTATGTTCCAAAGCATCTGCGCTGTTCCCTCAGACTTGTTATGACAGGACTGAGACACCGAGTTGGAGACGTCGAGGAAGTGCTGTGTCCTCAGAATGGGAATATAAACACAGATTCCCACTGAGTTCCTTCTTCTCTCACTCACAGGCTCCACATCCAATCTTGCCACACATCAGCAGAGCAGCAGCAAGAGGACATCACCAGCTGACAGGACACCACCATACAAGAAAACAGAACCACAGAATCGTCAGGGTTGGAAGGGACCTCAAGAATCATCCTGTTCCAACCCCCCTGCCATGGGCAGGAACACCTCACACTACACTAGATTGCTCAGAGCCACATCCAGCCTGGCCCTAAAAACCTCCAGGGATGAGGCTTCCACCACTTCCCTGGGCAACCTGTGCCAGTCTCTCACCACCTTCATGAGGAAGAACTTCTTCCTAACATCCAATCTCAATCTACCCACTTCCAGTTTTGCTCCATTTCCCCCAGTCACACAATAGAATACAGAATTGAGCAGGTTGGAAAAGACCTTTGAGATCAAGTCCAACCCATCACCCAACACCATCTCATCAACTAAACCATGGCACCAAGTGCCTCAACCAGCCTCTTTTTAAACACTTCCAGTGACTCCACCACCTCCCTGGGGAGCACATTCCAATGGCCAATCTCCCTGTGAAGAACTTCTTCCTCATAGCCAGCCCAAACCTCCCCTGGTGCAGCTTGTTCCATGTCCTCTTGTTCTGGTGCCGGTTGCCTGGGAGAAGAGACCAACCCCCACCTGGCTACAACCTCACTTCAGGGAGCTGTAGACAGCAAGAAGGTCTCCCCTGAGCCTCCTCTCCTTGAGGCTAAGCAACCCCAGCTCCCTCAGTCTCTCCTCACAGGGCTGTGCTCCAGACCCCTCCCCAGCTTTGTTGCCCTTCTCTGGACACCTTCCTCATCTCAAGATCTTTCTTAAACTGAGGGCCCCAGAACTGGACACAGCACTCAAGGTGTGGCCTAACCAGTTCTGAGTACAGGGGCAGAATGACTTCCCTATGAGAGTCCTATCACTACCTGACATCCTAAAAAGTCCCTCTGTATCTCTAAATATATTTTCTTGTCAGGAGCCCAGAAAGCTCCTAAGCTCATGGTTTTGGCAGCTCCTTTGACACCATGAATTTAGTTGAAAGTGCTGAAAAAGTGAATTTGGGACCCCTCAAGCAGAATGACTGTGCTGCTATTCCATCTCAGCCAGGAAATCATGCAATCTCTACACATCCTTCTTCCAGACAGTGTACAATAAACTGCCTGAAAATGATGAAGCAACATAGGATCAAGGCACTCAACAGCAGAAAATCAGCTAAGACATAAGGAAGGTGGCTTTGACAGCTCTGACATTCACTAAGTATCAGCTGGGCTTTCTCAAGGCTGGGTTTATGCACTGACTTTAGTTCCACGTGAACCTGTCTTGCTTTCCTCTCTCCTGCCTCACATCCTCACTCCTCCTCCTACCACTCAATTTTAGCAGCCATGCAGCAAGCTGGATCAGGGAATGGACTGATCCCCAAATTCTCCTTTTTGGGGAGATGACTAGGGGAAAATTTGATTTCATAGACTCGTAGAACAGCTTAGGTTGGAAGGGACCTTCAAGATGATGTAGCTCTAACACCTTCCACCAGACCAGGTTGCTCAAAGCCTCATCCAACCTGGCCTTGAACACCTCCAGGGAGGGGACACCCACAGCCTCCCTGGGCAATCTGTTTCAGTGTCTCACCACCCTCACTGTCAAGAATTTCTTCCTAATCTCCAGTCTCAATCTCTGCTCTTCCAGCTTCAATCCACTGCCCCTCTTCCTATCACTCCAAGCCCTTGCGAAAAGTCCCTCTCCAGCTCTCTTGCAACCTCCTCTAGGTACTGGGAGGCTCCTCTAAGGTCTCATTGGAGCCTTCTCTTCTCCAGGCTGCACAACCCCAACTCCTTCAGCCTGTTCCCATAGGGGATGTTCTCCAGCCCTCTGATCATAGAATGGTCTGGGTTGGAAGGAACCTCCAAAGGTCATCTATTCCAACCCCCATCTTGGTGCCATCCTCTGGACCCACTTTCAGGTGGATAAATTCCCTAATCCATGGCTCACCCATTCTTCTGCTCCTACAGGGAGACAGCAGAAATAGTTGGCAATCAAGGCAGCCCTTCAGCAGTGGTCCAGGCTTTAGAACAGAGGAAACCAGCCATTAAAGGGAGGTTGCAGACAGGCCGAGGTTGGTCTCTTTTCCCAGGCAACCAGCACCAGAACAAGAGGACACAGTCTCAGGCTGTGCCAGGGGAGGTTTAGGCTGGAGGTGAGGAAGAAATTCTACACAGAGAGAGTGATTGCCCATTGGAATGGGCTGCCCAGGGAGGTGGTGGAGTCACCATCACTGGAGGTGTTCAGGAGGAGACTTGATGGGGTGCTCGGTTGCATGGTTTAGTTGATTAGGTGGTGTTGGACGATAGGTTGGACGTGATGATCTTGAAGGTCTCTTCCAACCTGGTTTATTGTATTCTAAATACAACCCCATCATTGCTGGCAACAGATGAAATTGAAGAGGGCTCTAAGAAGGCATTTTAGACTATACTAACATGAACTGCAAAGGCAGAAAAAGTTCACTGGAAAAGAAGGGCTGAATGTAACCCTCAAGGTAACGCAACCACCACCTAACCCCTTCAGGAAGTTGACAGCATTTAAAGACAACACAAAAATATCAAATGGAATGAAAGTGTGGCTCTTACAGACTTCTTCACAGCCTTGCAGATGCCTGCACACACAAAAAAAGGCCACTATGCCCATGGCCCAGCAAGCCAAGGGCAATTTCAGACTGCTACATGGGACTTTACTCCCTGCCACCCAACAGAAACTCAGAGCATTGTTGTGGTTGGAAAACGCCTTCCAAGATCATCAACTTCACCATAGACTCATTGAGGCTGGAAATACCTCCAAGATCATCCAGCTCAGACATTAACCCAACACCAAGTCCACCAGTAAAACATGTCCCTCAGCACCACATCTAACCACAGAACCATGGAATTGTTGGGGTTGGAAAACACCTCCAAGATCATCAAATCCAACCATCAACCCAACCCCACCATGGCCATTAAACCATGGCCCCAAGTGCCA
The DNA here is from genome assembly GCA_033816785.1 of Picus viridis. Taxonomy (NCBI): domain Eukaryota; kingdom Metazoa; phylum Chordata; class Aves; order Piciformes; family Picidae; genus Picus; species Picus viridis. The sequence continues at coordinate 39,729,678 of CM066566.1, read as the reverse complement.
TGGCCACACATTTCTTGAACACCTCCAGGCATGGGGACTCTACCACCTCCCTGGGCAGCCTGTTCCAATCCCTGATCACTCTGGCATCTCCAACCTTACCCTCCCCTGACACAATTTCAGGCTATTTGCTCTCCTTCTTTCACTAGGGAGAAGAGCCCAGCCCTCAGGTGGCTCCAACCTCCTTTCAGGTCTCCTCTTAGCCTCCTCTTCTCCAGACTGAACAACCCCAGTTCCTTCAGCCTCCCTTCATACTGAGTTTTCTCCAGATCCTTCACCAGCCCTTCTCTGGCTTCTCAATCCCTGCAGGGATAGTGTCTCCACCATCTCCCTGGGCAGCCTGTTCCTGAACCTTTTGAGGATATTTTTTTTTTCCCCCAATGTGCAGAAGTAAATCTCTTCTGGGGCAACTTGAAGCCATTAAGAGCAGTCAGGTGTGAACACAATGAACGACAGCATGGCTCAGGTTTTAAGGGACCATAAAGATCATCTACACCAAATGCCCTGCCATGGGCAGGGACACCTCTCAACTAGACCAGGTTGCTCAAGGCCTCATCCAGCCTGAACTTGAACACCTCCAGGGAAAAAGAGATCCACAGCCTCCCTGGGCAGCCTATTCCAGAGTCTCACCAACCTCATACTGAAGAACTTCCTCCTCAGATCCAGTTCAATCTTCCCCTCCCTCTGCTTCAAGCCATTCCTCCTCGTCCTGTTGCTAGACACCCTTGGGGAAAGTCCCTCTCCAAGTACTTGAAGCCACAAAGAAACTCTGCAGGATTTCTGGTTCACAGTGCCAAAGTCCACATTTACCTTTCCAGGAGGCAAAACCGCTTTCTCCATCCTGATTGCAGAAAGCAATGCCAGCAGAGATCATCACAGAATGGTCAGGGTTGGAAGGGACCTCCAAAGGTCCTCCAGTCCAACCCCCTCTGCACTCAGCAGGGACATCCTCAACTACATCAGGTTGCCCAGAGCCCTGTCCAGCCTCACCCTGAGCATCTCCAAGGATGAGGCCTCAACCACCTCCCCGAGCAACCTGTTCCAGTGTTCCACCACCCTCATGGTGCAGAACTTCTTCCTCACATCCAATCTAAATCTGCTCTGCCCTGGTTTGAAGCCATTGCTCCTCATCCTCTCACTGCAGGCCTTTGCAAACAGTCTCTCTCCATCCTTCTTGTAGCCTCCTTCAGGTACCGGAAGGCTGCTATTAGGTCTACCAGATGAAAGGCTACAGGAGCTTCAGTGAGCTCCAGAAGATAAACAGATGTCAGGGCTCAAACTGAGCCAACAATCCTAAAAGCCTCCTGAATCACTTGTTCCACAAATTCCTCAGTCAGCCAGGATGAAGAAAGGCAACACCAAGAGCCAACTCCTAGCTTCTAAACATAGATATGTATTTTTAAACATTATTTGCTAACCCTACTTTTCCCCCTCTTCTAGTCTTGTCATTAAAAAGATCCTTCAGGTTCCCTGCTCCTCAGCTCCCACAGAGCAGAGACTCTCTGCAAGCCTGAGATTTGCAGGGCTTTTTATAATGAATATTAGATTTTTCAGGTTATTTCAAGAAATCATTCAACTCCCAGGAATACTTTCCACTCCACCACCAGCAGCAGTACTTTTGTCCAGTCTAAGGCATGCTTTCAATGAGAACCTGCTGTCCTTTCTTCCTGGTCCCCAAGGAGTCAATCTACATCCTTACACACAGAGGTGAGACTCATGGAATCATGCAGGCTGAAAAAGACCCTTAAGATGTAGTGGTTTTAATACTGGAACAGGTTGCCCAGGGATGTGGTTGAGGCAAGATCAGACTCAATGTGGCCCTGGGCAGCCTGATCTAGTTGGAGATGTTCCTGCTCACTGCAGAGTGGTTGGACAAGGTGAATTTGGAAGGTCCCTTCCAACCCAATACAATCTGTAACTCCAACCATCAACCCAGCACTGTCAAGTTCACAGCTAAACCATGGCCCTCAGCACCACATCTCCACAGCTTTTAAATCCTTCCAGGGATGGGGACTCCATCACTGCTCTGGGCAGCCTGGGTCAGGTCTTGACAAAACTTTTAGTGAAGAAATTGTTCCTAATATCCAACCTAAATCTCCCCTGGTGCAACTTGAGCTCTTTCCTTTTGTCTTGTCACTTGCTACTTGGGAGAACAGACCAACCCCTACCTGGCTCCAAGCTCCTTTCAGGAAGTTGTAGAGAGCCTCCTTTTCTCCAGGCTAAAGAGCCCCAGCTCCCTCAGCTGCTCCTCACCAGACCTGTTCTCCACACCCTTCACCAGCTTTATTGCCCTTCTCTGGACCTGCTCCAGCACCAAAATGTCCATCTTGGAACAAGAGACCCGAAACTGAACCCAGGATCTGAGGTGTGGTCTCCTCAGTGCTGGTACAGGGGGACAATGACTCCCCTGGTCCTGCTGGCCAGACTATTGCTGATCCAAGCCAGGATGTTGTTTGCCTTCTTAGCCACCTGAGCACAGCTGTATTATCACTCAAGAAGAACACACATTTTCAGATTTAAATAAACCTGGGGGGGGGTTGTTTATGTACAGCCCTCAAGGAGATGAAATATGTACAGAGGAGCTGGGAAAAAGGTAATTAGATCTACATACCTCAACCCTGAGGAGGAACAATCCCCCTTGGAATAAATAGTAGAATCATAGAATGGTCTGGCTTGGAAGACACTTCCAGAGGTCATCCAGGCCAACCCCTCTGCACTCAGCAGGGACATCCTCAACTAGCTCAGGCTCCCCAGAGCCCTGCCCAGCCTCACCTTGAATATCTCCAGGGATGGGGCCTCAACTACCTCCCTGGGCAACCTGTTCCAGTGTTCCACCACCTTCATGGGGCAGAACTTGTTCCTCGCATCCAATCCAAATCTGCTCTGCTCTAGTCTGCAGCTATTGCCCCCTCCAAACAACAAAGTTTAAGCCTTCAAACCACAAACATTCAAAAGAGTGCTCAGCTTTCCATAAAGATATCAAAGCTATTGGAATGCCAACTATGTCTATGATCTGGTAGGCTGCCAAAACTCATCTGTTGGTCTACCAGACAATAGATGTGCTCTGCTGGAACTCATCAGAGAACCTTCTGATCTCTTCCTTGTACCCTTTCTTTTATCCCTTGTATACAAAACTGAGTCGCAAAGATACAAAGAAATGTAATGAAAAGCTTTAAGTCCTCTACAGGATGGTTTGTATGTATCAAGTGTGTGATTTGAATGTGGCCAGCAGGACAAGGGAGGGGATTGTTCCTCTGTCTACTGCTGAGGCTACACCTCAAATCCTGGGTTCAGTTTTGGGCCCCTCACTCCAAGAGAAACATTCAGTGCTTGAGTGTGGCCAGGGAAGGGCAACAAAGCTGGGGAAGGGTCTGGAGAACAGGGCTGGTGAGGAGCAGCTGAGGGAACTGGGGCTGTTGAGCCTGGAGAAAAGGAGGATGAAGGAAAGACCTTCTGGCTCTCTACAATGACCTGAAAGGAGGTAGGGGCCAGGTGGGGGTTGGTCTCCTCTCCAGGGACCAAGCAATAGGATGACAGGAAATTATTTCCAATTGCACCAGGGGAGGTTTGAGATGGACATAAAGAAATTTTTTTTTTCCCAGAAGGGCAGCTGGAAGAGGCTGCCCAGGTCAGTGGTGGAGTCCTCATCCCTGGAGGGATTGAAAAGCCATGGAGATGAGGTGCTGAGGGGCATGGTTTAGCAGCAGACTTGTTAATGTTAATGGGTGGACTTGAGGTCTTTTCCAACCTTAAAGATTCCATGCTAAATTTTCTGTATTCATTTAATCTAATTTCCTATTCTTTGTAATCATTTCACATTTTAAAAGACACTTTTATAATCACTACCATGCAAACCACACACTCAAGAGTTTCTTGCAGCCACCACAGTACTGAAGTTTGTAGAATTCAGAGCAGCATAAAACAAAGGCATGAAGCTGGAGTCCTGCAGTACTGAGCTGCATGAAGAGAAGTGTGACCAGCAGATCAAGAGAGGTGATTCTCCCCTCAACTTTGCTCTCAAGAGACCCCACCTGGAGCACTACGTCCAGTTCTGGTGCTCCCACCACAAGGAGGACATGGAACTGTTGGAGGTGGTCCAGAGGAGGCCATGAAGATGATCAGAGGGCTGGAGAACCTCCCCTGTGGGGACACGCTGCAAGAGCTGGGGCTGTTCAGCCTGGAGAAGAGAAGGATCCAGGGAGACCTTAAAGCAGCCTTCTAGTACCTGAAGAGGGCTGCAAGAAAGCTGGAGAGGGACTTTTGTTAAGGCCTGGGAGTGACAGGACAAGGGGGGAAAGGATTGAAGCTGGAAGTGGGCAGATTGAGACTGAAGATGAGGAAGAAATTCTTTAGAGGGTGGTGAGACACTGGAACAGGTTGCCCAGGAAGGTTGTGGATGCCTCCTCTCTGGAAGTGTTCGAGGCCAGGCTGGATGAAGCCTTGAGCAACTTGGACTGGTGGGAGGCATCCCTGCCCACGGCAGGGGTTGGAACCGAATGATCTTAAAGGTCCTTTCCAACCCAATCCATTCTATTAATCCCCAAAAGTGCTCCAAAAAGACTCAAGCCTCACTAAACAAACAGCTTTTGGCTCAAATTGAATCCTCATGGGTAACAGCAGGGTGCTTTCTAGAAAAATAATTCTTCATTCCCAAGACAAAAAGATGCTCTGTGTGTGTGTTGTTCCAGTGAGCACTGCCTTCTGGAACGCTCCAGCAGCATGGTGGCAGCATACCCTAAATGTAGTCCTAAAGAAATGAGACAAGGGTGACACCCAACTCATCACACCAGGGCCACAGAATGGCCCAGGCAGGAAGGGACCTCTAAAGGTCATCCAATCCAACCTCCCTGCACTCACCAGGGACATCCTCAACTAGATCAGGTTGCTCAGAGCCCTGCCCAGCCTCACCTTGAATATCTCCATGGAAGGAACCTCAACCACCTCGCTGGGCGACTTGTTCCAGTGTTCCACCACCCTCATGGGGCAGAACTTCTTCCTGATATTCAGTCTAAATCTGCTCTGCTCTAGTTTGAAGCCATTGCTTCTCATCCTGTCCCTGCAGGCCTTTGCAAACAGTCTCTCTGCAGCTTTCCTGTAGGTCCCCTTCAGGTACTGGCAGGTTGCTATTAGGTCTCCCTGGAGCCTTCTCTTCTCCAGGCTGAACACCCCCCAGCTCCCTCAGCCTCTCCTCAGAGCAGAGCTGCTCCAACTCCCTGAGCATTTTCATGGCCCTCCTCTGGACCTGCTTCATCAACTCCAGGTCCTTCCTGTGCTGAGGGCTCCAGACCTGCACCCAGCACTCCAGCTGAGGTGTCCCCAGAGCAGAGCAAAGTGGCAGAATCACCTCTCTGCCTCTGCTGCCAACGCTGCTTTGGCTGCAGCCCAGGCTGCCCTTGGCCTTGTGCTGCAAGCTCACACTGCTTGCTCATGTCCAGCTTGTCCTGTCACAAGCTGACCAGCACACTATCAAGCCTTCAAACCCCACATTCCCTCCCCCACTTCACAACTCAGTGCAATTAAAAGGCTTCTGCATCACAAATGAAAATCAGGGGATTTGGTTTTTTTTTCCCAGCAAAAAGGTTGGGGCTTTTTTTTTTTGGCCCAAATTCTCATCTCCTCTCCTTGTCTGGTATCTGCTGTTGGAACAAATCCTTGCCACGATGGAGCTGTCATACCCCATCCACATCATTCCATGTTTAAAGAAGTGTTTAATCTGTAAATCCAGGCAGTGGTTCTGCCAGCAACAAGAAGCCTGAACACAGCCTGGCTCCGTTTAGTGACTCTGGTAGTGGATTAAATATATTAACCCAGCTCCTTAATCCACAACATTAAAATGGACAAATTGAATTAACTGCTGAAATTAAATTAACATGGGAGAAAAACATATTTTAAGCCAAACATCTTCATGTTTTCCTGGGCTAGTGGCCACAGGCCAACAATGTTTATGATACCCTTCGGCACAATAGAGACTCCTGTGATCAAGAGCAGCGAAAAGGCTAAAACCAGGACTTGAGCAGCAGCACCTGGCTTAGGTGTTCAAAAAGTAAGGATGAAGACAAGACAGCAGTGTGCCCACATGGCCAAAAAGGCCACCAGCATCCTGGTTTGGATCAGGAATAGTGTGGCTCAAGACTAGGGAAGAGCTTGTCCCCCTGGACTCAGCACTGGTGAGGCCACACCTCAAATGCTTGGGCCCCTCAGTCCTAGAAGGGCACTGAGGTGCTGGAGCATATCAGAGAAGGACAATGAAGCTGGTGAGGGGTCTGGAGACCAGGGCTGGTGAGGAGCAGCTGAGGGAACTGGGATTTGCTTACTCTGGAGAAAAAGAGGCTGAGAGGAGACCTTGCAGCTCTCTACAACTCCCTGAAAGGAGGGTGGAGCCAGGAGGGGGTTGGTCTCTTCTCCCTAGTAACAAGTGACAGGATGAGAGGAAACAGCTTCCAGTTGTGGCATGGAAAGTTTAGGCTGGATACAAGGATCAATTTCTTCCCTGAAAGGGTTGTCAAGGCCTAAAATAGGCTGCCCAAATAAGTGGTGGAGTCCCCATTCCTGGAGGGGTTTAAAAGCCACGGAAATGTGGTGCTGTGGGACACAATTTAGCCACAGACTTGGCAGTGCAAGGCTGATAGTTGGAGTCCATGAACTTCAGGGTCTTTTCCAGCCTCAACAATTCTATGATTCTGACAACACCTGGACTAGAACAGCAGCACCTGACTCTACAAGCCCTAAAAATAAACTTCTGTCTAGGGAGAAACATTCCTTGGATCAGTCTGTTACTTATTACTCAGCATTTGCTTGTGAAAGCACTGCACAGCCACTAATCTTAATCTAAGGAAATGAAATCTGTGATCTTGACCACACAAAAAAGCATTTCTAATAACTACCAAAGAAGAGAAGGCTCAAAGCCTCCACCTTCTGATTTATGATGAGAGGACACCAAAAGAGTGAGACAAACAGCGTGTCACCTATCACAGCCAACACATTTGCACCTTATATACACAGAAAGCAAGACATCTCATTCAAATAATTAATGGATGGAATCACAGAATGGCTCAGGTTGGAAGGGACCTCAGAGCTCATCTCCTCCAACCTCCACACCATGCACAGGGACACCTCTCAACTAGACTCAGCTGCTCAACGCCTCTTCCAGCCTGGCCTTGAATACCCCCAGGCAAGAGGCAGCCACAGCCTCCCTGGGCAGCCTGTGCCAGACTCTCACCACGCTCCTGCTGAAGAACTTCTTCCTCAGCTCTGGTCTAACTCTGTTCTGCCTCAGCTTCAAACCATTCCCCCTTGGGCTGGCTCTAGACACCCTTAACAAAAGTCCCTCTGCAGCCCTCCTGCAGGATCCCTTCAGCTCTTGGAAGGCAGCTCTGAGGTCCCCCTGGAGTATTCACTTCTCCAGGCTGAACACCCCCAGCTCCCTCAGCCTGGCCTCAGAGCAGAGCTGCTGCAGCCCTTGGATCATCTTTGTGGCCCTCCACAAATACAGTACCAAAAAGAACATGACAGCAGCGCACTCAGTGCTGAACGTTTCACAGAAGAACCATCCCAGAAATTGCTCCTCTGCAAATGGAATGATTCATCCTCTCTAAAGTGCCACCAGATTTGGTTAAAAGCAAACTTTCCACTCCAAGAGATGCAGTCACTTTAGATAAAATGAATAACACGACCCCCACAACTGACGCCATGGAGATTTCCCCTAGATTCATAGAGCGGTTTGGGTTGGAAAGGACCTTTAAGATCGTCCAGTTCCAACCCCCTGCCACGGGCAGGGACACCTCCCACCAGCCCAGGCTGCTCAAGGCCTCATCCAACCCTGCCTTGAACACCTCCAGGGAAAGGACATCCACAGCCTCCCTGGGCAACTTGTTCCAGTCTCTCCCCACCTTCACACTTAAGAATTTCTTCCCAATCTCCAGTCTGAATGCAGCTTCAGTGCATTCCCCCTCATCCTATCCCTACAAACAAGTCCCTCTCCAGCTCCCTGTAGCCCCCTTCAGGGGACTGGAAGGCCTCTATGAGGTCTCCTCAGAGCCTTCTTTTCTCCAGGCTGAACAAACCCCAGCTCTCTCAGCCTGTCCTCACAGCAGAGGTTCTCCAGCCCTCTGATCACCTCAGTGGCCTCCTCTTGGCCCCACTATTGATCTCAACTCTGCTCAGAGTTGCCACTTATAAGTGCAAACATGAGTTTCTGGTTAAAAAACAACAACAAACAACAACAAACCAAACCTAATTTAGATGCAATTTAAAGAGCTATTCAGAGCTCTCTAGACCTAGGAGGATCTTTCTGTCCAGCAAGACATAAATCATGAGCGGATTTAAACTATTTCAGCCATTTGAGCAGCCTCTCACAAGTGGTAAATCAAAGGCTTCAGTCTATTATACACTCAAACACACACACACACACCAAGGCAAAAAATATTGCTGAGAAGCCCAGCACTTTGTGACTTTTGTTTTCAATGGTTTCCCCCCCTCCCACTGAAGAGAAGAAACATAAAACAAACCAAAACAAAACCAGTCAAAAAAAAAAAAAGAACCCCAAAACTGGTTTGCATTGTGTTAGCTCCAGTTATAATTTCCAGCTGTGTCAAAACTTTTAACAGCCTGAAAAAAAAAAAAAAAAAAAAAAAAAAAAAAAAAAAAAAAAAAAAAAAAAAAGCAAGCAGGAAATCCAAAGAGGAAATTCCATCGTCAGTTCCTGACGTTTTGTAACTCCAGTGTTCTTCCAGCAGCAAGAGGAAAAAAAAAACAAGGAGGAGAAAGAAAAGGGATCTACAAAAGGGAGCACAGGACTCACCTGATGTCGTCGAGGAGCTCGCATTCTGCTTGATGCTTGGCCTGAAGTTTTGTCATCTGCTCCACCTGGATGTTCTTTAGCTCCTGTGTAACTTTCACCTGCGGCGAAGCACAAGACACCACAGAGCGCGTTTACCTCCCTAGCGTTTGAAGGCAAATTGCAAGGTGAAAAAGAACCATTCCTACAAATCACGGCATGGTCTGGGTTGGAAGGCACCTCCGAAGGGTCATCTAGTCCAACCTCCCTGCAGCCAGCAGAGGAGGTTGCTCAGAGCCTTGTCCAGTCTCACCTTGAGTATCTCCGGGGATGGGGCCTCAACCACCTCCCTGGGCAACCTGTTCCAGTGTTCCACCACCCTCCTGGTGCAGAACTTCTTCCTCACATCCAATCCAAATCTCCATTGCTCTCCTTTAAAATCATTGCCCCTTGTCCTCTCACTGCAGGCCTTTGGGAACAACCCCTCTGCAGCCTTCTTGTAGCCCCCTTCTGGAAGGCATTTATTCGGTCTCATAGATTCATGGAATGGTTTTAGGCTGGAATGGACCTTGAAGATCATCTAGTAATCAGTTCAAATCCTTCACCTATTTTGAAAATGCACATTTAACCCTGTGTTGAAATTTACAACCAGGAAGTGCAGCTTGACCCCCTGCAATATCCATAAAGGCTGATTTCAGTATGTGCTGTCACCCCACCAGGCTCACACTGCAGACACAATCACAGGATGGTTTGGATTGGAAGGGAACTTAAAGATCACCTAGTACCAACCCTCTCCCATCAGCAGGGATACCTCCTACTACACCAGATTGATCAAGGCCTCATCCAGCCTGGCCTTGACCACTTCCAGGCTTGAAGCCTACACAACTTCCTTGGGCAACCTGTTCCAGTGCCCCCCCACCCCAACCCTCATAGGGAAGATTTCTTTGTAATGTCTAACCTAAACCCAGCTTCTTCCAGTCGGAAGCCATCACCTCTCCTCCTGTCAGTCCATGCATTTGTAACAAGTCCCTCTCCAGCTCTCCTGGCAGCCTCCTACAAATACTGGAAAGCTGCCACCAGAAGGTCTCCCTGGAGCCTTCTCTTCTCCAGCCTCAACACCCCCAACTCTCCCAGCCTGGCCTCACAGCAGAGGGCTTCCAGCCCTCCCAGCATGGCTGTGGCCTCCTCTGGCCCTGCTCCAGCACGTCCCTGTCTGCGCTGTGCTGAGGCCTCCAGAGCTGTCCCAGCACTGCAGGTGGGGTCTCAGCAGAGCACAGCAGAGGGGCAGAATCTCCTCCCTGCCCCTGCTGCCCACACTGCTGGGGATCAGCCCAGCACAAGGCTGGCTCTGGGCTGGCAGCGCTTGGTGCTGGCTCATCTCCAGCTTTTCACCCCCCAGCACTCCCAAGTCCTTCTCCACAGGGCTGCTCTCCATCCATTCTCTACCAAGCCTGGATTGGTGTTTGGAATTGCCCCAACACAGGTTCAGGACCTTGCACTTGGCTTTGTTGAATCTCATGAGGCTGAGATGGCAAAACCCTCAAGCTTATGCCCAAACATTAACAAAGGTGTGATTTTATTCCAAAAACTGGGAGGGGTGCTTGTGTGCAAAGAGAGCTTTGCCTACCAAAAAGAAAATGCAAGCCACAGGGGGAAAATAAAAGGTGATTCTGCCCCTTGATTCTGCTCTGCTCAGACCCCACATCCAATACTGCCTCCAGTTCTGCTGTCCCCAGCACAAGGAGGACACAGAGCTGCTGGAGGGAGTCCAGAGGAGGCCACAAAGATGATCCAAGGGCTGCAGCAGCTCTGCTCTGAGGCCAGGCTGAGGGAGCTGGGGGTGTTCAGCCTGGAGAAGAGAAGGCTCCAGGGGCACCTCAGAGCTGCCTCCCAAGAGCTGAAGGGATCCTGCAGGAAGGCTGCAGAGGGACTTTTGCTAAGGGTGTCTAGAGCCAGCCCAAGGGGGAATGGTTTGAAGCTGAGGCAGAACAGAGTTAGACCGGAGCTGAGGAAGAAGTTCTTCAGCAGGAGCGTGGTGAGAATCTGGCACAGGCTGCCCAGGGAGGCTGTGGCTGCCTCTTGCCTGGGGGTATTCAAGGCCAGGCTGGAAGAGGCGTTGAGCAGCTGAGTCTAGTTGAGAGGTGTCCCTGAGCATGGTGTGGAGGTTGGAGGAGATGATCTCTGAGGTGCCTTCCAACCTGAGCCATTCTCTGCTTCATGGTTCTGTGAGCTCACAAGATATGCACTGGGTACTTCAGCAGAAATTGCAGAATTCTGACATTGATTAAACTGTCCTACAACTGTTACCATTCAGAGAGAGCTGAAACATGAAGCTGATTTTTGATTGTGCTCTCTGTAAAAGGCTTCACAAGCTCACCATTTGTAGGACTACTGTAATTTTCCTTTGAACATGGGCAGCATGAAGCTAAAATTTCAATACTTTGTGGAACCCAAATCCCACCTGAATGGTGGAGGTTGGAAGGGACCTCTAGAGAGCATCTAGCCCAGCTTCCCTGCTCAAGCAGGTAGCTGGCAGGTAACTGGCAGGTAACTGGCACCATTAGCACAGGTAGCAGGAATTATTTGACTTTGGAAAGGTTATCTTTGGGGTTGTTTTGTTCTGGTTTTTATAAAACAAGAGCTCTTGGCATTTAAGGCCTCTGGTGCTCAAAGGGAGTTCATGTACTGGCCTGAAGTAAAAAAACCAAACCACCACAACAAAACAGATCACCAGCAGATCTGAGGACATTATGCATTCATGAGGACATAAATGGCCCCCTCCCTGGAGGTGTTTAAGACCAGGCTGGATGAGGCTCTGACCAGCCTGATCTAATGTGGTGTCCCTGCCCATGGCAGGGGGTTGGAACTAGATGATCCTTGTGGTCCCTTCCAACCTTGACTGATACTATGATGCTATGATAAATGCCAAACAGTTACTGTAATGGGGGAAGAGAGATGAAAAATTCAGAGAGGAAGACACAGATCTTCCTCTTCTTGGCTAGCCAGTGTGAAAAAAAGCAACAAAAAACCCAACTTAAATCTCATGAGCTAGCCAAAGCCTCCTCAATTTTAACACTGGAAACCATCCCCCAGCAACAGGGACCCTTCAATCACATTCTGGGAAGATGAAGTTTTTCACATGATACCATAAAAAGACCCCACAACAAAACCCAACACACATCCAGTTGAAGCAGGAAAAGTCTCTATTTTTAACATGAACTTTCAGCATTTGGGGGCTTATCTATATATAAAAAAAACACAAACACAAACCAACAACCCAAAACCAACCCAAACCCACAATAAAACCCTACTCAAAATAAATAAACCCCACACAAGATGATCCCATGTCATGGAAACAAGCTTTAAATGAAACAAAAACCCCACCCCAATATATAGGCAAAGAATGACAGGCACAGAGCATAAATAAGGCACCAAATGCAAAACTAAAATAGACATCAGAATGAACAAAAGCAGAGTCCAGCCACAAAAATCAGAGGTCGAGAAGCAGGAAGGAGCCAAGGAGAGATCTTCACTGCAGCTGCCTGCCAGGGCTACTGGGGAGCTCGGGGGATGACAAGGGATTTCTGTTTATGCTCCCTCTCAAATCTTCCTCCCCTTGCCCGCCAGGCTCTCCCAGTCACTGCTCCACGGTTTGTTCACCCAGCAAACCCCTGCAGTCCCCTGGGTGAGACATCTCAACATCACACACAAAATCTCAAACATCTGGGGCGAGCTCCATCCACGGAGATAGTCAGTGGTTAGAACCCAAACCACCCTCACCAGGCAGCGTCGCAAAGAATCTGTAATACACACACAGATCACAAAACCACACAACTCCCTTCCACCGTGCCTGCAAAGGAGCAGCTCTGCATGCCGACATCTGCCTCACCTTCTCCCCATTGCCTACATCCCCCAAAATCACTCCCCAGTAAATCTCAGTACTTACACATAGCTCAAAACCCCACCACAGCTCAAGCCTTCCCCACTAACAAGCTGCCTACATGGAAAAGCCACACTTAGGACCACCTTTTATTATCCAAAACCCTACATTCCTCCTCATGCCTCTTCCCAAAGGAGCTCCCCCTAAAGCAAAGCACCCCATATTCCCATGGCCAGCAGGGACAGGCAAAAAAAAACCCCAAAACCCTCCCCATGCATCTGCAGCTTGTTCCCATCGCACATATGTTGCATATTTTTGGCTGCAGGGGTTCCTGATACACGCCGGGATAGCCTGCACCCTTGCATCAACTCCAGACGTGACCTTCTGCTCCAAGACAACCAACCCCTTGCTCTTGGCATCCACCCACCGCAGCACCCCTGGAACACAGCTGGCAGCACCCCACCACCGGCACAGGCTTTCTCAACACCTCTGTGCACTGCCAAGACCACCGCAGCCACTGCCCCCTCTCCCAGCCCTCCCCAGCCACTGCTCTCCTTCGTTTGAAGAGCCTCCATTGAGCACGGAGGTGGCCCAGGCACGGCCACCCCAACACCCGCTGCCCAAGGGCACCACCTTCCTCACCAGCCCTTCCTCATGCCCTGCTCTACTTCCACAGCTCAGCTGCTCCAGCTGGACCCATCCTATCCCACCACCCCCACGGCCCCTCCACACATCCAGTTTCCAACACCCCCCCACCTCCAGGCGTTCCCACCTTGCTGCTGACCCTCACCGAGCCCCCACCGCGCCTCACACCTCCTCTCCTCCCTAACACTTGCTCTGCTTTTCCTAACCGACCTTCAGCCTCCAACCACTGCACGACCAACCCGGCGCCCAACCTGCTGCCCCACCGACCACCGCCGTGCCCTCAGAATCCCCACCGCCTCCCTCGTCCCCTGCCCCTAGGCCTCACCACCCTGCCCCAAAACAACCCCACCTCGGTCAGCCTGCCCACCCCGCATCCAAACCGCCCTCGGCCTCCTCCCGGCTCCCCCTCCCGCCCCGGCACCCTCTCTCCTTTCCCCGGGGGGGAGCCTCCTCACCTTCCTCGGCGGGGGCTGCATGGTGCTGCGCTGGGTCTCCACATCAATTCCCTCCCCCTCGGCAGCAGGATGCGGCCCCCGCTGCAGGAGGAGGAGGAGCGGACAGCGATGGTCTCCCTCCCGGTTCGGGGCGAGTCCCGGTCGGCGGGAGGAGCGGGGATGGGGAGGGGAGGGGAGGGAAGGGAAGGGAGGGTGGTGTGTGTGTGAGTGTGAGTGTGTGTTTGTGTGTGTGTGTGGAGGAGGGGTTGAGGTGAGGCCGCTTCTTCCTCACGGGCGGGCGGGCGCCAAGCAGCGTCCCGAAACCCGGCCTTGGGGGAGCGGGGAAGGGAAAGGAGGCGGTGGAAGGAAGGCGGGGACGGGGCTGAGGCGGGATGGGGAGGAGGAGTAGGGGAGCGACTTCGGGAAGGGGGGGTGTGGGAATAAATAAATAAATAATAGAACAACAAGCAGCAGAGCAGGAGGCAGCGGAGCGCGGCTCGGGAGCGCCCCGCCGAGGGGACGCGCGCCCCGCCAGCGGCCCGCCCCGCAGAGGCCTCAGGGCCGCGCTCAGCGGCCGCCATAGAGGGAGGGGAGGAGGAGAGAGGACACGCCCCGAGCGGCGCCCGCTGCGGCCGCTGGGCGGCGCCATGAGAGAGGCGGCGGTACGGCAGGGGGATACGGCAGGGGGGCATACGGCAGGGGGATACGGCAGGGGGATACGGCAGGGGGATACGGCAGGGGGATACGGCGGGGGATACGGCAGGGGGATACGGCGGGGGATACGGCAGGGGGATACGGCAGGGGGATACGGCAGGGTGCGCAGGGAAGGTACGGGGATGAAGAGCGGGGTGCGGCGGTGCTTGTGCATGGGGGGGCTACGGAGAGATACAGGGGGTGCAGAGGGCTGCAGAGGGAGGGTGCGGTGGTGCACGGGGGTGAAAAGGGGGGGCGCAGGCGGCTACGGGGGTGCGGGGGTTTACACTGGGAGTACACAGGGGTGACCACGGGGGTGAAAAAAAGGGGTGCAAGGGGGTACGGGGATGCGGGGGTTTGCACAGGGGCAAAGTGGGGGAACACAGGGGTGCCCGTGAGGGTGAAAATAGGGGTGCAGGAGGGCACAGGTGTGCAGGGGTTTGCATAGAGGTGCACGGAGGGTACACAGGAGTTCCGAGGAGGTGAAAAGGGGGATGCAGGGCAGGTCACAGGGGAGTAGGATGGTGTAGGGGTTTGCATAGGGGTGCACTGGGGGTACACGGGGGTGCCCAGGGGGTGAAAAGGGGATGAAAAGGGGGGATGGTGTAGGGGTTTGCAGGGGTCACTGGGGAGTAGGATGGTGTGAAAAGGGGGTTTGCAGGTCAGGGGTGTAGGGTGGTGTAGGGGTTTGCATAGGGGTGCACTGGGGGTACAGGGGGTGCCCAGGGGGTGAAAAGGGGGATGCAGGGCAGGTCACAGGGGAGTAGGATGGTGTAGGGGTTTGCATAGGGGTGCACTGGGGGTACACGGGGGTGCCCAGGGGGTGAAAAGGGGGATGCAGGGCAGGTCACAGGGGAGTAGGGTGGTGTAGGGGTTTGCATAGGGGTGCACTGGGGGTACACGGGGGTGCCCAGGGGGTGAAAAGGGGATGCAGGGCAGGTCACAGGGGTGTATGGAGGTGCTGGGTTTTACGTAGTGGTGAACTTGGAGGTGCACAGGGGGTGAAAACAGGGAGTCACCGGGTGGTACAAGGGTGCAGGGGGTTGCATAGAGGTGCACAGGGTGGTGCCTAAGGAGGGTACAGGGCTGCAGAGGGGGTGCGGGGAGGGTATGGGGGCATGCACAGGGTGGGGGTGCAGAGGAGGGTACAGGGGGTGCAAGGGGAGTGCACAGAGGGCGTGCAGGTGGACATTCTCAGGGGCTGTGCATAGGGTGGTGAAAAGGGGTTATAGAGGGCGCACAGGGGGTGCATAGCAAGTAAAGAGAGGGCACAGGGGGTTGTATAGGGATGCGGAGGGGTGCACAGGGAGAATGCAGAGCTTGCACAGTGTGGTGCAAAGGTGCTTAAGGGGTGCAGGGGGACTCACAGGGAGAATGCAGGGCTTGCACAGTGGGGTGCAAGGGTGCTTAAGGGGTGCAGAAGGGTACAGGGGGTGCACAGGGGGAGCCCAGGCTAATGTAGGGGTTTGTGGAGCAGGAGTGTGCAAAGGAGGTGTGCATCGGGGTGCAGAGATGTGCACAAGGGGGTGCAGGGGTTTGCTTGGGGGAGGATGCTAAGGGGTTTGTGCAGGGGGTGCACTGCATAGCAAGGGCCTGCACAGGGGTTGCAAGGAGGTTCAGGGACTTGCACACAGGGCTTGCACAAGGGAGTGGCAGGGGGTCTGCACAGGGGGTGCAGGGGTTTGAACAGGGGATGCACAAGGACTGTTCAGGGGAGCCACAGGGGTACATAAGGGAGTGCAGGGGTATGCATAGGGGGAGCAGGCAGTGTACAGGGGAGTGGGGGGGTGTATGGGGGGTGCAGGGGGTGCACTGCATAGCAAGGGCCGGCACAGGGGTTGCAAGGAGGTTCAGGGGCTTGCACAGGGCTTGCACAAGGGAGTTGTAGGGGGTCTGCACAGGGGGGTGCAGGGGTTTGAACAGGGGATGCACAAGGAGTGTGCAGGGGAGCCACAGGGGTACATAAGGGAGTGCAGGGACATGCATAGGGGGAGCAGGCAGTGGACAGGGGAGTGGGGGGGTGTATGGGGGGTGCAGGGGATGCACAGGGATTACTGGGATGTGCATAAGAGGTGCACGGGGGTGGGAGGGGATAGAGGAGTGGGCACAGGGGGTACAGAAGGGGCCATAGAGGGGTGCAGGATGTGCATGGTGGGAGTGGGGGGCACAGCTTGGCTGCCCATGGCCACCACCAGCATATTGCATGTTGGCCCAGCCAACATTTGGAGGAAAATCCTTACAGTGAGGGTGGGAAAACACTGAAGCAGGTTGCCCAGGGCAACACCCTGGAGGTGTTCAAGGCCAGGCAGGATAAGGCCTTGAGCAATCTGAGCTAGTGGAAGGTGTGCCCGTGGCAGGGCGTTTGGAACTGGATGATCCTTGTGGTCCCTTCCAACCCTGACTGATACTATGATACTATGATAAGGTCCCTTCCAACCCAAACCATTTTATGATAGACAAGGAATTGTGATTCTCAGACCCTGGGGACAGTGGCTGGAGCTGTCCCTTGAGACTGACACCCAGGTCCCAGTGCTTCCCAAGGCCACGCTCCCAGGAGCAGAGCACCTGGAAAGCACAGCAGCCAATGAACCCTGTGCAGGAGGTTGCATTTGCAGAACCACTAAATGCATCAGCTTGGGAAGGACTCACAAAGGTCATCTTGTCCAACCCCTGCAGGCAGCAGGGACATCTCCAAGTAGATCAGGTTGCTCAAGGCTCCATCAAGTCTGACCTCGAATGTCTGCAGGGATGGGGCCTCCACCAGCTCTCTGGGGCAACCTCACCACCCTCCTTTAATACAAAGATAAACAAATCAATACAGAATACAGAATTAACCAGGCTGGAAAAGACCTTTGAGATCAAGTCCAACCTATCACCCAACACCATCTCATCAACTAAACCATGGCACCAAGTGCCTCATCCAGGCTCTTTTTAAGCACTTCCAGGGATGGTGACTCCAGCACTTCCCTAGGCAGCACATCCCAATGCCAAATCTCTCTTTCTGGGAAGAATTTCTTCCTCACCTTGAGCCCAAACCTCCCCTGGTGCAGCTTGAGACTGTGTCCTCTTGTTCTGGGGCTGGTTGCCTGGGAGAAGAGGCCAACTCCCACCTGGCTACAACCTCCCTTCAGGTAGTTGTAGACAGCAATAAGGTCTCCCCTGAGCCTCCTCTTCTCCAGGCTAAGCAACCCCAGCTCCCTCAGTCTCTCCTCATAGGGCAGTGCTCCAGACCCCTCCCCAGCCTTGTGCTCCAGATCCCTTCCCAGCCTTGTTGCCCTTCTCTGGACACGTTCCAGCATCTTTCTTAAATGGAGGGGCCCAGAACTGGGCACAGGACTCAAGGTGTGGCCTAACCAGTGCAGAGTACAGGGGCACAATGACTTCCCTGCTCCTGCTGGCCACACTATTCCTGATGCAGGCCAGGATGCCATTGGCCTTCTTGGCCACCTGGGCACACTGCTGGCTCCTGTTCAGCCAGCTGTCATCCAGTACCCCCAGGTCCCTTTCTGCCTGGCTGCTCTCCAAGCCACTCTGTCCCTAGCCTGTAGCACTGAACCCTTGAGTGCTGCAGACATTAATGGGATGTAGGAGCACCCAGGAGGCAGCCAGGATGTTCCCAGCTATGCAGTGTCATGTTTCACTGAGTGTGAATTGAAACCCCCCTGATCAAACATGCACTTCTTTTTGTCTCCTCCAGCACTTAGGTTGATTTGCTTTGTGTATCGAATCGGCTGCAACAAAGCCTTGCCAATATTCAAGTGCATTTGGATGTTTCCTTGAAGTAAATCACCAAGGCAGCTTGCAGAACATGAGGCAATTGCCATAATTGCATTTCCCCAAGTGCTCCAGCATTGCTGCTGCTCCATCACCAACTCCTTTGTTATTGATGGCCTGCTTTGCTCCAGCTCCCAGAAAATTACTCCTCCTCACCTTCAAAGGTGGCTTTAACCTTTGACTTTTAGCTGGGGAGGGGCTTTTGATAAGGGCTTGGAGTGACAGGATGAGGGGCAATGGATTGAAGCTGGAAAAGAGGAGTTTGAGACTGGAGATTAGGAAGAAATTCTTGCCAGTGAGGGTGGGTAGAGCTGGTAAGGGCAGTGGTGGAGTCTCCATCCCTGGAGGGGCTTGGATGCCCTGGAGATGTGGTGCTGAGGGACATGGTTTAGTGGTGACCGAGATGTGGTGCTGAGGGACATGGTTTAGTGGTGACCTTGTGACCGGTTTAGGCTGTGCCTTTAAGAAATGGACACTTTCTGAACACTCTGGCTGAATGTTTTGGGATTATAACAGAAAACAAAGATATGCTAAACCAATTTCATTGGTAGAATTCAGCTGTAACTTTTAGCTTAGTCTGTCAGTCTGGGCAGTCTTTTCTTCTCCCTGTCCTGAGAGCTGGCCTGCTTCTCTCTCTGAAGCAACAGCTTGCATGGCAGGAATGACCTTGGATTAACAGAGCTAACCAGATAAGAAAACTAACTCTTGCATTTGCTTTGAGCTTTTAATTACCTTCCTTTCTCTTTCTCTCTAACCCTTTTGGGAAAAAGGGGAGGTAGGGAGGGAGAAGGGGGAACAGGCCGAACCCCCTGGCCGCAGGGGGGTTGGGGAAAGGTCTCCTGTATTGCACACATTGCTGTATATTTCTGTATATATTGTAAATATTGTATGTTTTTGTACATATTCATTGCATTCCATTTCTGCTTGTAAATACAGCTTTCATCTGCTTCTCCAGCTGAGTTAGCTGTGGATTCTTTTGTGTGTGTGGGGGGAACCTTCCTACCCCACCACAGACCTAGATGTGGTGCTGAGGGACATGGCTTAGTGGTGACCTGAGTGAACCGTTGGACTTGATGATCTTAAAGGTCTCTTCCAACCCAAATGAGTCTATGACTCTATGCCCCAGGGCCAGTAGCAAGTTTGAGGGCATCCAGGAACTTATGGGGAGATTTACACCTGATATAAGGAGAATCTTTTTACACTGAGGGTGGTGGTGAGACACAGGTCCAGGTTGCCCAGAGAGATGGAACAATCACTGGAACTGTTCCAGGTTAGAATGTTTGGAGCAACCTGCTCTAGTTGAAGATGTCAGCAGAGGCAGAGAGGTGATTCTGCCACTTTGCTCTGCTCTGGGGAGACCTCACCTGGAGTGCTCTGTGCAGGTCTGGAGCCCTCAATACAGGAAAGACATGGAGCTGCTGGAGCAGGTCCAGAGGAGGGCCAGGAAAATGCTCAGGGGGTTGAAGCATGTCTGCTACAAGGACAGGCTGAGGGAGCTGGGGGTGTTCAGCCTGGAGAAGAGAAGGCTCTGGGAGACCTAATAGCAACCTTCCAGTACCTGAAGAGGGCTACAAGAAGGCTGCAGAGAGACTGCATAGGCCTGTGGTGTCAGGATGAGAGGCAATGGCTTCAAACTAGAGCAGAGCAGATTTAGATTGGATGTGAGGAACAAGTTCTGCACCATGAGGGTGGTGGAACACTGGAACAGGTTGCCCAGGGAGTTAGCTGAGGCTCCATCCCTGGAGATACTCAAGGTGGGGCTGGACAGGGCTCTGGGCAACCTGAGCTAGTTAGGGATGTCCCTGCTGACTGCAGAAGGGTTTGGACTGGATGACCTTTGGAGGTCCCTTCCAACCCAGACCATTCTATGATTCTATGTCCCTGCTGACTGCAGGGAAGCTGGATTAGATGACCTTGAAAGGTTCCTTCTCACCCAAACCATTCTGTGATTACAGACAAGCCCAGCTGAATCTGAAAATCACAACTGAACCAAAAGTGTTTCATGGGTTTTCCTTCCTTAAGTTACAGACTGGAAGAAAATTTCTGGCCAGATGTTTGAAATCTAATGAATTGATCCTCTAGCAGTCTGGCTTGGTGGCCCACATCCTAAATCAATCCCCATCTGCTCTATCCACCTGCTAATGCAACTACTCCAGATGTTGCCTGTACATGTTCCAACCTTCCTGACTGCCAGAAAGCATTCTGTGAGTTGCAGCAGCTCAACCAACAACCTGTAAGAGGAAACTGGAGTTGCTGTTGTCACTTTGGGGCATCACATGAAGGTTTGCAGCAAGCTAATCATGGAATGGGTTAACTTGGAAGGGATCTTAAAGTTCATCTGATTTCAATCCCCCATGCCATGTCCCCTGCAGGGACACCTCCCACCAGCCCGGGTTACTCAAGGCTTCATCCAACCTGGCCTTGAACACCTCCAAGGAGGGGGCATCCACAGCATCTCTGGGCAACCTGTTCCCTCCCTCTCCCCCTCCCCACCCTCACTCAGGAATTTCTTCCTGATATCCAGTCTAAATCTCCCCTTTTCCAGCTCCACACCATTGCCCCTCGTCCTGTCACTCCAAGCCTTGTCACAAGTTGCTACCCAGATCTCCTGTAGCATCCTTCAGGCACTGGAAGGCTGCTCTAAAGTCTCCTTGGAGCCTTCTCCAGGCTGCAGAGCCCCAACTCTCTCAGCCTGTACCCACAGGGGAGGTGCTCCAGCCCTCTAATCATCTTCATGTACTCCTTTGGACCCTCTCCAACAGCTCCATGTCCTTCTTGTGCTGGGGGCACCAGGACTGGGCAGAGTGTTCCAGGTGGGGTCTCAGGAGAGTAGAGTACAGGAGGAGAAAGACGTCACTTGTCCTGCTGGTCACACTTCTTTTGGGAGCTTGGTGCCTCTCTACCTTCCAAAATGATGGACCCCAACTGCTGGGTTTTTCGAGGTTGGAGCAGCTGTAGAGTTAACAGAAATGTGAGGCATGTTCAGAAGTCCCTGCATTGATCTAAAGTCTTGAGCTTTGGTGGTATTTGCTTTGCACTGGCAGGAGGTAATCAAGTCCATATAGCTCCAGGTGCTTCAAGTCCTGATGTTCACCAAGAGAATCACAGAATCACCAAGGTTGGAAGAGACCTCAAAGATCATCAAGTCCAACCTGTCACCACAGATCCCATGACTAAACCATGGCACCAAGTGCCATGTCCAATCCCTTCTTGAACACCTCCAGGGATGGTGACTCCACCACCTCCCTGGGCAGCACATCCCAATGGCTAACAGCTCTCTCTGTGAAGAGCTTTCTGCTCACCTCCAGCCTAAACCTCCCCTGGCACAGCTTGAGACTGTGTCCTCTTGTTCTGGTGCTGGCTGCCTGGGAGAAGAGACCAACTCCCACCTGGCTACAACCTCCCTTCAGGTAGTTGTAGAGAGCAAGAAGGTCTCCCCTGAGCCTCCTCTTCTCCAGGCTAAACAACCCCAGCTCCCTCAGCCTCTCCTCACAGGGCTGTGCTCCAGACCTCTCCCCAGCCTTGTTGCCCTTCTCTGGACACGTTCAAGTGTCTCGATGTCCTTCTTAAATTGAGGGGTCCAGAACTGGACACAGCACTCAGGGTGTGGCTAACCAGTGCTCCTGCTGGCCACACTGTTCCTGATGCAGGCCGGGATGCCATTGGCCTTCTGGGCCACCTGGGCACACTGCTGGCTCATGTTCAGCTGCTGTCAACCAGTACCCCCAGGTCTCTTTCTGTTTGGCAGCTCTCCAGCCACTCTGACCCCAGCCTGTAGCACTGCCTGGGGTTGTTGTGGCCAATGTGCAGAACCTGGCACTTGGATTTGTTGAATGCCATCCTGTGGGACTCCACCCATCTGTCCAGCCTGTCAAGTTCCCTCTGCAGAGCCCTTCTACCATCTAGCAGATCAACACCTGCCCCCAGCTTGGTGTCATCTGCAAATTTGCTGATGATGGACTCAATGCCCTCATCTGGATCATCAATAAAGATGTTGAACAGGCTGGGGCCCAGCACTAATGCCTTGGGGACGCCACTAGTGCCTGGCTGCCAGCTGGATGTGGCACCACTCACCACCACTCTCTGGTCTCAACCCTCCAGCCAGTTCCTAACCCAAACAAACATAAAAAACCCCAACCCAAATAATAATATCAATGGATCCACTGCTCCAGAAATTAAAGTTATTAATGGCAGGGGCTGGGGTTAGTTAAATCATCGCTGAAAAGGAGCTGCTGCAGCATTGATGAAGGGGAGATGCAACCTCATTGAAGAGGGACTGTGGCAGTGTAGGCTGGGTGCCTCCTGTTCCTGCCACATAAGCTACAGCTCCGGTGTCCCAAGGGTCCAGCCCAGTAGGTGAACACAGGAAACAGTGTATTTCATGCCCATAATATCCTGCACCCTATAAATGCAGCTGCAAAGTCACTCACTTCCTCCTGCTTCCCTCTCTGCTCTCGTGGGATGAGGAGCTTCGGGATGTGGTCTAACAGCTGTGTACAGGGAGATGTTGGGTTGTGGTTGGACTCTATGAGCTTGAAGTCTTTTCGCAGAATCACAGTATCACCAAGGTTGGAAGAGACTTCAAAGATCATCAAGTCCAACCTGTCACCACAGACCTGATGACTAAACCATGGCACCAAGTGCCATGTCCAATCCCTTCTTGAACACCTCCAGGGATGGTGACTCCACCACCTCCCTGGGCAGCACATTCCAATGGCGAATGACTCTCTCAGTGAAGAACTTTCTCCTCACCTCCAGCCTAAACTTCCCCTGGCGCAGCTTGAGACTGTGTCCTCTTGTTGTGGTGCTGGTTGCCTGAGAGAAGAGACCAACCACCTCCTGGCTACAACCACCCTTCAGGTTTTCCAAATAGGCAATTTATGATGGTATGACCCTCACCTTGCTCCAGCCTTCTTTCAGGTGATTGCAGAGAGCCAGGAGGTCTCCCTTTTTTTTTAATTCTTCACATCAGGGGGCCAAGAAGGCCAATGGCATCCTGGCGTGCATCAAGAATAGTGTGGCCAGCAGGAGCAGGGAAGTCATTGTGCCCCTGTACTCTGCATTGGTTAGGCCACACCTTGAGTCCTGTGTCCAGTTCTGGGCCCCTCAGTTTAAGAAGGCCATCGAGACACTTGAACATGTCCAGAGAAGGGCAACAAGGCTGGGGAGAGGCCTTGATCACAGCCCTGTGAGGAGAGGCTGAGGGAGCTGGAGTTGTTTAGCCTGGAGAAGAGGAGGCTGAGGGGAGACCTCATTGCTCTCTACAACTACCTGAAGGGAGGTTGTGGCCAGGTGGGGGTTGGTCTCTTCTCTCAGGCAACCAGCACCAGAACAAGAGAACACAGTCTCAAGCTGCACCGGGGCGGGGTTAGGCTTGAGGTGAGGAGAAAGTTCTTCACTGAGAGAGTTGTTCACCATTGGGATGTGCTGCCCAGGGAGGTGGTGGAGTCACCATCCCTGTATGTGTTCAAGAGGGGATTGGAGGTGGCACTTGGTGTCATGGTTTAGTCATGGGGTTTGTGGTGACAGGTTGGACTTGATGATCTTTGAGGTCTCTTCCAACCTTGGTGATTCTGTGATCAGAATTTGATCCCTGGAGGGTTTTACACCTTTTTTAACTGCATAAAAAAACCAACAAAAGCAAACAAGGAAACCACTTCACCTTCCAGGTTGGCTAGCAGGCTGCGCTTCAGAGCAAAGAACCAACATGTTTTAACCCATGCTGTGGGCAGGGTGATTAATGCAGGAGGCAGCTCTGGCTGTGAAAGCTTCGGTGGAGATGAGTTTCCACCAGCAAATCCAGGCAGCTGCTGATGAAGCAGATTTTGCTTACTGAACTGGCAGCCGTTTTCCTGGCAGAAGGGTTCGGTCGCCAGCGGAAACCGCGGTGGCAGGGGGCTGCTGATGCAGCAGTTGTTGGGCTGGGAGGTCCCCCAGTTTTGAGGAGGTGGTCTGGGAAGGGCTTGCTCAGGAGAAGCCATTTTTGTATGTTAAAATGGGGATGTATAGGAATGTAATTGTGTGTTACACAGGAATGTGTGAGTGTATTTTATACTAAATAGGATGGAGCAGCACAGAAGAGAATCAGGATCAGTAAGGTTGCAAAAGGCTTCTAAGAGCATCAAGTCTTATCATCAGTCCAACACTATATAGGTAGATGAAGAGAGAGAGAGAGATGGAGAGATAGATGGATAGAGAGATGGGTAGATAGATTGATAGGTAGATAGATAGATAGATAGATAGATAGATAGATAGATAGATCGATAGATAGATAGATAGATAGATAGATAGATAGATAGATAGATAGATAGATAGAAAGATGGAAAGATAGATCGATCAATCAGATAGATAGATAGATAGATAGATAGATAGATAGATAGATAGATAGATAGATAGATAGATAGATAGATAGATAGATAGATGGACTGATAGGTAGATAGATGGGTGGATCGATGGATGGATGGATGGATGGATGGATGGATGGATGGATGGATGGATGGATGGATGGACGGACAGACAAAGACAGAGAGAATCACAGAATCATAGAATCACAGAATGGTTTGCTTTGGAAGGGGCCTTGCAAAGTCATCTAGCCCAATGCCACTGCAGGGACACCTTCAACTAGATCAAGCTGCCCAGAAGCCACATCCAACCCGGCCTGGAATGGTTCCAGGGGTGGGCATCTCCCACCTCTCTGGGCAACCTGGGACAGGGCCTCACCACCTGTGGTGTAAAACCTATTTTCCTTCTCTCTGGTCTGTATCTCCCTCTTTGAGTTTCAACCCACCCCCCTTGACCTGTCACAACAGGCCTGGATAAGAAGTCTGTCCCCAGCTTTCTTCTGGGCTTCTTCAAGGCCACCAGACAGTCTTCCTGGAGCCTTCTCTTCTCCAGGCTGAACAACCCAAGTTCTCCCAGCTTGGCCTCACAGCAGAGGGCTTCCAGCCCTCCCAGCATGGCTGTGGCCTCCTCTGGCCCTGCTCCAACAGGTCCCTGTGTCTGCTGTGCTGAGGCCTCCAGAGCTGCCCCAGCACTGCAGGTGGGGTCTGAGCAGAGCACAGCAGAGGGGCAGAATCCCCTCCCTGCCCCTGCTGCCCACACTGCTGGGGATCAGCCCAGCACAGGGCTGACTCTGGGCTTGCAGTGCTCAGTGCCAGCTCATCTCCAGCTTTGCACCCCAAGTCCTTCTCTCTGCTGTGAGATCTTGGGCTTCATGGCACAATTTCACTCATAACCTCTCTGGGCAGCCTGCTCCAGTGTTGTCCCTCCAGATGTTTCCAGCTCTACCTTTCTTCTTCCACTGCACTAACAAGATGGTGACTAGTTTTTGAAGGCCATGAAAATGCTTTTCCTTGTGCACATCTCAGGCAGGGGATATCCCAGCATCGGTTGTAGGGACTCCTTACACCCCTCTTCCCAGGATATGGTAAATATGAGGGATTCATGGATTCATGGAGTAGTTTGGGTTGAAGGGACCTTATAAGATCACCTAGTTCCAAACACCCTGCCATGGTACAAGGACACCTTCCACCAGCCCAGGTTGCTCAAGGCCTCATCCAACCTGCCTATGGACACTTTCAGGGAGGGGACATCCAAAACCTCCCTGGGCAACCTGTTCCAGTATCTCACCATCCTTACTGTGAAGATGATAATGGGTCCTGGTTTCTCAAATCAACCTTGGTTTCTCAAATCAACCACTGTGCTCAAGCAATGAAGCTGGCACTGAATGGAACCTAGAAATGGGTAGATTCAAATTGGATGTTGGGAAGAAGTTCTTCCCCATGAGGGTGGTGAGACACTGGCACAGGCTGCCCAGGGAGGTGGTGGAAGCCTCATCCCTGGAGGTTTTGAAGGCCAGGCTGGAGGTGGCTGTGAGCAACCTGTTGTAGTGTGAGGTGTCCCTGCCCATGATGGGGTGGTTGGAACTGGCTGATCTTTGAGGTCCCTTCTAACCCTGACATTTCCATGAGTCTATGATTCCCAGTACAACCACTCTTTCCCCCTGGATTTACCTCTAATTAATCAATGAATTGATCTTTATTTCCACGCTGTCCTTCTTTCACCCTGAAAGCTCTGCACATCCATCAGCTCCAAGTGGTGGTGGAGCCTCCAGGCTTTCCCCACATGGGGGTGCCATGAGGATAGGAATGGCACTGGTGTGGGTGTCCTACAGCCATGGCAAAGCAACTCAGCAACTGAGACCATTCATTTTTTCTGCTGTAGAGAAGAAAATTCATGGATTGGGGAAAAACAAGGCTCAAAAAGCAAGAAATTAGAGGGATGGTGCTCTGCATGCTCTGTGAATCTTTTTTCCTCCACCATCCCTCCAAATTCTTGCTACCACCTCCACCAGAAGAAAAACAAAAATCCCTCTTTGGAGCTTGTTCTAACCTGGTGTGAATTGAAGAAACCTTGAAGTGGCTCTTCAGGAGCCCAGGGGATGAATCAACCTCCTCTAGGTTAAACTGGAGCAGAACCCAGCTGGCCTCAGGGGCCAGAGAGGTCCAGCAGAGCTGGAAACCAACCTGTCCAAACCCTTCCCCGTCCTGCGTGGGCTTGTTCCACCACATTTTGGTAAAGGTTGGTGCCACCCAACCAAGCTTTGTTCCCCATGCTCTGCTGTCTTTAGCCTCTCCCCATTCCTCCCTCATAATGTTTATTGTACCTGGAGGGGTGAGACTGGGATTAATCCCCATGAGAACATGTTGAAAGAGTAAATATCTCCAAGCAGGGACGCTTGGCTGGTTTTTGTGGTTCCTTTTCCTTCATGCACTGGCAGCTTTCCTCCTCTCTTGCTGGTTGCTCCTCACCAGAGGTGAACATCTGGTGGTCTGAGGAGGCAGGAGGCATCTACTCATTGGGGGGTAAAATACTGGAGCAGGTTGCCAAGGGATTGTGGGGAGAATAGAATAGAATAGAATAGAATAGAATAGAATAGAATAGAATAGAATAGAATAGAATAGAATAGAATAGAGCAGGTTGGAAGAGACCTTTGAGATCCTCCAGTCCAACCTATCACCCAACACCATCTAATCAACTAAACCATGGCACTAAGTGCCTCATCCAGGCTCCTTTTAAACACTTCCAGTGGTGGTGACTCCACCACCTCCCTGGGGAGCACATTCCAATGGCCAATCTCTCTTTCTATGAAGAACTTCTTCCTAACCTCCAGCCTAAACCTCCCCTGGTGCAGCTTGAGACTGTGTCCTCTTGTTCTGGTGCTGGCTGCCTGGGAGAAGAGGCCAACCCTACCTGGCTACAACCTCCCTTCAGGCAGTTGTAGACAGCAATAAGGTCTCCCTGAGCCTCCTCTTCTCCAGGCTAAACAACCCCAGCTCCCTCAGCCTCTCCTTACAGGGCTGTGCTCCAAACCCCTCCCCAGTTTTGTTGCCCTTCTCTGGACACATTTGAGCAACTCAACATCTTTCTAAGACAAACTCAACTTCTCTCTAAGACCGAGCCTAAACTTCCCCCTGGCACAGCTTGAGACTGTGTCCTCTTGTTCTGTTACTGGTTGCCTGGGAGAACAGACCAACCCCCACCTGGCTACAACCTTCCTTCAGGTAGTTGTAACCTTACTAGGTTAGACCAATGAATCCCCAGAAGGTGTTGCTGTGTGTTCAGGGCTCTCCTAGAGGAGATGTCTCAGCTTGGTTTTATCTAGGAAGAGCCAAGGTTGTGTGCTCTGCAGCTGCGTTTCCAGAGCAAAGCAACTTGCAGGAGGTAGGACAATCAGAGCAGTCACTGAATGGTTTGGGTTGGAAAGGATCATCTAATTGTGAGATGGAGCAGGGACACCTTTCACCAGCCCAGGTTGCTCAAGGCCTCATCCAGCCTGGCCTTGAACACCTCCAGGAAGAGGATATCCACAGCCTCCCTGGGCAAACTCTTCCAGTCGCTGCAAAACTGCTTGTGGCTCTGAACTGAAACATTGCCTTTGATTCCTCAGACCTCCTCCATGCTACCCCACTGCATGGTCCCTATTCCCACCACAGGAAACATGCCTTCAGCAGTGGAGGAGGCAGCACACCATCTCCATTCTATAGATGTTACCATGTCTGTGCTTGAGGGTCACAGAGCCCTGGAGCAGGCTGCCCAGAGAGATTGTGGAGTCTCCTTCTCTGGAGACTTTCCAGACCCATCTGGATGTGTTCCTGTGTGACCTGTGCTGGATTCTATGGTCCTGCTCTGGCAGGAGGGTTGGACTTGATGATCTTTGAACGTCCATTCCCAGCCCTAACATCCTGTGATCCTGTGGTCACTGAAGGTGTGTCCCCTCCTCAACAGAGGGTTGTCTGGGGAGAAGGATGGCTGCATGTGCACCAGTCATGGAGAGAAGTCTGATAGACACATGGGAAACCTCTTCCACATGCTGAAACCCAGAGCCAAGTTCATGTGTTTGGCTGTCTCTGGGTGGTGTGTTCCAAGCCAAGGAGGTGTGGATTGCTCATGGTTGCCTGGTTTTGTTGGGAGAAAAGACAGGAAAGCACCTCTCCTATGGACGGGCTGCAGTGTGTCCAGAGAAGGGCCACAAGGATGGGCAGAGGGCTGGAGCTCTTCTCCTGTGAGGACAGAATGAGGGAGTTGGGGTTATTCAGTCTGGAGAAGAGAAGGCTCCGAGGAGACCTCATTGTGGCCTTCCACAATGAGGAGTGGGCTACAGGAAAGCTGGGGAGGGACTTTTGAGGGTGTCAGGGAGTGATAGGACTTGAAGGGATGGATCCAAGCTAGAGGAGGGGAGATTTAGATTCGACATTAGGAAGAAGTTCTTCACTGTGTGGGTGGTGGAACACTGGAACAGGTTGCCCAGGGAAGTAGCTGAGGCCCCATCTCTGGAGATACTCAAGGTGAGGCTGGACAGGGCTCTGGGCAACCTGATGTAGTTGAGGATGTCCCTGCTGAGTGCAGAGGGGGTTGGACTGGATGAGCTTTGGAGGTCCCTTCCAACCCAGACCACTCCGTGACTCTATGATCTGATCCCCCAGGCAGCGTTGTTTGCTCTGCTTTCCTGCTTGGCTCCAGCTCACCAAGACCTGCTGTTGCCAGCTCTGGCTTCTGCAGGAGCACGTCAGGATGGGCTGTCCCTGCCGCTGTCCCTTCTGCAAGAGCTGAGCAAGGTTTGCATTCCTGCCATGACCTCCCCCCCGGCCCTTCGTGCGTCACTGCTGCCCTCCCCCCACTTGTGTTAATGAGTAACCTGAAACTTGCTGGAGCACATTTCTGTCATCTGTCCCCAGGCTGGACACATCCCTGCCTGCTTGGATCCTGGGTATTTTTATCTGTGAGTAGATGGTATCATGTGAAGGACAAATGGATGAGGAGCGCTGAGCACCCTGAGAGGGTTTCCTGAGTTCCTTCAGGGCAGCTGTGGAGAAGTCCTTCGTGGATGTAAAGTGAATGACCCCCTGGAGAGAGAGGTTCTCCAACAAGGTGTCTGAGAGCTGGTCTGGAGACCTGGGCTCAAGGCTGTTGTGTGGCTGGGAGAAGAGGTGGGAAGCCCTCCTCAGAGAATTGTGTCAGCTGGAAAAGATCTCCAAAATCATCAAGTCCAACCTACCACCACCAGGGCCATTAAACCATGTCCCAAAGTGTCATCTTCACACCTCCAAGGGCAAGGACTCCACCACCTCCCTGGGTAGGCTGGTGATCTGCTGGAGAACAGCCCTGTGGAGAAGGTCCTGGGAGTCTTGGTGGGCAACAAGTTCTGCATGGGCCAGCAATGTGCCCTGGTGGCCAAGAAGGCCAATGGGATCCTGGGCTGCATTAAGAGGAGTGTGGCCAGCAGATGGAGGGAGGTTCTCCTCCCCCTCTGCTCTGTCCTGGTGAGACCTCACCTGGAATATTGCATCCAGTTCTGGGCTCCCCAGTTCAGGAGGGACAGGCATCTGCTGGAGAGAGTCCAAGTGAGGGCTACAAGGATGCTGAAGGGACCTGGAGCACTGCCTGGTGAAGAGAGGCTGAGAGCCCTGGGGGTGGTTAGTCTGGAGAGAAAACTGAGCAGGGATTTAATAAGTTCATCAATATCTGAGGGCTGGGGGAGAGGGGACAGGCTCTGCTCTGCTCAGTTGCACCCTGGGATAGGACAAGGGGCAATGGATACAAACTCCAGCACAGGAGTTTCCACCTCCACATGAGGAGGAACTTCTTCAATGTGAGGGTCACAGAGCCCTGGAACAGGCTGCCCAGAGAGGTTGTGGAGTCTCCTTCTCTGGAGACTTTCAATCCCCATCTGGACGTGTTCCTGTGTGACCTGTTCTAGATTCTATGATCCTGCTCTGGCAGGGGGGTTGAACATGACAATCTTTGAAGGTCCCTTCCAACCTTTAACATCCTATGATCCTGTTCCTCTTCTCCTTATTTGACAGCTGAAGAGGGAAAGGAGCTGCTGAGTTGCTGTCTTTGTCCATGGTGGATGCTGGGAAGAGCATAGCACCTCCAGCAAGCACGAGCTGGTCAGAAGTGTTGTGGTTCAGAGAGCAGGGGGATGGTGGAGATGCTACCACCTCCCTGCATCCTCCCATTATCGGAGCACTGCTCTGCAGCAAGGGCTTGGCTTGATGAGGACCATATCAGCCCATGGCTGCCTGGGCTGGACCAAGATGGCTCATTTCCAGCACTCCTCACTTGGTCATGTGCCAGTGCAGCCCTGGTTATCACCACCAGCCATCCCCAGCACCCTGCCACTGATGTTCCTCCTGCTGCTGTTGCATGCAGACATCCCCCTTCACCCTAACTGACCTCAATATTTCTGTTTCACCTCTCTGCCTCTCTTCCTACAGCCAGGGCCTTCTGAAGGGATGAAGAAGTGGTGTCCTGCTAGGAGATGAGCTCCTTCCAGCCCCAGAGGCTCCCATCTTTGCAGCCCAGGAGAAGAGTTCCTGTTCAGCCAAAGGGAATTGTTTGCCTTCGGGCCTGGATGCAGCCTCAGATCCTGCTAGGACTTTTGCCCAGCACCTTCTCTGGCCAGCCTCTTCCTGAAGCTGTGGCCCCAAGCCCAATTCTACCTTCTCTTATAGAATCATGGAATGGTTTGGGTTGGAAGGGACCTCCAAAGTTCATCTTGTTCAACCCCCTCTGCAGCAAGCAGGGGCATCTTCAACTAGATGAGCCAGAGCCTTATGCTTTGCATGAAGTTACCTTCTCCACCACTGAAGCAATGGTTGGACCAAGAGAATTTCTTCTTTTCTAAGTTCTTCTGCTGCTTCTTACCATCCTTCCTCTCCCATCCTTTGGGAACTCTGCTGTCGTGTTCCTTTTCCTCTATTTCAGTCCTTCCCACGAAGTGGGAGAGATCCCAGCACTGGATATTGCATCCAGTGGCACACAGATGAAGCCATGCTGATGTTTGGCTTGCTTGGACAGGAGGCTCTGGGAGCCAAGGGCATCCTTACAAGGAGGGATTCCATCACTGGTGGTTCTTCCAAGGAAGAGCTTGCTCCTAGGTGCCAGTCAGGGAGAGAAAACAGAGACAAGGCTGATAAGAAAACCCCACTGGGTACCACAGAGACCACAGGGTGACTTTCGTGGTTGTTGTCTGGAGTCTGCTCCAGAGGAAACACCTGGAAGGAGTCAGGAGGAGACAGCAGCAGGAGATGGATCATTGAATCACCAAATGGTAGGGGCTGGAAGAAACCTCTGGAGATCCTTGAGTCCACCCCACCTTCCAAAGCAGGATCACCTAGGGCAGGTCACACAGGGTCCAGATGGGTCTTGAAAGTCTCTAGAGAAGGAAGTGGGAGGTGCCCATCCATGGCAGGGTGGAGATCCTGAGGTTACTCCTCCTCTGCCAAGGCTGGGGAGGAAGTGGAACTGGGTTTGAAGCGGGAAGTGTGACATGAGACACGTTCAGCAATGTTTTCCCCCACTTCCTGGAAGTACCTGACACAATTGCTCAGGAGGGTGGGTGCTGAAGGCTGGACCTTGGCACTCAAGAGAGGAAATGAAACCTTCTTTGCAAAGGGGAAACACTGGGAGCAACCTGCTGATGTGTCTCTGGCTGTTTGAGTTCCTATTCAACTCTTCTCTATGAAGGGCTTCATTTCTTCTACAGGCATCATGGAATGGTTTGGGTTGGAAGGGACCTCCGAAGGTCATTCAGTCCAACCCCAATGCAGTCAGCAGGGACATCCTCACCTAGATCAGGTTGCTCAGAGCCCCAGACAACCTGACCTGCAATGGTTCCAGGGGTGGAGCATCTCTCACCTCTGGGCAGCCTGAAACAGGCTCTCACCACCCTCAGCATCAAACATTTCTCCTTCTCTCTGGTCTCTTTTAGTTTCAGACCATCATCCCTTGTCCTGTCACAACTGGCCCTGCTCAAAAGTCTGTCCCCAGCTTTCTTCTAAGCATGTTTAAGTCTTGTAAGGCCACCAGAAGGTCTCCCTGGAGCCTTCTCTTCTCCAGGCTGAACAACCCCAACTCTCCCAGCCTGGCCTCACAGCAGAGGGCTTCCAGCCCTCCCACCATGGCTGTGGCCTCCTTTGGCCCTGCTCCAACAGGTCCCTGTCTGTGCTGTGCTGAGGCCTCCAGAGCTGCCCCAGCACTGCAGGTGGCGTCTGAGCAGAGCAGAGCAGAGGGGGCAGAATCCCCTCCCTGCCCCTGCTGCCCACACTGCTGGGGATCAGACCAGCACAGGGCTGGCTCTGGACTGTGCTCATGCCCATGGAGGTGATTGTCCATGGTCAATCATGGCTCTCACTACAGCAAAGTGACCACAAAGTACCAGTCTGAGACCAGATATGGTTTATCCCTGCTGCAAATGAGCAGAGGTGTGGAGATCAGCCCCCTCCTGCCTGGTTTTCTCTCCTGCCACTGTTTTTTTGCCAATGAAATGTTCTTATTCGGAGGGTGAGGCTTTGAGATGGTGCAGAGAGATGAAAACCCTCAGATGTGAAAGAAAATAAACCAAATGGCCCCAGAGATTTAAATACTTCTGAAGCAGATAAAAGAGATTGTGGCTGTAATTAACAGATCTAAATTGAAGACTACATAATCCCCTAATTCAACTTCCAAGCTCAAAATGCAGATGAATTGAGGGTTTGAGGAGCACGCATCTTGCTGCTTTTAGCCTGAGCAGCAGAAAGCAGCAGTAAAACCTCTCCAAATCTCAGCTTCAGATCTGATTTCTCCTCAGTACAAACCTGCAGCAGCCTCACCTTGCTCTCCCACAGTGAGCTCCTCCAGCCTTAGCAGATCAGAGGATGATGGAATCATTAAGGTTGGAAGCGACCTCTAAGATCACTGAGTCCAACCTTCAACCCAACACCACCATGGCAATCAAGCCAAGGGGCCATGGCCACAGGTTTCTTGACCACCTCGAGGGATGGGGACTTCACCACCTCCCTGGGCAGCCTGCTCCAATCCCTGACCACTCTTGCAGCAAAGAAATATTTCCTCATCTTCAACGTAAACCCCTCCTAGAGCAACTTGAGGCCATTTCCTCTTTTTCTATCACCTGATACGAGGGAGAAGAGACCAACCCCCACATTGCTCCATCCTCCTTTGAGGAAATTGTAGAGAGCAATGAGGTCTCTCCTCAGCCTCCTTTTCTCTAGACTGAGCAACCCCAGCTGCCTCCAACACACCTCTTTGCTCACCAGAACTGTCACCAGCTTCATTGTCCTCCTATCAACACCTTCTCAGTCGCACTAAACAAACTCCAGCTCAGGTGCGGTGGTTGCAGAGCTGCTGGGTTTACACATCACAAGGAGAAAGCCAACCCCTCCACGTTGGAAAGTACCAGAGAATGGGAGGGGTTGGAGAGGACCTCTGGAAATCATCACGTCCAACAGAATCCTGGAATGGTCTGGGTTGGAAGAGACCTCCAAAGGTCATCTAATCCACCCCTCTCTGCAGTCAGCAGGGACATCCTCAACTAGATCAGGCTGCCCAGAGCCCTGTTGAGCTTCACCTTGAATATCATAGAGTCATGGAATTGTCAGGGTTGGAAGGGACCTCAAGGATCATTCAGTTCCAAACCCCCTGCCATGGGCAGGGACACCTCACACTACAGCAGGTTGCTCAGAGCCACCTCCAGCCTGGCCTTCAAAACCTCCAGGGGTGAGGCTTCCACCACCTCCCTGAGCAACCTGTGCCAGTGACTCACCACCCTCATGGGGAAGAACTTCTTCCTCACATCCAATCTCAATCTCTCCACTTCTATTTTCTTTCCATTCCCCCCAGTCCTATCATTACCTGACACCCTAAGAAGTCATTGCTCATTGCTCTCTACAACTACCTGAAAGGTGGTAGTAGCCAGGAAGGGGTTGGCCTCTTCTCCCTGGCAGCCAGCACCAGAACAAGGGGACACAGTCTCAAGCTGCACCAGGGGAAGTTTAGGCTGGAGGTGAGGAGAAAGTTCTTCACCGAGAGAGTCGTTCGCCATTGGAATGGGCTGCCCGGGGAGGTGGTTGAGTCGCCGTCCCTGGAGGCGTTCAAGAGGGGACTGGATGTGGCACTTGGTGCCATGGTCTAGTTGTGAGGTTTGTGGTTACAGGTTGGACTCGATGATTTTCGAGGTCTCTTCCAACCTTGGTAATACTGTAATACTGTAATACTACTGTTGATTCTGATATACACTGAGAAAGTCCCTCCCCAGCTTTCTTGTATCAGATATCTCCAGGGATGGGGCCCCAGCCACCTCCCTGCCAAGGCAGGTTCACCTGAAGAAGGTCACACAGGAGCACATCCTGGTGGGTTTTGAACGTCTCCAGAGATGGAGCTGCTGTTTGTCCAGAGAAATTTGCTTTTCCTGCTCCCAGCTCACTGCTGGTGCTGTGCAAGGTTGTTCTCCAGGAACTGTTGGCAGGTTATGGTGGCAAACAGCAGGATCCACTTGCCATGCCCACTCTTACATAACCACCACTCTGGAGAGTGAGTTTTCATCGCTGAGTCATAGGGGAAATGAAACAAGGATTTATTTCGGTGGGTTTTGTTTTGTTGTGTTTTTTGTGTTGTTTTTTTTAACACCATGAATGGTTTAATCCTTTTACTTTGCCCTCTGACTGATGTGGATCTCATCATCTGGGAAGTCCCAGCAGGCAGAGGCACACACATGAGCCTTACCCTGCCCCTTCAGCCCATTGGAGAGGAAGGAGATGCACATCTGGAGATGCATGGCTTGATAAAGCTCAGCAGAAGGGTTGGACCTGGCCAGTGCTTATGTGAGTGAAATTGTGCCATGAAGCCCAAAATCTCACAGCAGAGAGAAGGACTTGGGGGTGCAAAGCTGGAGATGAGCTGGCACCAAGCACTGCCAGCCCGGAGCCAGCCCAGAGCCAGCCCTGTGCTGGGCTGATCCCCAGCAGTGTGGGCAGCAGGGGCAGGGAGGGGATTCTGCCCCTCTGCTGTGCTCTGCTGAGACCCCACCTGCAGTGCTGGGGCAGCTCTGGAGGCCTCAGCACAGGCAGGGATCTGCTGGAGCAGGGCCAGAGGAGGCCACAGCCATGCTGGGACCTCTGCTGTGAGGTCAGGCTGGGAGAGTTGGGGATGTTCAGTCTGGAGAAGGGAAAGCTCCAGGGAGGATTTCTTGTGACCTTCCAGAACCCCAGAAAGATGGGATAAATTATTTTAGCAGGGCCTGTTGTGACAGGACAAGGAGTGATGGTTTAAAACTAAAAGATTCAGACTGGATGGAGGGAAGAAATGTTTTGTGTTGAGGATGGTGAGACCCCCATCGCTTGCTGCCCAGAGAGGTGGGAGTCCCATGCCTGGAACCATTGCAGTTCAGGTTGTCTGGGGCTCTGAGCAACCTGCTCTAGTTGATGATGTCCATGATGACTGCTGGAGGTTGGACTGAATGGCCTCTAAATCACAGAATCACAGAATGGTCCAGGCTGGAAGGGACCTCCAAAATCTGCTCTGCTCCAGTTTGAAGCCATTACCTCTTGTCCCTGCAGGCCTTTGCAAACAGTCTCTCTTCATCCTTCTTGTAGCCCCCTTCAGGTACTGGCAGGCTGCTATTAGGTCTCCCTGGAGCCTTCTCTTCTCCAGGCTGAACACCCCCAGCTCCCTCAGCCTGGCCTCACAGCAGAGCTGCTCCAACTCCCTGAGCATTTTCCTGGCCCTCCTCTGGACCTGCTCCAGCAGCTCCAGGTCCTTCCTGTGCTGAGGGCTCCAGACCTGCACCCAGCACTCCAGGTGAGGTGTCCCCAGAGCAGAGCAAAGTGGCAGAATCACCTGCAGCCTAGGCTGCCCTTGGTCTTCTGTGCTGCAAGCTCACACTGCCTGCTCCTGTCCAGCTTCTCCCTGCCCCCCAGCACCCCCAAGTCCTTTTCCTCAGGGCTGCTTTCCATCCCCTCCTCCCCCAGTCTGTATTGATAGTGAGGGTTTTGTCCTTCTAACCATTCTGTGCATCCAGCCATGGAATTCAAGCTTTTCCATCCCTGTTTTGTACTTCTTTCTTCATGGACAAGTTGCACAGCTGGTGTTTTGCTTTTCTACATGCCCAGACTTCCCCCAAAATATTACATAGAGCTGGCTGCATTGAGGAGAACCTCTGATTCATTGGCTGTGCCTAGCTCAGTTGCTGATCTCAGCAGCCTCTAACTCATGCTGGGACAGGATGGGGAAGCCCTGCAGCAAGGGAACGCCCTGAGCAGTCTCCTGCCATCAACACCCCCAGCTCCTGGCTCCTAAAGAGCATCTGGGATACGAGTTAATGGCTATGGGACATGAGTAGCCTCCATGGCTGCAGCAGCCAAGGTGAACTTTGTAGGCACAGAGCATCCCTGTGCTGCAAGCAAGTTGGATTCAGCAGCTGAAGTCAGGAAGGAAACACTGCCCAGGGGTGAAGGTTGTCCTTGCCAGGACGTGGGAGCACTTTTCCTCTCCTGAAGGTCCCTTTTCCTGTTGCAAAAGGCATTAACCAGAGCTGGGCAGTGCCTTGGATCATTCTTCTCCTCTGAGCCCTTTGCCTTGCCCATGTTTTTGTCAGCCCTCCGTGGCTTACCTTTGTCCCACTCCTCAAAGCTCTACATCACTGTCTTCTTTGGGGCACCTTGCTCCAGCCCTTGCACAGGGACCCCAAAGGAGGATGTCCTTGAGTGGCACAGGAATGTGGCCTCGATGCTGACCTCTAAAAGCTGGCCATGAAGATGCAGTGTGTCTTGAGATGATGCCTTCAGGAGATGAATTTGACCTGGGAGACCCTTGTAGGTGTTTATAGGGACAACCAAGGCTGAGGAAACCAGGACAGGTCAACCCCAAAATTGATGTGAGTGTGGGGGCCAGGGGCCATCCCCTTCTGAAGTAATGCATCTGTGTGGGACCTCCACAAAATACTGGATCTCCCTAGGGAGCATTGCCTAACTCCTGCCCTAACCCTCACCCCAGCCCTAACACTAACCTCATCCCTGGAGAGGGTCTGCAGTTGAATCCATGCTCTCTGGACCCTTCTGAGAGTCAGGGAAGAGCGATTTCCAACCAAGGAACATCCATCAGCACTGTCATGGGCACTGAACCATAGCAGAAAGACAAGATGTCCACAACTGAAAGGACATTTGGTTGGTGCTTGGGATGGAGGCAGGCAAGGAATGCCCAAAGGCTGAGGGGGCAGGAGGCAGCTGATGTTTCATGCAACCACAGAGTATATTTGGTTGGAAGAGACCTTCAAGATCATCTAGTCCAACCTTTGGCCCAACACTGCAAGGCCACACTGGTGGGACAGGGCTCAGGGCCACCATCCTGTGAGGAGAAGCCTTCAGATAAGGAGTTGGCAGCAGGGAGGCAGCCCCAAGTGTGAGCAGTGCCCAGCTGACCCCACAAGACCTTGGCACACATGGTTGAGGAGGAGGAAACTCCTCTTAGAGCCAAGTGCAAACTCCTGATGAGTTTTCTTCTCTTTTGCCTGCTGATGCAAACAGAGGCAAACAGAAGGTTTCAGCTCAACATGAAGAGAAATTTCCTTACAGTGAGGGTGGCAGAGCCCTGGAGCAGGCTGCCCAGAGAGGTTGTGGAGTCGTCTTCTCTGGAGACTTTCCAAACCCACCTGGATGCATTCCTGTGTGGACTACCATATAAGTGATGCTGCTTTGGCAGGGGGATTGGACTGGATGATCTCTTGAGGTCCCTTCCTACCTCCAATGTACTGTGACACTTTGATCCTGTGAAATCAGAGAGCAGGGAGGAGAAGGGCTGTCAAGAGTTAACCAAGTTTCTGCTCTGGGCCATTAATCTCCCACTGCAGCTGCACTTCTGGCAACCTCCCATGCATGCTCCAGGGAGGGCTGGAGGACCAGGGCATGCTTAAATGCACTTTCAATAACCTGCATTACTCTTGTAACCACCTCCATGATGGGATGGAGAATCACAGAATGTTCAGGGTTGGAAGGGACCTCCAGAGATCATCCAATCCAACCCCCTGCCAAAGCAGCATCACCTAGGGCAGGTCACATAGGAACATGTCCAGCTTGGCTTTGAAAGTCTCCAGAGAGGAGACCTTCTTGTGGCCTTCCAGTATCTGAAGGGGGCTACAGGAAAGCTGGGGAGGGACTTTTTAGGGTGTCAGGGAGAGATAGGGCTGGGGGAATGGAACAAAACTAGAAGTGGGTAGATTCAGATTGGATGTGAGGAAGAAGTTCTTCCCCATGAGGGTGGTGAGACACTGGCACAGGTTGCCCAGGGAGGTGGTGGAAGCCTCATCCCTGGAGATTTTTGAGGCCAGGCTGGATGTGGCTGTGAGCAACCTGCTGTAGTGTGAGGTGTCCCTGCCCATGGCAGGGGAGTTGGAACTGGCTGATCCTTGAGGTCCCTTCCAACCCTGACAGTTCTGTGATTCTCTGAGAATGCTCAGCAAGTTTGGGAATAACACCAGGTTGGGGAGCAAGGTTGACTTGCTGAAGGCAGGGTTGCTGAAGGGAGGGACCTAAAAGGTTCAACAAGGACAAGTGTTGGGTCCTGCCTCTGGGACATGATGGCCTTGTGTGACAGGATGGGAAGGGGTGACCAGATGGAAGCAGTTCATAGATTCACAGAATGGTTTGGGTGGGAAGGGGCTTTAATGATCACCTAGTTCCAAACCCCCTGGTATTGGTGGGGACACCTTCCACTAGACCAGGTTGCTCAAGGCCTCAGTTTGTGGTCACCTCAGTTGCTGGGCACAAGTTTCTCCCAAGGAGAGCAATGGAACAAGGGGCAATGGATATAAACTCCAGCACAGGAGGTTCTACCTCCACATGAGGAGGAACTTCTTCACTGGGAGGGTCACAGAGCCCTGGCACAGGCTGCCCAGAGAGGTTGTGGAGTTTTCTTCTCTGGAGACTTTCAAGTTCCATCTGGATGTGTTCCTGTGTGACCTGTGCTGGATTCTATGGTCCTGCTCTGTCAGGGGGTTGGACTCAATGATATCCAGAGGTCCCTTCCAACCCCTAATATCCTGTGAGCCTGTGA
Source organism: Picus viridis (assembly GCA_033816785.1). Classification (NCBI taxonomy): domain Eukaryota; kingdom Metazoa; phylum Chordata; class Aves; order Piciformes; family Picidae; genus Picus; species Picus viridis. The sequence continues at coordinate 39,690,092 of CM066566.1, read as the reverse complement.
TCCAAATCAGAAATGTGGATTTACAGAGTACAGGCAGCAGGGCCAGGGCAGAGATTCCTGCACTCTTTGTCTCTGGTGAGACCACAGCTGAACAGTGGCTCCAGTTTGGGTCTCTCCAGTACCAGCCAGAGAGTGGCAGAAGTGCCCAGAGGGGTTCTCAAGTTGGAACTCAGGGCATGGAAAGAGAGGCTGAGAGATGGATGTGCAACAGGAGAGGAAAAAGCCAAGGGGCTTTTATTGAGGCCTGTAGCTTCCTACTGTGTGGAGATGGAGATGCCCAGTGATGTGACAAGAAGCAGTGGCACAGGCTGCAAATAGGGAAACTTCCATTAGATACAGGGAAAATGTCCCCAGAGGGTAATCAAACCTTGGATGGTGGCCCAGAGATCAGGAAAATCTCCATCTTTGGAGACAGTGAAGCCTCTCTTTGGTATAGCCTGACCTTGGTGAACATCAGGCTTGAAGCAGACTTGGAGTGGAGGTCCAGAAGGTCAGACTTGGAGTGGAGATTGCAGCTGACCCCCCCGGCTGCAGTTCTCCAGGTGCTCCATGCTGTGCCAAAGGTCTCCTGGCAGTGAGTCCCCAACAAGGAGGTAGAAAGCCACTCAGGACCTGCTATCATGGAAGCAGGGATGGAGGACACAGGTGTGCCTCCCCCTGAGCACCCCCTGCTCTCCCCATGCTCCTCAGCATTTACTGAGCCTTTTGTTTGCTCCACCAACAGCCAAGGGATGTCTCATTTCCTCCACTTGGCAAGGAGTTGACTTCATCCATGACCAACGTGCTCTGAAGTCAACAAGTTTCTCCCTTGCCATATCCCCCAGGGATCCTCTGGAATCCTGCACCCACCTCTACTGGGAGCCCCCTTCCACCTACTCCAAGGTGCCTACCATTCTTTGAGGCCTCACCAGCTCATGGTGCAGCAGAGATGAAGTCACCAGCAGCTCCACCCTCCCTGTAGAGCATCTCCTGGGGTTCACAGAGGCCACGGTGGTGGTATCCAGACCAGAGCAGAGCCTCAGTCCTGCTTCTGTCACCCCATTTTCTTAGGTTGCTCCTCAAAAGTGGGGAGGAGCAAAGTATGGAAACGTGGACAATGATTCCCTGGCTGCTGTAAACAACAGGAAAAGGTTGTGGAAATGTAATTAGCCAACCTCATTAAATCATTCTGCTTCCTTCCCCAGGCATGCCTTGGCTCTGGGCTCTTGAGGAGTTGTGGAGCTGTGCTACCTGCTCCATACTCACCTTTAGCAGGTGGGGAGACTGAGGCACAGGCTCAGGGATGGTGTTGAGCATACACAGACACGAGGGCAGGACCTTAGGAAGGAGCTGGATGTTAGGAAGTTCTCTGCTATGAGGGGGTGGAACACTGGAACAGGTTGCCCAGAGAGGTGGTGGAGGCCCCACCCCTGGAAACATTCAAAGTCAGGCTTGATGGGGCTCTGAGCAGCCTGATCTAGTTGAGGATGTGCCTGCTCATTGCAGGGGAGTTGGACAAGATGATCTTTGAGGGTCCCTTCCAACCCAGTTCATTCTATGATTCTCCTGGCTCCAGAGTCACCATTAACAGAAGGGGAAACTGAGGCTCAGGGATGGTGGTGAGCAACCAGCATGGACAGTAAGCATGCACAGACATGAAGGCAGGACCTTAGGAAGGAGCTGGACATTAGGAAGAACTTCTTTACTATGAAGGGAGTGGAACACTGCAACAAGTTTCCCAGGCAGGTGGTGGAGGCCCCCACCCCTGGAGATATTCAAGGTCAAACTTGGTGGGGCCCTGAGCAGCCTGATCTGGTTGGGGATGTCCCTGCTCACTGCAGGGGAGTTGGAACAGGTGACTTTTAAAGGTCAAGATGATCTTTGAGGATTCTTTCCAACCCATTGTATTCTATGATGCCTCTGGCTCCATAGTCACCTTAAGAGATGGGGAAACTGAGGCACAGGCTCAGGGATGGTGTTGAATCACAGAATCAACCATCTTGGAAAAGACCTCAGAGATCATCAAGTCCAACCTATTACCTAATCCCTAACACCTCCTGACAACTAAGCCATGGCTCCCAGTGCCACATCCAATCCTGTGTTGAACACCTCCAGGGATGGTGACTCCACCACCTCCCTGGGCAGCACATCCCAATGGCCAATTACTCTGTCTGGGAAGAATTTAAGCAGTGTGGCCAGTGAGCATACACAGACATGAGAACAGGACCTAAGGAAGCAGCTGGACATTAGGAAGAAGTTCTACACCATGAGGGTGGTGGAACACTGCAACAGGTTGTCCAGGGAGGTGGTGGAGGACTCCATCTCTGGAGATATTCGAGGTGAAGCTGGACAGGGCTCTGGGCAACCTGAGCTAGTTGGGGATGTCCCTGCTCACTGCAGGGGAATTGGAACAGGTGACTTTTAAAGGTCCCCTTCCTCCCAAACCATTCTATGATTCTGTGGTTCTGTGACCATGGGTATCACTGCTCCCACCCTGAGTCCCAGAGCAAGGACACCTTCCTCCAGAGCAACCCCTGCAGCTGTGGTGCTGCTCTCCACCCATCACAGACCTCATGGACATCTTGGAAGAGGCCCAAGCTTGGTGCAGACCTCATGCCTTCAGTGCTGGGGAGGCTGGTCCCATCCTCCTGCCCTTTCACCCCTGTCAGACTGCCCAGCTGGGGTGTAGGGTTACTGTGGGAGATGAGTTTTGTTGCAGAGGACACCTCTCAGCCTGCCAACAGGTCCCCTGGAAGCCCTAAAACCATGTCAGTGTGAGATGTCTGTGTCCCACCTGCTGCTGGCCCATGAAGGTGACCACAGATCTGTCACTCAGGTTACTGTGAGGTCATGTAGAGGTTGCTCTGCTGACTAATCACAGAACCACACAACTGTTTTGGTTGGAAGAGACCTTCAACACCATCAAGTCCAACCATTAACCCAACACTGCCAAGTCACTACCAAACCACGGCCCTCAGCACCACATCTCCGTGGCTCTGAAATCCCTCCAGGGATGGAGACTCCACCACTGCTCTGGGCAGCCTGGGCCAGGCCTTAACACCCCCCAAAGGGAAGAAATTGTTCCTCGTGTCCAGCCCAAACCTCCCCTGGTGCAGCTTGAGGGCCATTTCCTCTTGCTTTATCACTGAATAACTCCAAGTTGTTGACTTCATGGTGGGGCACAAGTATTACAGTATTACAGTATTACCAAGGTTGGAAGAGACCTCGAAAATCATCGAGTCCAACCTGTAACCACAAACCTCACAACTAGACCATGGCACCAAGTGCCACATCCAGTCCCCTCTTGAACGCCTCCAGGGACAGAGACTCAACCCTGGGGAGCCCATCCCAATGGCGAATCACTCTCTCAGTGAAGAACTTTCTCCTCACCTCCAGCCTAAACCTCCCCTGTTGCAGCTTGAGACTGTGTCCCCTTGTTCTGGTGCTGGCTGCCAGGGAGAAGAGACCAACCCCTTCCTGGCTACAACCACCCTTCAGGTAGTTGTAGAGAGCAATGAGGTCTCCCCTGAGCCTCCTCTTCTCCAGGCTAAGCAACCCCAGCTCCCTCAGCCTCTCCTCACAGGGCTGTGCTCAAGGCCTCTCCCCAGCCTTGTTGCCCTTCTCTGGACATGTTCAAGTGTTTAGATGTCCTTCTTAAACTGAGGGGCCCAGAACTGGATACAGGACTCAAGGGGTGGCCTAACCAAAGCAGAGTACAGGGGCACAATGACCTCCCTGCTCCTGCTGGCCATACTATTCCTAATGCAGGCCAGGATGCGGTTGGCCCTCTTGGCTGCCTGGGCACACTGCAGGCTCATGTTCAGCCTCCCATCAACCAGCACCCCCAGGTCCCTCTCTGCCTGGCTGCTCTCCAGCCACTGTGACCCCAGCCTGTAGCACTGCATGGCGTTGTTGTGGCCAATGTGCAGAACCTGGCACTTGGATGTGTTAAAAGTGGGGTGGACAATCCATAGTCAGGTTGGATGAGGCTCTGAGCAACCTGATCTAGTTGAAGATGTACAGGTCATCAGTACAGGATGACCTTTATAGGTCTTTTCCAAGCCAGTCCACTCTGATTCCATGACCACTGCTGTGCTGGGGATTCCCCAGCCCACGCTGCTGATCCCCTGGGACCCACAGGCAGAAGCAGGCTGCTGTATCCCCAAATAGCTGCTTCATTACAAAGGAAAGGTTGGTGGGGAGCCAATCCATAGTGCTCCAGGGAAACAGGAGGCTCTCCTCCTGCCACAGGAAGGTGAGTGACTCACTCCTATGGAAACTGGAAAGGAGGCAATCCCTCTCTCTGGTGGCCACCTATCTGGAGGCAGATCTCCATCCACTTCCTTTGCTCCTCCAAATATTTATTGCTGGGCTTTTTCTTATCAGATGGTCTATTGATTCTGAATAAAAACAAAATCATAGAGCCCCAAAGGTCCTCACTGTGGCTCCAAGCAAGGCTTTTCCATGGTCACCCCATGGATGACGCATTGGAAGGGGAGAACCTGGCTGGAAGCACCAGGAAACACCTGCAGGCACTTAGCCTAAGGGAAGGGTCTTCCTCGTGGTGCTTTCCAACCAGGAAGAGATAAATCCCTGTGTGGTGAGGTGATCTGGTGTTTCCACATGAGTCTGTGGGATCAATTTTCATCACAGCTACCAGATGGAGGGTAAAGTCATAGTCAGCCATGTCCAGGGTGTACTTAGTATCATAGAATCAGTCAGGGTTGGAAGGGACCACAAGGATCATCTAGTTCCAACCCCCCTGCCATGGGCAGGGACACCCCACACTAGATCACGCTGGCCAGAGCCTCATCCAGCCTGGGCTTAAACACCTCCAGGGACGGGGCCTCAACCACCTCCCTGGACAACCCATTCCAGGCCTTCACCACTCTCATGGGAAAGAACTTCTTCCTCACCTCCAGCCTGAATCTCCCCCCTCCAGCTTCATTCCATTCCCCCTAGTCCTATCACTACCTGAGATCCTGAGAAGTCCCTCCCCAGCCTTCCTGTAGGCCCCCTTCAGATACTGGAAGGCCACAATGAGGTCACCTCGGAGCCTTCTCTTCTCCAGACTGAACAGCCCCAACTCCTTCAGTCTGTCCTCATAGGAGAGGTGCTCCAGCCCTCTGATCATCCTCGTGGTCCTTCTCTGGACACCTTCCAGCACGTCCACATCCCTCCTGTAATAGGGGCTCCAGAACTGGAGGCAGTACTCCAGGTGAGGTCTCCCCAGAGCTGAGTAGAGGGGAGAATCACCTCCCTTGACCTGCTGGTCACACATCTCCTGATGCAGCCCAGGATCTGATTTGCTTTCCGGGCTGCAAGTGCACACTGAGAGCTCCTGTTGAGCTTCTCGTCCACCAGCACCCCCAAGTCTCTCTCCTCAGGGCTGCTCTCCAGCCAGTCACTGCCCAGCCTGGATTTGTGCCTGGGATTGCCTCGACCCAGATGCAGGACCCTGCACTTGGTCTTGTTGAAGCTCATGAGGTTGGCTTGTGCCCACCTCTCCAGCCTGTCAAGGTCCCTCTGGATGACATCCCTTCCCTCCAGCATGTCTGCTGCACCACACAGCTTGGTGTCATCAGCAAACTTGCTGAGGGTGCACTCGATGCCACTGTCCATGGCACCCACAAAGATGTTGAACAAGACAGGTCCCAGGACTGATCAATGTGCTAATCATAGAACCATAGAATGGTTTGGGTTGGAAGGGACTTTAAAGGTCATCTAATTCCAACCCTCCTGCCATGAGCAGGGCCACCTTCCACTGGACCAGGGTGCTCAAGGCTCTGTCCAACTTGGCTTTGAACACCTGGCCTGGTGGGAATTGTGCCCTGTGCCCCAGCTCCTGTCCAGGCTGCACCATGATGGGTTGGACAGATATAGAAAGGGAGAAAACCAATCATCTGGTTCCAACAGGTACCTTAGAATCATAGAATGGTTTGGGTTCAAAGAGACATCAAAGGTCATCCATTCCAGCCCCCCTGAAGCCAGCAGGGACATCTGCAACTAGAGCAGGTTGCTCACACTCCCACACAACCTGACCTGGAATGGTTGCAGGGATGGAGCATCTCTCACCTCTCTGGGCAACCTGGGACAGGCTCTCACCACCCTCAGTGTCAAACATGCCTTCCTTCTCTCCAGTCTGAATCTCCTTCTTTGAGTTCCATACCATCCCCCCTTGGCCTGCCCCCATAGGCCCTGTCTGTCAACAGTTTTCTCCTTGGCTTCTTTAAGTCCTGCAAGGCCACCAGAAGGTCTCCCTGGAGCCTTCTCCAGGCTGAACACCCCCAGCTCTCCCAGCCTGGCCTCACAGCAGAGGACTTCCAGCCCTCCTGGCATGGCTGTGGCCTCCTCTGGCCCTGCTCCAACAGGTCCCTGCCTGTGCTGTGCCGAGGCCTCCAGAGCTGCACATGATACTCCAGGAGGAGTCTCATCCACAGCAGACCTTGTGCATGGTCCAACTCTCACTATATGCCCAGGGCTTTGACTTGGAACAAACTGGGAAGTAACAGCTGGCAGCCAGCTGCCACCCATTCACTTTGCAGCCCAGACAAGGCCAGCTCAGGTTCTCATTTCCAAAAAGACCAACCCAAACTGCTGGAAGGAAGACCAAGACCTCACCATCTTTCTTGTAGTATCTGCAGGGGGCTACAGGAAAGCTGGGGAGGGACTTTGAGGGTGTCAGGGAGTGCAAGGACTGGGGGGGATGAAGCAAAACTAGAAGTGGGGAGATTCAGATTGGATGTTAGGAAGAAGTTCTTCCCCATGAGGGTGGTGAGAGACTGGCACAGGTTGCCCATGGAGGTGGTGGAAGACTCATCCCTGGAGGTTTTGAAGGCCAGGCTGGATGTGGCTGTGAGCAACCTGCTCCAGTGTGAGGTGTCCCTGCCCATGGCAGGGGGTTGGAACTGGACCCTTGAGGTCCCTTCCAACCCTGACAGTTCTGTGACTCTATCATTCTAAGATCTTTCTTGCTCGGCAGGAGACCCTCTGCCATGTGCCAAAGGCCCCTTTGGTCACTAGATCTCTAAGCCTGGCACATCCTCCTATTAAATGAGGTACAAGATGCCAAGTCATAGTTCAGAGACTGTGAGGAAGCAGCAGTAGTAAATGGAAGGATCATGTTGGCAATAGGCTGTGAGGTCACCCTACGGATGCCTCCAATCCCTGGTACGATGCCATACTAAGAGCCACCAAGCCAAGCACCACTTGCTGGTTTTGGTGAGAGCTTGCAGGGTGAGATTCAGGTGGCAGCTAACAAACAAAAGTGGCCCTGGTTATCTCCTGATGACAGCAACACTCCCTGGCACTCACACAGTTTGAGACAGGAGGCTTAGGGCTCAGCACAGTGGATCTACAACAGAGCAGGCCACGGTGCTGCTCCTTCACTGCCATGTCTCAGCACATTCAGCCTGATCCTGGTCTTCTGGGATTCTCTGATCAGAGGATGGAAGTAACTCAGGTTGGAAGGGCTGGACCTCAGGAGGTTTCCATCCCATAACATCCTGGTCATGGCAGGGGCAGCTCAAGGATGCTGGAGGTTGCTGCCCATGCTGGAGCAGTCTCTTGAAGGCCTTCAGGCATGGAGGTTGCACAGCCTGCCCATGCTGGATCTCTTGAAGGCCTTCGAACAGTCCTCTTGAAGGCCTTCAGACATGGAGGTTGCACAGCCTGCCCATGCTGGAGCAGTCTCTTGAAGGCCTTCAGGCATGGAGGTTTGCTGGAAGTCTCTTGAAGGCCTTCAGGCATGGAGGTTGCACAGCCTGCCCATGCTGGAGCAGTCTCTTGAAGGCCTTCAGGCATGGAGGTTGCACAGCCTGCCTATGCTCGAACAGTCTCTTGAAGGCCTTCAGACATGGAGGTTGCACAGCCTGCCCATGCTGGAGCAGTCTCTTGAAGGCCTTCAGGCATGGAGGTTGCACAGCCTGCCCATGCTGGAGCAGTCTCTTGAAGGCCTTCAGGCATGGAGGTTGCACAGCCTGCCCATGCTGGAGCAGTCTCTTGAAGGCCTTCAGGCATGGAGGTTGCACAGCCTGCCCATGCTGGAACAGTTTTCCTTCTACTCCACCTGAAACATCAGTGGTGGTGATGTTGGTGGTGTTGCCATGATAATCAAGTCCCACCCAAGCAGATGTCCTTGGCCTTTGTCATTGGAAGAGAACAAAGGCAGCCATCCCAAGGAGAACCACCACCACTTCTCCTGGAAAATCTCCACTGGCATCAGGCGCAGCCCTGGGGGACACAGAACCACAGAACTCTCAGGGTTGGAAGGAACATCAAAGATCATCCAGTTCCAACCCCCTGCTACGGGCAGGGAAACCTCACACTACAGGAGGTTGCTCAGGGCCACCTCCAGCCTGGCCTTTAAAACCTCCAGGGATGAGGCTTCCACCACCTCCCTGGGCAACCTGTGCCAGTGTCTCACCACCCTCATGGTGAAGAGCACAGGGGATGAGCCCTTCTACTGTGTCAGAAGCTGCTTCTTCCAAACCTGGGGGCCACAGGTTTGGTCCCTCCAGCTGCAAAAATGATGCTGTTGTAAAAGTCTCTGTCTCTGCTCAGAGGACACACGTCAGGTCCTGCTCTCCTTCCTTCTCCACCTTCTGCACCACAAACTCTCCACTATTTCTGTCTTTCCTTGGGACTAATGACATCAAGACACCATCATGAGGTTCAGCAAGGAGAACTGCAAAGACCAGCTCCTGGGTCAGGGCAATCCTCATTAGCAATGCAGGCTGGGGGAAGGTGAGGTTGAGAGCAGTCCTGCAGAGAAGGACTTGGGTGTGCTGGTGGAGGAGAAGCTGGACAGGAGCCAGCAATGGGCACTGGCAGCACAGAAGGCCAAGGGCAGCACAGAAGGCCAAGGGCAGCCTGGGCTGCATCCAAAGCAGCTTGGCCAGAGCTGGAGAGAGAGTATCCTGCCCCTCTGCTCTGCTCTGGGGAGACCTCACCTGCAGGGCTGTGGCCAAATATGGGACCCCAACACAAGAGAGACAGAGACCTGATGGAGCAGGTCCAGAGGAGGGCCACAAAAATGAGGGGGCTAGAGCACCTCTGCTCTGAGGACAGGCTGGGAGAGTTGGGTCTGTTCAGCCTGGGGAAAAGAAGGCTCCAGGGAGACCTTAGAGCTGCATTTCAGTATCTGAAGGGGACCTGCAGGAAGGCTGGGGAGGGACTGTTCAGCAGGGCCTGGAGTGAGAGGATGAGGGGCAATGGCTTGAAACTGGAGCAGGGCAGATTTGGGTCGGACATCAGGAGAAGCTCTGCACAGGGAGGGCGGTGAGACACTGGAACAGGTTGCCCAGAGATGTGGTGGAGGCTCCATCCCTGGAGACATTCACAGTCAAACTTGATGGAGCCCTGAGCAACCTGATCTAGTTGAGGATGTCCCTGCTGAGTGCTGAGGGGGGGTGAACAAAATGACCTCTGAGGGTCCCTTCCCACCCAATGCATTCTGTGATTCTATGATTTCATAATTTCTCTTCCCCTTCCCTCTCTCCTTGCCTCCACATCTGCTGCTCCTCAGGCACATTTGGAGATGACCTGACCAGCACTCACTTCATCAGCACTCAATGACTCCACTTCTGTTTAGCTTGGAAACCCTTTCCTTTGATCCCAGGACTTGTCTTGGCAAAAAACCAACCTCAGGACCAACTGCATGAGTTGGTCAAATAAACATCATTGCCTCCAGAGCTTGTTTTGCAAACCTGGACTTCCCAAGCCTGCTTGGCCAAGAGCCAGAAGCAGATTTGCAAGCAGTTAACCATTTGACCTGGAGGAATTGGCTTCTCTTTAGACAAGTCTGGATGAGAGGTCACCAAGGATGCTGAACAGGGTCCTGATGTCAAGACCCACTCCTGGCCAAGGGGTCTCCAGCACTGAGAGGGCACACCTAGAGCCTCCAGACTTTTGCTCCACATTGGTGCCATTAGCAATCTTAAGCCAAGAAAGTGGCCTGAGAGACACCAGATGAATCCTGAACTGTGACCTTTAGGAGGTGGGAGTGGTGGGAGAGTTATTTTAAATGTGTTGTCCAAGATCCAGCTGAGAAGCAGCAGCCAGGCCCTAGATAACAATATTGGCCTCCTGACAAGGACACCAGATGGGAGCGAGCCCTTGGGCTGGTCTTACTTCTCAGGGAGGGCTATCATTTGAAATCACAGTATCACCAAGGTTGGAAGAGACCTTGAAGATCATCGAGTCCAACCTGTCACCACAGACCCCATGACTCGAGCATGGCACCATGTCCATGAGGAGGGAGGACATTGCTTGCCCAGAGAGAACTCTCCTGCCCACTGCAGGCTTGAACTCACAACCTTCCCAGTAAGAGTCTTATGTGCTACCAACTTAGCCACATGGTCCCCCCAAATGGTTTGGACATGATAGCCCTCCTGGTTTGGGGGTTGGACTAGATGATCTTTGGAGGTGCCTTCCAACCCAGACCATTCCATGATTCCATGAAACATACATCCAGGCTGGAGAACCAACCATCAGCCTGCATTTCCCTCAGGGAAACTCCTGTGGAGCAAGCTCCCCACCTCTCCTGTGGCTCTGACCCCAATCCAGTCATGGCCAGGTGCAGGTTGCAGAGCTCTGCACTCCTCAGGGTAGGGCTCATGAAGCCATTTTGGGGTTAACTGGTCTTTTAAATGAGAAAATGCAGGAAAGTGCAAGAAAATGGAGCTTGGTTGATAGGACAGATTGTGAAAAGGAGCAGCTGAAATGCATCCATCCTCTGCAGGGTTCCTACCCAAGGTAGTTGTGGAGTCACCATAGAATCATGGAATGGTCTGGGTTGGAAAGGACCTCCAAAGGTCATCCAGTCCAACCCCCTCTGCACTCAGCAGGAACATCCTCAAGTAGCTCAGGTTGCCCAGAGCCCTGTCCAGCCTCACCTTCAATATCTCCAGGGATGGGGACCTCAACCACTTCCCTGAGCAACCTGTTCCAGTGTTCCATCACCCTCATGGGGCAGAACTCATTTCTAACATCCAGTCTAAATCTGCTCTGCTCTAGTTTGAAGCCATTGCCTCTCATCCTGTCCCTGCAGGCCTTTGCAAACAGTCTCTCTCCATCCCTCCTGTAGCCTCCTGCAGGTACTGGAAGATTGCTATTGTGTCTCGCTAGAGCCTTCTCTTCTCCAGGCTGAACACCCCCAGCTCCCTCAGCCTGGCTCACAGCAGAGCTGCTCCAACCCCCTGAGCATTTCCCTGGCCCTCCTCTGGACCTGCTCCAGCAGCTCCAGGTCCTTCCTGTGCTGAGGGCTCCAGACCTGCACCCAGCACTCCAGCTGAGGTCTCCCCAGAGCAGAGCAAAGTGGCAGAATCACCTCTCTGCCTCTGCTGCCAACGCTGCTTTGGCTGCAGCCCAGGCTGCCCTTGGCCTTCTGTGCTGCAAGCTCACACTGCCTGCTCCTGTCCAGCTTCTCCCCCCCAGCACCCCCAAGTCCTTTTCCTCAGGGCTGCTTTCCATCCCCTCCTCCCCCAGTCTGTATTGATAGTGAGGATTGTTCCAGCCCAGGGGCAGAGCCCTGCACCTGCTCTTGTGGAACCTCTTGAGGTTCACCTGGGCTTCACTTCTCCAGCCTGTCCAGGTCCCTCTGGCTGCCATCCTATCCCTCTGGTGTATCCACAGCACCACTCAGCTTGGTGCCACCTGCACACTGCTGATGGTGCCTGGATCCTGCTGTCTCTAGCATTGATACAAACATTAACCAGCACAGGTCCCAGCACAGACCCCTGAGGGACACCACTTGGCACTGCTCTCCATCTGGACTTCAAGCAATTGAGCACCACCCTCTGGATGTGACCATCCAGCCAATTCCTTACCCACTGAGCAGTCCACCCATCAAATCTGCATTTCTCTCGCCACCCCTGGAGATGCTTAAAAGCCCTGCAGATGTTGTGCTCAGAGACATGGTTGAGTGGTGGACTTGGCAGCATTGGGTTTGTGGTTGGACTCCATGATCTTAAAGGTCTTTTCCAACCTAAATGGTTCTCTGATATTTAGGGAGAATTTAAGTGGACCTTCTGTTGGTGAGCTTCAAACAGAGTTTGTATGCTTGGGGGAAGCTGCTGAGGGATGACTTGGGAGCAAGAGGATGCCACCAACATTATTCCAAAGGGCAGGAAGCATGATCCCCAGGGAGGGTTGTTGGGGTGTTGTGAAGGTGTAGTGCCGCTCTCCTCATTCTCATCTGCTCATCCAGACAGGAATGTGTTCAGTTTGGGGTCTAAAGAGGGTTCTGGGGAGGTTCTCAACCCTTTCAAATGTTAGTGTAGATGGATGTCTCCAGGAGGCAATGTATGAGCTGGACTCATCCTGGCATTGCTTGTGTGCTCTTCCAGCACTCTCTGGGTAGTCTGCAGCTGAGCAAATCTCCTGCTTCCTGGGCTGACCTGGACAAGGAACATCCCCCACCTCTTGCCATCCACAGAGAGCTGTGGCTTTCTGGGGTCCATCTGCCCTCCCGTCTCCATCCCCTGGGTCATCTCAGGGTGAATTGGGTGCTTTGAGTGTGGCCAGTAGCAGGTTGAAGGAGGTTCTCCTCCCACTCTACTCTGCCCTAGTGAGGTCACATCTGGAGTCCTGGGTCCAGTTCCGGGCTCTCCAGTTCAAGAGAGACTGGAAACTACTGGAGAGAGTCCAACAGAGGGTACAAAGATGCTGAGGGGCCTGGAGCAGCTCTGTGAGGAGCAAAGGCTGAGAGCCCTGGGGCTGAGAGCCTGCAGAAGAGCAGCCCCAGAGGGCAGCTGAGCAATGCTCAGCAAGAGCCCAAGGGGCTGTGGGGGGCAAGAGGATGGGGCTGGCATCTGCTGAGTGGTGCCCAGGGACAATGGCAATAAGGGTCAATGGGGCACAAACTGGAATCCAGGAGATTCCATTTGAGTATGAGGAGAAAGTTCTTTGTTCTGAGGGTGCTGGAGCTCAGGAGCAGGCTGCCAGACTGGTGGTGAAGTCTCCTTCACCAGAGAGTTTCTACCCTCCCACCCCCTCCCCACCCCCATGCCATCGTGCTCCTGGGCAAGCTGCTGTGGGTGCCCCTGCTTTAGGAGGGGGTTTGGACTGGATGATCTCCAGAGGCCCCTTCCCACCCTCACCATGCTGGGATTCTGTGATGCTGTGAATCTCCCTGACAACACAAAGGTTATTTTGGAGCAGGAGGGGAAGGAAGTGAACTCACAAGCCCCATATTGAGAACAAGTGTTTTTGGAAACAAAAGGATTCCAGGGTGGGACCCTGCACAGGTCCCTGTGGCCTTGCTGCTGGGAGCTGAGAGCAAGAATAATGACCCAGAAAACAACTTTCAAATGGGTTTCCTCCACCACTGGTGGGGACTTGCTCTGAAGTATCTCTGTGGCTCTCATCTGCTGTGTCCATCGTGGGGAACAGACAAAGAATGGGAGACATAGCGTGCTGTGGGGATCCTGCTACCCCATCCCATAAACCAGCCTCTGACTGGAGGAGCCTGAGCAAAATCCACTCAAGGTCAATTAAGCAGCAACCCCACAGAATTTGGGGTGGGTATCTGGACCCCATGACACAGTTGCCCATGCCCACTGAGTCCCACCACGGTGCTACAAGGGCTCCATGCATGGTTGGATCCATGCCTGCCCAGCTCTTGAGCAGCTCTGCACACAGAGAAAGGAGCCCTTTGCAGAGCAGCCTCTCCCCAGCTTCTATTTTAGGCTTGGACCATCACATGGAGGGGCCACTGCTGCTATTTTTAGGGAGACTGAGTCTCAGGATATGTGCTCACCTGCTCTCTTGGGCACCAGGATCAATGCAGGACAGAATCATGGCATCCCAGCATGGTGGGGGGTAGAAAGGACCTCTGAAGATCATCTAATCCAACCCCCCCATGCTAGAGCAGGAAACCCTTCCAACAGCACCACTCTCAGGGCAGCGTCTCTCCTCCCAGCTGCCTCTTGCAGTACCTTCTGTGGTTGCAATACACTCAGGGCCCGCTGAACACAGCTCTTAAGACTTTCAGTGGTGCTGTTTGTTTGCTGCTTTATTTAAGTCTTGTTTGCTGTCTTCCGGGCAGTCCCAGAGGAAGATGCAGAAGAGGAAGCAGCAAAGAGCCTCCCCACATTTGGCAGAAAATTGAACAACTCCACTTCTCAGAAAGCCTTCAGCAGGCTCAGCAGCAGCAAAGCTGAGGAGGATGCCCACCAGGGAGGAAAGCTGGTCCCATCAGCCTGCATCATCTTTGTGGACAACCCCCACCTCCACCCCCACCTCCTCCATCCCTTCCCTGGCTGTAGTGCAGAACCACAGTGGCCACCAGCACAGGTCTGCTGGGAAGCAGCCTGCCCACAGCACACATAGCCCAAGCTGCTGGGTTTAATTTTAACACCCTCTGCTGTGTCTATTTAAGGCCTTCATGGGAGCAACACCATTGGCCACAATGGGATCCTTGTGCTTTTGGGGCCCAGCAGCCAGCTCCTGCTCCTTGGGAGGTCATGGCAGCACCCAGCTACAGGAGACCTGCATGGATGAGCAAGGAAGCAAGCAATTCTTTCCAAGGATCCTCCTGAGGGAGGCACTTGGAGCTTGCAGACCACCACCACCACCCTTTAGAAAGATGGATTATGTAGGAGCTTGGAGGAAAACCCGGAGCTTGGCATCTCCATCACCCTTCTGCTCTGAAGCCCTGTGGTCAGTGGAGGAGGAGGGATGGGACATCAATCATAGAATTGTTAGGGTTGGAAGGGACCTCAAGGATCATCCAGTTCCAATCCCCCTGCCATGTGCAGGGACACCTCACACTACAGCAGGCTGCTCAGAGCCACATCCAGCCAAAACCTCCAGGCATGAGGCTTCCACCACCTGCCTGGGCAACTTGACATCAACATGTGCTTGGTGGAGAGGAAATGGAAGCTGAGCTTAAAAAAATCCCCACCCCAACCACTGCTGGAGGGAAAAAATAGACACTCAGATGGCTAAAACCACAGAGCAAAGTCTTCTCCACACCAAAGCAATGTGGAGAAGGTCAAGTCTAGCTCCTAGAAGCTGCTTTCTCCAGCAAGCATCCTGTGCATCAGGTCTTCTCCAAGTGCTTCCCAGCTGGAGACCAAAGGCCTTCTGTGCTCCATCAGTTCTTGTTGCAGAGATGAGTGGGAAAAGGGTGGAAGGTGCCTCAGTTGTGTAGTTGTGGCTCATGGGTGCTGCTCCCTCAGCTGTCATGTTAGATGTTAGGAAGAAGTTCTTCATAGAAAGAGTGGTTGCCCATTGGAATGTGCTGCCCAGGGAGGTGGTGGAGTCACCATCACTGGAGGTGTTTAGGAAGAGACTGGATGGGGTGCTTGGTGCCATGGTTTAGTTGATTAGATAGAGTTGGATGATAGGTTGAACTTGGTGATCTCAAAGGTCTCTTCCAACCTGGTTAATTCTATTCTATTCTATTCTATTCTATTCTATTCTATTCTATTCTATTCTATTCTATGCTATGCTATGCTATGCTATTCTATTCTATTCTATGCTATTCATCAGCCTTGGGGATGGCAGAAGAAGAGTCCTACAGAAGCCCTTGGGTATGATGGATGGACAGATGAACTTGCTCATGGTGCTTTTCCAGCCCAAACTCCCACCTCCAGCACCTCTTTCTCTGATCAGCCCTGCTTTGGAGCTCAGCTGGCTCCTGGGAAGGTCCTCCAATACCTCCTCAACCCTCCTTCACCACATCCCCTGCACACCCCATTGGTGCTCACCACCATGAACAGATGCTTCATCCTCCAGCTGGGTTGGGTTTTGCTGCCTCTTCTACACCCTTCAAAGTTCCTGATGGTCTTGAGCTGAAGCATCCTGGAGGGAAGTCATCAGTAGTGGTGGGATTGTGAGCTCTAGGCAAGAGGTTGGACTTGATGATCTCAAAGGTCTCTTCCAATCTCAACAGTTCTATGGTTCTAGGGAGATTGCAGCCAGCCTGGGAGGTTGCAAATCAGGTCTGCTTCCATGAGATGTTTCTCTTGCTCCTGTGGAGTGTCACTCCTCCTCCCAAAGGATGTCTCTGTTGCATGCTGGGTCACACAGGGCACATTTCTGCCTCCCACTTGTGTGGGTGAAGATCTTGTCAGCCAACAGACCACGGAAAGTGATGAAATGTCCATGGCCAGCTTGGATCAGTTTGTACTTACATGGGTTTAAATCTCTGTAAGGAGGTTGTATAAGGGTGGGGGTTGGTCTCTTCCCCCTAGTAACAAGAGAGAGAACAAAAAGAAATGGCCTCAAGTCTCCCCAGGGGAGGTTTAGTTGGGTATCAGAAGAAACCTCTTCACTGAAAGGGTTCTCAAAGACCGGAATGGGCTCCCCAGGGAGGTGCTTGAGTCCCCATCCCTGGAATGGTTTCAAAACTGTGGAGATCATAGAATCATAGTATCAGTCAGGGTTGGAAGGGACCACAGGGATCACCTAGTTCCAATCCCCCTGCCATGGGCAGGGACACCCCACACTAGATCACGCTGGACAGAGCCTCGTCCAGCCTGGGCTTAAACACCTCCAGGGACGGGGCCTCAACCACCTCCCTGGATAACCAATTCCAGGGCTTCACCACTCTTGTGGTGAAGAACTTCTTCCTCACATCTAGCCTGAATCTCCCCATCTCCAGCTTCATTCCATTCCCCCTAGTCCTATCACTACCTGAGATCCTGAGAAGTCCCTCCCCAGCCTTCCTGTAGGCCCCCTTCAGATCCTGGAAGGCCACAATGAGGTCACCTCGGAGCCTTCTCTTCTCCAGACTGAACAGCCCCAACTCCTTCAGTCTGTCCTCATAGGAGAGGTGCTCCAGCCCTCTGATCATCCTTGTGGCCCTTCTCTGGACACCTTCCAGCACGTCCACATCCCTCCTGTAATAGGGGCTCCAGAACTGGAGGCAGTACTCCAGGTGGGGTCTCCCCAGAGCTGAGTAGAGGGGGAGAATCACCTCCCTTGACCTGCTGGCCACACTTCTCCTGATGCAGCCCAGGATCTGATTGGCTTTCCGGGCTGCAAGTGTACACTGAGAGCTCATGTTGAGCTTCTCGTCCACCAGCACACCCAAGTCTCTCTCCTCAGGGCCATGGTTGGGTAACCTTGGTAGGGTTAGGTAATGGTTGGACTGGATGATTTTAAAGATCTTTTCCAACTAAAGTGATCCCATAGCTCTCTTTAGATATTTAGATTGAGATGAGTGTTCATGACCCTTTCCTCTCCCACCAACAAACATGAGACAGGCCTGCAGGCTCAACCCAACAGGTGGCTTCAAACATCCCTCCTTGCTTATAACAGAAGCACACATTGCATTGGGTTGGAAAGGACCCTCAAAGGTCATCTTGGCCAAGCCTCCTGCACTCAGCAGGGACACCACCAACTAGGGCAGGTTGTTCAGGGCCCCATCAAATTTGACCTTAATTGCTTCCTCCTAGTGGATGGCTTGAGCAGCTGAGTCTAGTTGAGAGGTGTCCCTGCTGACTGAAGCAATGGCTTCAAACTAGAGCAGAGCAGATTTAGATTGGATGTAAGGAACAAGTTCTGCACCATGAGGGTAGTGGAACACTGGAACAGGTTGCCCAGGGAGGTGGTTGAGGCCCCATCCCTGGAGATATTCAAGGTGAGGCTCAAGAAGGCTCTGGGCAACCTGATGTAGTTGAGGATGTCCTTGCTGAGTGCAGAGGGGGTTGGACTGGATGAGCTTTGGAGGTCCCTTCCAACCCTGACCATTCTGTGATTCTATGATTCCTTGATTCTATGATTCTATGATTCTATGATTCTCTGATTCCCTGTCCCCATGGATGGGGCCTCCACCCACCTCTCTGGACACCCTGCTCCAGTATTTCACTGTGAGGTGTACTGCTTCCACTCAAGCCCTATAAAAACCTCCAGCAGAAGGCACCTGACACCTCCCAGCTCATCTCAAAACCCTTCCACTGCTCTCCCCTCCCTGCAGCGCAGGTTTAAGCTGCACCCATGGGTGCAGCTGCTTCGCTGTGGCCACCCTGACCTTCCCCAGTCCTACTTGTTCCTTTGCACTGCATTCCTCTTTGCTAGACAACATGGAAATGTTTTGAAAGTGCCTTAGAAACCTGCCTGGCTGCCAAAACGGTTGAAAGACGAAGCCGTGAAGGGGAGCGTGGAGCTGGCTTCCAGCTGGGCTCCAGCTCCTGCAGCTGCACAGAGCATTTGCTTCTCAAGGGGATTTAAAACAGCTGCCTCTTGAGTTGGCTCCTTTGGAGGGCCACCAAAACGATCAGGGGGTTGGAGCAGCTCTGCTCTGAGGCCAGGCTGAGGGAGCTGGGGGTGTTCAGCCTGGAGAAGAGAAGGCTCCAGGGAGACCTAATAGCAGCCTGCCAGTACCTGAAGGGGGCTACAAGAAGGCTGCAGAGAGACTGTTTGCAAAGGCCTGCAGGGACACGACAAGAGGCAATGGCTTCAAACTGGAGAAGAGCAGATTTAGATTGGATGTGAGGAACAAGTTCTGCACCATGAGGGTGGTGCAACACTGGAACAGGTTGCCCTGGGAGGTGATTGAGACTCCATCACTGGAGATATTGAAGGTGAGGCTGGAGAGGGCTCTGGGCAACCTGATCTAGTTGGGGATGTCCCCTGCTGAGTGCAGAGGAGGTTGGACTGGATGAGCTTTGGAGGTCCCTTCCAACCCAGACCATTTTGTGATTCTTTCAGCTGCTTCAGAGCTGGAGAATGGAGATTTGGGAGGAGGGAAGCTCTTGGTTTGGGTCCTCAGAGGTAATAGATGGCCATCACCTGCTTGCTGGATGGAAATGAGGAAGGTGGGTTATATTGGAGTTCAGAAGCTAACAGCTCTCCTCCTCTCTCCTTCACACCCAAATGAGTGGAGAGGGGTGAGAAAACACAAAAGAAGGGGACAGAAAGGCTTTTCCTTGCTGTTGGCAGTAAAGCTGGGAAGTTCCTGCTTGCTGCCAGCTGCTAGAACTTCAACCAGGCCTGGAAAAGATCTGCTGGGTAGAGGAATCTCCAGGGGACCACTTCCCAAACAAGCTCTTTAGAAAATAAAGCTCCAAACAAGCTTTTAGAAAAACATCTCCTCTTGCTTGATGGAGCATTCAGCAAGGAGCCACTGACCAAACCTCTCTGCTGGTCATGGCCTTAATGAATCAGCTCTTGACATGAAAAAGCCTCCTGCCTCCTGTCTCGAGTTGTTTGGCTTTGCCTTGAGTTGGAAGAGCTGTGGGTGATCAGCTCTTGGAGGAGCAGACTGGAGGAAACAGTGCCAAGCCAGGGTTGCAGAGCAGCAGCCATCACCCCACGGGCCACAGCTTGTGCAAGGACAAACAACAGAGCTCTGGACATCATCCATCTCCATCCATCATCTCTGGACACCATCTCTCCTTTGGAAGGAATCAGGATGAAGGATTTACAGAAAGAGTGGTCAGGCTTCTGGAGTAGGTTGCTCAGGGTGGTACAGGCAGAGCTGAGCTGGCAGCATGGAGCGGTTCAGGTGACAGGGTGAGAGGAAATGGCCTGAAATTGTGCCAGGGGAGGGTTAGGTTGAAGATTAGGAAGAATTTCTTTGCTGCAAGAGTGGTCAGGGATTGGAACAGGCTGCCCAGGGAGGTGGTGGAGTCCCCATGCCTGGAGGTGTTCAAGAAATGTGTGGAGATGGCCACTGGGGCCATGGTTTGCTGGCCACGGTGGGGCTGGGTTGCTGGTTGGTCTCAGCAATCTTAGAGGTCTTTTCCCCACCCAAACACAGTTCTATGATTGTATGATCTGGAGGATGAAACCAGGGTGCCATGGTCCTGTTAACCCAACCCTTGCCCAAGAAAGACTTCCAAATCGAAAAGGTTTAACCCAGCAGGCCCCTGCCAGGCAGCTTCACCAGTCTGAGCCTCACTCAGCAGCTCTGCCCAGGCATCTCCCTGTGCAAGCAACCAACTTGTCCTTCCTTCCTTCCTTATCAGCCCTGAATAGCTGTGCTGTGAGGTATTGTTTTCCCTCCTCAAACAAATTACATCAGAAGGAGGAAAAGGCTTTTTTTGGGGGTTGGTTGGGGTTTTTTTTCTCATCTCCTTGTTTTCTGGCATGGAGCTCCAGCAGCAAGATCTCTGCAGCACCATTTCCCTGCCAGCCATTCATCTCCTCTTTGCACCACCTGATGTCTCCTCAGCTGGCTTCTAAATAAGAAATGGCATCAATGCTCTTCCCCTTTTCATTTAGAGGGGGGGGGGCTTTACAGTTGTGTCCCCCCCAGCCCAGCCATACCTAGGAGGTCTGAGGAGCCCCTCTGTGAGATGAGATCCAGCTGCAGAAGGAGGATCTGGCTGAAGTCCATGGACACAGATGGGGAATACACTGGGGAGGGCTGTGTGCTGCTGGTGGTGGAAAACAACTGGGTCACCTGCTCAGGACTCTGTGGAGCTGCTTCTCCAGCCTCAGCCTGCCCAGAAACCCTCCAGCCCCCTCCTCCCCCTCCCCCCCCAAATTTGCAATGTCTTTTCAGCTCAGGTGAGTGGGGCCCATTGAGGAGGAAGGGTTGAACTTGGTCACTGCTTCACTTGGGCATCAGTCACAGAATCACAGAAACATCCAGGTTGGAAAAGACCCTCAGGATCACCAAGGCCAACCCAGAACCCTACTCTGCAAGGCTCACCTCTAAACCATAGCCCCAAGCACCACATCCAAAACACCTTGAAACACATCCAGGCTTGGGGACTCAACCACCTCCCTGCCCAGCACATTCCAGTGCCTCACCACTCTGGCTGGGGAAAAATGTTTCCTACTGTCCAGTCTAAAGCTACCCAGTCCCAGCTTGAGGCCATTCCCTCTTGTCCTGTCACTAATGACCTGTGATTAGTCTGCAAAGATGGTGGTGGTCATCCGTATCATCCTAGAGCTTCTTTGGAGTCTCTGTTGCTCCAGGACAGGATGGGGACAGACCCCAGAGCATCTCCATAGGGCTCTGGGAGGATATCATAGTATCAGTCAGGGTTGGAAGGGACCACAAGGATCATCCAGTTCCAACCCCCTGCCATGGGCAGGGACACCCCAAACTAGATCAGGCTGGCCAGAGCCTCAGCCAGCCTGGGCTTAAACACCTCCAGGGATGGGGCCTCAACCACCTCCCTGGATAACCCATTCCAGGGCTTCACCACTCTCATGGGGAAGAACTTCCTCCTCATGTCCAGCCTGAATCTCCCCACCTCCAGCTTCATTCCATTCCCCCTAGTCCTATCACTACCTGAGATCCTGAGAAGTCCCTCCCCAGCCTTCCTGTAGGCCCCCTTCAGATCCTGGAAGGCCACAATGAGGTCACCTCGGAGCCTTCTCTTCTCCAGACTGAACAGCCCCAACTCCTTCAGTCTGTCCTCATAGGAGAGGTGCTCCAGCCCTCTGATCATCCTTGTGGCCCTTCTCTGGACACCTTCCAGCACGTCCACATCCCTCCTGTAATAGGGGCTCCAGAACTGGAGGCAGTACTCCAGGTGGGGTCTCACCAGAGCTGAGTAGAGGGGGAGAATCACCTCCCTTGACCTGCTGGCCACACTTCTCCTGGTGCAGCCCAGGATCTGATTGGCTTTCCGGGCTGCAAGCGCACATTGAGAGCTCCTGTTGAGCTTCTCCTCCACCAGCACCCCCAAGTCTCTCTCCTCAGGGCTGCTTTCCAGCCAGTCCCTGCCCAGCCTGGATTTGTGCCTGGGACTGCCTCGACCCAGATGCAGGACCCTGCACTTGGTCTTGTTGAAGCTCATGAGGTTGGCTTGTGCCCACCTCTCCAGCCTGTCCAGGTCCCTCTGGATGGCATCCCTTCCCTCCAGCGTGTCCGCTGCACCACACAGCTTGGTGTCATCAGCAACCTTGCTGAGGGTGCACGTCCATGGCACCCACAAAGTGATATGCGAGACACAGCCCCCCAGCTCACACCCTCACCACCCAAATTCAGTGTACTTCTTAGAAACTTAGGGCAGGCTACAATGCTTGTGGTGGCCCTCCATAGCTTCCTGCAGCTTCTTGGGAGGCCATGTCATGCTAGGGCTGAGTGAAAACAGACCCCCCAGAGCATCTCTGTAGGGTGTTTGGGGGCATGGGGGGATGAAATTCCCCAGCTCACACCCACAGCACCCAAACTCAACCTATTTCCTAGAAATGTAGACTCTCTGAAGGACTTCTCTTCCACCCTATGGTCCACCTTGTCCCATCCATCCCAGAAGAAGGATTTTGACAGATCTTCTACCCTCTTCAGGAGCTGGACACCATCACCCCCACCACCCCCATTTGTGGTTGAACCCAGCCCCCAGCAGTCCACAAAAGAGAAAGCAAGGAACAAACCTTCTCCATGTCCTCCTGGCTCCAGCAATCTCTTCCCTGGAAGAAAAGTCTCCATGTTGGGAGGCAAGAGGTGCAGCATCCCCTTTCCCAAGGGTCTAACCTGCATCCCTAAGGAAGGAGCACTTCACCAGCATGTGGCTCCCAGGAAAATGAGAGTGGAGCAGAAGAAGCTGAGATGAAGCAGGCCCCCAGATTTCCTTTTCTCTAAAACAAATCCTTCCCCCCTCTGCCCCAGCCTGAGGAGTTCCTGGCAAAGCAGCTGGGTTTGACTTGACAGCTCGCTGACTGATGGGTGGGAACTGGTCCTGGGAGTTAAAATTAGAGCTAAAAGTTGTCCTCAGAGTCCCTTAACCACCTCATGTCCCCCACTCCTCCCCTTCCCCTGGGAAGTGAGGCCAGCTTGCAGGCAGGGATGTGCTGTGGGATGTCACCTGAGGTGCATTGGTACCATCCCTGGGCTCCAGTGGGGGGCAGGGGGCAGGAAGCCCAAGCCAGCCTCAGCTACCTACTTCAGAGGCATTTTTTCCCCTGACCCCGGTGTGACTGCTCCATGCCCTGGGAAAGGGCACCAGGACAAGCTCCAGTAACAAAGCACCCTGACATGGAGAGGGGATGTCACTTTGAGGACCCTGGGACCACTGCAGGTCAGGGGGGATGTTGTATGCAGTGGGGGTGACTGGCCCCAGCCCCAGGTAGGTGGGATCCAGCCCTGGTCCCAGCCCTGATCCCATTCGTGGCCCCATCCTTGATCCCATCCTTGGAGGGGGGCTTCTGTCCTAGCATCAGCCCTGGTCTCAGCCCTGCTTGCAGGGAATCTGGTCCCATTCCCAGCCCCAATCCCCTCCAATGTCCCATCCCTGGAGGGGAGGCTCCTGTCCTAGCTCCAGGCCCAATTGTACCTCTGGTTCCCATTGCTGGTGAGGCAAGCAGGGAGCCTTCAGGCTCCTGCCCAACCATACACCAATCCCAGGGCTCAAGGGGGCTGCTCCTGGCCTAGCCTTAAGCTGGATTCCATTCTCAGTCCCATCCATGCTCCCATCCTTGCAGGGGGTCTCATGTCCTAGCTCAGCCTTGGTCCCAGCCCTGCTCCCATCCATGACCTCATTTCCAGAGAGAGGGACTCCTGTCCCATCCTTAAACCCAGTCCCATCCATGACCACATCCCCAGAGAGGGGGACTCCTGTCCTATGCCTAACCCCAGTCCTTCCTATCCATGGTCCCATCCCCAGGCAAACAAGGGGAGAGTGGTGCGGCTCCTGTCCCAGTCCCAGCAGTGTTTCCAGCCCCAGTGGTGGTGGAGCCTGCTCCAAATCCCAGCCCTGATCCCATTCATGATCCCACTCCCTGCCCTTGTCTTAGTCCCAGCCCTGATTCCACCTCTGGTTTCTTTCCCTGGAGGGGCAAGAGAGGCCTCATGTCCTGTGCCTAACCCCAGTCCCATCCCCAGTCCCATCTCCAGGTGAGCAAGGGGAGAGTGTTTGGGCTTCTGTCCCCATCCCAGCACCAGTCCCCACCTCAGTGGGGGTGTGTGTGTGTCTGACCCCATCCCCAATGCTGACCCCATCCATGGTATGGTCCCATGCCAGGATGAGTACATCCCAATCCCATCCATGCTCCCATCCTTGAAAGGGGGACTCCTGTCCTAGCATCAGTCTCAGTCCCAGCCCCATCCATGACCCCCTCTCCAGAAGGTTAGGGATTCCTGGCCTATCCCTAAGCCCCATAACATTCCTGGTCCTATCCTTTCCCATCCCCAGGCAAGCAAGGGGAGGGTGGTTGGGCTCCTGTAGTCCCAGCACTGGTCCCACAATTGGTGGTGGACTCTGGTCCCAGTCCCAGCCCTGATCCCATGATTCCATGGCCCCATCCTCCAAGCTGGGGGCTCCTGTCCTGGCCCCAGTTCCAGTTCCACCTTTGGTTTGCTTTCCTGGAGGTGCAAGAGGGTGCTCCTGCCCCAGTCCCATCCATGCTCCCATCCTTGAAGGGAGGACTCCTGTGCTAGCATTAGTCTCGATCCCAGCCCCAATCCCACCCATGATCCCATCTCCAGAGGAGCAGAGATTCCTGTCCTATCCCTAATCCCAATCCAATCCATCATCCCAGCAAAAGGGGAGCAGTGGGGCTCCTCTCCCCGTCCCAGCACTGTTTCCAGCTCCAGTGGTGATGGAGCCTGCTCCAAATCCCGGCCCTGATCCCACGCATGATCCTAGCCCCTGCTCTGGGGTTCCTGTCCCAGCCCTTATTCCATCTCTGGTTTCTTTACCTGGAGGGGCAAGGGGGGTGGGGGGTGTCTTGTCCCATCCCTAACCCCAGCCCCATCCATGATCCCATCCCCAGGCGAGGAAAGGGGGAGCAGCATTCCCAGCCCCGACGGTGGTGTGCGTCTGACCGACCCCCGCCTCAGCCCTGCCCCCACGCATGCTCCCGTCCCGGGAGGAGGAACTCCTATCCCTATCCCATGCCCGAGAGGGGCGGTTCCGGTGCCAGCCCCAGTCCCAGCCCCGGGGAGGTCGGTCCCGCCCCGGTCCTGCGCTGGTCCTGCCTCGGTCCTCGCCCCGCTGCCCGCTCCACACGCGGCGGTGGCTGCCCGGGGACGGCGGCAGCGGGACCGGGACTGGGACTGGGACCGGGACGGGACAAGGGCCGAGCCAAGGGCCGAGCCCCGGGCATGGAGCTGCCTCCTCCGCCTGCTTGAGCGCAGAGGGACGATCCCCACCGGAGCCACCCGGCACGGAGCCACCAGCTCGGTATGAACCAGCGGGGGGGGGAGACACCGGGCAGTTGGGGGGAAAGGGAGTGGGTGCGTGTCCTGCCCACGCAGGGCAGTGAGGAACAGACCCCGCGGGGTGCGGGGCTGCAAAGTTTGCGTGGGGTGGGAGTGGGGGCGTGAGCGGGGGGACACGTACATGGTTGGGGGTATACGTACATGAGTGGGGGGATAGCTACGTGAGTGAGAGGGACAAGTACATGGGTGAGGAGGACACGTACGTGGGGGGATGCGTACATGAGTGGGAGATTATGTACATGAGTGGGGGGACACGTACATGAGCGGGGGACACGTACATGAGTG
This sequence comes from Picus viridis, assembly GCA_033816785.1. NCBI lineage: Eukaryota > Metazoa > Chordata > Aves > Piciformes > Picidae > Picus > Picus viridis. Next base: position 39,664,759 of record CM066566.1, on the reverse strand, counting down.
AGGGGGACGAGTGCATGGGTGAGGGGGACGAATGCATGGGTGAGGGGGACGAGTGCATGAGTGGGGGGACGCATACCTGGGTGAGTGGAACACATACATGAGTGGGGGACACATATATGAGTGGGGGGACACACATACATGGGTGAGGGGACATGTACATGGGTGGGGAGCACACGTATATGAGTGGGGAACACACATACATGAGTGGGGAACACATATATATGAGTGGAGGAACACATATATGAGTGGGGGGACACATATGTGGGTGGACAGAATGTGCATCTGAGTGGGGAACACACATGGGGTGGGGGGACACAGACATGAGTGGGAGGGACTCGTGTGTGAGTGGGGGGGAGATGCAGGTGAGTTGGGGGAGATGCACATGAGTGGGTGACACAGACATGGATCGGGGGACATGCACATGGGCTGGGGGGACATGTGCATGGGTGGAGGGCACCTGTACATGGGTTGGGGACGCACACACATGGGTAGGGGGCCACTCAGGCACCCCCCTGCACCCCCACATACACGATGGTGGCACTCGCTGCTCGGCGGGTGACAGGGGTGGCAGATGGGTCCCCATGCCCCCAGAGCAGGTCAGCGGGGTGCTGTGAGGACAAAGCTTAACCCCAGCTGTCCCCACTCTCCACTAAAACTGCCCCCAAACTCCCCCAGTGACCTCAAAGCTGGGGTGGTTGGAGCAGTGCTGGGGGTGCCGAGCGGCTGGGACGGGCTGCTGCTGGTGTGAGTGGCCGGGACTGGGCGCTGGGGAGGCTTCCTGAGCTCTTTTGGCTCATTTTCTGTGCCTGAATTCTTGGATTGTTTCTGCTGTCATTCCAAATAATCCCCTATTGCTGCTCACTTTCTCCCTTCCCCGGGGAATTCTCTGGCTGTTTGTCAGGGATTTCCTGTACACACCTCTGGTAGAAACCATGGAGCTGCCTCTCTCTGCTTGTACTCCGGCTTGGTGTTTTTCCACCTCTTTTGCATACTGGGACCCCTGTGCCATTGATTTGAGGGTGTTTGAATTTCCACTTGGGGGTGGCTGAAACTCTGGTTTGACTCCCTCCTAACCCCAAAGCCACCTTCTGCCCCTGGAGCTGGCCCCTGGGTGGACCTCACTGCAAGGAGCAGCTTTCTAGGGGGAAAAGATCTCATTTCTCTTGCTGCTTTGCTTTGCTTCTTGTAAAAGCCGTTTGGCAACCCTGTGCAGAGGGTGAGGAGCACCAAACCCTGCTCCTGGGGAGCCACCAGCACTGGGAGGAGGGGAAGGTTCCATTGAAGCAGGGTTGGTGACTGATGAAATTAGGTCGTTTCATTATGATTGAGAGTGTGCCCTGAGTTCCTCTTCCTCATTTACCCCCTGAACAGAGGGAACTTTGCTCTTCAGCCTTGCTCTGAGAGGGGCTCAGGAGCTTCAGTATAAAACAGGGCACCCCCCAAACGTGCTGCTGAGCCCTGGAGGGTGGCCCCATCCCAGGTTTTTCCCGGGTTATAAATCCCTGAGGAGTATTTTTGACTGTCCTGGCAGCGGGTGGCTTTACCCTGTCTCTGCCTGATGTGATTTTTATCTCCAGTTGTTGACACAAAGCCAAAGCCACGAATAGTTCGCTGGCAGCGGAGCGTGCTGCCGGCCACGCCGTCAGCCCTCCTCAACACTCAACATCTTCTCCCCCACCACCACCAAAAAACCCTTAGGGGGAACCAGCCCGTGAAGCAGAGATCCTATTTGCTTCCATGGGATCTTCCTCATGGAAGAGCAAAATCCACCCCACGTAGAATCACAGAATCAACCAGGTGGGAAAAGACCTCAGAGATCATCAGGTCCAACCTGTCACCCAACACCTCCTGATAAACCAAACCTTGGCTCCAAGTGCCACATCCAGTCCTTTTTTGAACACCTCCAGGGACAGTGACTCCACCACCTCCCTGGGCAGCACATCCCAATGGCCAATCTCTCTTTCTGGGAAGAACTTTCTCCTCACCTCCAGCCTAAACCTCCCCTGGCACAGCTTGAGACTGTGTCCTCTTGTTCTGGTGCTGGTTGCCTGGGAGACGAGACCAACCCCTTCCTGGCTTACAACCTCCCTTCAGGTAGTTGTAGACAGCAATAAGGTCTCCCCTGAGCCTCCTCTTCTGCAGGCTAAGCAACCCCAGCTCCCTCAGCCTCTCCTCACAGGGCTGTGCTCCAGACCTCTCCCCAGCTTTTTTGTCCTTCTCTGGACACCTTCCAGCAACTCAACATCTTTCTTAAACTGAGTGGCCCAGAACTGGACACAGCACTCAGGGTGTGGCCTAACCAGTGCTGAGTCCAGGGCAGAATGACCTCCCTGCTGCTGCTGGCCACACTGTTCCTGATGCAGGCCAGGATGCCATTGGCCTTCTCGGCCACCTGGGCACACTGCTGGCTCCTGTTCAGCCAGTTGTCAACCAGTACTCCCAGGTCCCTTTCTGCCTGGCTGCTCTCCAGCCACTCTGTCCCAGCCTGTAGCACTGCATGGGGTTGTTTTGGCCCAAGTGCAGAACCTGGCACTTGTTCAATGCCATCCTGTTGGACTCTGCCCATCTGTCCAGCCTGGCAAGGTCCCTCTGCAGAGCCCTCCTACCTTCTAACAGATCGACACCAGCCCCCAACTTGGTGTCATCTGCAACCCCACGTGGGGGTTTGGCCCTTCTTTGGCTTTGCAGCAACTGCTGGTGCCATGGTTGAAGCTGATAATTTTGTTCTCCCCAGTTTTGGGATGTTGGTTATCTCCCAGTGTGTGTCTGGTTTTACTGGGAGGGTTGTGGTGTGGATGGGTGACTCCCTTGGCTTGGGCAGGATGCTGGTAGGGTCTCTGTGGTAATGTTGTTTCTTCCAGATAGGAGGCTGGCAGGGTGAAACAAAAAAGCAGATGAAAAGTTCTGCACCATGATGGAGCTCATTGAAGTAGGATAAATCCTACTTCATAGAAGGTTTGGGTTGGAAGAGGCCTTAAAGATCACCTAGTTCCAACCCCCCTGCTAAAGCAGGGTCACCCCTAGCAACTTGCCCAGGATCACAGTGGCCAGGTGGGGTTGGAAGCTCTCCAGAGAAGGAGACTCCACAGCCTCTATTGGCAGCCTGCTCCAGGCCTCCAGCAGCCTCACAGGAACAAGTTCTGCACCATGAGGGTGGTGGAACACTGGAAGAGGTTGTCCAGGGAGGTGGTTGAGGCCTCATCCCTGGAGATATTCGAGGTCAGGCTGGATAGGGCTCTCAGGATGTCCCTGCTCACTGCAGGGGGGTTGGTCTGGATGACCTTTGGAGGCCTCTTCCAACCCAGACCATTCTATGATTCTAAGATTCTGTGGCCTGAAACTGGTCTCATGTTCTTCTCTTGGTCTAACCATTGCATTGTCCAATGTGCAGCAGAAAACTGAGGCCTTAAGCAACTTGGGCTAGTGGGAAGTTTCCTTGCCTATGGCAGTGGGGTTGGAATTAGGTGATCTTTAAGGTCCCTTCCAACCTTCCATAGATTCACTCTGTGAATCTATGATTATGGAGGGCAACCCCAAAGTCAGATTTCTGGTATAAAACCCAGCACAAAGCTGCTTTCTATCTCCAGGAAGCCCAAAGGAGGTGAGCACCTCCCTTTCCCCTGCAATAAGTAGAAATCAAGCTTTGGGGGCTCAAATGAAACTTGAGCCTGGAGCTCCATCCAGCCTGGCTTTGAGCACTTCCAGAGAAATGGTGAAGGATCCAACCATGGAAGTGTTCAGAGCCAGGTTGGATGAAGTTTGGAGCAACCTGGGCTAGTGGAAAGTCTCCCTGCTCATGGTAGGTGAGTTGGAAATGGATGATCTTTAAAGTCCCTTCCAACCCAAAGCATTCCATGAATGAAGCAGGAGCGATCCCCAACCTCATGGGATGCTGCAACATCTCCAGATGGGGGGGGAGGAAGGGAGGAGGAGGGCAGTGCCTGCAGCTGATGTAGGGGGCAACCAAACAGTGACCATCACCTTTGCTGGAGCAGGAAGAGGAATGTTGATGAAGGGATTAAGTGTTGGCAAGGGTGTATTTGCTTCCTGCAGGATCCATCCCTGGAGATCTGCTGTGCTGGGAATGGAGTCAAGTTCCACCAAACAAAGACAGCTTTAATTACGCAGAGGCTGCAGGGGCAGCAGCCCTGATGGGTTTGATGCTTTTATCTAACTCACCCTAAAGCCACAGCTTTGGTAAATCCAGACTGACTTCCTATGGTGGGGACGAAAACAGGTTTGGGAAGCAGAGGCTTGAAGGGAGATTGATTCAGGGAGCTTCTTGGGAGGGAAGAGAAAACCCTGGGAAAAGTCATTTTTATTTGCTCTACAGGGCCATAAAGTCCTTTTTTTGAGTCAGTCTATCTTTTATCCACACTCCCTCTCCCCTTTTTAACTTGGGTCAAGGTGTGGAAAAACCCTCTGGGAATCCCAAACTCCCCTGGTAAAATCCTTTTCAGAGAGAAAACTTCAACTCTGCTGTCCCTCAGCCTGGGAGCAGGAAGGGAACCTGAGGCACAAGACCACTTTGGTGTCGGAGTTTCATTTCTCTCAGCTGGGGTGGAGCTGCTCAGCTCCCTCCAAAGTGTTTTTTTGGGGGGGGGGAAAGAATGGAAATACAGGATCTTTGCAAACTTCTTTTGGGAGGCATGAGGATTTCTGGCTGTTTGGGGGATGGAGGAAGGGGTAGGGGAAATCTGTGGGGGATAAAAGAGCAACACTGCCTGGGGCTGTGAGGTAGGAGATAGAATCATAGAATTGTCAGGGTTGGAAGGGACCTTCAAGGATCATCCAGTTCCAACCCCCCTGCCATGGGCAGGGACACCTCACACCAGAGCAGGTTGCTCACAGCCACCTCCAGCTTGGCCTTCAAAACCTCCAGGGATGAGGATTCCACCACCTCCCTGGGCAACCTCTTCCAGTCTCTCACCACCCTCATGGGGAAGAACTTCTTCCTAACATCCAATCTCAATCTCCCCATTTCTAGTTTTGTTCCATTCCCCAAAATTCTGTCACTCCCTGACACGCACAGAAGTCCCTCCCCAGCTTTCCTGTAGCCCCCTGCAGATACTGGAAGGCCACAAGAAGGTCTCCTCAGAGCCTTCTCTTCTCCATACTACACAACCCCAACTCTCTCAGTCTGTCTCCATAGCAGAGCAGCTCCAGCCCTCTGCTCCTCCTCGTGGCCCTTCTCTGGACACCTTCCAGCACCTCCAGATCCTTCCTGGAACAGAGGCTCCAGAACTGGACCCAGTGCTCCAGGTGTGGTCTCAGCAGAGGGACAGAGGGGGAGAATCCCCTCCCTGGCCCTGCTGGCCACACTTCTCTTGCTGCAAGTGGTTGGCTTTCTGGGCTGCAAGTGCTCACTGCTGGCTCCTGTTGAGCTTCTCCTCCCCCAGCACCCCCAAGGCCTTATCTCCAGGGCTGCTGTCCAGCCAGTCTCTGCCCAGCCTATATCAATAGGTAAAGACTCTTAAGCTACTAAAGGCTTCTTTTGGGGTACCTTGGAGATATCTCTGGAGACATTCAAAACCTGCCTGGACATGTTCCTGTGTGACCTGCTCTTGGTGATCCTGTCTTGGCAGTCGGGTTTGGACTGGATGATCTTTCGAGGTCCCTTCCACCCCCTAGTGTTCTGTGATTCTCTGCTATCTGGCCTTGGAATGGCTGGAGAGAAGTCCCAAGGAGAAATGTGAATTTGGGGACCAGGTTGGCTGGGGATGTCCTCAGCCCACACTGGTGGCCACAGTCAGCTTGGAGGTGAAAGGTGCTGAAGGTCACCAGGCCAGAACCCAACCAGGTGGAAAGGAGAGATGAAAACCAAGCAGTTTGGCCAGGCTCAAATTTCATCCTGGTTCCCATCTCCACTTCACCCAACCAGGGAAGTTTGGTAGCATCCAAGCACTCTGCCTGTTTGCTTTGGCTGCTGAAGGGTTTCAACCACGGCCCCAGAGGAGAGAGGCAAACCCTGCCAGGCAGTGTGCTTCCCAGAGAGTAGTTCCTGGTCTGGGGGCAAAGATTTTGATGAGTCTACTAAATGCCTCTCTCTGAGTGAGGGCAGGGAAAACAGCCACGTTGTCCTTTGGCTCTTGTTGCAGAGGAGTTGGTGGGGAAGATGTGGGAAGCAGATCTTGCTTTCAACCTCCGGCACAAACCAGTGGGAGCTGTGGTCACACCACCTTGGTTTGATTTCCCAGGACCTTGCAGCAGCACAACTGTGAGGTCCTGACAGTAAGTTAATCCCTCTTAATTATTTGGGAAGGTTGATTCAGCCTCATCAACACACACAGACCCCCAGCCCCGCCTTTCCCCTTCCCTGTGAAACAACTTCGTGGCAGCTGCAATTCGGTTGTGCTTTGTTTGCTTTCGTGGCTTGGGTTCTGCTGGCAGGTTCCCAAGCACAGAACACCACTGGGTGGATGGTGACCTCTGGGATGGCACTAGGAATACTGAGAAGTGGGGCAAAACCCTTGGACTAGTTAGATTAGATAATCTCCAGAGGTCCCCTGCAACCCCTATCCTTCTGTGACTCTGGGATTTAAGCTTTTTTGGCAGTGATTCGGTGTCCAACCCATGGTCCCCGTGTACTGGCCCTGAGTGCTGCCCATGACCTGGGAGTCCTGGTGGACACCAAGTTCCCCATGGGTCAACAATGTGCCCTGGTGGCCAAGAAGGCCAGTGGGATCCTGGGCTACCTTCAGCAGAGTGTGGCCAGCAGATCCAGGGAGGTTCTCCTCCCCCTCTACTCTGCCCTGCTGAGACCTCAGCTGGAATATTGCATCCAATTCTGGGCTGCCCAGCTCAGGAGGGAAGGGATCTGCTGGAGAGAGTCCAAGAGAAGGCTACAAGGATGCTGAAGGGACCTGGAGCACTGCCCTGTGAGGAGAGGCTGAGAGCCCTGGGGGTGGTTAGTCTGGAGAAGGGAAGACTGAGAGAGCATTTAATCAAAATCTATCAATATCTGAGGGCTGGGGGTCAGGAGGGAGGGGACAGGCTCTGCTCAGCTGCACCCTGGGATAGGACAAGGGACAATGGATATAAGCTACAGCACAGGAGGTTCCACCTCCACATGAGGAGGAACTTCTTCACTGGGAGGGTCACAGAGCCCTGGAACAGGCTGCCCAGAGAGGTTGTGGAGTCTCCTTCTCTGGAGACTTTCAAGGCCCATCTGGATGTGTTCCTGTGTGACCTGAGCTGGATTCTATGATCCTGCTCTGGCAGGGGGGTTGGACTTGATGACCTTCTGAGGTCCCTTCCAACCCCTAACATCCTGTGAGTCTGTGATCCTGTGATGACCTTCTCCAATGACAGCTCCCTCCTCCTCCATGTTGACTCATCTAAGTATCCCCTGCTCAGCCATGGCAGATACTGTTACAGGAGCATTTGGGGATATTGACACCACAAGCACATGCCTGGTGGGGTATAGTTGAGGACAGGTGGTTGATGGGGTTGCAACACCAATGTACCTGGGCTCTTCTCATCACACTGCTCTGCTCTTGTGCTGCCTTAGAATCGTAGAATTGCCAGGGTTGGAAGGGGCTTCAAGGATCATCCAGTTCCAACCCCCTGCCATGGGCAGGGACACCTCACAATACATCAGGTTGCTCACAGCCACCTCCAGCCTGGCCTTCAAAAAGGCATGAAGCTTCCACCACCTCCCTGGGCAACCTGTGCCAGGCTCTCACCACCCTCACAGAGAGAGTCGTTCGCCATTGGAATGTGCTGCCCAGAGAGGTGGTGGAGTCACCATCCCTGGAGGTGTTCAAGAGGGGCTTGGATGTGGCACTTGGTGCCATGGTTTAGTAGTCATGAGGTGTTGGGTGACAGGTTGGACTCGGTGATCTTTGAGGTCTTTTCCAACCTTCTTGATTCTATGATTCTATCCTCAGGCATTGCTGTTGCCTTCTTCCTCCCCTGCCATTGAGCTAGGGGCTGGATGTGTCACCATCAGAGCTGGTGCTCGTGCCACCCATCCTGTAGGCAGAGGAAAAGGGCAGCTGCCAGCTTTTGTGCCTTCAGATGCCTTGAATGGTTGTGTCCCCCTCTGGCTCTCTCTGCTGCGGATGCAGCAGGACCGGGGCGAAGGGATGGCCCGGAGCCACCACCCCGCCAGACACAGCAGGGCTTGTCCTAGGGATTCTGGGAACAAGCAGGGGGAGGGAAAGAAAAGAAAAAGAAAGGCTTTGGCATTTCCAGAAGGAGAAAGAGGGAGACCACAACAGCAAGGACAAAGCTGCCTTGTGAGGGGACTTTTGTCTCCACGCTTGCCCCATCCAAGCCAGCCACACAGCTCTGCTTTGCTCCTTGTCCTGAATCACAGAATCATAGAATGGTTTGGCTTGGAAGGGACCTCCAAAGGTCATCTAGTCCAAGCCCCCCTGCAGTCAGCAGGCTTCCTCTTGATGTTTAAATGGAACCTCCTATGGTCAGGTTTGTGCCGATTACCCATTGCCCTTTCACTGGGCACCACTGGAAACAGACTGGTCCCATTCTCCTGCCAGCCTGCTTTAGGTATCTGTAAGCATTGAGAAGGTTAAACATCCCCAATTCCCTCAGCCTTTCCTCATCAGAGATGTTCCAGGCCCCTCAGCATCTTTGTAGCCCTTTACTGCACCCTCTCCAACCAGTTCCTGCCCTTCTTGAATTGGGAAGTCCAGAACTGGGCCCAGCACTCCAGATGTGGCCTCACCAGGGCAGGGTAGAGAGGGAGAGAACCTCCCTCTGCCTGCTGCTGGCCACATGAAGATGGAGATGTGCAGCTGAGCACATCCATGGCTACAGCATGGCCATGGGCAACCCAGGAAATACTTCTTTACTGAAAAGGTTCTCAGAAGTTGGTATGGTAGGCCCAGGGCAGTGGTGGAGCCACCATCCCCAGGGGTGTTCAAGTAGAGTGTGAACCTGGTGCTTAGGGACATGGCTTAGTGTTGACCCTTCAGTGCTGGGTGGAGGGTTGGACTGGCTGGTCCTTGAGTTGTCTTCCAAGCAGATCTGTTCTGTGATTCTGTGATCCTACCCTGAATGCTAGAAGAGATTCCCCACCTAGACTTATGGATGGGTTTCAAGTGCCTTGACCCTTGAGGTGTCTTCCAAGCAGATCTATTCTGTGATCCTACCTAGAATGCTAGAGAAGATTCCCTACCTTGGCTTACAGATGGGTTTTGAATGCCTTGCTGACTTATGGATGGGTTTCAAATGCCTTGACCCTTGAGGTGTCTTCCAAACAGATGTATTCTGTGATCCTACCCTGAATGCTAGAGGAGATTCCCCACCTTGGCATACAGATGGCTTTTGAATGTCTCCCTGGGTTTTCTTGCTGGGGTTGCAGGAGCCTGGGGGAAGGTGGGTTGGAAGATGGAGTGATCATGCCCCCCCCACTGGTGCTTCAGAAGTGGGGCAGAGGGCATGCAGATGGAAAGCCATGGGGAAACCACATGCAAGGCTGGAGTCTCTGGAGTTCTCTAGCCCTTCCCTGCCCCTTTTAGGGCATCATGTGTGGCTTCTCTTGCTCATGGTGGCCTGCCCAAACCATTTCATCATCTGCCAGGCCTGTGGGTAACCTCTGTCTTGCTGGCTGCAGATCTGCAGAGCTCAGAGGAAAGGAAGAAATTAGGGAGAAGAGCAGCTGGAAGGTGTTTTCCCATCTGCCTGAGCACTTTCACCTCTCTCCATAGGCAGGGACAACCTCGTGGCTGAGGACTTGAGGGGAAGCAGGGTGCAGGGGGAGGGGAGCAAAGCTGAACCAGGGTGCAGGAGAAGCAAAACCCTGGGCTGAGGAAAGAGCAAGATCTGTCCTCGCTCCTCCAGCTCCTCAGAGTGGCTCCCAAAGTTCTGTTTGGCTCTCGTTTTTTGCAGAGGTTGCAGATCAGGCAGGCTGTGAACGTGCCTGTGGTTTCTGCCCATGTTCTTGTGAAGTTGGAGCCTCACCCAGCACTGCCTCTGGTCTGCTCCAAGGGGGGAAGAAGCAGTAAAAACTGGGGGGAAACATCATCAGGGAGGTTGCTTGATCCTGTCCCTGGAGCACAGACTGGAGTTATCCTCATAGGATGGGCTGGAGGCATCACTTCACCCCTGCTCCATCCCTGGGAGGAAAGGAGGATGTAGCAAAGTGGGGGGTGGTTGCCTCTGCCTAGTAACAAGGGATAGGGCAAGAGGAAATGGCCTCAAGTTGCACCAGGGGAGGTTTAAGTTGGAGGTTAGAAGAAACTTCTTCACTGGAAGGGTTCTCAAAGAATGAAAAAGGTTTATGTTGGACATGAGAAGAAAATTCGTCACTGAAAGGATTCTCAAAGGCTGGCACAGGCTGCCCAGGGAGGTGGTTGAATCCCCATGCATGGAGGCATGGAAGAGAGGCAGAGATGTGGTGCTGAGGGCCATGGGTTAGCACCAGACTAGGTTGAGTTGGAGAATGGTTGGAGTGGATGACCTTAAAGGTCATCTCCAACCAAAATGATTCTGTGACTCCGCAAAGAGGCTTTTTAATGCCAGAGTGTTTCACTCTGGTAAGAGATCATCCAGGCTGGCAGCTTCTAGGAGATCCTCATTGTCTCCTTCTTTGCAGGATCTGAATTTGGAGGGAAGTCCAGGAGAGCTCTGGGTCCAAACAATGCTTGTTTGGAAGAAAGAGCATGCCCAGGCCAGCTCACAACATCATAGAGTGGCTTAGGTTGGAAGGGACCTCAGAGATCATCTCCTCCAACACCCCTGCCATGGACAGGAACACCTCTGAACTAGACTCAGCTGCTCAAAGCCTCATCCAACCTGGCCTTCAACACCCCCAGGCAGGAGGCAGCCACAGCCTCCCTGGGCAGCCTGTGCCAGAGTCTCACCACCCTCCTACTGAAGAACTTCTTCCTCAGCTCCAGTCCGACCCTGCTCTGCCTCAGCTTCAAACCATTGCCCCTTGGCCTGGCTCTAGACACCCTTAGCACAAGTCCCTCTGCAGCCTTCCTGCAGGATCCCTTCAGCTCTTGGGAGGCAGCTCTGAGGTGCCCCTGGAGCCTTCTCTTCTCCAGGCTGAACACCCCCAGCTCCCTCAGCCTGCCCTCAGAGCAGAGCTGCTACAGCTCTTGGATCATCTTTGTGGCCTCCTCTGGGCTCCCTCCAGCAGCTCTGTGTGTCTGGTGGCACCAGACTAGAGCTGCACCAGGTAGCTGAATTTGGGGCTGGTATTGCTCTTTTCCACCTAAAACCAGGGTGAGATTTGGCTCCACCTCACCTAATCATTCAGAGGGCATCTTTACTCTAGCCTATGCTCTTGCAGGAGCTTCTGCACTGAATTTATCTCCTTGTGACCCCTATCTATGCTCTTGCAGGAGCTCCTGCACTGGATTTATCTCCTTGTGTCCCCAGCCTATGCTCCTGCAGGAGCTCCTGCACTGGATTTGTCTCCTTGTGACCCCAATCTATGCTCTTGCAGGAGCTCCTGCACTGGATTTATCTCCTTGTGACCCCAGCCTATGCTCCTGTAAGAGCTCCTGCACTGGATTTATCTCCTTGTGACCCCATTTCCATGGGCTTCCCATATCAGGGCAGAGCAGGGAGACCAAAGGGGCTGGATTTAGGGGAAGGCAGGGAAATGCATCTTAATTTGCCCACTGGCTGCTGGGCTTGCAGGGTGATCAGGTGTCAGCTGGGTCCTGGGCTGTCTCCAGCACACAAAAGGGCCCTTGTCCCTCCTGACACAGCCTCTGTGTGCCTTCAGAGACTCTTTTGAGTCCATTTCTCTCATCTCAACTGGTTGTTCCCACAATAAATGTAAATTTGCACAAGCAAGGGTAGAGTTTCTGCTGGTGTTGGTGGTGCTGCTGGAGGAGCAGATCTCAAAGGCAGGGAGCAGGAGCAGCGAGATCAGCACCACGCTGAACTCATTAGAAGTACATCAGCAGCAGCATCAGACTGGAGATTAGGAAGAAATTCTTGGCAGTGAGGGTGGTCAGGCACTGGAACAGGATACCCAGGGAGGTTGTGGATGGGCTCCTTTCTGAGGGCGTTCAAGGCCAGGATTGATGAGGCCTTGAGGAACCTGGTCCAGCTTTGAGCAACCTACCCAAGTGGAAGGTGGCCCTGCCTGTGTCAGGAGGGTTGATCTTTAAGGTCCATTCCAACCCAACCCATCTTGTGAGTCTATATGATCACCAACAAACCCAGGCAGAGCCTCTGTGGGGGAGAACATGGTCACAGAATCAGAGAATCACAGAATGTTAAAGGTTGGAAGGGACCTCCAGAGATCATCAGGTCCAATCCCCCTGCCACAGCAGCATCACCCAGGGTAGACTGCACAGGAAGGCATCCAGGGGGGTTTGGAAAGGCTCCAGAGAAGGACACTCCACAACCTCTCCGGGCAGCCTGCTCCAGGCCTCTGGCACCCTCACACCAAAGAAGTTTCTCCTCATGTTCAGCTGAAAACTTCTATGCTCAAGTTTGTATCCATTGTTCCTTGGCTTATTGCTGTGCAGCACCCAAAAGAGCTTGGCCCCCTCCACTTGACACCCACCCCTCAGAGATTGAGAGACATTGCTCAGATCCCCTCTCAGCCTTCTCTTCTCCACAGTAATCAGCCCCACGGCTCTCAGTCTCTCTTCACAGGGCAGATGCTCAAGTCCCCTAAGCATCCTCCTGGCTCTCCCTTGGACTCTCTCCAGCAGGTCTCTGTCTCTCTTGAACTGGGGAGGCCAGAACTGGACCCAGGATTGCAGCTGTGGTCTCAGCAGGGCAGAGCAGAGGGGCAGAAGAATCTCCCTGGCCCTGCTGGCCACCCTTCTCTTGCTGCAGCCCAGGATGCCATTGGCTCTCTTGGCCACGAGGGCACATTGCTGTCCCCTGCAGAACTTGCTGTCCCCCAGCACTCCAAGGTCTTTCTCTGTGGAGCTCTCTTAGCCACAGTTTGATCACAGGAGCCTCCAGATGTTGTGATGATGTTTTCTCTACCAGAAGGAGCTGAGGACCTCTGAAATCAGGGCTCTGCTGGTCACAGAGATGCTGGCTGAAGAGCACCAGTCCCTTTTCTTGTCCTTTCTGCCTGGGGCTTAGTAGGAGCCACCCCTCATAGTGCTCACCTGAGTCACTTCTCATGGCTGGTGGAACACACAACAGAGCATCTTTCTCCTCTAGTACAGGAGAGCACATGTCTGTGTGAACCTGGTGGAAAGGGTGGATTGAGACCCTGAACTTGGCTGCAGGAGACCTGAGCTGAACTCCCAAGTGTGGCCTGGGGTTTGCTGGTGACTTTCAAGCAGCTGGGTTCCGGGTTCCTCCTCTCTGCTCCAGATGCAAAATGAGGATAAATCAAACCTCCCTTTATCTGCTTGACCAGAAATCCTCTGTGTTAGGAACCACCTCAGCTCTGTCAACACCCAGATCAGTGAGGCCATGCCCTTTGTGGCTATGCAGTGTATTGGCAGGAGGCACACACTGCCACCTCTTGGGGCATTGTCACCTGTACTGATTGCCTGCCAGACTGGGTGATGTTTTGAGTTCCCTTCCAACCCCTAAGACTCTGTGACTCTCTGAATCTAGAAACAATGCCACATGGACCCCGCAACGTGCCACAGCCTTGGGCCACTGAGGATTTTGCACCCAACCCACCTCTCCCAGCTCTAATGTGCTGCCCAGGGAGGTGGTGGAGCCACCATCCCTGGAGGTGTTCAACACAGGATTGGATGTGGCACTTGGAGCCATGGCTTAGTTGTCAGGAGGTGTTAGGGATTAGGTAATAGGTTGCACTTGATGATCACTGAGGTCTTTTCCAACCTGGCTGATTCTGGGACTCTATGATTCTATGATTCTGTGGTTCCAGGATTCTATGGTTCCATGACTTCATGATTCCATGATTCTATGATTTTACAATTCTATGATTCTAGGGACGCAGGTTCCTCTCAAAAGACACAAAGTAAAACCTCCTTGTCTCCCCTCACCTTCCCCACTGCCCTTTCACCTTCCCCACTGCCCTTGGAAAACAGGAATGGGGCACTGGAGGTCGAGGGTGAGGTGATTCTGATGCCGGAGGACACACCATCTGGGGTTTTCCCTGAGGCAAAATAGCCTAAGGTTAAACAGCCTAAGGCAAAGCAGCCTAAGGTTAAACAGCCTAAGGCAAAGCAGCCTAAGGTTAAACGGCCTAAGGCAAAGCAGCCTAAGGTTAAACGGCCTAAAAGCAGCAAAAACAAGGCAAAGCAGCCTAAGGTTAAACGGCCTAAGGCAAAGCAGCCTAAGGTTAAACGGCCTAAGGCAAAGCAGCCTAAGGTTAAACGGCCTAAGGCAAAGCAGCCTAAGGTTAAACGGCCTAAGGCAAAGCAGCCTAAGGTTAAGCAGCCTTCCCTTGGCATCAGGACTTGCTCCCTCAAAAAAAAGAGGGGTGTAATTGTTACTGGTGATTCCCTCCTGAGGGGAACAGAAGGCCCCATATGTCGGCCAGACCCTTCTCACAGGGAAGTTTGTTGCCTCCCAGGAGCCCCAGTTAGAGATGTTACCAGAAGGCTGCCCAGTCTGGTGCAGCCCTCTGACTACTATCCCTTAATAGTTACGCAGTTAGGCAATGATGATGTTACTACCAGAACTCCCAGGGCTATCAAAAATGACTTCAGGGCCCTGGGAGATCTGGTTGAGGGGTCAGGTGCACAAATAATTTTTTCATCAATACCCTTAGTTGCAGGAGGGAATACCATAAGGACCAGGTCAGCAGCTGTAGTCAACAAGTGACTTAGAGGCTGCCTGGGGAGGTGGTGGAGTCACCATCACAGGAGGTGTTCAGGAGGAGGCTTGATGGGGTGCTTGGTGCCATGGTTTAGTTGTTTAGGTGGGTTGGATTGGTTGATAGGTTGGATGTGATGATCTTGATCTTGAAGGTCTCTTCCAACCTCATCTATTCTATTCTATTCTATTCTATTCTATTCTATTCTATTCTATTCTATTCTATTCTATTCTATTCTATTCTATTCTTCCAGGATTCTATGATTCCTGGGTTCCAGGATTCTATGATTCCAGGATTCTATAATTCTATGTTTCTATGATTCCATGATTCAATGATTCCACGATTCTATGATTCTGTGATTCCCTGATGCCATGATTCCATGATCCTATGATTCCCTGACGCCATGATTCAATGACTCCATGATTCCATGATTCTGTGATTCCCTGATGCCATGATTCAATGACTCCATGATTCCATGATTCTGTGATTCCCTGATTCCATGATTCCATGACTCCATGATTCCATGATTCTATGATTCCCTGACGCCATGATTCAATGACTCTATGAATCTCTGATTCCATGATTCCATGATTCCAAGTCCTCACAGCCTCTTTCTTTTCCTCCCCCAAGGCGATGGCCAACCTGACAACTCCTCCATCCTGGCTGCGAGCCACCAACAGCTCCTCGGAGCCCGGCGGAGCGGAGGACGCCGCCTACAAGTGCACGTTTGAGGAGGACTTCAAGTACGTGCTGCTGCCCGTCTCCTACGGCATCGTGTGCGTGGTGGGGCTCTGCCTCAACCTGCTGGCCCTCTACGCCTTCCTCTTCAGGCTGAAGACCTGGAACGCCTCCACCACCTACATGTTCAACCTGGCCATCTCCGACACCCTCTACGTGGTCTCCTTGCCCCTCCTGGTGTACTACTACGCCGTGGGGGACAACTGGCCCTTCAGCGTGGCCTTGTGCAAGGTGGTCCGCTTCCTCTTCTACACCAACCTCTACTGCAGCATCCTCTTCCTCCTCTGCATCAGCGTCCACCGCTGCCTGGGCGTCTGCTTCCCCCTCAAGTCCCTGCAGTGGGGGCAGGTGCGCTACGCCCGCCGCGTGTCGGCGGCCGTCTGGGCGGTGACGGTGGCCTGCCAGTCCCCCGTGCTCTTCTTCGTCACTACCAGCCTCAGGAGGGGCACCACCACCTGCCACGACACCTCCAGCAAGGAGCTCTTCGGCCAGTTCGTGGTTTACAGCTCGGTGATGCTGGTGCTGCTCTTCTGCATCCCCTTCCTGCTCATCATCGTCTGCTACTGCCTGATGGCCAGGAGGCTGCTGCAGCCCACCCGGGGGATCTCTCGCCTCTCCGCTCCAAGAAGAAGTCAGTCAAGATGATCATCATCGTCCTGGTGGTCTTCATCGTCTGCTTCCTGCCCTTCCACGTCACTCGCACCTTGTACTACTCCTTCAGGAGCTGGGACTTGAGCTGCCAGACCCTCAACGCCATCAACTTAGCCTACAAGGTGACTCGGCCCTTGGCCAGCACCAACAGCTGCTTGGATCCCATCCTCTACTTCCTGGCAGGGCAGCGATTTATGAAGTTCAGAGGCAACAAAATGCTCTGGAAGCCTCAGAACGAGGTGGCTTTGGGGGTGGTGCCCAACAGCCACCTAGGAAGCAGCAACACCACGGGCACCTTGTCCAAGGAAGTGAAGTCCTAGCTGTGCCCCCCACCTCCACCACGGAAGGGCTTTGCCTCCCAGGTGGGAAGGGAGGTCAGGAAGCTTCAGAGCCTGAGGGGGTTTTGGTGTTTGGGGTGCCTTGGGTGGCACCCACTTCAGCATGGGCCACGTTGAACCTCCTCCTCTGCTTGCCACCAGGAAGGTGCCACTGTGGTTGCACACCCAACCCCCTGCTCTCTGCCTCTTCATCCAAGGCTGCTCAAGGCTGAATGGCATCTTCCTAGCAGTGAAGCTGGATGACCTCTCTCAGGCTGGCCAAAGCTGCTAAAATACCCCAGCCAAACAACCCCAAGCAATCATAGATAGGATCATAGAATTGTTAGGGTGGAAGGGACCTCAAGGATCACCTAGTTCCAACCCCACCCTGCCATGGGCAGGGACACCTCGCACTAGATCATGCCCTGAATGTCTGAGGTCATTTCCTAAAGCAGAAATGTTGTGTGTGCAAAAGGTCCTCCTAAAGAAGTCCATCTGCCTTGCTCCAGATTCCCTGGCACGGGGTCTCTCTGCACCTTGGCAAGGGACAAAAGGCTTTTGGTGGATGAGGAGAGTCAGCTGTGGTCCTGCTGAGCACCAGGTCGACGAGAAGGTCAAGAGCAAACACCACCTGCAGTGGGAAAAGGTCTCCCACAGCTTTGCAGCCCTGAAGAAATCTTCTCCCAGCTTGCTTCCAGCCCTGGCATCTGCTGGCAGAGCCAGGAGGGGGCTTTTAGCCCATGTCCAAGGGCTGGCTTCCCATTGGAATGGGTGCTGGTGGATCCTTCTGCCCCACTGGAGTATTATACTGGTACCATCCCACTGAAGGATCCTGGTACCAGCACTGGATTTTACTGGCACCATCCCCCCAGAGTTTACTGCCACTCCCCCCAATAGTGAGTTTACTGCCACTCCCCCCTAGAGTTTACTGGTCCCATCAAGCAGGTCCCCCTTTAGCTTTCTCTAGTGGGGCAAACGCCTTCCAAAAGCCCCTTTAGTGCTTCCCAGTCACACCTGGAGAGCTTTTAGGAACTGCTGACTTCAGCCACCATCTCTGCATCTCCAGCTCATGAAAATTTGGGGTGAGCTCTTCCTCCCTTGGTTTTTAACCCCCTCAGCAGTGACTCATGCTTCCAAGAAGAAGTGAAGGCCATTGCTCATCCCCTTGGCTGAGTGCTGCCACCTCCTCCTTGCTGCTCAGAGGGGTCAGACCCCTGGGACCTTCAGCAGCTTGCTGTGCCCCAAACATGTTGCCCAGATGTTGCTGTTGCAATCTCAGCCATCACATCCCTTAGAATCACAGAATCATTTTTGATTGGAAGAGACCTTGATGTTCATCAAGTCCAGCTCTTAACCCAGCACTGCCAGGTCACCACCAAACCATGGCACTCAGCACCACAAGGCCTCCACCACTTCCCTGGACAGCCTGTTCCAGGCCTTGGCAACCCTTCCAGACAGCGTGGACCTCCCCTGGGAAATTTGGCAGCACTCAGCCCTGAGTTTAGGAGCTCTCAATAGATGTGGTGCTCAACCTAACCCCAGAACTGTCTGGATTTGGCCTTTCATCCCTCATCAGGCAGGACAGGTCAGAGTGAACTGGAGAAGATGCCCACAGAACACTGCATCAGAAGGTCCATCTGCTCTTTCTCTCTGTAATTGATGGCTTAGAGAGCCAAGAGCCCAGGGCTGTGGTTTGCTGTGCCACAGGGATGATGATTCCTTACCCCAGAGATGAAAATTGCTTCTGCTGCAGCACTGGATGGGTCCTGTTTTGGAAATGCACCTCTGGGTCTCTTTTAGGACGAGGCAAACTGCTTGGATCCTGGGTCAGATCAGTTCCTCAGCCCTCTGCTTGGTTTCTCCCATCTTATGAAATGGCCTGGAGGAGGTGAAGACAAGACTCAATGTAACCAGCTTAGTTTGGTCAAGGGTGACTTGGACCATTCAGAGTTAACTGGGAGGTTCCTGTGGTCCCAGCTTGGTGGAGCTGTGGTCTCATGGATGGCTCTTGGCCTTGACCAAGAAGGTCACAACCACAGAAGGTTGTGGAAGGGACTATCAGAACTCTGAGCGGCATCAGCAAAGCAAAACAGGACATTGGTAGGGTGGTTCAAGACATCCTTGAGTGAACTTTGAGGGGAGGGTTGGGTTAGGAGAGGACTTGCACCACACCAGCACCTATTTTTCCCCCTTTATTTTTCCTTTGTGCCTCTGAAGGGAGCTTGGCTTTCTCAGGAGGGTCGTGGCAGAGGCACCAGGGCAGGACAAATAACCTCAGAGAAATGAACCCAACCGAAGCACTGAGCTGGTACAAACCTTACTGCAGGCCAGGTCTTGCCTGCTCTCCAACCCCTGCTAAAAAGCACCAGCAGCACCACCTTACGTGCTCTGAATAATTCAGCAGAGCCCTGGAGCAGGCTGCCCAGAGAGGTTGTGGAGTCTCCTTCTCTGGAGACTTCCAAGCCCCATCTGGATGTGCTCCTTTGAGACCTGTGCTGAGTTCTGTGGTCCTGCTCAGGTGGGGGGAGGGGGGGTTGGACTGAAAGATCTCCAGAGGGCCTTTCCAGCCCCTAACACCCTGTGCCCAGCAACATGCTCAAAGTTCAACTCCTCTGATCCACCTTTCTCCAAGCTGGCTTCAGCCCACCCCCCACCCCCCGAGGAACCCTTTGAGCAGTCCCAGCCAAGGAGTTGTGGATGCAGAATGGCTGGAGAGGCACCAACTGGAAATGCCTGTGTAGGGAATGTTTATTTTTGTTTGAAAAAGCACTAACTTATACTGAGAACAACCCAAAAGCAACCCCAACAAGTGGGGGCTGTGACAATGACACTTTTATTTTTGTAACTTCCTCAGATGTCTTTAGTCTATAAATTGATTTCTACTGGGAGCAATCTGCTGCTGTTTCCTCTGGGGGCGGGGGGGGGGGGGTGTGTCAAGAAGAAAGGATGCTGGAAGGTAGAAACTGGGTTGTTCAGCGCCATAGACACACTTCAAGCTCCACATGCAAGTTCCTGAGGATCCAAAACTGAGGGGGGAGTGTTGGCTGACACCTGTCAGGCTGTGCTGCCATCCAACCAGAGCTGGACAGGCTGAGAGCTGTGTGCAGGCAAACCTCATGGAGTTCAGTAAGGACAAGGGCAGGGTCCTGCACCTGGGGAGGAGTAACAGCAGGCCCCAGGACAGGTTAGAGGCTGCCCTGCTGGAGAGCAGCTCCACAGAGAAAGACCTTGGAGTGCTGGTGGGCAGCAAGTTCTGCAGGGGCCAGCAATGTGCCCTTGTGGCCAAGAGAGCCAATGGCATCCTGGGCTGCAGCAAGAGAAGGGTGGCCAGCAGGGCCAGGGAGGTTCTTCAAGATGCTCACCATCCTCTGGTGTGGGACAGAAGCATCTCGTGGTCCCCTTGTACCATGGGACAAAGATCCACTTTGGATTCTCTTGTAAAGAACTTTCTGGCCCTTAGAGTTGCCAGAACACAAAACCTCAAAAGCAGGAGGCCAGAGAAGTAGCTGCAAGCCCCCAGCTGCTAAATTCGACATCCCAAAGTTCCCTCTCTGCAAACCCCCTCTTGATTTTCAGCCCAGGTTTTGGAGTCCCACCACGGGGTGAAAGCCATGTGGGTGAATCTCCAGGGTGATCCTCCTGCTCCTCTGTTCTGCCCTAGTGAGACCACACCTGGAAGGCTGAGTCCAGTTCTGGGCTCCCCAGTTCAAGAAGGACTGGGATATACTGGAGAGTGCCCACCGAAGGCAATGAGGATGATGAAGGGCCTGGAACATCTGTGTGACAAGGAAAGGCTGAGAGCCCTGGGGCTGTTTAGTCTGGAGAAGAGAAGGCTGAGAGGGGACCTGATCAGTGTCTACAAATATTTGAGGGGTGGGGGGCAAGAAGAAGGGGCCAGGCTCTTTTCAGTGGTGTCCTGTAATAGGACAAGGAGCAATGGACACAAACTGCAACCCAGCAAGTTCTACCTCAACGTGAAGCAAAACTTCTTTGGTGTGAGGGTGCTGGAGGCCTGGAGCAGGCTGCCCAGAGAGGTTGTGGAGTCTCCTTCTCTGGAGACATTCAAGACCCATCTGGTTGTGTTCCTGTGTGCCCTGCCCTGGCTGATCCTGCTTTGGCAGGAGGGTTGGGCTGATGATCTCAGAGGTCCTTTCCAAGCCCTGCCATTCTATGACTCTAGGAAGGGCACACCTTTAGCTCATGAGGCTTTGCAGCATCACACCCAAGCTGCTCCTGCAGTGTCTTCTCCAGGGGCTTTACAGCATCACACCCAAGCTGCTCCTGCAGTGTCTTCTCCAGGGGCTTTACAGCATCACACCCAAGCTGCTCCTGCAGTGTCTTCTCCAGGGCCTTTACAGCATCACACCCAAGCTGCTCCTGAAGTGTCTTCTCCAGGGCCTTTACAGCATCACACCCAAGCTGCTCCTGAAGTGTCTTCTCCAGGGCCTTTACAGCATCACACCCAAGCTGCTCCTGCAGTGTCTTCTCCAGGGCCTTTACAGCATCACACCCAAGCTGCTCCTGCAGTGTCTTCTCCAGGGCCTTTACAGCATCACACCCAAGCTGCTCCTGCAGTGTCTTCTCCGCAGCTCATGCCAGCTGTGAGTCACTCAGGCCCAAGAAGGAGAATTAATGTCCATTGGCAAGGAACCCAGAGGCCCTGCAGTTCCTTCAGAGAAAACAAAACAAAACAAACCCCCAAACCACTTCTGCTAAGTATCTCTTAGCCCTGGCAGCAGGAAGAGAAAGTTAAGAGCATTGATGTTTTCCTGCCAAGCAAACAAATCTGCCACGTGGGCTGGAGGGAGGCATGCTCCTGCTAGACCTTCCCAGCATTCAAGAGCAAGGCTTTTCCTTCCCATTGGTGCTTTTCCAGGAAGCAGACCCTTAAATCTGGGAAGAGGCAGGCAGTGAGCCATGTTGTTGCTGGAAGTCACTTGCTATGCCCACTTATCAAGTCCTGTCTTCATTTTCCTTCTGCTGTGGCTCCTCAAGGCTTGATTTTTCTAAGGGACAAGGCTGCCTGCCCCTCCAAGTCACTTCAGGTTAAGTTGACCTGACTGAGCAGAGGGACAATGTCCTATTGAGGTCCTGCAGGGTTCATAGGAAGCAGCCAAGGGACTCCTCCCTTGACAGCTCAACCATTCTATTAGACATCACAGAGTCCACATTCACTCCCCCTCCCCCTGCGCTGCAGCTTAAGATGGTGTCACAGAGCCACAGAGTACTTTAGGTTGGAATGGATCTTTCAAGGTCATCCAGGCCAACCACCCCACAGTCAGCAGGGACATGGCATCTAGAGCAGGGTGCTCAGAGCCCCAGAAAGCCTGACCTGCTATGGTGCCAGGGGTGAGGCATCTCCCACCTCTTTGGGCAACCTGGGCCAGGCTCTCCCCAACATTTCCTCAGTCTCTTTTAGTTTCAAACCATCATCCTTTGTCCTGTCACAGCAAGCCCTACTCAAAAGTCCATCCCCAGCTTTCTCATAGGACTCTTTAAGTCCTGAAAGGCCACAAGAAGGTCTCTCCTCTCCTCTCCTCTCCTCTCCTCTCCTCTCCTCTCCTCTCCTCTCCTCTCCTCTCCTCTCCTCTCTCTCCTCTCCTCTCCTCTCCTCTCCTCTCCTCTCCTCCTCTCCTCTCCTCT
The DNA here is from genome assembly GCA_033816785.1 of Picus viridis. Lineage (NCBI taxonomy): Eukaryota > Metazoa > Chordata > Aves > Piciformes > Picidae > Picus > Picus viridis. The sequence continues at coordinate 39,642,718 of CM066566.1, read as the reverse complement.
CCTCTCCGAACCTCTCCTCTCCGAACCTCTCCTCTCCGAACCTCTCCTCTCCTCTCCTCTCCGAACCTCTCCTCTCTCCGAACCTCTCCGAACCTCTCCGAACCTCTCCTCTCCTCTCCCGAACCTCTCCTCTCCGAACCTCTCCTCTCCTCTCTCCGAACCTCTCCTCTCCTCTCCTCTCCGAACCTCTCCTCTCCGAACCTCTCCTCTCTCCGAACCTCTCCTCTCCTCTCCGAACCTCTCCTCTCCGAACCTCTCCTCTCCTCTCTCCGAACCTCTCCTCTCCTCTCCTCTCCTCCCTCTCCTCTCTCTCCTCTCCTCTCCTCTCCTCTCCTCTCCTCTCCTCTCCTCTCTCCCTCTCCTCTCCCTCTCTCTCCTCCTCTCCTCTCCTCTCCGAACCTCTCCTCCTCTCTCCTCTCCTCTCCTCTCCTCTCCTCTCCTCCTCTCCGAACCTCTCCTCTCCTCTCT